>OX421507.1:29429381-30136881 GCA_949126835.1 Anisus vortex
GAGATAACCATGTTAAAACTCATGACAACTTGAGATAACCATGTTCAAACTCATGACCACTTGAGATAACCATGTTAATACTCATGACCACTTGAGATTAACCATGTTAAAACTCATGACCACTTGAGATAACCATGTTAAAACTCATGACAACTTGAGATAACCATGTTCAAAACTCATGACCACTTGAAGATAACCATGTTAAAACTCATGACCACTTGAGATAACCATGTTCAAACTCATGACCACTTGAGATAACCATGTTAAAAACTCATGACCACTTGAGATAACCATGTTCAAACTCATGACACTTGAGATAACCATGTTAAAACTCATGACCACTTGAGATAACCATGTTAAAACTCATGACCACTTGAGATAACCATGTTAAAACTCATGACCACTTGAGATAACCATGTTAAAACTCATGACACTTGAGATAACCATGTTAAAACTCATGACCACTTGAGATAACCATGTTCAAAACTCATGACCACTTGAGATAACCATGTTAAAACTCATGACCACTTGAGATAACCATGTTAAAACTCATGACCACTTGAGATAACCATGTTAAAACTCATGACAACTTGAGATAACCATGTTAAAACTCATGACCACTTGAGATAACCATGTTAAAACTCATGACCACTTGAGATAACCATGTTAAAACTCATGACCACTTGAGATAACCATGTTAAAACTCATGACCACTTGAGATAACCATGTTAAAACTCATGACCACTTGAGATAACCATGTTAAAACTCATGACCACTTGAGATAACCATGTTAAAACTCATGACCACTTGAGATAACCATGTTAAAACTCATGACCACTTGAGATAACCATGTTAAAACTCATGACCACTTGAGATAACCATGTTAAAACTCATGACCACTTGAGATAACCATGTTAAAACTCATGACCACTTGAGATAACCATGTTAAAACTCATGACCACTTGAGATAACCATGTTAAAACTCATGACCACTTGAGATAACCATGTTAAAACTCATGACCACTTGAGATAACCATGTTAAAAACTCATGACCACTTGAGATAACCATGTTAAAACTCATGACCACTTGAGATAACCATGTTAAAACTCATGACCACTTGAGATAACCATGTTAAAACTCATGACCACTTGAGATAACCATGTTAAAACTCATGACCACTTGAGATAACCATGTTAAAACTCATGACCACTTGAGATAACCATGTTAAAACTCATGACCACTTGAGATAACCATGTTAAAACTCATGACCACTTGAGATAACCATGTTAAAACTCATGACCACTTGAGATAACCATGTTAAAACTCATGACCACTTGAGATAACCATGTTAAAACTCATGACAACTTGAGATAACCATGTTAAAACTCATGACCACTTGAGATAACCATGTTAAAACTCATGACCACTTGAGATAACCATGTTAAAACTCATGACAACTTGAGATAACCATGTTAAAACTCATGACCACTTGAGATAACCATGTTAAAACTCATGACCACTTGAGAAAACCATGTTAAAACTCATGACCACTTGAGATAACCATGTTAAAACTCATGACCACTTGAGATAACCATGTTAAAACTCATGACAACTTGAGATAACCATGTTCAAACTCATGACCACTTGAGATAACCATGTTAAAACTCATGACCACTTGAGATAACCATGTTCAAAACTCATGACCACTTGAGAGAACCATGTTAAAACTCATGACCACTTGAGATAACCATGTTCAAACTCATGACCACTTGAGATAACCATGTTAAAACTCATGACCACTTGAGATAACCATGTTAAAACTCATGACAACTTGAGATAACCATGTTAAAACTCATGACCACTTGAGATAACCATGTTAAAACTCATGACAACTTGAGATAACCATGTTAAAACTCATGACCACTTGAGATAACCATGTTCAAACTCATGACCACTTGAGATAACCATGTTAAAACTCATGACCACTTGAGATAACCATGTTAAAACTCATGACCACTTGAGATAACCATGTTAAAACTCATGACAACTTGAGATAACCATGTTCAAACTCATGACCACTTGAGATAACCATGTTAAAACTCATGACAACTTGAGATAACCATGTTCAAAACTCATGACCACTTAAGATAACCATGTTAAAACTCATGACAACTTGAGATAACCATGTTAAAACTCATGACAACTTGAGATAACCATGTTAAAACTCATGACAACTTCAGATAACCATGTTAAAACTCATGACAACTTGAGATAACCATGTTAAAACTCATGACAACTTGAGATAACCATGTTAAAACTCATGACAACTTTAGATAACCATGTTAAAACTCATGACAACTTGAGAATACCATGTTAAAACTCATGACAACTTGAGATAACCATGTTAAAAACTCATGACAACTTGAGATAACCATGTTAAAACTCATGACAACTTGAGATAACCATGTTAAAACTCATGACCACTTGAGATAACCATGTTAAAACTCATGACCACTTGAGATAACCATGTTAAAACTCATGACCACTTGAGATAACCATGTTAAAACTCATGACCACTTGAGATAACCATGTTAAAACTCATGACCACTTGAGATAACCATGTTAAAACTCATGACCACTTGAGATAACCATGTTAAAACTCATGACCACTTGAGATAACCATGTTAAAACTCATGACCACTTGAGATAACCATGTTAAAACTCATGACCACTTGAGATAACCATGTTAAAACTCATGACCACTTTAGATAACCATGTTAAAACTCATGACCACTTGAGATAACCATGTTAAAACTCATGACCACTTGAGATAACCATGTTAAAACTCATGACCACTTGAGATAACCATGTTAAAACTCATGACCACTTGAGATAACCATGTTAAAACTCATGACAACTTGAGATAACCATGTTAAAACTCATGACCACTTGAGATAACCATGTTAAAACTCATGACCACTTGAGATAACCATGTTAAAACTCATGACAACTTGAGATAACCATGTTAAAACTCATGACCACTTGAGATAACCATGTTCAAACTCTTGACCACTTGAGATAACCATGTTAAAACTCATGACCACTTGAGATAACCATGTTAAAACTCATGACCACTTGAGATAACCATGTTAAAACTCATGACCACTTGAGATAACCATGTTAAAACTCATGACCACTTGAGATAACCATGTTAAAACTCATGACCACTTGAGATAACCATGTTAAAACTCATGACCACTTGAGATAACCATGTTAAAACTCATGACAATTTGAGATAACCATGTTAAAACTCATGACAACTTGAGATAACCATGTTAAAACTCATGACCACTTGAGATAACCATGTTCAAACTCATGACCACTTGAGATAACCATGTTAAAACTCATGACCACTTGAGATAACCATGTTCAAACTCATGACCCTTTTGAGATAACCATGTTAAAACTCATGACCACTTGAGATAACCATGTTAAAACTCATGACCACTTGAGATAACCATGTTAAAACTCATGACAACTTGAGATAACCATGTTCAAAACTCATGACCACTTGAGATAACCATGTTAAAACTCATGACCACTTGAGATAACCATGTTCAAACTCATGACCACTTGAGATAACCATGTTAAAACTCATGACCACTTGAGATAACCATGTTCAAACTCATGACCACTTGAGATAACCATGTTAAAACTCATGACCACTTAAGATAACCATGTTAAAACTCATGACAACTTGAGATAACCATGTTAAAACTCATGACCACTTGAGATAACCATGTTAAAACTCATGACAACTTGAGATAACCATGTTAAAACTCATGACCACTTGAGATAACCATGTTCAAACTCATGACCACTTGAGATAACCATGTTAAAACTCATGACCACTTGAGATAACCATGTTAAAACTCATGACCACTTGAGATAACCATGTTAAAACTCATGACAACTTGAGATAACCATGTTAAAACTCATGACCACTTGAGATAACCATGTTAAAACTCATGACCACTTGAGATAACCATGTTAAAACTCATGACAACTTGAGATAACCATGTTCAAACTCATGACCACTTGAGATAACCATGTTAAAACTCATGACAACTTGAGATAACCATGTTCAAACTCATGACCACTTGAGATAACCATGTTAAAACTCATGACCACTTGAGATAACCATGTTAAAACTCATGACCACTTGAGATAACCATGTTAAAACTCATGACAACTTGAGATAACCATGTTCAAACTCATGACCACTTGAGATAACCATGTTAAAACTCATGACCACTTGAGATAACCATGTTCAAACTCATGACCACTTGAGATAACCATGTTAAAACTCATGACCACTTGAGATAACCATGTTCAAACTCATGACCACTTGAGATAACCATGTTAAAACTCATGACCACTTGAGATAACCATGTTAAAACTCATGACAACTTGAGATAACCATGTTAAAACTCATGACCACTTGAGATAACCATGTTAAAACTCATGACAACTTGAGATAACCATGTTAAAACTCATGACCACTTGAGATAACCATGTTCAAACTCATGACCACTTGAGATAACCATGTTAAATCTCATGACCACTTGAGATAACCATGTTAAAACTCATGACCACTTGAGATAACCATGTTAAAACTCATGACAACTTGAGATAACCATGTTAAAACTCATGACCACTTGAGATAACCATGTTAAAACTCATGACCACTTGAGATAACCATGTTAAAACTCATGACCACTTGAAATAACCATGTTAAAACTCATGACCACTTGAGATAACCATGTTAAAACTCATGACCACTTGAGATAACCATGTTAAAACTCATGACCACTTGAGCTAACCATGTTAAAACTCATGACCACTTGAGATAACCATGTTAAAACTCATGACCACTTGAGATAACTATGTTCAAACTCATGACCACTTGAGATAACCATGTTAAAACTCATGACCACTTGAGATAACCATGTTAAAACTCATGACAACTTGAGATAACCATGTTAAAACTCATGACCACTTGAGATAACCATGTTAAAACTCATGACAACTTGAGATAATCATGTTAAAACTCATGACCACTTGAGATAACCATGTTAAAACTCATGACCACTTGAGATAACCATGTTAAAACTCATGACCACTTGAGATAACCATGTTAAAACTCATGACAACTTGAGATAACCATGTTAAAACTCATGACCACTTGAGATAACCATGTTAAAACTCATGACCACTTGAGATAACCATGTTAAAACTCATGACCACTTGAGATAACCATGTTAAAACTCATGACCACTTAAGATAACCATGTTAAAACTCATGACCACTTGAGATAACCATGTTAAAACTCATGACCACTTGAGATAACCATGTTAAAACTCATGACCACTTGAGATAACCATGTTAAAACTCATGACAATTTGAGATAACCATGTTAAAACTCATGACCACTTGAGATAACCATGTTAAAACTCATGACCACTTGAGATAACCATGTTAAAACTCATGACAACTTGAGATAACCATGTTAAAACTCATGACCACTTGAGATAACCATGTTCAAACTCATGACCACTTGAGATAACCATGTTAAAACTCATGACCACTTGAGATAACCATGTTAAAACTCATGACCACTTGAGATAACCATGTTAAAACTCATGACAACTTGAGATAACCATGTTCAAACTCATGACCACTTGAGATAACCATGTTAAAACTCATGACCACTTGAGATAACCATGTTCAAACTCATGACCACTTGAGATAACCATGTTAAAACTCATGACCACTTGAGATAACCATGTTCAAACTCATGACCACTTGAGATAACCATGTTAAAACTCACGACCACTTGAGATAACCATGTTAAAGCTCATGACAACTTGAGATAACCATGTTAAAACTCATGACCACTTGAGATAACCATGTTAAAACTCATGACAACTTGAGATAACCATGTTAAAACTCATGACCACTTGAGATAACCATGTTCAAACTCATGACCACTTGAGATAACCATGTTAAAACTCATGACCACTTGAGATAACCATGTTAAAACTCATGACCACTTGAGATAACCATGTTAAAACTCATGACAACTTGAGATAACCATGTTCAAACTCATGACCACTTGAGATAACCATGTTAAAACTCATGACAACTTGAGATAACCATGTTCAAACTCATGACCACTTGAGATAACCATGTTAAAACTCATGACAACTTGAGATAACCATGTTAAAACTCATGACAACTTGAGATAACCATGTTAAAACTCATGACCACTTGAGATAACCATGTTAAAACTCATGACCACTTGAGATAACCATGTTCAAACTCTTGACCACTTGAGATAACCATGTTCAAACTCATGACCACTTGAGATAACCATGTTAAAACTCATGACCACTTGAGATAACCATGTTAAAACTCATGATTACTTGAGATAACCATGTTCAAACTCTTGACCACTTGAGATAACCATGTTCAAACTCATGACCACTTGAGATAACCATGTTAAAACTCATGACCACTTGAGATAACCATGTTAAAACTCTTGAATACTTGAGATAACCGTTAAAACTCATGACCACTTGAGATAACCATGTTAAAACTCATGACCACTTGAGATAACCATGTTAAAACTCATGACCACTTGAGATAACTATGTTAAAACTCATGACCACTTGAGATAACCATGTTAAAACTCATGACCACTTGAGATAACCATGTTAAAACTCATGACCACTTGAGATAACCATGTTAAAACTCATGACCACTTGAGATAACCATGTTAAAACTCATGACCACTTGAGATAATCATGTTAAAACTCATGACCACTTGAGATAACCATGTTAAAACTCATGACCACTTGAGATAACCATGTTAAAACTCATGACCACTTGAGATAACCATGTTAAAACTCATGACCACTTGAGATAACCATGTTAAAACTCTTGACCACTTGAGATAACCATGTTAAAACTCATGACCACTTGAGATAACCATGTTAAAACTCATGACCACTTGAGATAACCATGTTAAAACTCATGACCACTTGAGATAACCATGTTAAAACTCATGACCACTTGAGATAACCATGTTAAAACTCATGACCACTTGAGATAACCATGTTAAAACTCATGACCACTTGAGATAACCATGTTAAAACTCATGACCACTTGAGATAACCATGTTAAAACTCATGACCACTTGAGATAACCATGTTAAAACTCTTGACCACTTGAGATAACCATGTTAAAACTCATGACCACTTGAGATAACCATGTTCAAACTCATGACCACTTGAGATAACCATGTTCAAACTCATGACCACTTGAGATAACCATGTTCAAACTCATGACCACTTGAGATAACCATGTTCAAACTCATGACCACTTGAGATAACCATGTTAAAACTCATGACCACTTGAGATAACCATGTTAAAACTCATGACCACTTGAGATAACCATGTTAAAACTCATGACCACTTGAGATAACCATGTTAAAACTCATGACCACTTGAGATAACCATGTTAAAACTCTTGACCACTTGAGATAACCATGTTAAAACTCATGACCACTTGAGATAACCATGTTAAAACTCATGACCACTTGAGATAACCATGTTAAAACTCATGACCACTTGAGATAACCATGTTAAAACTCATGACCACTTGAGATAACCATGTTAAAACTCATGACCACTTGAGATAACCATGTTAAAACTCTTGACCACTTGAGATAACCATGTTAAAACTCATGACCACTTGAGATAACCATGTTAAAACTCATGACCACTTGAGATAACCATGTTAAAACTCATGACCACTTGAGATAACCATGTTAAAACTCATGACCACTTGAGATAACCATGTTAAAACTCATGACCACTTGAGATAACCATGTTAAAACTCATGACCACTTGAGATAACCATGTTAAAACTCATGACCACTTGAGATAACCATGTTAAAACTCATGACCACTTGAGATAACCATGTTAAAACTCATGACCACTTGAGATAACCATGTTAAAACTCATGACCACTTGAGATAACCATGTTAAAACTCATGACCACTTGAGATAACCATGTTAAAACTCATGACCACTTGAGATAACCATGTTAAAACTCATGACCACTTGAGATAACCATGTTAAAACTCATGACCACTTGAGATAACCATGTTAAAACTCATGACCACTTGAGATAACCATGTTCAAACTCATGACCACTTGAGATAACCATGTTAAAACTCATGACCACTTGAGATAACCATGTTAAAACTCATGACCACTTGAGATAACCATGTTAAAACTCATGACCACTTGAGATAACCATGTTAAAACTCATGACCACTTGAGATAACCATGTTAAAACTCATGACCACTTGAGATAACCATGTTAAAACTCATGAACACTTGAGATAACCATGTTAAAACTCATGACCACTTGAGATAACCATGTTCAAACTCTTGACCACTTGAGATAACCATGCTAAAACTCATGACCACTTGAGATAACCATGTTAAAACTCATGACCACTTGAGATAACCATGTTAAAACTCATGACCACTTGAGATAACCATGTTAAAACTCATGACCACTTGAGATAACCATGTTAAAACTCATGACCACTTGAGATAACCATGTTAAAACTCATGACCACTTCTTGAGATAACCATGTTAAAACTCATGACCACTTGAGATAACCATGTTAAAACTCATGACCACTTGAGATAACCATGTTAAAACTCATGACCACTTGAGATAACCATGTTAAAACTCATGACCACTTGAGATAACCATGTTCAAACTCATGACCACTTGAGATAACCATGTTCAAACTCATGACCACTTGAGATAACCATGTTCAAATTCATGACCACTTGAGATAACCATGTTAAAACTCATGACCACTTGAGATAACCATGTTAAAACTCATGACCACTTGAGATAACTATGTTAAAACTCATGACCACTTGAGATAACCATGTTAAAACTCATGACCACTTGAGATAACCATGTTAAAACTCATGACCACTTGAGATAATCATGTTAAAACTCATGACCACTTGAGATAACCATGTTCAAACTCATGACCACTTGAGATAACCATGTTAAAACTCATGACCACTTGAGATAACCATGTTCAAACTCATGACCACTTGAGATAACCATGTTAAAACTCATGACCACTTGAGATAACCATGTTCAAACTCATGACCACTTGAGATAACCATGTTAAAACTCATGACCACTTGAGATAACCATGTTCAAACTCATGACCACTTGAGATAACCATGTTAAAACTTATAACCACTTGAGATAACCATGTTAAAACTCATGACCACTTGAGATAACCATGTTAAAACTCATGACCACTTGAGATAACCATGTTAAAACTCATGACCACTTGAGATAACCATGTTCAAACTCATGACCACTTGAGATAACCATGTGAAAACTCATGACCACTTGAGATAACCATGTTAAAACTCATGACCACTTGAGATAACTATGTTAAAACTCATGACCACTTGAGATAACCATGTTCAAACTCATGACCACTTGAGATAACCATGTTAAAACTCATGACCACTTGAGATAACCATGTTCAAACTCATGACCACTTGAGATAACCATGTTAAAACTCATGACCACTTGAGATAACCATGTTAAAACTCATGACCACTTGAGATAACCATGTTAAAACTCATGACCACTTGAGATAACCATGTTAAAACTCTTGACCACTTGAGATAACCATGTTAAAACTCATGACCACTTGAGATAACCATGTTAAAACTCATGACCACTTGAGATAACCATGTTAAAACTCATGACCACTTGAGATAACCATGTTAAAACTCATGACCACTTGAGATAACCATGTTAAAACTCATGACCACTTGAGATAACCATGTTAAAACTCATGACCACTTGAGATAACCATGTTAAAACTCATGACCACTTGAGATAACCATGTTAAAACTCATGACCACTTGAGATAACCATGTTAAAACTCATGACCACTTGAGATAACCATGTTAAAACTCATGACCACTTGAGATAATCATGTTAAAACTCATGACCACTTGAGATAACCATGTTCAAACTCATGACCACTTGAGATAACCATGTTCAAACTCATGACCACTTGAGATAACCATGTTCAAACTCATGACCACTTGAGATAACCATGTTAAAACTCATGACCACTTGAGATAACCATGTTCAAACTCATGACCACTTGAGATAACCATGTTAAAACTCATGACCACTTGAGATAACCATGTTAAAACTCATGACCACTTGAGATAACCATGTTCAAACTCATGACCACTTGAGATAACCATGTTAAAACTCATGACCACTTGAGATAACCATGTTCAAACTCATGACCACTTGAGATAACCATGTTAAAACTCTGACCACTTGAGATAACCATGTTCAAACTCATGACCACTTGAGATAACCATGTTAAAACTCATGACCACTTGAGATAACCATGTTAAAACTCATGACCACTTGAGATAACCATGTTAAATCTCATGACCACTTGAGATAACCATGTTCAAACTCATGACCACTTGAGATAACCATGTTAAAACTCATGACCACTTGAGATAACCATGTTCAAACTCATGACCACTTGAGATAACCATATTCAAACTCATGACCACTTGAGATAACCATGTTAAAACTCATGACCACTTGAGATAACCATGTTAAAACTCATGACCACTTGAGATAACCATGTTAAAACTCATGACCACTTGAGATAACCATGTTAAAACTCATGACCACTTGAGATAACCATGTTAAAACTCATGACCACTTGAGATAACCATGTTAAAACTCATGACCACTTGAGATAACCATGTTAAAACTCATGACAACTTGAGATAACCATGTTAAAACTCATGACCACTTGAGATAACCATGTTAAAACTCATGACCACTTGAGATAACCATGTTAAAACTCATGACCACTTGAGATAACCATGTTAAAACTCATGACCACTTGAGATAACCATGTTAAAACTCATGACCACTTGAGATAACCATGTTAAAACTCTTGACCACTTGAGATAACCATGTTAAAACTCATGACCACTTGAGATAACCATGTTAAATCTCATGACCACTTGAGATAACCATGTTAAAACTCTTGACCACTTGAGATAACCATGTTAAAACTCTTGACCACTTGAGATAACCATGTTAAAACTCATGACCACTTGAGATAACCATGTTAAAACTCTTGACCACTTGAGATAACCATGTTAAAACTCATGACCACTTGAGATAACCATGTTAAAACTCTTGACCACTTGAGATAACCATGTTAAAACTCTTGCAAGGGAGATGAGTCGCTTCCCCCCCCCCTTCGTCCCCTTACCACTCAGCTTGTGGTCTGTATCAATTGCCTTTCATCTAAGCCCCCACCCGCGGTTTTGGCGGTATAAATTGTTTCACCTACACCCACCCCTATCCCCCCCCCTTCAATAAGTCAATCCTTTATGCAAATATATGTTCGAACTGACCGATGAGAATCATATGTAATTAAATATAATTAAAGGGTCAAGCAACCAAATTGAGCGGGACGCTATCTCAACAACTTAGTTTTAGTCTAGAGTTGGCGGTCAGACTGAAATCACATATACAGATTAGTCTTGCTCCTGCCTTGAGCCTAAAATACTTGTACATTCGCCTCTTATAGAATATCGCCCCGCTTGTTTGGGTATAGATGTTTCAGCCAGTCATATAATTTTCCTGAATGTAGTCGCGTTTCTTAACGATAGAATACACGGCAGTACCATACATTTAAGTGTTAGCTATTCCTGTGCAATTTCATGTATATTTCACCATTGGATCATTGAAACGATAATAAATGCCATAACTGTAACCAGAGACTTGCTTGCTTACCAATTTAAACTGTCGGTTGTGTGTGCATTTAACATCATTTAACAAGCCGGAGAGAACAAATAAATATTCCAGGTCAACTACAGCATCGGCGTATCATACGCCTACGACAACTTGCCATAACAACTCAATCCCCCAGTCACACTTCAATGACAAACACACATATATAAATATATATATATATATGTTTGTCCTCTCTAGGCTTCTGAGCCATTTGACTAATCGGGCAAAAATTTAAATGTATAAATTGGAAACATCTTCCAAAATAAATTTTTATTATAAAATCAAAATAGCTTAAATCGTTAATTAATTGTTTTAAAATAAACTTATACCTATTGATAATCAGCGTTTTTTAAAGTTCTAAACTTAGCGCCATTTCAGGATAATTTACTTTTGAAATGCTTTCAATAAAATAAACAACAACTAAATACCGAAAGATACGTTCTCAGTACAGTTTTTATTGTAATAGCGTTAGTTATATTTTTATTTCTCTTTTAACAAAACACATTGTAATAATTCGTTTCTCTGTCATATTGACGGGCATAACCACTAGTTAATAAATAATAACACAAAAAGTTTGTAGACAAAAAGACTCTAGACAAAATGTTATTAGACGAAATGTCTATGGACGAAAATTGTGTAGACCATTTGTCGTAGTACAAAATACTCCATTCCCACTTTTAACTCTGACATGGTTTATCGAATACATTTTCACCTTCTCTCCCCAATGGTCATTTAATTTCGCCAATTTAGCTCTAACAAAATCTTTTTTAACAAAACATAGAAAACATTAAACAACAAACACATCAACTTTTATTCTGCCAGCAGCATATTTCTCTTGCGATAGGCCTTTCAATAAAATTACATAGTTTACATACATTACATAGTTACGTACTTTATAAGTTGACAGACATTCTTTCAAGTTAGAAGAATATTAGGTCCTTTGCACAAACTGTAGAAACTGACCAGCGGCAGGACTTTATTCCGTGTTTTCATTTTGACATTACATGGTATTAGCCACACGACCAGACAGTCCATGTTTTTTTTAATGCATTCTAAATAAGCT
Source organism: Anisus vortex (assembly GCA_949126835.1). Classification (NCBI taxonomy): domain Eukaryota; kingdom Metazoa; phylum Mollusca; class Gastropoda; family Planorbidae; genus Anisus; species Anisus vortex. The sequence goes on from OX421507.1 coordinate 29,442,424, forward strand.
CATTAGTTAATTAAATTATTCACAAACTTCAACATTTTCCCACAGAACACTGGCTAACTACTTAGTGTGGAAGTTTATTGATATGTGTCTGTATGACCAATTGGTAGGAGGTGATGTTATACAAGTGTACAAGTACAAATCTTATTTAAAGGTATTATCACACCATATATGTTTACAAGTCTTTAATGCAGGTATTATGACTCCAGACAGGTATACATGACTTGAATGCATGTATTATGACGCCAGACAGGTAAAGAAGACTTTATTGCAGGTATTATGACGCCATACAGGTAGAGACGACTTTAATGTAGGTATTATGACGCCATACATGTTCACAAGACTTTAATGCAGGCATTAAAAAGCCAGACAGGTTTACAGGTCTTTATTGCAAGTATTTTGACGCCAGGCATGTTTACTAGATTTTAATGCAGGTATTATGATGCCTAAATTATATTGTCTTAAAAAGACGAAGTCAAGGGCATACCGATGTTCAGGGGTAAGCCAAGGCTCTATCCGGGCTGCAGCACCCTCACGCATGCGTACAGTGTAACTTAGAGTTCAATTTACGCAGCCATATTTATTATGTACCATTTTCTCTCAGAAACATTTAGGCGTTCTATTTTTAGGAAATTTCTCCTTAATGTAGCATTTAACCATTCTCTTTTTAGGAAATTTAGCCTAACAGTGGCATTTACCCGTTCTCTTTTTAGGAAATTTAGCCTTACAGTGTCATTTACCCGTTCTCTTTTTAGGAAATTTAGCCTTACAGTGGCATTTGACCATTCTCTTTTAATGAAATGTAGCATTACAGTTGCATTTGACCATTCTCTTTTAATGAAATGTAGCCTTACAATGGCATTTGACCATTTTCTTTTTAGAAAATTTCGCCTTACAGCATCTTTTAACCATTCTCTTTTGATGAAATTTCGCCTTATAGCAGCATTCAGCCGTTCTCTTTTTAGGAAATGTTGACTTACTTTAGCAAGGAACTCTCTAAGCAATGTCTGGATTACACAACTGATGCCTTGGGCCAGGCAGTTGGCAGGATGTTTGTGAGGGAGACATTTGATGATGAAACCAAAGAACTAGTGAGTTTATTTAAAATAAAATATATACTCAATGTCTAGTTGTGGTTTGTTGTGTTAAATTAAAGCCCACGCCATTATCGGGCCAGATGAATGAAGCATATAGTTCACAAGTTTATCTTATACATTACAGACGCGCCTTACATAGAGAAGATTATGTGTGGAGGTTTAGCTCGCCTTTTATGTAACGTCACGCAATGGATATAAAATGTCTAGCAGATGTAGGCGTGGCTAGTGCAGGGACATCCCCCCTTTCCCTTAAAGAGATTCTTTGGGCGTTTTATTTTTGTTGTAGATGTTGTTGGTGTATTGTTTTGTTTACCACGGAGTTGATCCAACGACCGTTGGAATGACATTCACATGCGCTGCTGCTAGAGAACTGTGCACCCAATGTATACAATTATCATAACAGAAACACGCCTCGTTGGTCGATAAATCACTTTTTTTAAGCAGTAACGATCCTAGAGTATTAAAAGTTAATTCTGAGCAGTCAGCAAGTAAATCCAAACTGAAAGAAATGTTCAAAATTAATTGAAGAAAATGTTTTAATATAAGCGATTGTGTTTGTGTGTTATCTAAAAGAAATGTAAAAAATATAATTTTTAAAAAATAAAATAAAATTTAAAATCAAAAGTGTGTAGAGTCTATGTGTTTGTTCGTGTTTCCAGATATCAAACATCATCAAAAGAACTCAAGATGTTTATGGCGAGATGTTTGAAAACCTGGACTGGATGGATGATGCAACGAAGTTGATCGCGAAGGAAAAGGTAGAACACAGTTCATTGATAAATTAAATAATTGCATTTGATTACATTATAGTCTTATAGACAGAGTATAGCACATAGAGGTTTAGTAATGTCTCAATTATGTCGCTTTGATAGGCTTACACCAGACCAGTCTCTCTACCACCAACCCCTCAACATAGAGTGAACAACAGTTGAACGTTTGTAGCCTATTGTTGTTTTTTTTACATCGATTTAACAATGCAGTATATGGCACCATTATAAGATAAGATACTGCAATACAAATCAGTTTTTTACCGCGGGTCTTTGCTATGGCCCTTAAATCCTAACAGTCATTAGCATTCAAAAAGGATTTAGAAATGTAATGAAGAAAAAACACTGTGAAAAACTGATTTTTGTAACTTATGTTGCTGGGATGTGGCCGAATATTTCATAGAATATGATGTCGAATGATTTACGTCTATGTGTCAAGTATCAACTTGATAGGATGGTGGAAAGTGGGTCAATTAGCCTTGCAATGATCAGGTCGTATAAAAATGTCGGTCGTAGACATGTTTGCAAAATAAATACAAAGGATTTTTGAACGCCTGAAATAATGCTAGTCGCTTTGAGATTAGGTTGAGCCCATTGTGTGAGGGGTGGGGACTGAGGTATTGTTAGTATTTAAATCTTCACTGAGAACGAACGACATTAAATGTAAATATTTACAGAAAGACATTTTCATCAGTAGAAATGTGGTTTCTAAGAAGGATGATGAAAATATCATGGACTGAAAAAAAATACAAATGCTGAGGCGTTGAAAACAGCTTGTGCCACAAGATCACTCATTAAAACTACAACCAACAGACAATTGAAACTCTTAGGACACGTCTATAGAAAAAATGAAATTGAAAGACTAGCTTTGTGTTGAAAGATATCTGGTAGCAGAGACAGAGAAAGACGAAGAATAGCAGACGTGAAAAGCCTGAACGAATGGGCAACAAACAATAGCTGTAAGCAGTAACAACTTCCTTGAAACAGCTAACAACCGAGAGAAATCGAAAGTCATGATCGCCGATGTCTATTCCAGACCTGGCACCTGATGATGATGATTTACACATTTGAAATTTAAGAAATATTTAACTAAGAGGCTCAAACTTATAGACCAATATAATTAATTGCAGGGGTCCACAGAATATTGTTCTGGTACTATTTGTGTGGGCACAGAACTGTTCGGTTTATCTATGCCAGTCCCTTAGTTTGCACGAATGACAATGATTGACGATCCATGGATAAATGATTTTTAACTTAATATTATTATTTTAAAGAAAGCGGCTCGTTGAGCTGGCGTACCGAAGGCCCTGGTTCGATTCCTTGCGAAGACTATGATTTGGTCTAGGGTCTAAAGGGTGTCACTGACCCAGCTCCGATGGGTACCTGACTTTAGTTATGGTAAAGTAAAGACGACTGGGCATTGTTTTGGTCACACCATCTCCTTGTATGCCGTGGCCGCAGAAACTGGTGAACGCTGCTTCAATTTGCTTCGACGGGATACTTTACTTTTATGCATTTTTGATAGAACGCCACACAATAACCGCTAGTTTAAAAAAATAACTTCTCAATTTTTTTCCCCAAATAGAGATTTGCATACTTTGTATGATTGTATAATTCTATATTTCTATTAAAAAAATATTTAAATTTAATGAATTTTTCTTTTTTTTTTAATTTAAAGTTAAACATCCAATTATTTTGTTTTTCTCTCTTATGTTCAGAATGCCTACATAACATCTACAATTGGTTACCAGACAGAGCTTGACAATGATACCTACATAGAGTCATTGTACTCACATGTAATACCCTAACAGCACACTATGTTTTCCCAAAATTGGCCCAATATACTGCCAATATGTTTGAATCTTGGCCAAAGGTTGGGCCAATATGGAAGCAATATATTGTGCTGCTATTTGATATAATAACTTGCTAGTGATTGTAAAAGACCTATTATAAAGCCTTAAAGGCATTTTCGAAATAAACGTCGGATTCTTTTGGGTTACACATTATTCATGTATTTCGTAAAGACTGCAGGTTTTGGGAGAGGGGGGGTAAGGGAAGGGGGTTGAGGGGGATGTCATCCATATTTTAGTTCATTGAGTATAAATTTACTAGTGGTTATGTCCGTCAAATTGACAGAGAAACGGATAATTACAATGTGTTTTGTTAATAGAGAAAAACATTTTTACATTTTTTATATTTCGGTATTTAGTTTTAGTTATTTTAAAGGTAGATCATTCTTAAATGGTGCACAGTTTAGAATCTTAAAATACCGGTGATTATTAATAGGTCCACGTTTATTAAAAAAAAAATAACGAATTAAGTATTAATGTTTATTTAATAAAAAATTCTTTTGGGGGACGTTTCCAATTTATACAACTAACTTTTGTGCCGATCGGTCAAACGGCCTAGGAGCCTATAGAAAACAAACATATAAATATACAAATATATAAACAAAGTCATATTTATTGATGATAGATGAAAGACATTTAGTACTTACTGATGCCGACACATTTGATGTGCTCTTTTATTTATATGTGTGTATCTTTCGAAATGTTTCGTGTTGTTGTTTTTCCTATTAAAAAGAGAAATAATAATGATAATAATAATTGTTTTTATATAGCGCTTCTATCATGCTATTAGTATGCTCAGTGCGCTCTAGTAGATTATTACGTCTACTAGTCCCAAAACTCCTGCAGGGCGACAGGGATCCGCCGGTGGTAGGGCTCGAACCCGCGACCTGTCCGATGGTTTTTGGTTGACAGTCCGGTGTTCTAACCGCTGGACCAGCCGGCTTCTCATAGACAGGGGTATGCAACCTTTTGATAATATTGTGCAAAAAAAAAATGATTTTTTATTCATTCAGGGTGTCAAGAGCCTAACATTTATACTGCTCTGGCACTCTTCTTCTTCTTCTTCTTTTAGTCAGTCTGCAGAGCTGTTTGCTCTCTTGCAGTCAATGCCAGACAAACATATTTACATGTTGTTTTTTTCAGTTGTTCAATACTGCTCTGGCAGTAGAAAAGACTTAAATAGTTTTTGGGGGAAGGGAGGGGAGTTTCCGCGTGCCACTGAAATTCGCTCCGCGGGCCAAGTATTACACATGTGCAATAAGTTCCCGACTCCGCGCTACTACAATAACAATTTCAAATAATAGCATTATTATACTATATTGCAGCTGGCTTTTAACAAAGACACATTCTTGGAAAATATATTGACCATCAAAAAAGACCAAGTCAACAGAAAGTTTAAGAAATTAAGGACGCCAGTTGGACATGATAAGTTGGTGCCTCAAAAAACAATCCTATAGATACATCTATCTACTACACATTATCGTATTCATTACAGACGCTTCTTCTATAAAGAAGAATATTGCGTCCTACGCTAATCCATGGTCTAAGTCTAGTCTTGCATTTAAATGATTTTAAATGATGTTAAGTTTTCCAGGTTTGTGCAGACAACCCTTTTTGTGTCACTCGGTAAATAAGAGTACTTATATGCATTTGTTTTTGTGTCACTCGGTAAATAAGAGTACTTATATGCATTTGTTTTCGTGTCACTCGGTAAATAAGAGTACTTATATGCATTTGTTTTTGTGTCACTCGGTAAATAAGAGTACTTATATGCATTTGTTTTCGTGTCACTCGGTAAATAAGAGTACTTATATGCATTTGTTTTTGTGTCACTCGGTAAATAAGAGTACTTATATGCATTTGTTTTTGTGTCACTCGGTAAATAAGAGTACTTATATGCATTTGTTTTTGTGTCACTCGGTAAATAAGAGTACTTATATGCATTTGTTTTCGTGTCACTCGGTAAATAAGAGTACTTATATGCATTTGTTTTTGTGTCACTCGGTAAATAAGAGTACTTATATGCATTTGTTTTTGTGTCACTCGGTAAATAAGAGTACTTATATGCATTTGTTTTTGTGTCACTCGGTAAATAAGAGTACTTATATGCATTTGTTTTCGTGTCACTCGGTAAATAAGAGTACTTATATGCATTTGTTTTCGTGTCACTCGGTAAATAAGAGTACTTATATGCATTTGTTTTCGTGTCACTCGGTAAATAAGAGTACTTATATGCATTTGTTTTCGCATAAGGATACGGAAAGTGTTTTTGCCATTATGTTTATCTGACAAATGCAACACGTTGTTTATTGTGTTGTATTTTTTAAATAAGAATTTAATGTACTTTGTATTATTACTACATAACTCTTCGCCCTTCTGTCCTCTAGTGTTTCTAGGTTTAGTGATCGGTTGTTGTTATTGGTGTTACTCTTGTCGGTTTGGGTTTCTTTGTTTGGTTCAGAAAACCCATTCCATGCTCGGAGTTAGTCAATAGACAGTAATGCTTAAAAATATTAGTTACTACACTGCCCCCCCCCCTAAATCCACCCACCTCAACTCACCTCTTGTGATAAATATGCATTTCGCATTTACTCCAAAATACACCAGCTTAATGTGATGTTTGATTTTAGACATGGGTTATCATACCTGGTTTTGCAATCTCTGACCCTATTTTTTTTTTTGCCACATTTAGTTGAACTGTATTAAGTGTTTAACTCCCTTTAAGTTTGATTACGTCATTAGGATAATGCTCTTTTTTGTATGTCCTCTATAGCTAGTCCCCAATATGTTCTTATCTCCCTTTAAATTAGATAATGCCATTATCGACAAGTCTTAACGATTATGCAAGCATGGTAAACCTAAAAGGTCGATGCATTACAACACTTCCGGTCCTATTCGTTAATTTACTAACAAAACATTCATATGAGCCGCGTTCCTGATTGTTCTGCGAGTAAGAAAAGATGTAGGGGATACAATCATTTTCAAAATATGTTGTTGATTGATTGATTTTGAACGTTAGACATGATGAATCACTTTGAATGTAACATTTTGTTTTATTCATTTAAATATGTTGACGGAAGTAAACTAGAAGTACTTGTATGCATTGACACATGACATATATAGTTTAGCTCAGTGTATGCTAGTTGTAAATTAACAAATTTCAATTAAATTAACGCGACTAACAAGTCGACTATTAATTATCGCATACTCATTTCAATGTTAAAAAACGATTTCTCCTAACTTATAATGCAGCCTTTGTATATTTCTATTATTCTAAAAGCTATACTGAAAGAAAAAAACGTAAACATTATTTTACGTTTGTAGCCTGAAAACGAAATGGAAGTTCATGTAAACATTTAATCCAAAGGTCATGCCTCATTATACTTGTCAATTATGTTTTTTATATCAATCGTTTCTTATCTTCCCTTTAGATAAACACCGATATCTTTTATCTCCCTTTGACTCAAACAACTCTTAACCCAGTTTATAATAGATGATGCCAGGTGTCGCCAACCTTAAGATAACAGTATTCTAAAGTAGGATTTCTATCAGCTTGACAACAGCCTACAATTTACCCTGCGTCTTGTAGAAGAGACTTAAATTGACTTTTTAAGGTCCTTCTGCTTTCCCTTAAAAACTGTTATGCGTGCCAAGTCTGGCATGCTTGCCGTACGTTGCCGAACCCAGGACTATATACCATTAGTTAGTTCTGATTCCAGCATGATTCTGAATTATCTTTTCTTTTAGATGGATATTGTCAACACACGGCATAGAAAGCATATATAGACTACATAAAAATCACATTGGTAATTGTTTATATTTTATAATGTATATTATACTATTAAAAATATTGGCATATATCTATTGTTTAAATAAATTAAACAGAACCATTAACGTTGGTGATTAATTTGTGACAATGAGAAAGCAACAAACAAATTACATATTACAAGTTACAAATTACAAAGTATACAAATGTATTGTGAGGTATTCCAATATTTAAGCACGCGACAGATAAACACGCGACACTTAAACACAGACACTTAACCATCATCAAAAGGTGCCATGCCGGATGGAGTTTGCGATCGTGTCTTACCACGTATTGTTTCTTCTGGCAAACTCTAGCATTTCTGTTGTTTTTGCCCTGCCATGCCATTTCGTCCATTTCATTAGACTATAGTATTTGATATAACCGCGTTTGGATTGCGAATGTTATATGAGGCCTTTTTGTAAACGTTTTTGTCATGTTTTTCTTGCAACCATTTTTTTTTCTTATATCTTTAAATTGTGTAGTACATTTGGATGTCTTTAATATAGTTTATTATATATTTTGGTTTCATTTTGTTGAAAAGTTCCTGAAGAGTTCTACAGTAATAGTATATACCTCGAATTTCACTAAATGTGTTACATTTCAACAAAATGTGAGAAACTATTAAGTTGACATTGCAGAAAGCACACATTGGAGCTGTTTCTTGTTTTAAGAGAAAGGAAAGTGTTAGTTTTGAATGTCCTGTCTGTTTGGGTTCGAAAACTAAAATGTTTCATTGATGGTACTATGTCTATAATAATTTTAATTGACGCTCTTAATATTAAGTAAGGAGAAAAAAAGTTATAGTCAAATTTTTAAAAAGGATAACATTACGTCGTGGAACTAAGTTTAAGCGGGAGTTGTTTTATTTGAAAGTTTAAGCGGGAGTTGTTTTATTTGAAAGTTTAAGCGGGAGTTGTTTTATTTGAAAGTTTAAGCGGGAGTTGTTTTATTTGAAAGTTTAAGCGGGAGTTGTTTTATTTGAAAGTTTAAGCGGGAGTTGTTTTATTTGAAAGTTTAAGCGGGAGTTGTTTTATTTGAAAGTTTAAGCGGGAGTTGTTTTATTTGAAAGTTTAAGCGGGAGTTGTTTTATTTGAAAGTTTAAGCGTAGTTGTTTTATTTGAAAGTTTAAGCGGGAGTTGTTTTATTTGAAAGTTTAAGCGTAGTTGTTTTATTTGAAAGTTTAAGCGGGAATTGTTTTATTTGAAAGTTTAAGCGAGAGTTGTTTTATTTGAAAGTTTAAGCGGGAGTTGTTTTATTTGAAAGTTTAAGCGGGAGTTGTTTTATTTGAAAGTTTAAGCGCGAGTTGTTTTATTTGAAAGTTTAAGCGGGAGTTGTTTTATTTGAAAGTTTAAGCGGGAGTTGTTTTATTTGAAAGTTTAAGCGGGAGTTGTTTTATTTGACAGTTTAAGCGGGAGTTGTTTTATTTGAAAGTTTAAGCGGGAGTTGTTTTATTTGAAAGTTTAAGCGTAGTTGTTTTATTTGAAAGTTTAAGCGGGAGTTGTTTTATTTGAAAGTTTAAGCGGGAGTTGTTTTATTTGAAAGTTTAAGCGGGAGTTGTTTTATTTGAAAGTTTAAGCGTAGTTGTTTTATTTGAAAGTTTAAGCGTAGTTGTTTTATTTGAAAGTTTAAGCGGGAGTTGTTTTATTTAAAAGTTTAAGCGTAGTTGTTTTATTTGAAAGTTTAAGCGGGAGTTGTTTTATTTGAAAGTTTAAGCGGGAGTTGTTTTATTTGAAAGTTTAAGCGTAGTTGTTTTATTTGAAAGTTTAAGCGGGAGTTGTTTTATTTGAAAGTTTAAGCGTAGTTGTTTTTTTTGAAAGTTTAAGCGGGAGTTGTTTTATTTGAAAGTTTAAGCGGGAGTTGTTTTATTTGAAAGTTTAAGCGGGAGTTGTTTTATTTAAAAGTTTAAGCGGGAGTTGTTTTATTTGAAAGTTTAAGCGGGAGTTGTTTTATTTAAAAGTTTAAGCGGGAGTTGTTTTATTTGAAAGTTTAAGCGGGAGTTGTTTTATTTGAAAGTTTAAGCGGGAGTTGTTTTATTTGAAAGTTTAAGCGGGAGTTGTTTTATTTGAAAGTTTAAGCGGGAGTTGTTTTATTTGAAAGTTTAAGCGGGAGTTGTTTTATTTGAAAGTTTAAGCGGGAGTTGTTTTATTTGAAAGTTTAAGCGGGAGTTGTTTTATTTGAAAGTTTAAGCGGGAGTTGTTTTATTTGAAAGTTTAAGCGGGAGTTGTTTTATTTGAAAGTTTAAGCGGGAGTTGTTTTATTTGAAAGTTTAAGCGGGAGTTGTTTTATTTGAAAGTTTAAGCGGGAGTTGTTTTATTTGAAAGTTTAAGCGGGAGTTGTTTTATTTGAAAGTTTAAGCGGGAGTTGTTTTATTTGAAAGTTTAAGCGGGAGTTGTTTTATTTGAAAGTTTAAGCGGGAGTTGTTTTATTTGAAAGTTTAAGCGGGAGTTGTTTTATTTGAAAGTTTAAGCGGGAGTTGTTTTATTTGAAAGTTTAAGCGGGAGTTGTTTTATTTGAAAGTTTAAGCGGGAGTTGTTTTATTTGAAAGTTTAAGCGGGAGTTGTTTTATTTGAAAGTTTAAGCGGGAGTTGTTTTATTTGAAAGTTTAAGCGGGAGTTGTTTTATTTGAAAGTTTAAGCGGGAGTTGTTTTATTTGAAAGTTTAAGCGGGAGTTGTTTTATTTGAAAGTTTAAGCGGGAGTTGTTTTATTTGAAAGTTTTAGCGGGAGTTGTTTTATTTGAAAGTGTAAGCGGGAGTGGTTTTATTTGAAAGTTTAAGCGTAGTTGTTTTATTTGAAAGTTTAAGCGCGAGTTGTTTTATTTGAAAGTTTAAGCGGGAGTTGTTTTATTTGAAAGTTTAAGCGGGAGTTGTTTTATTTGAAAGTTTAAGCAGGAGTTGTTTTATTTGAAAGTGTAAGCGGGAGTTGTTTTATTTAAAAGTTTAAGCGGGAGTTGTTTTATTTGAAAGTTTAAGCGGGAGTTGTTTTATTTGAAAGTTTAAGCGGGAGTTGTTTTATTTGAAAGTTTAAGCGGGAGTTGTTTTATTTGAAAGTTTAAGCGGGAGTTGTTTTATTTGAAAGTTTAAGCGGGAGTTGTTTATTTGAAAGTTTAAGCGGGAGTTGTTTTATTTGAAAGTTTAAGCGGGAGTTGTTTTATTTGAAAGTGTAAGCGGGAGTGGTTTTATTTGAAAGTTTAAGCGTAGTTGTTTTATTTGAAAGTTTAAGCGCGAGTTGTTTTATTTGAAAGTTTAAGCGGGAGTTGTTTTATTTGAAAGTTTAAGCGGGAGTTGTTTTATTTGAAAGTTTAAGCGGGAGTTGTTTTATTTGAAAGTTTAAGCGGGAGTTGTTTTATTTGAAAGTTTAAGCGGGAGTTGTTTTATTTGAAAGTTTAAGCGGGAGTTGTTTTATTTGAAAGTTTAAGCGGGAGTTGTTTTATTTGAAAGTTTAAGCGGGAGTTGTTTTATTTGAAAGTTTAAGCGGGAGTTGTTTTATTTGAAAGTTTAAGCGGGAGTTGTTTTATTTGAAAGTTTAAGCGGGAGTTGTTTATTTGAAAGTTTAAGCGGGAGTTGTTTTATTTGAAAGTTTAAGCGGGAGATGTTTTATTTGAAAGTTTAAGCGGGAGTTGTTTTATTTGAAAGTTTAAGCGTAGTTGTTTTATTTGAAAGTTTAAGCGGGAGTTGTTTTATTTGAAAGTTTAAGCGTAGTTGTTTTATTTGAAAGTTTAAGCGCGAGTTGTTTTATTTGAAAGTTTAAGCGGGAGTTGTTTTATTTGAAAGTTTAAGCGGGAGTTGTTTTATTTGAATTTCAGTTCAATCTAGTGGGCGGGGTTATTGAACATTATTTCGTAACAATATATATTTCTCTGTTACATTACTTTGTATTTCTAATTATGTCTTTTTTTTTCAACCCCCCTTCACCCACCAAACAGTGATCCCAGCAGGGGTTTTACTGAGCCCTTTATTCAACAAGAAGGAACCCAAGTAAGTGTAATTGGTTTTTGTTTTAAACAAGCTTGCAGAATTCTTTGTTTCAACCAAAAGACCTGTAATGAGATGACCGCTTGCTTTGGTATTTCTGTTCTTGGATGAGTCAAAATCTTCTGTTTCGAAATTTCCGATCACAAAAATAATTTTAGACTTCCGTTTTAGTAATTCGCTATGAGTTTATCAATGGAATACTATAAACTATGGATGGCTATCCAGATTGCCAGTCGGAGAATTTAAACGAACATTAGAGTTAAAAAAAATAATAATAATGTAATAATTATAAAAGTAAGTTTGTTTTTTTATTTTTTGTCGATTCATAATTTACCATGTAGAATTGTGGAATAGTTTATTTTATGGAAGAAATGTCGGTATAATCTTAACTCAAATTGACATTAAAATCGAACGTTGTAGGCCTATACAGCGGAAATCTTAAGGCAAGTTTTGTACAGCGTTATTGGCTGCGCACAAAAAACACAACATAAAATAGAGCAAGCTGTCCATCTTATTATAGTCTTTTTTTCAACATATTACGTTCAATGTTGTTTTTCTTGTATATGTGTGTGTGGAACAAAAATCTAATATTTTATGACCTTTAGTCGTGGGCATGATGTTTTTTTTTTGTTTTTTTTTTTACAGAAATGAGAATGCCTGCCTATAATATAAAAAAAAATACTGCAAGGAGGAGGGAAGGAAAAGAGTGGGGGGGGGTCGGTTTGTAGAAATGACCAACCGAGCTCTTGCAGATATCCATGATTTAGTTAACTTAGTTCAGGAGTGGACACAATTATTATTTTCATGTGTGGTTGTGCCAAAACTGGCACAGTTTCTTACCAAAATTCTACCGCATGCCAACCGATTTCTTCAACAAAAAAAAACACCATTAAAACATCGATTCTCAAATTGTGCTTGCTGTACATCACATCTGGCAGTAGCAAATGCTATATTTGCTACTTGAAGTAATTATTTAAATATAATATAAATCTAGTGGTTTCCGTAGAATTATGTCCTTACACCATACATTCGACGATATGAGGTTTGACTCAAGTCTTGCATTTTAATTACAGTAGTGTTTTAAAGTTGATGGTTTTCCTGATTTGTTCCTGCCCGTAGTACTCATATGTATTTGTTCTTGCATAGGAGATACGAAAACTGTTTTTATCCTTATGTTTTTCTGATCATTGTAATAGTTTTTTGGTGTGTGTTTTTTTCTAAGTTAGAATTGCATGCTATATGTAGTATCACTACTTCACTCTTTTCCCTTCTCACCTCTATAATTTCTATGTTTAATAATTGAATTATTGGTGTTACTCTTGTCAGTTATGATTCGCCAGTAATGAACCTTGCAACTCTGTTCTGAATTTGTTCTATTTTTTTTTTAATGTTTTCCTTAGTTGATGGGCCCCATACAGGAAATGTATATTCTAGTATAGCTCTAACTTGTGTTATATAAAATTTTAGTTTTATGTTCTTATTATAATTGTAGAAGTTCATTTTCATTATGCTTACAGTTTTCTCTGATTTTCAATTACTTCATCAATATGTGAATTCCAAGATAATTTTTTTTTTTACTAGTGGTTATGCCCGTCAAAATGACGGAAAAAATAATGACTACAAAGTGTTTTGTTAAGAGAGAAAGACAAAAGACAATATTAAAATAAATACTGGAGTGAGAACCTTTATTTTCGGTATTTTATTTTTGTTCTTTTTAATTGTTTCTGGTCGCCCTGACCCTGGCATATGCATAATAATTGTTGCTGTCAAGCTTCTGGCCTAAAAGACTGGCGTAGTGTGTAAACCGCCGATACATTCCCATTAAGAATACACCGGCGGACGAACGCATGGGGACAGCCCCCGCAGCGGGTCCGATATCCATCACACTGCTGAGAGGTAACTGGTCTCAGTGGGAAGGAAGCAATGGACGATGCAATCCCGTCTCGAGAACCATCCGGTGCCTGGATGCATGTACCCATAGTATAGAATTTGTACTACTGGGTGACAGTGCAGATTTACTGGCGAGCCACCACGGTGGCGAAAACCTTCACTGTTACACGGCACGCCACGCCTTTGGCCTTCGACATGTCGTTGGGTGGCTGGAGCCCGGACAGAGATTGCTCAATCCTAAGCGTTACGCCCTGGACACAAGAGCCGAAAGGCTTGTCCGGGTATTTCCTAGATACTTTTTAATTATATATTAAAATGTATCGAACAGTTGTGATGGCTTGACTTGTTATAATAATATTAAATTAACAATAATATACTATCTAAAAGAAAAAACAAAACAAATACAAAACAATAAAAAGGGTAAAAAATATTTAAAAAAATAGAAAATAATATTTCAATGCAATAAAAACTAAAGTGAGAAAGATTTTTTCGGTATTTAATTTTTGTTCTTGCTTATTGTATCAATAAAACAGTATTGATAAATTTTATTTCGGTATTTAGTATTTATTTTACATTGTTGCTGTCAAGCTTATGGTACCCGGTATTTGAAAGTAATCATTTATAAGCCTAACTTGTTTTTTTATAATTCGTATCATTTAATTTATAGAGTGTATAAAGTCGCCTTTTAAAGGATATTCTCAATAGCAACGTAAATCCATTAAATAATTAAAACATGTGGTTATTTTTACTTAAAAGGATAATGCAAACATCAATAATGAAAAAAGAAATAATTTCATAGACATTACGTCATACGCTAGTATTTTGTTTAAAGTAAACCATTGAAACTCTCCAAGCCAAATTGCGGTGCGTAACTCTTAAAAAAGGTCTCGCCACATTAAAAAAACAACAGTAGAATTGGGAAAACCCGGAAAGACCCTCGCGTTCAACATAGCGAATCTCGCGTTCAACATAGTAAATGAACGGAAGTGGCCATTTGCTATGTACCGTTATATTTATTTGCATAGATGGATATGACATTTTGGATTTTTTAAATCAACACATTTATGATTATAAGTGATAAAATAAAATTATCTTTTGGAGGACGTTTCCAATTTAATTTTTGGCCCGAATAGTCAAACGGCTTAGGAGCCTATAGCGAACAAACATATATATATATATATATAGATATATATAGATATAAATAAATAAATAAATATATAAACAAACATATAAACAAACTCACGGTAATTATATATGTTGATATATATATATATATATATATATATATATAAACAAACACATAAACCAATTCACAGTAATTATATATATTTATTATTACTCCTACGTACTTTGCATTTCTTAGTTAGGGTTAGGTTTTTTCCGTGAATAAAGTATTTTTTGTTTCTTTCTTCTTTGATAATCTTATCAGTTGGCATTTTTCTGGGTGAAAAGACATACTCCAGTTAGATTCCCAGTTTTATAATTTATCTAGGACTTTATGTAAGAGTTCGTTTTCTTTGTCTTTATTGTTCTATAAATTATGCAATCAATGGCAAATAACCTTTTTTATGTGTTCCTGTGTTGATACGATTGGGCAAGTCTACAGTCATTGGTGCTGATTTAAAGCCATTAATTATTATAATGTGTAAGAGCTTGTTTGCTTTCTTTTTTCATTTGTACGTTTCCTTTGTCTATTTTCTTTGTGTGTTTCCTTTGTGTGTTTTCTTTGTTTATTTTCTTTGTTTCGCATAATGGTTGTTCTTTGTTTTCATTTCTAGGAGCGAGACTGCTCGTCTACAATATAAAAATATCTCGCCTAAAAAGAGTGGCGTAAGGAAGGGGAAATGTTTGTAGAACTGACCGACCCAGCCCTTGCGGAAGTTCATGATATCGTTAGCTTAACTCAGTATGTAGTTGTGCCAAATGGGGCACGATTTCTTAACGAAATTCCACCCGCGCACCAAAACATATCTTTTAGAATACATTATAAACAACTATAAGAAAGGACACAAAAACACCCATTCGAGCGGCATATGCACCTTATAAACTAACGCAAAAGACATGTGTTTCGTCTTCAAAGACGCAACGAAAGTAAAGGGTAATGGTCGCAGTTGTCTTGTCAACAAAAATCAGATAAAACCGTAGCAATAATCAGATCTAGGATCAGGCCCCACGAGAGGGGGGTACAGCCGGTACGCCGTACCGGGGCCCATAAGAGTTTAGGGGGCCCATGAATATTAAAATTTAAAATTAAATTGGCAATTACGCAAGTATCTTTTAATTGTTGCAACAAAGCTAAGAGGAGATGCCTCAAACCTCCTACAATCTCACGTGGCGCTGGGGGCCCTTAATTTTGGTATTCTTTGAATGTGAACTTGAACATTTTGTTAAATTTGCAAAGAAGCCTCGAATCTAGTTGTAATATAGGGCCTATTTATTTTCGATAGCATTTAGGATCTCTTTTTTATTTTGTTTTCTCTTACAAATATGGACCTATGAGCCATACAGGCTTACAGTTCTCCCTGTTAGCTTAGTAGCCTAGGCCAGGGGTCGACAACCTAAAGCACGCGTGCCAGACATGGCATGCAGAGCGATTTTTGATGGCACGAGAGAGACCTCCAAAAGGTGCTTCTTGTTGATTTTTTTCAATAATTGAATGAGGAGGCACTAACTGTTGAAGCCGATGTTTCTAAATGGCGAGCGACACATTTCAATGAGTTGAGCTTGCTTTTACAAGGACGTGGCCAAACAGCACTTCGACCACTGGAATGGATTTGCATTGAAACTGGACAAATCTTGCCCGTTCATTCAATTTCAAAACACTTAACTTCTTGTAATTCCCTAATTTATGCCATATATTAAATAGATAGAGAGGAGTTTTATAAACAAAGACAAAACTGTTAAATTTATGGACTCTTGTTTTCATACCACATAAAGTCTGACTGGATTTATCCATATACAACCATCTTAGATGTGGATCTTTTTTTTTTAAGTGGAGGGATAGTGACCATTTAAAATGCAGCAAGTTGAATTTTTTTTTTAATGCTAGATTTGTATAAAGAAAAAATAATTAAAAAGTAATATTAGTTTTTATTTTAAAAGAAGGGAGCT
Source organism: Anisus vortex (assembly GCA_949126835.1). Taxonomy (NCBI): domain Eukaryota; kingdom Metazoa; phylum Mollusca; class Gastropoda; family Planorbidae; genus Anisus; species Anisus vortex. The sequence continues at coordinate 29,458,916 of OX421507.1, forward strand.
AATTAACCCGTTTTGTATATGTTTATTTGCTCTAATAATATGTCCAATATGTTTCATATTTTTCTTTAATAAAAACATTAACGGCTCTTACAATTTATAATTTTGAAATTTATCAAATTGTGTAAGTTAGTTGAAAAGTATGTAAATATTTTACGTCTAAAGAATTTATAATAAAATGTGAACATTTTTAAACATTACATTAACTACCAAGTTTGTATGATTACAATGTCTCTATACCGATCGAACGATAGTCCACATGGTACTTTCACTAAGTAATAATAATTTAAGAGAATATCTCAGTAAAACTGAGATCGAAATATAATTAATGTCTGGCAGGTGCCATACCCATATCTCGAATCACGATAACTAAATGATAATTTTAGTTGATAATTAACTATCAAAATGTGAAAGTTTAGTAATAAAATTCTGTATTTGGTGTAAATGCAAATAAATTAAAAAGGATGATAACCAGGTACTCGTTTTTTTTAAAGTTATATATTAAACGCTCTAAAGAATTTCTCTATACATCTCGTTTCGGGCCTCTATCTTGCTACGGCGCTAAATATATAATTATTTTTTTTTAAAGGTGACTTTTTGGCTGTTGGCACGCTGAATGATTTAAAAATCCTAGTTTGGCACACTATTAGCAAATGGTTGTCGACCTTTGGCCTATGCCTAAACACTCCATGTCGCTGCATATCGGTACTAGTATGGCAGTTAAACTAGTTTGTCGATCCTTTTACACTTTAATGATTTCCTGTGCGGTAGCCAAGAGGGGAGATTGAAGGTATCATAATTTTAGACAAATGTATTGAAAATTTAAAACACTTCTTTTTGGTCATTTAACAAAATGTATTTTGGGAAGAGTTTGTAAAAAAACAACAACTAATCTATGTGTCAACTGTATTGCCACAGCAGATCTAACCTTACATTAGACTACACAACATACATTACTGGTGAATATTTATAACTGACAAGAATAACACCAATAGTTAAATCACTAAACCTAGAAACACTAGTCACTAGAGGACATAAATTATCAATCAACAGTGAGAGTCACTTTTCCAATTTTACACATCTTTGTAATATTATTAGCAAGATCAATAGTCCTTATGAACAATTACAGGAACAATTACAATAATTTAAACTAAGAACTATGTACTTGATTAAAGTATTTTCTTAATAGACCTGTAAGGCTGTGATTGAAATGATTACACTCTAATGGTAAATGGTAACACTTATGACAGTTTTCCAAAATGGTTCACAGACCTTGTAAAAAGATTCCTAATTTTTCAAACGTAGGCCTATGTAATACAAATAAATCATCTAGAAATGACTAATGTTAAAAAAAAGTGGGGGGGGGGGAGGAAGGGGGCCCAGAAAAGATCTCGTACCGGCATCTTTTTTTTCTCTCGAGGGCCCTGTCTAGGATAGATAGATATAATTGTCTAAAAAAAAACGGATGAGCCATGTTTTGTTTAATTTGTTGTGTTTTCTTGTTTGTTTACATTGTTACGAAGTCTATTGATGTAAAAACATCTATTTAGGTCCGTGATCTTTGGCGCTGTGGGAAATATAATAGCCCACGAGATAGCTCACGGCTTCGATGATAAAGGTAGGTCAATATTGAAATATTATTATGATGCAAAAAAAGTATTATTTTATAAGACAATCAGACACTCGCACAATGTTTATATATGTTCATAATAAAATAATATAAAAAAATATAATGTCTAAAATGACATTGGCATTAAACAAAAAAATGGCGTTCAGGAGTCAATGCTTTTGGTTGGGGGAGGGGGTTGAGTGCAGACGACACGTTCAAGTTGATTGAATTAAATTCATTAAATCATTTTTTAAAGAGGATTTGTATTGTAGACAGGACCGGATTAGAAGCTCTTTCCTCCCTTGGCCTTATATAATTCAAATCATTAAAAAAAATATATAAATAGCCTGCATTGCAAACTTTAAATTGAAAGCTTTCAAACAACACAGATTGTTTTTGTATTTCTTAATGTCTTACTCTTAAATTTGTTTTAATAAAAATTCATGGATGCGAATTTTATTTGCAATGCATTTCGGTACTATTTTTTAAATTGCGTGTCTTGGTTCAGTCGCAATATGCATAAGCGTATCACTATCCTTGCTACCATATGCAACCCACAGCTGTACCGCCTACCCGCCCCTTCTTAAATCAGCACATCGAACATTGGCCAGGGATTTCCAGCCACTTCGGGAAGTAGAGTATGTACTGGCAATTGTCACATACCTCGGCCAAAGTGCGAAAGGTTCGCGATTCGGACGATTTCAGGCTTTGGTCGTAAAAAATACATTGTCGATAATGCAAAGTAAACAAGGACTAGTAACGTAGCATTGGCTACGTGCACGTATTTACAGAATATGGATGGTATTTTAGTAACTGTGAAACAAGACATGGTTAGCTAGTTACACAAAGCTAAATGTTAGAACCACTTTACGTCTGCTGTTCCTTTTATCAGATCTATGAATTAGACTTTTTAAATTCTTGTAATGTAGTTTTTTTTTTTTTCATTTTATTACTTTTATTTAAAAACACACATTCTTGGTCACATGCATACACAAGCACATACACATTACACACAGTCTTTCAAACACAGCACATATGTTGTTATAGCAAATGCAAACATGACTATTATATTCACATTCTTCTTCTTTTTTTTTTAATACGGGAATTTCCGGATCTATTTTTAGAACACGAGACTATGTAACTAAATAAATAGTAAGTTAATTCAACATAAGTGCACGAATAACCTCGACAAATGTAAATAAACTGTTATTGATATTTAAGTATGTATTTTTTTTCCATGATCTAGCTTTGAAATTTTTTTTCGTATTCAGGTAGCGAGTATGACAAATTTGGGAACAAATTCTCCTGGTGGCCATCTGGTGTAGCGGAGAAATTCAAACAAAGGGCCCAGTGTTTAATTGACCAATATGGCAATTTTACAAATGAATATAATATAAACGTATGTACATACGTATTTATTTGTGTTGCTGTTGTTGTTTTTTTGTTGCAATTTTTAATTGGCATAAATATTTAGAACATATTAGTTGTAGTATATTATGATGTGAAGTGCACAAAGAAATAAGGTAAAATCACCTGATTTTAAACACGACCCGAGAAATAGAGCTGTCACTGATTAAACGATTTTTGGATGAATATCGGCCCCCATTGTACCACCTGGTCTGGGGTGGGTCACCGATTGAGCCGAATCTTTAATTTAGGAACCGATGGGCCGACCTTGCCTTTGTGATTAACCTTTATGCGGTACCAGACCAACTGTTTGAAGCGGGCCATATTTTTTTGACAATTTGGTCTCACAGGTGACGTTTGTGTGGTAACCACGCCTACCACCTCTATTTAATTGGCTCACACGTGACTTTGGGATTGCACATATTGACGAATACCCCCTTTATATATATATATATATATTATATAAACCAAGCCAAACTAAGTGTAAGACAACTTCTCTCTACTCAGTGATAGCTCTGAATCAAACACCCTTTATTCTGCTGACAAATAAAGACTAGTTATCCTCTTCCGGTAAATAGGTTAAGACGCTGTTTGATTGTACCACATTCAACTTATATATGTTCGAACTATATATGCTCCGATTTTTACATACACATAATTACTTTTTCTGTCTATGTGTATTCTGAGCGGCTAAATATAATTAACTGCATCCATAATTACAAATATGAAGTTCGAAAACAACCTAGGTAAAAATATGCCATCATATTAATAGACAATTACGGCAGTACTTTGGCAGGCATAGTGTACCCATAGGGAGAGTGCCACATACCGGAGTAACCACAATATCCCTCAGTGGGCATTATGTGCCCCATCCCGTTCAAACTTTATACTTTTTGCCACGGCGCCTCACCCAACACTCCACCGTCATTTGTTGACTATATTCCACCTCTCTCTTCTGCATTCTTGGCTACTTCACTGTACATTCTAAAATATATTCCACCTCTCTTCTGCATTCTTGGCTACTTCACTGTACATTCTAAAATATATTCCACCTCTCTTCTGCATTCTTGGCTACTTCACTGTACATTCTAAAATATATTCCACCTCTCTCTTCTGCATTCTTGGCTACTTCACTGTACATTCTAAAATATATTCCACCTCTCTTCTGCATTCTTGGCTACTTCACTGTACATTCTAAAATATATTCCACCTCTCTCTTCTGCATTCTTGGCTACTTCACTGTACATTCTAAAATATATTCCACCTCTCTCTTCTGCATTCTTGGCTACTTCACTGTACATTCTAAAATATATTCCACCTCTCTCTACTGCATTCTTGGCTACTTCACTGTACATTCTAAAATATATTCCACCTCTCTCTTCTGCATTCTTGGCTACTTCACTGTACATTCTAAAATATATTCCACCTCTCTCTTCTGCATTCTTGGCTACTTCACTGTACATTCTAAAATATATTCCACCTCTCTCTTCTGCATTCTTGGCTACTTCACTGTACATTCTAAAATATATTCCACCTCTCTCTTCTGCATTCTTGGCTACTTCACTGTACATTCTAAAATATATTCCACCTCTCTCTTCTGCATTCTTGGCTACTTCACTGTACATTCTAAAATATATTCCACCTCTCTCTTCTGCATTCTTGGCTACTTCACTGTACATTCTAAAATATATTCCACCTCTCTCTTCTGCATTCTTGGCTACTTCACTGTACATTCTAAAATATATTCCACCTCTCTCTTCTGCATTCTTGGCTACTTCACTGTACATTCTAAAATATATTCCACCTCTCTCTTCTGCATTCTTGGCTACTTCACTGTACATTCTAAAATATATTCCACCTCTCTCTTCTGCATTCTTGGCTACTTCACTGTACATTCTAAAATATATTCCACCTCTCTCTTCTGCATTCTTGGCTACTTCACTGTACATTCTAAAATATATTCCACCTCTCTCTTCTGCATTCTTGGCTACTTCACTGTACATTCTAAAATATATTCCACCTCTCTCTTCTGAATTCTTGGCTACTTCACTGTACATTCTAAAATATATTTCACCTCTCTCTTCTGCATTCTTGGCTACTTCACTGTACATTCTAAAATATATTCCACCTCACTCTTCTGCATTCTTGGCTACTTCACTGTACATTCTAAAATATATTCCACCTCTCTCTTCTGCATTCTTGGCTACTTCACTGTACATTCTAAAATATATTCCACCTCTCTCTTCTGCATTCTTGGCTACTTCACTGTACATTCTAAAATATATTCCACCTCTCTCTTCTGCATTCTTGGCTACTTCACTGTACATTCTAAAATATATTTCACCTCTCTCTTCTGCATTCTTGGCTACTTCACTGTACATTCTAAAATATATTCCACCTCTCTCTTCTGCATTCTTGGCTACTTCACTGTACATTCTAAAATATATTCCACCTCTCTCTTCTGCATTCTTGGCTACTTCACTGTACATTCTAAAATATATTCCACCTCTCTCTTCTGCATTCTTGGCTACTTCACTGTACATTCTAAAATATATTCCACCTCTCTCTTCTGCATTCTTGGCTACTTCACTGTACATTCTAAAATATATTCCACCTCTCTCTTCTGCATTCTTGGCTACTTCACTGTACATTCTAAAATATATTCCACCTCTCTCTTCTGCATTCTTGGCTACTTCACTGTACATTCTAAAATATATTCCACCTCTCTCTTCTGCATTCTTGGCTACTTCACTGTACATTCTAAAATATATTCCACCTCTCTCTTCTGCATTCTTGGCTACTTCACTGTACATTCTAAAATATTTTCCACCTCTCTCTTCTGCATTCTTGGCTACTTCACTGTACATTCTAAAATATATTCCACCTCTCTCTTCTGCATTCTTGGCTACTTCACTGTACATTCTAAAATATATTCCACCTCTCTCGTCTGCATTCTTGGCTACTTCACTGTACATTCTAAAATATATTCCACCTCTCTCTTCTGCATTCTTGGCTACTTCATTGTACATTCTAAAATATATTCCACCTCTCTCTTCTGCATTCTTGGCTACTTCACTGTACATTCTAAAATATATTCCACCTCTCTCTTCTGCATTCTTGGCTACTTCACTGTACATTCTAGAATATATTCCACCTCTCTCTTCTGCATTCTTGGCTACTTCACTGTACATTCTAAAATATATTCCACCTCTCTCTTCTGCATTCTTGGCTACTTCACTGTACATTCTAAAATATATTCCACCTCTCTCTTCTGCATTCTTGGCTACTTCACTGTACATTCTAAAATATATTTCACCTCTCTCTTCTGCATTCTTGGCTACTTCACTGTACATTCTAAAATATATTCCACCTCTCTCTTCTGCATTCTTGGCTACTTCACTGTACATTCTAAAATATATTCCACCTCTCTCTTCTGCATTCTTGGCTACTTCACTGTACATTCTAAAATATATTCCACCTCTCTCTTCTGCATTCTTGGCTACTTCACTGTACATTCTAAAATATATTCCACCTCTCTCTTCTGCATTCTTGGCTACTTCACTGTACATTCTAAAATATATTCCACCTCTATCTTCTGCATTCTTGGCTACTTCACTGTACATTCTAAAATATATTCCACCTCTCTCTTCTGCATTCTTGGCTACTTCACTGTACATTCTAAAATATATTCCACCTCTCTCTTCTGCATTCTTGGCTACTTCACTGTACATTCTAAAATATATTCCACCTCTCTCTTCTGCATTCTTGGCTACTTCACTGTACATTCTAAAATATATTCCACCTCTCTCTTCTGCATTCTTGGCTACTTCACTGTACATTCTAAAATATATTCCACCTCTATCTTCTGCATTCTTGGCTACTTCACTGTACATTCTAAAATATATTCCACCTCTCTTTTCTGCATTCTTGGCTACTTCACTGTACATTCTAAAATATATTCCACCTCTCTCTTCTGGATTCTTGGCTACTTCACTGTACATTCTAAAATATATTCAACCTCTCTCTTCTGCATTCTTGGCTACTTCACTGTACATTCTAAAATATATTCCACCTCTCTCTTCTGCATTCTTGGCTACTTCACTGTACATTCTAAAATATATTCCACCTCTCTCTTCTGCATTCTTGGCTACTTCACTGTACATTCTAAAATATATTCCACCTCTCTCTTCTGCATTCTTGGCTACTTCACTGTACATTCTAAAATATATTCCACCTCTCTCTTCTGGATTCTTGGCTACTTCACTGTACATTCTAAAATATATTCAACCTCTCTCTTCTGGATTCTTGGCTACTTCACTGTACATTCTAAAATATATTCCACCTCTCTCTTCTGGATTCTTGGCTACTTCACTGTACATTCTAAAATATATTCCACCTCTCTCTTCTGCATTCTTGGCTACTTCACTGTACATTCTAAAATATATTCCACCTCTCTCTTCTGGATTCTTGGCTACTTCACTGTACATTCTAAAATATATTCCACCTCTCTCTTCTGCATTCTTGGCTACTTCACTGTACATTCTAAAATATATTCCACCTCTCTCTTCTGCATTCTTGGCTACTTCACTGTACATTCTAAAATATATTCCACCTCTCTCTTCTGCATTCTTGGCTACTTCACTGTACATTCTAAAATATATTCCACCTCTCTCTTCTGCATTCTTGGCTACTTCACTGTACATTCTAAAATATATTCCACCTCTCTCTTCTGGATTCTTGGCTACTTCACTGTACATTCTAAAATATATTCCACCTCTCTCTTCTGCATTCTTGGCTACTTCACTGTACATTCTAAAATATATTCCACCTCTCTCTTCTGCATTCTTGGCTACTTCACTGTACATTCTAAAATATATTCCACCTCTCTCTTCTGGATTCTTGGCTACTTCACTGTACATTCTAAAATATATTCCACCTCTCTCTTCTGCATTCTTGGCTACTTCACTGTACATTCTAAAATATATTCCACCTCTCTCTTCTGCATTCTTGGCTACTTCACTGTACATTCTAAAATATATTCCACCTCTCTCTTCTGCATTCTTGGCTACTTCACTGTACATTCTAAAATATATTCCACCTCTCTCTTCTGCATTCTTGGCTACTTCACTGTACATTCTAAAATATATTCCACCTCTCTCTTCTGCATTCTTGGCTACTTCACTGTACATTCTAAAATATATTCCACCTCTCTCTTCTGCATTCTTGGCTACTTCACTGTACATTCTAAAATATATTCCACCTCTCTTCTGCATTCTTGGCTACTTCACTGTACATTCTAAAATATATTCCACCTCTCTCTTCTGCATTCTTGGCTACTTCACTGTACATTCTAAAATATATTCCACCTCTCTCTTCTGCATTCTTGGCTACTTCACTGTACATTCTAAAATATATTCCACCTCTCTCTTCTGCATTCTTGGCTACTTCACTGTACATTCTAAAATATATTCCACCTCTCTCTTCTGCATTCTTGGCTACTTCACTGTACATTCTAAAATATATTCCACCTCTCTCTTCTGCATTCTTGGCTACTTCACTGTACATTCTAAAATATATTCCACCTCTCTTCTGCATTCTTGGCTACTTCACTGTACATTCTAAAATATATTCCACCTCTCTTCTGCATTCTTGGCTACTTCACTGTACATTCTAAAATATATTCCACCTCTCTCTTCTGCATTCTTGGCTACTTCACTGTACATTCTAAAATATATTCCACCTCTCTCTTCTGCATTCTTGGCTTCTTCACTGTACATTCTAAAATATATTCCACCTCTCTCTTCTGCATTCTTGGCTACTTCACTGTACATTCTAAAATATATTCCACCTCTCTCTTCTGCATTCTTGGCTACTTCACTGTACATTCTAAAATATATTCCACCTCTCTCTTCTGCATTCTTGGCTACTTCACTGTACATTCTAAAATATATTCCACCTCTATCTTCTGCATTCTTGGCTACTTCACTGTACATTGTAAAATATATTCCACCTCTCTCTTCTGCATTCTTGGCTACTTCACTGTACATTCTAAAATATATTCCACCTCTCTCTTCTGCATTCTTGGCTACTTCACTGTACATTCTAAAATATATTCCACCTCTCTCTTCTGCATTCTTGGCTACTTCACTGTACATTCTAAAATATATTCCACCTCTCTCTTCTGCATTCTTGGCTACTTCACTGTACATTCTAAAATATATTCCACCTCTATCTTCTGCATTCTTGGCTACTTCACTGTACATTCTAAAATATATTCCACCTCTCTCTTCTGCATTCTTGGCTACTTCACTGTACATTCTAAAATATATTCCACCTCTCTCTTCTGGATTCTTGGCTACTTCACTGTACATTCTAAAATGTATTCAACCTCTCTCTTCTGCATTCTTGGCTACTTCACTGTACATTCTAAAATATATTCCACCTCTCTCTTCTGCATTCTTGGCTACTTCACTGTACATTCTAAAATATATTCCACCTCTCTCTTCTGCATTCTTGGCTACTTCACTGTACATTCTAAAATATATTCCACCTCTCTCTTCTGCATTCTTGGCTACTTCACTGTACATTCTAAAATATATTCCACCTCTCTCTTCTGGATTCTTGGCTACTTCACTGTACATTTTAAAATATATTCAACCTCTCTCTTCTGGATTCTTGGCTACTTCACTGTACATTCTAAAATATATTCCACCTCTCTCTTCTGGATTCTTGGCTACTTCACTGTACATTCTAAAATATATTCCACCTCTCTCTTCTGCATTCTTGGCTACTTCACTGTACATTCTAAAATATATTCCACCTCTCTCTTCTGGATTCTTGGCTACTTCACTGTACATTCTAAAATATATTCCACCTCTCTCTTCTGCATTCTTGGCTACTTCACTGTACATTCTAAAATATATTCCACCTCTCTCTTCTGCATTCTTGGCTACTTCACTGTACATTCTAAAATATATTCCACCTCTCTCTTCTGCATTCTTGGCTACTTCACTGTACATTCTAAAATATATTCCACCTCTCTCTTCTGCATTCTTGGCTACTTCACTGTACATTCTAAAATATATTCCACCTCTCTCTTCTGGATTCTTGGCTACTTCACTGTACATTCTAAAATATATTCAACCTCTCTCTTCTGCATTCTTGGCTACTTCATTGTACATTCTAAAATATATTCCACCTCTCTCTTCTGCATTCTTGGCTACTTCACTGTACATTCTAAAATATATTCCACCTCTCTCTTCTGGATTCTTGGCTACTTCACTGTACATTCTAAAATATATTCCACCTCTCTCTTCTGCATTCTTGGCTACTTCACTGTACATTCTAAAATATATTCCACCTCTCTCTTCTGCATTCTTGGCTACTTCACTGTACATTCTAAAATATATTCCACCTCTCTCTTCTGCATTCTTGGCTACTTCACTGTACATTTTAAAATATATTCCACCTCTCTCTTCTGGATTCTTGGCTACTTCACTGTACATTCTAAAATATATTCAACCTCTCTCTTCTGCATTCTTGGCTACTTCACTGTACATTCTAAAATATATTCCACCTCTCTCTTCTGCATTCTTGGCTACTTCACTGTACATTCTAAAATATATTCCACCTCTCTCTTCTGCATTCTTGGCTACTTCACTGTACATTCTAAAATATATTCCACCTCTCTCTTCTGCATTCTTGGCTACTTCACTGTACATTCTAAAATATATTCCACCTCTCTCTTCTGGATTCTTGGCTACTTCACTGTACATTCTAAAATATATTCCACCTCTCTCTTCTGCATTCTTGGCTACTTCACTGTACATTCTAAAATATATTCCACCTCTCTCTTCTGCATTCTTGGCTACTTCACTGTACATTCTAAAATATATTCCACCTCTCTCTTCTGCATTCTTGGCTACTTCACTGTACATTCTAAAATATATTCCACCCCTCTCTTCTGCATTCTTGGCTACTTCACTGTACATTCTAAAATATATTCCACCTCTATCTTCTGCATTCTTGGCTACTTCACTGTACATTCTAAAATATATTCCACCTCTCTCTTCTGCATTCTTGGCTACTTCACTGTACATTCTAAAATATATTCCACCTCTCTCTTCTGCATTCTTGGCTACTTCACTGTACATTCTAAAATATATTCCACCTCTCTCTTCTGCATTCTTGGCTACTTCACTGTACATTCTAAAATATATTCCACCTCTCTCTTCTGCATTCTTGGCTACTTCACTGTACATTCTAAAATATATTCCACCTCTCTCTTCTGCATTCTTGGCTACTTCACTGTACATTCTAAAATATATTCCACCTCTCTCTTCTGGATTCTTGGCTACTTCACTGTACATTCTAAAATATATTCAACCTCTCTCTTCTGCATTCTTGGCTACTTCACTGTACATTCTAAAATATATTCCACCTCTCTCTTCTGCATTCTTGGCTACTTCACTGTACATTCTAAAATATATTCCACCTCTCTCTTCTGCATTCTTGACTACTTCACTGTACATTCTAAAATATATTCCACCTCTCTCTTCTGCATTCTTGGCTACTTCACTGTACATTCTAAAATATATTCCACCTCTCTCTTCTGGATTCTTGGCTACTTCACTGTACATTCTAAAATATATTCAACCTCTCTCTTCTGGATTCTTGGCTACTTCACTGTACATTCTAAAATATATTCCACCTCTCTCTTCTGGATTCTTGGCTACTTCACTGTACATTCTAAAATATATTCCACCTCTCTCTTCTGCATTCTTGGCTACTTCACTGTACATTCTAAAATATATTCCACCTCTCTCTTCTGGATTCTTGGCTACTTCACTGTACATTCTAAAATATATTCCACCTCTCTCTTCTGCAATCTTGGCTACTTCACTGTACATTCTAAAATATATTCCACCTCTCTCTTCTGCATTCTTGGCTACTTCACTGTACATTCTAAAATATATTCCACCTCTCTCTTCTGCATTCTTGGCTACTTCACTGTACATTCTAAAATATATTCCACCTCTCTCTTCTGCATTCTTGGCTACTTCACTGTACATTCTAAAATATATTCCACCTCTCTCTTCTGGATTCTTGGCTACTTCACTGTACATTCTAAAATATATTCAACCTCTCTCTTCTGCATTCTTGGCTACTTCACTGTACATTCTAAAATATATTCCACCTCTCTCTTCTGCATTCTTGGCTACTTCACTGTACATTCTAAAATATATTCCACCTCTCTCTTCTGGATTTTTGGCTACTTCACTGTACATTCTAAAATATATTCCACCTCTCTCTTCTGCATTCTTGGCTACTTCACTGTACATTCTAAAATATATTCCACCTCTCTCTTCTGCATTCTTGGCTACTTCACTGTACATTCTAAAATATATTCCACCTCTCTCTTCTGCATTCTTGGCTACTTCACTGTACATTCTAAAATATATTCAACCTCTCTCTTCTGGATTCTTGGCTACTTCACTGTACATTCTAAAATATATTCAACCTCTCTCTTCTGCATTCTTGGCTACTTCACTGTACATTCTAAAATATATTCCACCTCTCTCTTCTGCATTCTTGGCTACTTCACTGTACATTCTAAAATATATTCCACCTCTCTCTTCTGCATTCTTGGCTACTTCACTGTACATTCTAAAATATATTCCACCTCTCTCTTCTGCATTCTTGGCTACTTCACTGTACATTCTAAAATATATTCCACCTCTCTCTTCTGGATTCTTGGCTACTTCACTGTACATTCTAAAATATATTCAACCTCTCTCTTCTGGATTCTTGGCTACTTCACTGTACATTCTAAAATATATTCCACCTCTCTCTTCTGGATTCTTGGCTACTTCACTGTACATTCTAAAATATATTCCACCTCTCTCTTCTGCATTCTTGGCTACTTCACTGTACATTCTAAAATATATTCCACCTCTCTCTTCTGGATTCTTGGCTACTTCACTGTACATTCTAAAATATATTCCACCTCTCTCTTCTGCAATCTTGGCTACTTCACTGTACATTCTAAAATATATTCCACCTCTCTCTTCTGCATTCTTGGCTACTTCACTGTACATTCTAAAATATATTCCACCTCTCTCTTCTGGATTCTTGGCTACTTCACTGTACATTCTAAAATATATTCCACCTCTCTCTTCTGCATTCTTGGCTACTTCACTGTACATTCTAAAATATATTCCACCTCTCTCTTCTGCATTCTTGGCTACTTCACTGTACATTCTAAAATATATTCCACCTCTCTCTTCTGCATTCTTGGCTACTTCACTGTACATTCTAAAATATATTCCACCTCTCTCTTCTGGATTCTTGGCTACTTCACTGTACATTCTAAAATATATTCAACCTCTCTCTTCTGGATTCTTGGCTACTTCACTGTACATTCTAAAATATATTCAACCTCTCTCTTCTGGATTCTTGGCTACTTCACTGTACATTCTAAAATATATTCCACCTCTCTCTTCTGCATTCTTGGCTACTTCACTGTACATTCTAAAATATATTCCACCTCTCTCTTCTGCATTCTTGGCTACTTCACTGTACATTCTAAAATATATTCCACCTCTCTCTTCTGCATTCTTGGCTACTTCACTGTACATTCTAAAATATATTCCACCTCTCTTCTGGATTCTTGGCTACTTCACAGTACATTCTAAAATATATTCCACCTCTCTTCTGCATTCTTGGCTACTTCACTGTACATTCTAAAATATATTCCACCTCTCTTCTGCATTCTTGGCTACTTCACTGTACATTCTAAAATATATTCCACCTCTCTCTTCTGCATTCTTGGGTACTTCACTGTACATTCTAAAATATAATTCACCTCTCTCTTCTGCATTCTTGGCTACTTCACTGTACATTCTAAAATATATTCCACCTCTCTCTTCTGCATTCTTGGCTACTTCACTGTACATTCTAAAATATATTCCACCTCTCTCTTCTGCATTCTTGGCTACTTCACTGTACATTCTAAAATATATTCCACCTCTCTCTTCTGCATTCTTGGCTACTTCACTGTACATTCTAAAATATATTCCACCTCTATCTTCTGCATTCTTGGCTACTTCACTGTACATTCTAAAATATATTCCACCTCTCTCTTCTGCATTCTTGGCTACTTCACTGTACATTCTAAAATATATTCCACCTCTCTCTTCTGCATTCTTGGCTACTTCACTGTACATTCTAAAATATATTCCACCTCTATCTTCTGCATTCTTGGCTACTTCACTGTACATTCTAAAATATATTCCACCTCTCTCTTCTGCATTCTTGGCTACTTCACTGTACATTCTAAAATATATTCCACCTCTATCTTCTGCATTCTTGGCTACTTCACTGTACATTCTAAAATATATTCCACCTCTCTCTTCTGCATTCTTGGCTACTTCACTGTACATTCTAAAATATATTCCACCTCTATCTTCTGCATTCTTGGCTACTTCACTGTACATTCTAAAATATATTCCACATCTCTCTTCTGCATTCTTGGCTACTTCACTGTACATTCTAAAATATATTCCACCTCTCTTCTGCATTCTTGGCTACTTCACTGTACATTCTAAAATATATTCAACCTCTCTCTTCTGCATTCTTGGCTACTTCACTGTACATTCTAAAATATATTCAACCTCTCTCTTCTGCATTCTTGGCTACTTCACTGTACATTCTAAAATATATTCCACCTCTCTTCTGCATTCTTGGCTACTTCACTGTACATTCGAATATATATTCCACCTCTCTTCTGCATTCTTGGCTACTTCACTGTACATTCTAATATATATTCCACCTCTCTTCTGCATTCTTGGCTACTTCACTGTACATTCTAAAATATATTCCACCTCTCTCTTCTGCATTCTTGGCTACTTCACTGTACATTCTAAAATATATTCCACCTCTCTCTTCTGCATTCTTGGCTACTTCACTGTACATTCTAAAATATATTCCACCTCTATCTTCTGCATTCTTGGCTACTTCACTGTACATTCTAAAATATATTCCACCTCTCTCTTCTGCATTCTTGGCTACTTCACTGTACATTCTAAAATATATTCCACCTCTATCTTCTGCATTCTTGGCTACTTCACTGTACATTCTAAAATATATTCCACCTCTCTCTTCTGCATTCTTGGCTACTTCACTGTATATTCTAAAATATATTCCACCTCTCTTCTGCATTCTTGGCTACTTCACTGTACATTCTAAAATATATTCAACCTCTCTCTTCTGCATTCTTGGCTACTTCACTGTACATTCTAAAATATATTCCACCTCTCTTCTGCATTCTTGGCTACTTCACTGTACATTCTAAAATATATTCAACCTCTCTCTTCTGCATTCTTGGCTACTTCACTGTACATTCTAAAATATATTCCACCTCTCTTCTGCATTCTTGGCTACTTCACTGTACATTCTAAAATATATTCAACCTCTCTCTTCTGCATTCTTGGCTACTTCACTGTACATTCTCAAATATATTCCACCTCTCTTCTGCATTCTTGACTACTTCACTGTACATTCTAAAATATATTCAACCTCTCTCTTCTGCATTCTTGGCTACTTCACTGTACATTCTAAAATATATTCCACCTCTCTTCTGCATTCTTGGCTACTTCACTGTACATTCTAATATATATTCCACCTCTCTTCTGCATTCTTGGCTACTTCACTGTACATTCTAATATATATTCCACCTCTCTTCTGCATTCTTGGCTACTTCACTGTACATTCTAAAATATATTCCACCTCTCTCTTCTGCATTCTTGGCTACTTCACTGTACATTCTAAAATATATTCCACCTCTCTCTTCTGCATTCTTGGCTACTTCACTGTACATTCTAAAATATATTATACCTCTCTCTTTTGCATTCTTGGCTAATAATAATAATAATAATAATAATAATAATAATAATAATAACGGTGCTATAGCGCATATCCCGTTGGTGACAGTTCTATGCGCAGACGACAGTTACAGAATACAGACAGACAACGAAATATATAGTAATACGCTAATTCTGCTGACGAAATAGGTGAGTCTTCAGCCGGCTCCTGAAGGTGTCATAGCTAGGGCTCTAACGAAGCTGTAGTGGGAGGTGATTCCAAGCGGACGGTCCTGCATAGGAAAATGAACGTTCGCCAGCGGACACTAGCCTCACACGAGGGATCCGCAGAGTAAGCGCGTCAGATGCCGAACGAAGTGGGCGGGACTGGGTATAGAGCTCCATACAAGAGCGAAGATAATCCGGGGCGCAGTTATTCAGGCACCGATAGACGCCAAGACTTTTGATAATCGGGGAGAAAGGCACAGTTGCATCAGCCAGCTGAAGATCGGACGCAGTGAGGGACACGACCCTCTGTCTCGTACCGACGATAGGAGCTTCAGTCTACTTCACTGTACATTCTAAAATATATTCCACCTCTATCTTCTGCATTCTTGGCTAATTCACTGTACATTCTAAAATATATGCCACCTCTATCTTCTGCATTCCTGGCTACTTCACTGTACATTCTAAAATAAATTCCATTTCTCTCTTATGCATTCTTGGCTACTTCACTGTACATTCTAAAATATATTCCACCTCTATGTTCTGCATTTTTGGCTACTTCACTGTAATTCTAAAATATATTCCACCTCTCTCTTCTGCATTCTTGGCTACTTCACAGTACATTCTAAAATATATTCCACCTCTATCCTCTGCATTCTTGGCTACTTCAATGTACATTATAAAATATATGCCACCTCTTTCTTCTGCATTCTTGGCTACTTCACTGTACATTCTAAAATATATTCCACCTCTCTCTTCTGCATTCTTGGCTACTTCAATGTACATTCTAAAATATATTCCACCTCTATGTTCTGCATTTTTGGCTACTTCACTGTAATTCTAAAATATATTCCACCTCTCTCTTCTGCATTCTTGGCTACTTCACAGTACATTCTAAAATATATTCCACCTCTATCCTCTGCATTCTTGGCTACTTCAATGTACATTATAAAATATATGCCACCTCTATCTTCTGCATTCTTGGCTACTTCACTGTACATTCTAAAATATATTCCACCTCTCTCTTCTGCATTCTTGGCTACTTCACTGTTTATTCTAAAATATATTCCACCTATCTCTTCTGCATTCTTGTCTACTTCACTGTAATTCTTGAATATATTCCACCTCTCTCTTCTGCATTCTTGGCTACTTCACTGTACATTCTAAAATATATTCCACCTTTCTCTTCTGCATTCTTGGCTACTTCAATGTACATTCTAAAATATATGCCACCTCTATCTTCTGCATTCTTGGGTACTTCACTGTACATTCACAAATATATTTCACCTCTCTCTTCTGCATTCTTGGCTACTTCACTGTACATAATCTAAAATATATTATACCTCTCTCTTCTGCATTATTGGCTACTTCACTGTAATTCTAAAATATATTCTACCTCTGTCT
Organism: Anisus vortex; assembly: GCA_949126835.1. Lineage (NCBI taxonomy): Eukaryota > Metazoa > Mollusca > Gastropoda > Planorbidae > Anisus > Anisus vortex. Next base: position 29,476,418 of record OX421507.1, read on the forward strand.
TCTGCATTCTTGGCTACTTCACTGTACAATTTTAAAATATATTCCACCTCTATCTTCTGCATTCTTGGCTACTTAACTGTAATTCTAGAATATATTCCACCTCTCTCTTCTGCATTCTTGGCTACTTCACTGTACATTCTCAAATATATTCCACCTCTATCTTCTGCATTCTTGGCTACTTCACTGTACCTTCTAAAACTAATTTAACTTTGTCAAGAAAATATGTTTGAATTTAACATAATAATTATAGACAAAGCAGATTAACACACAGACCCAAAAAACACTCTGCATAGACTATTCAAACACAGAAGAAAAAAAGCACACACACTCACAACAACAGATTATCGACACACACACATATACAGAAAATGCAACACATACTAACATCATCGGGGTATACACATTACCTCACTCACACACACGCTGTCACACATACATACACACGCGCGCCGCGCGCCACACAGCTATACAATTGAATGTGCTCCAACAAACCTCACTTAAATCTATGTTACATTTTTAGGTAGACGGTGAGCTGACAAAGGGAGAGAATTTCGCAGATAACGTGGCACTGAAAAAGGCCTACAAGGTTGGTATTAGTGGAATCTTTCTTTATCATATCAATGCGTAACTTAAATAGATCACAGAAGACGCGGATCTATTTTAATTGCGCATTGATAAGATATCGGGAACCAGGGCTTGGTGAGACGGGCGGTTGCGAATATTGCTTTCTTCTCATCGTGTCTCGGGGCCTTTTGGCAGTGCCATGATTCTCGGACGAGCGACCGGGGCTGTTCCCCCCCCCCCCCAATGTATTCTGATTGGGAGCGTGTCGGTGGTTTGCACACTTCATCAGCAGTGGGGCTAACACATGGGGGTAACGTCCCCAGTTGCACACCCGGGGATCATTGCACGGGCGCGAGCCCAAAGAAACACGGTAAGGGTGGGAGGATGAAGAGGAACAACAGCACCCGTCTCGCCAAGCCCGTTAGTTTGGTATTTGTACTATGGTGCGAACATTTAAAATATACGAGGTTATGTCAAAGCTCCGAGGGATCTTACAATGGAGAGTGCAATGGATTGACTTGACCCACACACCATCTCACGTTACGCCCTGGACAAAAGAAACCGAAAGGTAGGTCGAGGCCGAACCTTTTCGCTGGTCGCACTGGGAAATGGCTAGTCTGCAATTGACTTTGATGCTTAGTCATAAGAGAGATTGGGTATGAAAACGACCGACCGTGTCTGCCTTAAGTACGCTGTCAGTTCTGATTTACTGATGATGGCGACCGTGTCTGCCCTGTGTACGCTGTCAGTTCTGATTTATTGATGATGGCGACCGTGTCTGCCCTGTGTACGCTGTCAGTTCTGATTTATTGATGATGGCGACCGTGTCTGCCCTGTGTACGCTGTCAGTTCTGATTTATTGATGATGGCGACCGTGTCTGCCCTGTGTACGCTGTCAGTTCTGATTTATTGATGATGGCGACCGTGTCTGCCCTGTGTACGCTGTCAGTTCTGATTTATTGATGATGGCGCTCGTGTCTGCCCTAAGTACGCTGTCAGTTCTGATTTATTGATGATGGCGCTCGTGTCTGCCCTAAGTACGCTGTCAGTTCTGATTTATTGATGATGGCGCTCGTGTCTGCCCTAAGTACGCTGTCAGTTCTGATTTATTGATGATGGCGCTCGTGTCTGCCCTAAGTACGCTGTCAGTTCTGATTTATTGATGATGGCGCTCGTGTCTGCCCTAAGTACGCTGTCAGTTCTGATTTATTGATGATGGCGCCCGTATCAAATATAAACATAGTAAGGTCTCACATAAAAAGTCTGGGACAGAGGTCAGCTGAGGGGCCAAAAGGAAAGAAGCCATATAACCTAATGCCCACGTCGGCCCATCAATATATATAATTACTGTGAGTTTGTTTATATGATAGTTTATATATATATATATTTTTTTATTGTAATATTTTAATATTTGTTTTTCTTTCTCTCTTAACAAAACACATTGTAGTCATTCGTTGCTCCGTAATATTGACGAGCATAACCACTAGTTTAATATAGTTACTAAACTCAAATTTAGCCTACAAATAATACTTGTATGTATGTTATGTAATAATAGTTTCTATATATTATTGTATCGCTTGTACATGACGTGTTATATATTTACATTTAACTTTGGTGTAGACAATTAATTACGTAGATAGTTATTTATTATGACGTTATAACACCAATATTGTTTCTCGTTCGCTACCCTTCTAGTTCTTTCTGCGCCAAAATTAATATAAAGGAAGGCGTTGTTGCAAGTTATGGTTGTTGTTTCTTTTTGCTTAGCTACAAGGAAGCTACTTTTTATTAACCAGTGAAGTTCAATATTGTTATTGTACATAAGTTCAAACATTATATTTTTCTTTAAACATTCATTGAGTGGCTTGATTTTATTATGTTATAGTGAATAAGATAGACTGCAGAAGACCCGGATTTGTAAAAACATTTAGAATCATTTAGTTAAGAGACATCTAATGTTTCGCCGTATTATTTAATCTGCAGGTTTATAGACGTTGGGTTGACTCACAAGGCAAAGAAGAGCCAAGTTTACCATCGCTAAGCTTTACCCATAATCAACTGTATTTCATAAGTTATGCCCAGGTAATGGTTTATTAACTACCCCAATTTAACTAATAAATTACCAACCAATGAAACAGTCAGTAAATTAGTGAATCAATTCAACAATCAAACAATTAGTCAATCTCCTAGAATTTCTATCTGTTGTAATCCACAGCTGAATTGTGACAAGATTACAGAGAAAGAGAGTAAATATCAATATTCAAACGAAATACACGCAGAGGGAAAATTTAGGTAATTTTAAAACAATTTGCATATTGTTTTTCCTTAGAGATATATTTAAAATCAACAATATATTTACTGTTACATAATCATTACATCTTTATTATATGTTCATTATATGTTTATTATATGTTCATTACATGTTTATTTTCTTATTGTGCTGTTATAGTTTGCTGAAAAAAAAAAGTTAATATGTTTTTGTTTTTTTACCGGATTTTTATACTGCACTTTAAAAAAAATATTTTTCATAAGTCTAACTGTCTTTTTAATTATTCGATAATGTTGAATTTTCATTTTTAAAATTTATAATGTTGTTATGGTTTGTAGATTTTAATTTAGTTTTATATTTATGCTTACATGCCCGTTATTCAAATCGTTTGAGTATAATCAGGGCTGCCCTTGTTGAGTTTTTTTTCCCAAGTTCTATGTTGTATTTTCCCCTAAAACTACAGTTTCATTGTTAGAATTGTTCTAATCTTTGAATATTTTTCTGATACTTTACATTTAGCTTCAATTTAAATGTTTGTCTTGTGAATAAAACGCTGGTAAAGTCTCTTTCAGATACCAGATGGGAAGCACATGCTGTTGCAACTGAAGCTATTATTAAGTTTCATCCTCAGATTATAGAAACGTTAGAATGTTTTTACAAGAAGACAAGTCACAGAAGCGGGTCACCAGAAGAGAAGCAGAAACATTGAAAAGAAGATGCAAGAATTAGAATTTCCTCTCATGCTTGTCTTTTGGAAATAAGAGTTACAACATTTTCATAGGGTCAGTCAAGCTCTACAAAATGAGCACGTGAACTTGAAAACATGTGCTGATTTGTATCCTTCACTAGCAGATCACTTACATGAACCTAGGAATGAATTTGAAAGATTTGAAGGAGCTGCAAAAGAAATAACACCAGGTGTGGATTTTCAGTCAACTTTGACCCGTAATCGTAAACGAAAGACAGTGGTCATTTATGGTGATGCCCCTGAGGTATATCTGAATGCCAGAGACAAATTTCGAATATCTGCTTTCAACGCCATTGTTGACAAACGTGAGACAGAGATGAGTAGACGAGGACAGGTATACAATGATAGAGCAGTTTGATGTTCTTGTTTGGTCCATATATCACAAATCATCTCAGTGTTGTGAAAGACTACTAAATGGTTATCCTGAAGATCTGAACAATAATTTATATACTGAACTACATTTCCTCTCATATATTCGCCACAGTTTGGTGCATTAAAATCTGAAAACAACACGTTCACTCATGTACAATTATACAACCCAAAAACAAACTGTTGCAAAGCTCAGATAAACATAAAGACAAACACACTTTTCTTGTCCCTTATGCGATAACAAATGCATTTAAGTACTATTTCTTCCCAAGAGACATTCGGGCATGAGATGTGTTGCCTGAACAAACCAGGAAAACCAGTAACTTATAATCATTTAAAACATTAATAAAAATGCAAGACTAGACACGGACAACAATAAATTATCTTCTTTAAAGAAGGAGCGTCTGTAATGTATAAGACAAGATAAATTAATAGTTAGATACAACATCGAGTGTGATTTTCCAAATGTAGAAATCGCCTTGCGCATATTTTTAACATTAATGGTTACGAAGTGTTCAACTGAGCGCTCTTGTTCTCAGTTGAAACGTACAAAAAATCCAAGTAGATAGACAATGAAACAAGAAAGACTTGATTCCTTATCTCTGCTGACGGGACCGGCTCTAGGGTTTTGACGCCCTAGGCGAAAGCAAATTCTGCACCCCCATTAAAACACCTTCGGCGGGAAAAAACTGAGTAGGCCTATTGTTAAGTCATACTTTCTTATTTTCTAAGGCAACTTAAATAAAATACCCTTCACCTTTCACTACCTAGGTCTAGTAATTCGTCTGCCTATGCTAGTACTAAACTTTAATCCCCAAATAAAAAAAACAACCTCAATTATGCGCCCCCCTCCCCAAATTTTGCGCCCTAGGTGGCCGCCTAGGTTGCCTAAATAGGATAAGCCAGCACTGTCTGCTGATGATCGAGGCAGACTTGTTGCGCAAAACTAACTTTGATTATGTACTCAAAAACTTTGCCAGATTTAAATCTCGAAAAAATAACTTTAAAATGTAAATGTGTGCTCTCTCTGATTATCTCATCTATTTAAAAAGTTATAGTATTTTTGTGTCTTATAATTACAAAATTAATTAACTATTAATTTTAATACAGAAATACCTTTTTGTAGGTTTTATATGAGTGATAGTAGTACAAACATATGTGTTAATAATTTTGTTAGTTTTTTGCATAATATTGAACATACCAGCGGTCAGTGGAGGATCGGGGGCAGAAGGGGGAACCCATGTGGGTTTGTGTCTAGGGCAAGATGGCTTAATCCGGCCCTGATATGGAAACATTGAGTAAACATAATATTCTATTTTTGGGCGATTAGTCAAATAGATTAAATGCATTTGTTCTTGCAATTAAAGAATAATGAAATTGTTGTTATCCTTATGTTTATTTGTAACAGATTGTTGTTGTGTTGTATTTCTAAATTAATGCCTAATGTATTATAACTACTTAACTTGTTGCCCTTCTGTCCTCTAGTGTTTAGTGATTTAGCTATTGGCGTTACTCTTCTCAGTGTAAATATTAGCTAGAAATGAACTGAATTTTAAAATGTTTTCTTTAGTTTATGGGTTTCATACAGATGATGCATATTCAAGTAGAGGTCTAACTAATTTGATATAGCTTAACGTGAGGAAATTATAACCTCTAGGTCAGGCGTCGGTAACCTATGTCAGGCGTGCCACGCGTAACGGTTTCTAATTGCACGCGAAAGACCTCTAAAAGGGCAGTTTAGGTATCTTCTACACTAAATTGAGTTGCAAAAAGGATGAATTTTAGTCTGCTGGCACGCTGAACGAATCAGAAATCCTATTTTGGCACTCTGTTGTCCAAAGGTTGCCGACCTATGCTTTAGGTTATCCATTATTTTCCTTTTACTGCCAAAGGGGGTAACTTTGGACCATCGGGGTAACTTTGGACCATCGGAGTAACTTTGGACCATCGGGGGAACTTTGGACCATCGGGGTAACTTTGGACCATCGGAGTAACTTTGGACCATCGGAGTAACTTTGTACCATCGGGGTAACTTTGGACCATCGGGGTAACTTTGGACCATCGGAGTAACTTTGGACCATCGGAGTAACTTTGGACCATCGGCTAACTTTGGACCATCGGGGTAACTTTGGACCATCGGAGTAACTTTGGACCATCGGGGTAACTTTGGACCATAGGAGTAACTTTGGACCATCGGAGTAACTTTGGACCATCGGGGTAACTTTGGACCATCGGAGTAACTTTGGACCATCGGGGTAACTGTGGACCATCGGGGTAACTTTGTACCATCGGAGTTACTTTAGACCATCGGGGTAACTTTGGACCATCGGGGTAACTTTGGACCATCGGAGTAACCTTGGACCATCAGGGTAACTTTGGACCATCGGAGTAACTTTGGACCATCGGAGTAACTTTGGACCATCGGGGTAACTTTGGACCATCGGGGTAACTTTGGACCATTGGTGTAAATTTGGACCATCGGGGTAACTTTGGACCATCGGGGTAACTTTGGACCATCGGAGTAACTTTGGACCATCAGAGTAACTTTGGACCATCGGGGTAACTTTGGACCGTTGGGGTAACTTTGGACCATCGAAGTGACTTTGGACCATAGGAGTAACTTTGGACCACCGGGGTAACTTTAGACCATCGGACTAACTTTGGACCATCGGAGTAACTTTGGACCATCGGGGTAACTTTGGACCATCGGGGTAACTTTGGACAATCGGAGTAACTTCGGACCATCGGAGTAACGTTGCACCATCGGGGTAACTTTGGACCATTGGAGTAACTTTGGACCATCGGGGTAACTTTGGACCATCGGGGTAACTTTGGACCATCGGAGTAGCTTTGAACCATCGGAGTAACTTTGGACCATCGGGGTAACTTTGGACCATTGGTGTAACTTTGGACCATCGGGGTAACTTTGGACCATCGGGGTAACTTTGGACCATCGGAGTAACTTTGGACCATCGGAGTAACTTTGGACCATCGGAGTAACTTTGGACCATCTGGGTAACTTTGGACCATCGGGGTAACTTTGGACCATCGGAGTAACTTTGGACCATCGGAGTAACTTTGGACCATCGGGGTAATTTTCGACCATCGGAGTAACTTTGGAATAGATCACCATTGGTAGATATCTGTCCCATTGACTTTAATTATCTTCAACCACTTTTTTTAACATTACTTTTATGGTCTGATTAGCCCTTTCTACCGCGCCATTTGACTGTGGATGGTACCTAGCTGAAAATATCTGTGTAATTTGTAGCATTCTCGCAAAAGATGCTGTCAATTGAGATCGAAATTGTGTTCCATTATCTGATAAAATAATTCCTGGGAATCCAAATTTAGTAAATACCCCCAAAAGAGCATGACACACTGACTCAGCCGTTATTTCCTTTAAAGGAATTGCCTCTATCCATCTAGAACAAAAATCTACAATAGTCAACACATACCTTTGTTTTCTACTTGATACTGTGTTTAACGGACCTATTATATCAACAGCGACCTTTTGAAAAGGTCTTAACGCTAACTCCATAGGCTGTAAAGGTGCCTTATGCTTTGCTCCTATATTATTGTATTTCTGACAAATCATGCACCCCTTAATATATTCCTTCACTTCTTTTCTCATTCTAGGCCAATAAAAATGTTTACATATTCTTTTATACGTTTTGTTCAACCCCATATGAGCCGCTAATGGTATAGTATGAGCCGCTAATGGTATAGTATGAGCCGCTAATGGTATAGTATGAGCCGCTAATGGTATAGTATGAGCCGCTAATGGTATAGTATGAGCCGCTTTTAAAACTAGCTCTCTTAATTTACTGGGCATTACTATTTGATAATTCATTTTATTGTCATTAACCTCATACCTAACCAACACCTCCTTCATGTATTTGTAGCCATATTTGCCATCATTTTTGCTTCTTATTTTACCTCTTATTTTGTCTAGACTTGTATCACCCTTTGCTCTAAGATTAGCTGCTCCCTAGATATATTCATTATTGTATCTACCTTTTCACACCCTGCTATCTGTTCAACATTATCATTCAATTCCTTTTTAATTACTTGACTTCTAGTCATTACATTTATTACCTCTTGTACAGGTACTTTCACTTTCTCTTTATTAATTACATTTATTAAATGAGATTTAATTTTCTCATACTCATCTATATACTGCGATGCAATTTTGTATGCCTTCTTATGGCTTTTCACCTTTTCTCTAAGGATATTAGGTTATTGATTCCTGTCTATTTTATTTTCCTTCAGTACTTTTTCTAAATTATTTATATATTCACCCATATTCTGTGTACCATTCCAACTTTTTACTATATCTATTTCCTCCTCTTTTATTTTCATGTCCTGCATACTACCAATAATTTGCTTATCTGACAACTTTAAATTTAACTCTCTCTTTCCTTTTAACCATTTTTCCAATACAACATCGTGATTATCCTGCACTATTCCTGGTATATTTCCCAAGATTAAAGAAGCTACTGGTGACTTCAATATTAACGCCTTAACTCTACCAGTTATCCAAGGCGTGTCAATATCAATTAAAGCAGTATTGCACTCAATAGTTTTGCCATCACCTAACTTAATTCTTTCTTTCTCCCTACTCATATGTTCTTCTTTTACTAGCTTCCTATCTGCCATAACTGTAGAACAGCCACTGTCACGTAATACATACGTGGTACAGTTGTTAACTATAGCTGGATATAGTATTAGGAGCCCCTTACTTTCCAACATGGCCCCCAATGTATTCTCATCACCCCCTTTTTTTTCATGTTTATCACTAGCCCTATTCACCGGTTGTGGACTCCCATCCGGCGAACTATCTTGAGTATGTAATACATTACACTTAGCATCTCTGCGTTTACTCCTTACATGCTTGTCATCATTCCTATGATTTTGTTTGTATTTGTCAGACCTAGCCTGTCTATTCTCACCTCTGCGATTGTAACCATCTCTTCCATTTCTATTACTATCCCTTCTATCTTCATGCACTCTCAACTTACAGTCTATCCTTTTATGACCTACATTACCACATTCCCAACAAGCACCCGTTGCCAATCTCCTATTGTTTCTAAACCTATCCTGATTACTGAATCTCCCTGGTAAACTCAAATTTCTCATTGGCCTACTTATCCTCATAGCGAATAAGTTAATTACACCCTCTTCTTTACTCCTACTAAGTTCTTGATTGGGCCGACTATCTTTAAAGTCCGACAACGCCCTGATTAACTCTATTTGGTTATGCACCTTTCTCTCCTTTATAAACGTGTATAGCTCACTGCTTGCAATTTCCAAAACCCTATCAATCAAAAGTAACTCTATTAATGCATTATAGTCCCCCTTTGCTATCCCTGTCATCTCTATCCAATTGACTAAACTAGTCTTTAAATTATTCACGAATATATGTGGATCATCTGACTTCATTACTATTGTCTTATGAAATTGCATTCTGTAATGCTCTTCCGTCTTACTAAAATGCACCAGTAATTTAGCCTTCAATTCTTGATAACTCAATGTTTCAACATTCACTATACATGCCATAGTCTCCCTTAAGCTACTTTTTATTGCTTGAAACAAATGAACTTTCCAGTCATTTTCTAAAACATTGTTTATTTTCATCTGGGTTTCGAATACTTTCAAAAATTTATCTATACTCTCGCTTTTGTCATACGCTTGAACTTTTATACTTTTACTAGCACCATTATTATTCCTATTACCCAACGTTACATTGTTGGTTTCTTGTGTTAGACTATTTGTCTTTTGTTTCTCCCGTTCTAACAGAATGCTATGTTCTAGTTCCATTTGTCTCATTCTAAGTTCATGTTCTCTTTGTTCCTTCTCACGTCTTTCTTGATCTATTCTTTCTCTCTCTTTCATACTTTTTTCTTCCTCTTTTTTAATTTTCTCTTCCTCCTTTTTAATTTTCTCTTTTTCTCTCTCTTTCTCTTCTCTGATTCTTTCTTCTGCCATTCTTTTTTCTACAAACTCCATTAAATCTGCTTTCGGAATCCCAAATTCCTTCCCCCTACGAATCCAAATATCCATTTTATTCTTCATAATCACCTTTTCTAGATATCTACTATACTTATATAACCGTTTACTTTTTATGCGTACAAATCCTTTTTAAGCTTTACCTCTATAGCACAGAACTGTAATGGTCCAAAATACCAATTACTAACTCCACTTTAAGCAATACTATTTTTTTTATATATCCGTTAATAATTTAAGCAATGCACTATTATTATATACCTATAGCGTACACTTATAACCGCAATAACGTGTTTTCTATACCACCTGAATCTCAGTTAATTCAATCAAATTATCTTTACAGCACATAGGATAATATCCTCTTACCTTTTACTGTAAAATATACAAATGTATACAAATGCTTAATACAATATGTGAGATACGCACTTTTGCGCACTATACTGCACCACTGTCGACCAACCTATCACCACACCATTTTTCTACAGAAGCCCATGAATATATACTTACATGCAGAATCACTCTCAAGTGATCTTATTATCCACATAATGTTTTACATCATGATTTACATTACTTTTTAGCACATACCTTACACTACTATGATATACCAGAATAATTGTATAAATGCATACGAATATAAATACAATTGAAATGATGTCCTACTAACATTTACTATTCAAGAGAAGATAAGACAAGATAGCACATATATATAACAATACAGCATAAATACAAGAATTTTCAAATTATAAGAAACCCAAGGCACCAAGCCTTCTAGCGCAATCTAAAAAGATCCGCTTTTCTATAAAATTACAAAATCCTTAACTGACGCAGACCAAACACAACAATCTAAACATTTACCGATCAATGACAAAAGGGAAGAAAGCTATAATCGATAACACTTCTTCGCAATTATCATACATCTGCCCTAATAAGACACTATCATCCTACACTATCATCCAATAAACAATGATCAACTGGATGGTAATGCAGGAGCCCTTCCAACCGCCCACTATCTATACATACAATGCAATATATAATGAAAGATAAATTATAGTGTTATATAAGCGCAAATCCCTGCGCACCCAATTGTACACAATGAACTATGCGTATTTTCCCACTCAACTACCCTGTTACAATTATACCTCCACAGGATGTAATAGTAATATTTTATCAAATATTACACCATATCATTCACTACAAAAAATTAAATAAAGTTCAACTTAGCTTAATTCAGTTGAGCTGCAGTCGTCAATCCTTTACACAGCTTACTGCGTTGCCGTTACAAGGAAAGTTCACCCTCAAATGTCTGTTGTCTTGATAGTCCTCTTTCAACCTTCAGTTGACCTGAATGTCCTTCCACTTTCCGTTGATAAATCTGTTCCAACGGATATCCTTTCCGCTGACCTTGTCCTTCTACCGTCGTCTTCAATTACATCTGTTAATCACGCTGCACTATCCGCTGCCCAATTCTGACCCTTGTGCCAGGACGCAGACGACCTGCCTATTTTCTAGCGCCAGAAAGCTCACGCGAGCAATTGCGACCTGACTTATAGGCAGATAGATATAGAATCTATATGGACTCGGCAAATCGGACAGTGGCAGACGCGTATCGATGACCCTCAGCAGCTTGAAAATTAGATGATCGGATGTAGGACTTGATTCACGACTGTTCAAATTCAGGATTCCTCAGACTTGAGACCGCTTCACCACAAGGGTTCCAACCGGTACTTTTGCGACGACGTTTCAACAGCAACAACAAGCTACACTTGCTTCAGTTTCAACTAGCAGCTAACTAGATAATTGACAAGTCTGGCTTCGGCAACTTCTGACTTCGAAAGCTCCAGGCTTCGACAGCTCCTGGTTACGATAACTTCTGGCTTCGGCAACTTCTGGCTTCTACAGCTACAGGCTTCGACAGCTCCTGGTTCCGATAGCTTTTGGCTTCGGCAACTTCTGGCTTCGACAGCTACAGGCTTCGACCGCTGCTGGTTCCGACAGCTTCTGACTTCAATAATGACAGTCTTCCACAGTTACTGTCCTTCAACGGTCCGGATCCAACCTCCAAAAACAGGCAGGTTCACCAACTCCGCTCCCTCCTTTCACAGGCAGGCGTTACATCAGAGTACCAAGCTTCACAGCTTTCCAACGGACCGGATCAGTTGGTGATCTCCACATCAGGTAGAATCACTTTGAGTTGAGTGTTGTAGATGACCTTGTATACCGACGAATCTGCCACCAAATCTGTCACAGGACTAATACACACAATTAGTTAATAAAATCATGTAAACGAAGGCTCCTCGATTCAATACTCAATTCTTTGATCAATTAGTCGCTGCAACACTGGTATACACTAGATCAACACAACAATACTTTCTGTTCTTGACTGATAAACTTGGACGAAGACCCATCTCATACACGTCTTGTTTATGTACAGTCCAAATCTCAACTGAAGTGTATCTAGGATCCAGCGTTGCTATATCATACATATAACATGCGTACTTCCCTTTCATATCATGGTGCAATCTCGTACATAATAATAACATGCACACCATTCTTATTCCTCATCTAACAACATGCGTACTTTCTATAATATCTATAACAGTGACAAGTAACATTATGTAAATGAAAAAAATTGCATTAGAAATGGGTATATATCAACATTTTATTTTATTTTATTAAACATATTTACACTACAGTAATATTAAAAACGAGTTTAATTCTATATTAATATACATCAACTTAAAGGTTGACATATTGTCTTTGTGGGAGGAAAAAATCTTACAACAAACCATTACGAAATCGGTGAAAAAATTGCATTTTTCAATTTTCGTCCCAAAATTTGGATTTTTCTAGAATTGCTTGTTTTTTACGTTTTTCTAAAAATGTCTTTTTTTTATACAATTTTTTAACACATTTGTTTATTTCCTTATATTTTTGCTTGAAACTTTTACTGACCATTCATGGTATGCTTGTCTATAAAATGTTGTAATGAATTTTTGTTAAAATTATTACTTTTGTTTTTATTGTTATAAAATGTTGATATTTTAGTTAAAATTTACTGTCGCGCGTGGCCAAACAAAAAAATGTGTAAAAAAAAAAATTCTAGTTATCACAAATTCATCACAACATTCAATTTATTACATCCTAATGCACATTTTAGCACATTTTAATAAAAATCTATCATTAACTAAAGAAATTATTTAGGTTTAAAAATATGTAATAAACGACTAATGAAAAAACAAAATGGCCGCCATTTCCATAGCGATCGCAAAAAAATTTTTTTAAAAATTAAATAATTAATTGGGTGTGGGGAACTAATTATGTGTGCATTTCTATGCTGATCTGTTGGTAAAAAACAAAAAGAGGTCCGATCTGCAGTCCCCCCCCTTAATTATATATATTAGCAAATTATCACCTGAATGAAATTATCAACAACATTTACACTGAAGCTTTCTCGTCAAGTTACTATTTTTGTTTCATTGTTTACAGTATTATAATATATATATTTATTTACAACTACAACGTCAAGGAAAGGAACTGTTAGAACACAAATCCTGAGTTTGTGCCCAGAACAATAAGGAGACTTCGTGTAATACTGAAATATAAGAAATAATAACCAAAGTCTACCCTAGGACGAACGAGAATTATCAACAACATTTACACGGCTCTGACCACAAGGGGATTGTGGTCGTAACAATTGAGTGACTTGAGTAATTATTATATAACTTAGACAGACAACTGAGGAGCCGTGAAGTCGTAACTTAATATTGTACTCTTAATGTATTGGGCTCGTAACTTAATATTGTACTCTTAATGTATTGGGCTCTGCATTTATTAAAATAAATTTTCATGTATTAATTAATTACTGCCCGTAACGCCGTTGACGTATAGGGTAGCAACAAAGTCTTTCCATTTTTGTCTTTCACGTGCGACGATTCCGATTGTACCCCAGGAGTGACCAAATTCCTTTTAATTCATGTTTTTACTCGTCTGCGCCAGGTTACTTTTGGTCGTCCTCTCTTTCTTTTCCCCTTTGGCGTCCAGTGTAGGATTATCTTGCAGATGTTCCCTTCATCCCTTCTCAGCACATATCCATCCCATCGCCAGCGTTTTTTCTTTATGATTGTACCCATGTCTTCGTAGCTGCAATGGGACATAGATTCTTTGTTGGATATTTTCTTTGGCCAGCATATTTGGTATGCCAACCTTTAATGAAAGATTTACAAACATTTTAATATATCTAACATAGGTGTGTGTTTTCTGTGTGTGTGTGGTTGTGTGTGGGTACAATTGAAGTATTTGTGAAGTCTGATTTGTTGAATTATTTTTCAGAGTCAACGGACCACTCCAGAATTCCGAAGAATTCGCTGATGCATTTCAGTGTCCACAATGTTCTTACATGAATCCAATAGACAAATGTAACTTTTGGTAGAATAAAAAAAGTAACACTTTCGTTTTTTTTTCTTTAATTGTAATTTAATTATTTTTTTAATGTTGCGCATTCTACAAAAAAAAAAAAAAACAGAGCTTTTATTCTAATCTGGAAAGTGTTTTTTTTTATTATTAAAAATAATTGATACCAAATGTGCTAAAATAAACACTTGAAATTATAATGATCAATGCTGACTTGTTATTGTATTATTTACTTATATTGTTATACAGTTATTAGTTACGTTGTTATGTCTTGCTTAGGCCAACTAAACTGTCGTTATGTCATTCTTAATTAAGTTGATTTGTTTTGCTTACCTAATTACTTAGTTCAGTTAGTATGTTTTGCTGTGTTTTTCTTAGTCCAGATGTTGTGTGATATGTATTTCAGTGATTGATTGAAGTCAATAAGTCCATTGCTACGTTCCCTCATTATTGTATTTCAGTGATTGATTGAAGTCAATAAGTCCATTGCTACGTTCCCTCATTATTGTATTTCATTGATTGATTGAAGTCAATAAGTCCATTGCTACGTTCCCTCATTATTGTATTTCATTGATTGATTGAAGTCAATAAGTCCATCGCTACGTTCCCTCATTATTGTATTTCAGTGATTGATTGAAGTCAATAAGTCCATCGCTACGTTCCCTCATTATTGTATTTCAGTGATTGATTGAAGTCAATAAGTCCATTGCTACGTTCCCTCATTATTGTATTTCATTGATTGATTGAAGTCAATAAGTCCATTGCTACGTTCCCTCATTATTGTATTTCAGTGATTGATTGAAGTCAATAAGTCCATTGCTACGTTCCCTCATTATTGTATTTCAGTGATTGATTGAAGTCAATAAGTCCATTGCTACGTTCCCTCATTATTGTATTTCAGTGATTGATTGAAGTCAATAAGTCCATTGCTACGTTCCCTCATTATTGTATTTCAGTGATTGATTGAAGTCAATAAGTCCATTGCTACGTTCCCTCATTATTGTATTTCAGTGATTGATTGAAGTCAATAAGTCCATTGCTACGTTCCCTCATTATTGTATTTCATTGATTGATTGAAGTCAATAAGTCCATTGCTACGTTCCCTCATTATTGTATTTCACGCTTATGCTATTATTTATCTCCTCAGTTAATGACACATCATTAATATATTTTTTTTATAGACTAAATGAGACACAATCTCTCTTAAAGTTTAATCTACAGAAAAACACAACAAAAAAACAACAACAAAAAACAACAAACAAACACTACATCTATTTTAGTTTTCAACAATATAAGCATTTAGCAGAAAAACTGCAATTGTACTCTATTATAAAATGTATTCATATGCTTTACTGTTTTTTTTCTATTCTATTCATTTTCTTTTGTAAAGTTCACATTAAATGTCATAAATGTACAAGGCTGAATACTCATGTTGTTTTCTTAGAGTAACAATAATTTTCAAAAGCTTCAAATGTTACACAAAATTTCATAAGTAAGCGACAATCTCGCGTATTCGACTGACCATAAGGCTTCTATTACTACGGGGTTCACTGTGTTAACATAATTTGACCAAAAAAGGAAAGCTCCCCTTAACTAGTAATTAAAGAAATGGCTTTACTTTGATCTTATCTAATATATTACAGACGCTTCTTCTAAAAAGAAGATTACTGCGTCCTACGCTCATTCGTGGTCCGAGTCTAGTATTGCATCTTTATTGTTTTAAATGATGTTAAGTTACTTGTTTTCCTGTTTTGTTCAGGCAACTCATTCCATGCCCGAATGCCACTCGTGAAGAAATAGTAATTATATGCATCTGTTCCGCATAAGGGATATGGAAAGTGTTTTTGTCATTACGTTTACCTGAGCATTGCAACATTATTGCAGTTATTGGGTTGTATTTCTAAATTAGAGTTTAATGCCTTATGAATTATTAGTATATTACTCTTTGCCCATCTGTCCTCTGTCTGGTGTTTCTAGGTTTAGTGATTTGATTATTGGTGTTACTCTTGTCAGTTGTGAATATTCGCTAGTTATGAACCTTGCAGTTCTTCTCTTCATTTGTTCCAATTTTCAAATGTCTTCTTTAGTTAATTGGTGCCATAAAAATGATGCATATTCTAGTATTGGCCTAATCAATGTGAGATTTTAGTTTTATATTCTTATTACATTTATAAAAGTTCCCTTTTATGAATCCAAATGTTTTGTTTGTTTTTTTCATTATCCTGTACTTTCATTAATATAATGATTCCAAGATAATTTATCATTTATTACTTATAAGTACTGACGAGAAATGGTGCTTGGCGGGCCGGTCGTGGTGTTTTCGACGCCCATGATGGTGTTTAAGGGCGGAAAGATTTATGTTTTTTTCTCGTTTTTTATTTGTTTGTTTTTTTTGTAATTTTTTTGTTTGGTGGATTTTTTACAGGGTGATTCACAAAAAAAGGCGCCGTTTACAATGCAACGGGTGCTGAGGTTATGGACATAGTTTCCGTTAATGCGACGTATGGGGTCGCAGGTTCGTCCGTTGTACGGTCAGGGGTCAAAGACAACTGGCCATTTGGGCTGTCGGGAATGTGAATGTCGCAGTAGCCCCACAGTTGGGCCATCAGGGTTTCGACACTTGTTGTGGTTGCCGTGACCACCTGGGGAAGTGCCGCCTTGGTTGTACGCCCATTCCCTGTAAGTTACCAGGATATGTTGGTAAGGGTAGAATTGCGTCCCCTTTTGACAGATGTAACCTTCCTGTGTGTGATCTAGTTACCTAGTCGGAACAAATTGATCATAAGGGTTGATGAAACAGCGTTCTTCAGTTTATGTGGCCACGGCATACTAGGAGATTCGTGGCCAGAACAATGCCAAGTTTTTTTTACCTCATTCTAAGTCCATTAGAAATGTGTATGTCATGGCCACAGAATCTCTTGAACGCTACTTCACCTGCCCTATGGATCAATTTGGTCCAACAGGTTACTTTACTTTCCTTCTGCGCTAAACAAAGTTGTCATTTAAATAAAATAAATTTAAACATTGACTTTCCGGCTCTTGACACAATGCTTATTAATTTTATAGAAATCCTAGTTCAGCGAATTCATTTGCAAAAGGTTGCGAACCCCAGCTCTATACAACCATCAGGGGCGAAGCCACAAGGGGGCTAAGAAGGGCTAAGCCTTCCCTAGAATTAAAAAAAATGGTTTTCAACTGATTTTTTACAAAATAGGTACTAAATTCGCAAAAAAATTGGTAAATCTTTGTCACACAAAAGTTCAGCCCCCCCCCCCACCCCCTGGAAAAAATGTCTGGCTTCGCCCCTGACAACCACTATCACTGTCTATCTCGTCAAGAATCTGAGTCGAGTGAATTCGAAATATAGTCTACGCCAGCCAACGCCAGCCGACCATAAGAAAATTGACAACAATTGAAGAAGAATTTATTGATTACAGCAGTGTAAATGGTAATCATACAAACTGATTAGTTAATGTAATAATTAGAACCTTACAAAAAAAATTGTTTAGTTATATAATAAAAGAAAGTATCCCGTCGGACCAAATTGATCCATAAGGCCGGTGAAGCATCGTTCTACTATTGGGAAACTGGTGAAGTTATATAATATTTACATAATATTGAACTATTTTCATATAGTTTGATAATACAACAATTATAAATGTTAAATAAAATTGTATAACCTTATATCCATACGCATAATTATACAAATACATAAAATGGATACATTATCAATTAATGTTTCTTCACTGTAAATGTACATTTTAAATCACCTTTTTAGCCATTAGCTTGTTTTCATTAGTTCATATTTACTTCTTTTAATAATGTGTTAATTTTATTAGACTAGGCCTATATATTTTTTGAACAGCCATATTAAGGCTAGTTTGGAATAGCACCCCGCACCCTGAAATAAAATGTAAATTTAAAATAAACAGATGTCTGGGCATGCTAAATGTAATCGCATGGATATAGGCGATATATAAAAAATACTTTTTATTAAAATCAGGCTTTTGTTATCCTAAATGTATATTACTAAAATATGTGTTTGTGTTATTGATTACTTGTTTAGTATTTACACATGTCTTCTTTAGATCTCTAACAAAATCAGTAGAATCTGTGTAAAATCATGTTACGTTATTATCACTGTTTATTATATTAAATTTTAGTTTTAGTATTTACATTGTTTTAAATCGCACTCTCGTTTTTTTTTTAAACTCTAGCCTATTCAGATTAAATTATTTCTTTTGATGCCTACATATTTTTTCCTTCTCATGCCATATTTATGAAATTGTATGTAGGCCTAATACATTTCCTATTACATTTCTAGATTATGTATGATTCCTGTTTAAATTAAAAAAATCTGAAATGTAAATTAAAAGATCTATTTTTAGTACGCTTTACTTTCAAATGGTGAAAAAATAACAATAACAGAACGATAACTCTTGTCTATTAGAAGTAAACGTTTTGTTTGAGTTTTCTCCCTTATAATTTTCTTTGTCTTAATATGTTATACAGAAGGAGGCAGGTTTACAATTATACTTGGCAGTACGGAGTAAGTCTACTAAACTCAACACAAGCCGACCATCACGTCAATAACAAAAAGACGAAATACATAACATGTGTATCTTATATTTATTAATACAATAAAATATGAAAAAAAAAATAATTAATATTAGAGCCACTTGTAAGTTATCTAATGTAGGGGTCGGCAAACTATGGCACGCAAGCCAGACTCAACACGCATAGTGATTTACAATGGCACGCATAAGAACCACAAAAGAAGCGATTCAAGTCTCTTTACACGAAATTGAGTGCTACAGCACGATGACCTATAGGCTATTGGCACGGTGAATGAATTAGAAATTGAGTGCAGCACGATGACCTATAGGCTATTGGCACGGTGAATGAATTAGAAATTGAGTGCTACAGCACGATGACCTATAGGCTATTGGCACGATGAATGAATTAGAAATTGAGTGCTACAGCACGATGACCTATAGGCTATTGGCACGGTGAATGAATTAAAAATTGAGTGCAGCACGATGACCTATAGTCTATTGGCACGTTGAATGAATTAGAAATTGAGTGCTACAGCACGATGACCTATAGGCTATTGGCACGATGAATGAATTAGAAATTGAGTGCTACAGCACGATGACCTATAGGCTATTGGCACGGTGAATGAATTAGAAATTGAGTGCTACAGCACGATGACCTATAGGCTATTGGCACGGTGAATGAATTAGAAATTGAGTGCAGCACGATGACCTATAGGCTATTGGCACGGTGAATGAATTAGAAATTGAGTGCAGCACGATGACCTATAGGCTATTGGCACGGTCAATGAATTAGAAATTAAGTGCAGCACGATGACCTATATGCTATTGGCACGGTGAATGAATTAGAAATTGAGTGCTACAGCACGATGACCTATAGGCTATTGGCACGATGAATGAATTAGAAATTGAGTGCAGCACGATGACCTATAGGCTATTGGCACGGTGAATGAATTAGAAATTGAGTGCTACAGCACGATGACCTATAGGCTATTGGCACGGTGAATGAATTAGAAATTCTTTGTTGGAACACTACCATCAAAAGATTACCGATACCTAATCTAATGTATGTCTAGAAACAATGACGTCTTTCAGGGGAATCAATGATCTAATGTATGTCTAGAAACAATGACGTCTTTCATGGGAATCAAAGGTAAGGTGATGTTCTACAATTCCACCAAATATTTTTTTTTTTTTTTTTTTTTTAAAAACCAAATAACTTTGTTAAGAACTGACTGCATGATTTGTGAACTTTGTCCTTGTCTAATGGAGTCTCCACAGCAAAATAAAGAAGAATATTATTCTATTAATTTTTGAACAATAAGACTATAGTCAATATAGCTTTCACCTTGCTCACCACTTTCCCCACAGACACTCTTTAACCCTCTTACTCCCAATCCAAGCCCTCCAAAAATAAATCGAAATTGACATAGACAATACAAACAGTTAAATAAAACAAACTAACACAATTGGAAGGTGGCAGATATACAAGTAATTACACTCAACATTAGAAGCATTACAAGAAATCAATATAAATACACTCAACTCGCACACGGACGAGCAATAATATTCTTTAAAAAAAAGCGTCTGTAATAGATAATATAAGACTAAGACAGCGAGTCAGTCAGCTAACAGCCTACTAAGGGATGTCAGTGCAAACACGGACTCACTCAAAATTATTAGCAAGTCTAACTGTAAGAATTGCAAAAAAAAAATGATTACAAGATTAACCAACAATAAACTAGTATTATAATTTAAAATACTTGGGCAATCGCAATTTCTCCCTGCAAAAAAATATAAAAATAAACCTTTTCTCAGACTATGGGCATTGGCAAAGCTCTGTGAAACATTAGGTCTACATTCATGTAATTCTACTAGTATAAGGTGGTCTTTTAATACGCTTAAACAAAGATTCTACAAATAAAAAAGCGGGAAGAACTAAGGTTATTGTATAGAAATATAGCAATAAAATATAGAAAACTAATAGCATGGCACTAGGAACAAACTTTACATTATTTTTTTTAAATACCTCATGTATTTTTTTTAGCGTCATTTAGATGTACAGACCAATGTATGTCAAAATAGAATTAAAGTTTGTAACATCCACCCAGTCTTATTTTCTTTAATTTGAATTCTTAGAGCCCTAATTGACAAGTCTTAACGTGTATGCATGCATAAAAGGTCGACAAATAAAAAACATTTCCGGTCGAATTCAATCATTTGTTTCGAAATATGTCTGTGTGCTACTTTACTGGTTGTACTCAAATTTGTTGGGGATTAAAATGTCTTTCATTTCCAAAAGATGTTTACAAAACAAAACAATGTATTGTAAAAGTCAGATGTGAAAAATCACCTTTTTAAAATATCAAACTTATTGCTAAATGCAAAGGAATTTTTGTTATTCGTTTTTATGAATTTACGCATTTTGTTTTTCAATAACCAAGAAAACGCAACTCTTGACTCATTTATTTTGTAAACAAATAAATATTTAACTTCACGCGACTAACACTTGAGTATTAGTTATCCC
Organism: Anisus vortex; assembly: GCA_949126835.1. Lineage (NCBI taxonomy): Eukaryota > Metazoa > Mollusca > Gastropoda > Planorbidae > Anisus > Anisus vortex. The sequence goes on from OX421507.1 coordinate 29,497,864, forward strand.
TACTCACTTTTGATGTTAAAAACGGATTCCTCATAACTAATATTGTATCCTTTGTATAATTCTAAAAGACTAGAACTGGCCGTCGAGGTTGAAATCAATTGTCAAACACCAGCAAAAGCCTGCTTTTTTTGTTTATTAGTTTAAAAATAGAACAGGAAGTTCACGAACATATGGGTTCAAAAGTTCACGCCTCATTAAGACTTGTCAATTATAAGGCTGTTCAAAAATTAAATGTCTTAAAGCCCTAATTATAAGGCTGTTCAAAAATTAAATGTCTTAGAGCCCTAATGATAAGGCTGTTCAAAAATTAAATGTCTTAGAGCCCTAATTATAAGACTGTTCAAAAATTAAATGTCTTAGAGCCCTAATTATAAGGCTGTTCAAAAATTAAATGTCTTAGAGCCTTCATTGTGAGGCCGTTCAAAAATTAAATGTCTTAGAGCCCTAATTATAAGGCTGTTCAAAAATTAAATGTCTTAGAGCCCTAATTATAAGGCTGTTCAAAAATTAAATGTCTTAGAGCCCTAAATATAAGGCTGTTCAAAAATTAAATGTCTTAGAGCCCTAATTATAAGGCTGTTCAAAAATTAAATGTCTTAGAGCCCTAATTATAAGGCTGTTCAAAAATTAAATGTCTTAGAGCCCTAATTATAAGGCTGTTCAAAAATTAAATGTCTTAGAGCCATAATTATAAGGCTGTTCAAAAATTAAATGTCTTAGAGCCCTAATTATAAGGCTGTTCAAAAATTAAATGTCTTAGAGCCCTAATCATAAGGCTGTTCAAAATTTAAATGTCTTACAGCCCTAATCATAAGGCTGTTCAAAAATTAAATGTCTTAGAGCCCTAATTATAAGGCTGTTCAAAAATTAAATGTCTTAGACCCCTAATTATAAGGCTGTTCAAAAATTAAATGTCTTAGAGCCCTAATTATAAGGCTGTTCAAAAATTAAATGTCTTAGAGCCCTAATTATAAGACTGTTCAAAAAGTAAATGTCTTAGAGCCCTACTTATAAGGCTGTTCAAAAATTAAATGTCTTAGAGCCCTAATTATAAGGCTGTTCAAAAATTAAATGTCTTAGAGCCCTAATTATAAGGCTGTTCAAAAATTAAATGTCTTAAAGCCCTAATTATAAGGCTGTTCAAAAATTAAATGTCTTAGAGCCTTCATTGTGAGGCCGTTCAAAAATTAAATGTCTTAGAGACCTAATTATAAGGCTGTTCAAAAATTAAATGTCTTAGACCCCTAAGTATAAGGCTGTTCAAAAATTAAATGTCTTAGAGCTCTAATTATAAGGCTGTTCAAAAAGTAAATGTCTTAGAGCCCTAATTATAAGGCTGTTCAAAAATTAAATGTCTTAGAGCCCTAATTATAAGGCTGTTCAAAAATATTTGTATCCAATAGTCAGAAAAAAAAGGTTTTTAAGTACTATTTATTCCCGATTGGCACCTGGCATATAATGGGTTATCTGGACAGGCCAGGAAACTTGTAACTTAACATCATTTAAAACACTTTGCTAATCGAATTGCAAGAATAGACTCAATCCAAGTATAAGCGTATGAAGCAATCATCTTCAGTAGAAGGAGCGTATGTAACTTATAAATATCTCTTGTATGCAAACACCGAGTTAGTGTATTCATGATTGTGTTGAAAATTGCTTTTTGACAATGCCATTAAAAGCAAGGCAATAAAAACATAAATGTACGATTGATAAATTATTATTATTATATTTATTAATAATTTTTTACACACCTTTTAAGCTACTACCTGGTTTTCATTGGTACCCATTTTCTTCATTTAATTGTAACATTTTATTACTTACATAGACCATTTTTGAACGCCCTTATAATTATGGGCTTTAAGAATTGGGCTCATGGAATTATCTTTTAAGAAATTTTATAGAATGTCAAACCACGACTTCACTGAGGTGTAAAAAAATAATTTTGAAAAACAACTAGTTATTACACAGACGAAAACCTTATATTTTAATAAATTTTTGTTAATTTTTTTTTACTAACATGATTACATTTCTCGCGCCATCTGTATGGAACAGCTGTACTCAGACAAGAGAAAAACAAATAGAAACACTAGAGAACAGAAGTACAAAGAGAAGTTATAATATGAAAGTCATTCTTTAATATTATCGCAATATTTGATCATCCTCAATATAAAGGCTTTAATTATGGAAATACAAAATGTCTATAAACGCCCTCCACTAACGCAAATTTGTTTACCGCCTCCCCCCCCCTTTCCTCCCCCCTGCAAGAATAACGCCGTTAAGAGTCAGATTAAATGTAACATGAAATTTTCACACATATCTGTGTGTACGTTTGTATTGACAAATCTCAAGATGCATTGTGAATATGAAAATTGAAAGTGTACCAACATTTCCGGTCCTATTCGTTCATTTACTGACAAACCATGTATGTGTACTGCGTTATTGGTTGTTCGGCAAGTAAGAAAAGATGTAAGGGGATACATTTTATTTCATTTCCATTTGCTACATAACAACAATATATTACAATGCTCAGATGAACATGACTATAATAACACTTTCGTATCCAATAGGCAGAAAAAAAAAAGTATATCAGTACTATTTATTCCCGATTGGCACCTGGCATATAATGGGTTATCTGGACAGGCCAGGACAACTTGTAACTTAACATCATTTAAAACACTTTGCTAATCGAATTGCAAGAATAGACTCAATCCAAGTATAAGCGTATGAAGCAATCATCTTCAGTAGAAGGAGCGTATGTAACTTATAAATATCTCTTGTATGCAAACATCGAGTTAGTGTATTCATGATTGTGTTGAAAATTGCTTTTTGACAATGCCATTAAAAGCTGTTCACTTTATTTCAGATCAAATTTTTCATACTTAAACTACATAGTTCATTTACATATAGTCATCCCCCTTTCATATTACGTTAAATAAGTCTAAATATAGCAACATTTCGAGGTGGTATGTTTGTCGATCATCACAATAACTCACTAGACATGTTGGTCAACAGTGGCATAGTCGATTTCTATATTAATCGACTTATCAAGTTAAACATAATTGTAAAATGAATTTAAAACATTAAAATCTAATTAATAATAACAGACACACAAATACTTTTTATATATTACATGAAATGAACTACATATCTCTAGCTAATGGTTTATATAATAGTTACCAAAAAAATATAGGTATTATACATGCCCTCCTTTTTTATATCTATAATTAGATAACTTGAGAGTCTTTGCGAAATCTAATCAAGGGAGGTAATAATTCCCTTTTTAGGTTATAGAGCAAGGGTTTGGGAACCCATGGCTCGCGAGCCAAATCTGGCTCTTTTCATAGGTGCATCTGGCTCGCAGACAAATCTTCGATTATTAAAAAAAATTTTTAGACTTTTTTTATCTACATATTAATTGCATATCAATAATTTATTCTAAAAATTGGGTTAAAGTGTACTGCAGCTCAGCATCAGAAGAATTAAGAGACACACTTATTGTACTTTTAGTGTTGAAATTACACAAAATGCACACACTTACTTGAATTTTTAGTTTTAAACATAATATATGGCTCTCACAAAATTACTTTTCAAAATATGTGGTATACACGTTTCTCTCAAACGACCGTTATAGCCTTCTCAATATACGTCCGAAGATGTGGAATCTACATCCTATTCAACTCAGACAAACAAGCTCTGCTGTTACGTTCAAAAAGAACTTAAAAACGCATTATGTGAATATTTACCTTAGATAACATGATTTAGACCCCTACTGTCTTACTTATATGTTAGGTCGGTTAATGTTTCATTTATTTGATTTGTCCTAGTTTTGTTAAGTTTTTAATTATCAATTAGCTTTATATTTCTTAGCCTAGAGATTATATCCGTATTCTTAGTTGTATGTTAAATGCGCTCTGAGCTTACATTATGTTTGTTGTCATTATTATTAATAGATTATTTATGTTATTTCATAAGGTTAAATACTTGGTAATTGCAAGGTTCATAACTAGTAAATTTTCACAACTAACAAAAGGAAATAATTAAATCACTAAACCTAGAAACACTGGAGTGGAGAAATAAAGTAGTAATAATACAAAAGACATTAAATTCTAACTTAGAAATGCACTTAAATAATGATATGTGACAATGCTCTAATAAACATAAGGCCAAAAAAATGCTTATCCCATATGCTAGAACAAATGCTTATAATACTTCTTCTTCCCGAGTAGCATCCGGCAATGTAATGTGCTTTCTGAATGAACCGAGAAAACCAGTAACAATATCATTTAAAACACTGATCCTTGTGAGAGCTATCATATCCTACCAAATGTGTCCCCAATTGGTGGATAGAAAAAAAAGGTTCAGATATAAGAATTAGTCGTGAATACTGAATAAGCGGCCGCGGACCAACTGGTTTGGAAGATGTGTTAAAGAATTCCAGGGCAAGGATACTTCTTTTAAAAAATGCCTTTCCAACTCTAAACCCGGACAGATGAAGCCGTTAGCTAAGGCTAGTAGACATCTAAGAGAGAACACTCCGAAAATAAATCAACTGCTTCCTTGCAGATGTTCTTGACTGATCAAGGCTTCGGAAGCATATACAGAAAACAGCAGGCTGAAGCCAGAGGCAGTGGGTCTTAATGGCGCATAACATATTGACATGCGATTCTCAATGAATTGAGAACGAAAAGAGAAAGAAAACACTTATTTAAAAATAAGACTTGATTCAAATTACGGACGAGAGTAGTACGCAAAAATTTTCCTTATAGATAGAGCGTCTATAATAATGAGAGCGCGTCAGTTTTGAGTGTCAGCAGCCTACTAAGGGATCTTAGGGCAAGCCCTTGTTGACTCAATAGTTTAGCCTTTGTTTGGTTGTGAGATAAATTCCCTAGAAATGATAAATTGTTTAAAGATGAATGTTTGAAACAAGTTAAAATGAAGAATGGTTGAAACAAGTTAAAATGAAGAATGTTTGAAACAAGTTATAATGAAGAATGTTTAAAACAAGTTATAATGAAGTATTTTTTAAACAAGTTATAATGAAGAATGTTTGAAACAAGTTATAATGAAGAATGTTTGAAACAAGTTAAAATGAAGAATGTTTGAAACAAGTTATAATGAAGAATGTTTTAAACAAGTTAAAATGAAGAATGTTTGAAACAAGTTAAACTGAAGAATGTTTGAAACAAGTTATAATGAAGAATGTTTGAAACAAGTTATAATTAAGAATGTTTGAAACAAGTTATAATGAAGCATGTTTGAAACAAGTTATAATGAAGAATGTTTGAAACAAGTTATAATGAAGCATGTTTGAAACAAGTTATAATGAAGAATGTTTGAAATAAGTTATAATTAAGAATGTTTGAAACAAGTTATAATGAAGAATGTTTGAAACAAGTTATAATGAAGCATGTTTGAAACAAGTTATAATGAAGAATGTTTGAAACAAGTTATAATTAAGAATGTTTGAAACAAGTTATAATGAAGAATGTTTGAAACAAGTTATAATGAAGCATGTTTGAAACAAGTTATAATGAAGAATGTTTGAAACAAGTTATAATGAAAAATGTTTGAAACAAGTTAGAATGAAGAATGTTTGAAACAAGTTATAATGAAGACTGTTTGAGACAAGTTATAATGAAGAATGTTTAAAACAAGTTATAATGAAGTATTTTTTAAACAAGTTATAATGAAGAATGTTTGAAACAAGTTATAATGAAGAATGTTTGAAACAAGTTAAAATGAAGAATGTTTGAAACAAGTTATAATGAAGAATGTTTGAAACAAGTTAAAATGAAGAATGTTTGAAACAAGTTAAACTGAAGAATGTTTGAAACAAGTTAAAATGAAGAATGTTTGAAACAAGTTATAATGAAGAATGTTTGAAACAAGTTAAAATGAAGAATGTTTGAAACAAGTTATAATGAAGAATGTTTGAAACAAATTATAATGAAGAATGTTTGAAACAAGTTAAAATGAAGAATAATTGAAACAAGTTATAATGAAGAATGTTTTCAAATAATTAAAGTTTTCTTTCACTTTTAGAGTCTCGATTCTTAACCATTTTTTGTTATTTCCGTAAGAATTCGATATATTTTTAAATCAATTATATTAGCTTCGGAAAACGTTATTTTTATAAGTTTCTTGTACGCATTACAATTTGTGGAAGTCTAGTTGGTCGAGTCTTCGTCATTCAGTCGATTTGAATCTTAGCACATCGGCATTACCACGTGGACAATTTGTTACAATTTCAAGAGAAATGAGTGTAAGATCAACCAACCATGAACTAATATTGAATATAATGGGGGCATCGGGAATTTTCGCTTCAAAAAGAAACATTTTCTCGGACTGTGAGCATTGATAAAGATTTTTTTTATTGTACATTCATATAATTATCTATTTATTTATAACGTTCTCTTCAGACCAATTTTTAAGCTATGTGTGGAAATTTAATTTTACATGGTGAGTAAACGTATTTTATATGTGGGTGTTTAGCTGAAAAGTTTCTATGTATTTGTTCTTGCATGAGGAAAAAGGTGTGTTTTTTTCCATATGTTTATTTGAGCATAGTAACATGTTGTTATTGTTTTGTATTTCTAATTATAGTTTAATGCCTTATGTATTATTACTACTTTGCTCTTTGCCTTTCTGTCCTCTAGTGATTATATGTTTGGTGATTTACTCTAGTCAGTTGTAAATATTTTCTAGTAATGAAGTTGATGTACAATACAGATGATGCATATCCTATTATAGAACTAACTAATTTATGATAGAATAATGCGATGTATATTCTAGTATAGAACTAAATAATTTAAGATAGAATAATGTGAGAAACTTATGATCACTAGGTCAGGGGGTCGGCAACATTTTGATAATGCTGGGCCAAGGTAGAAGTGTAATATATTTTGCGTGCCAACAGCTTAATAGTCAACCCTCATATGAAATACTCTAATTGTCTTTTTCGGATTCTTGCGCAAGTCATTGAAAACCGGTAAAATGGTGTGTCAGTTGGAACACGTAATATTGGCATAAAACATTAAAAAGTTTTATTATTATCTCCCTTGATTAGATTTTGAAGTTACTTAGATTTAGACATCAAAATTTAGATTTTACTAGCTGAAAATGTATAAAGGCTTTATTTATTTTTTTAAATACTATGCCTTTAGCTATGCCTCTTTAGTTCCTGTTATCTAATATATGCATATCAGCATGTCTGTTGAAAAGAATCTAAATCACAAAAAGAACTATTATACAATTTTGCAAAAAAAAAAAAAAATTATTAAATTTTTGTTCAAACGTGGTTGAATACGCATGTATAATATTTTAAAACATCCCCATGCCAACGCTGTATAAATTTAGGGTTGTTTAAACATAATTGACAATGCTAGATTATACAAATTTTGTTAGTTGCAAAATGCTCACAGTACGCCAGTTTTAACTTTCTCTATGATTGTAATTCTCCCTCTAACTAGAGTTTAATATCAGGTTTGCTCACCTTGATGTTTTGAAATAATTATTTTAATAGAACGTCAAACCAATGTCTAACAACGTCTACACAGAGGTCTATACAAGTATTTAGAAATAATTTGTTTAATAGAACGTCAAACCAATGTCTAACAACGTCTACACAGAGGTCTATACAAGTATTTAGAAATAATTTGTTTAATAGAACGTCAAACCAATGTCTAACAACGTCTACACAGAGGTCTATACAAGTATTTAGAAATAATTTGTTTAGTAGAACGTCAAACCAATGTCTAACAACGTCTACACAGAGGTCTATACAAGTATTTAGAATAATTTGTTTAATTGAACATCAAACCAATGTCTAACAACGTCTACACAGAGGTCTATACAAGTATTTAGAAATAATTTGTTTAATAGAACGTCAAACCAATGTCTAACAACGTCTACACAGAGGTCTATACAAGTATTTAGAATAATTTGTTTAATAGAACGTCAAACCAATGTCTAACAACGTCTACACAGAGGTCTATACAAGTATTTAATAGAACGTCAAACCAATGTCTAACAACGTCTACACAGAGGTCTATACAAGTATTTAGAAATAATTTGTTTAATAGAACGTCCAACCAATGTCTAACAACGTCTACACAGAGGTCTATACAAGTATTTAGAATAATTTGTTTAATAGAACGTCAAACCAATGTCTAACAACGTCTACACAGAGGTCTATACAAGTATTTAGACTAATTTGTTTAATAGAACGTCAAACCAATGTCTAACAACGTCTACACAGAGGTCTATACAAGTATTTAGAATAATTTGTTTAATAGAACGTCAAACCAATGTCTAACAACGTCTACACAGAGGTCTATACAAGTATTTAGAATAATTTGTTTAATAGAACGTCAAACCAATGTCTAACAACGTCTACACAGAGGTCTATACAAGTATTTAGAATAATTTGTTTAATAGAACGTCAAACGAATGTCTAACAACGTCTACACAGAGGTCTATACAAGTATTTAGAGTAATTTGTTTAATAGAACGTCAAACCAATGTCTAACAACGTCTACACAGAGGTCTATACAAGTATTTAGAATAATTTGTTTAATAGAACGTCAAACCAATGTCTAACAACGTCTACACAGAGGTCTATACAAGTATTTAATAGAACGTCAAACCAATGTCTAACAACGTCTACACAGAGGTCTATACAAGTATTTAATAGAACGTCAAACCAATGTCTAACAACGTCTACACAGAGGTCTATACAAGTATTTAATAGAACGTCAAACCAATGTCTAACAACGTCTACACAGAGGTCTATACAACTATTTAATAGAACGTCAAACCAATGTCTAACAACGTCTACACAGAGGTCTATACAAGTATTTAATAGAACGTCAAACCAATGTCTAACAACGTCTACACAGAGGTCTATACAAGTATTTAATAGAACATCAAACCAATGTCTAACAACGTCTACACAGAGGTCTATACAAGTATTTAGAATAATTTGTTTAATAGAACGTCAAACCAATGTCTAACAACGTCTACACAGAGGTCTATACAAGTATTTAATAGAACGTCAAACCAATGTCTAACAACGTCTACACAGAGGTCTATACAAGTATTTAATAGAACGTCAAACCAATGTCTAACAACGTCTACACAGAGGTCTATAAAAGTATTTAATAGAACGTCAAACCAATGTCTAACAACGTCTACACAGAGGTCTATACCAGTTTTTAGAAATAATTTGTTTAATAGAACGTCAAACCAATGTCTAACAACGTCTACACAGAGGTCTATACAAGTATTTAATAGAACGTCAAACCAATGTCTAACAACGTCTACACACAGGTCTATACAAGTATTTAATAGAACGTCAAACCAATGTCTAACAACGTCTACACAGAGGTCTATACAAGTATTTAGAAATAATTTGTTTAATAGAACGTCAAACCAATGTCTAACAACGTCTACACAGAGGTCTATACAAGTATTTAATAGAACGTCAAACCAATGTCTAACAACGTCTACACAGAGGTCTATACAAGTATTTAGAAATAATTTGTTTAATAGAACGTCAAACCAATGTCTAACAACGTCTACACAGAGGTCTATACAAGTATTTAGAAATAATTTGTTTAATAGAACGTCAAACCAATGTCTAACAACGTCTACACAGAGGTCTATACAAGTATTTAGAAATAATTTGTTTAATAGAACGTCAAACCAATGTCTAACAACGTCTACACAGAGGTCTATACAAGTATTTAGAAATAATTTGTTTAATAGAACGTCAAACCAATGTCTAACAACGTCTACACAGAGGTCTATACAAGTATTTAGAAATAATTTGTTTAATAGAACGTCAAACCAATGTCTAACAACGTCTACACAGAGGTCTATACAAGTATTTAGAAATAATTTGTTTAATAGAACGTCAAACCAATGTCTAACAACGTCTACACAGAGGTCTATACAAGTATTTAGAAATAATTTGTTTAATAGAACGTCAAACCAATGTCTAACAACGTCTACACAGAGGTCTATACAAGTATTTAGAAATAATTTGTTTAATAGAACGTCAAACCAATGTCTAACAACGTCTACACAGAGGTCTATACAAGTATTTAGAAATAATTTGTTTAATAGAACGTCAAACCAATGTCTAACAACGTCTACACACAGGTCTATACAAGTATTTAGAATAATTTGTTTAATAGAACGTCAAACCAATGTCTAACAACGTCTACACACAGGTCTATACAAGTATTTAGAAATAATTTGTTTAAAAGAACATCAAACCAATGTCTAACAACGTCTACACAGAGGTCTATACAAGTATTTAGAATAATTTGTTTAATAGAACATCAAACCAATGTCTAACAACGTCTACACACAGGTCTATACAAGTATTTAGAATAATTTGTTTAATAGAACATCAAACCAATGTCTAACAACGTCTACACAGAGGTCTATACAAGTATTTAGAATAATTTGTTTAATAGAACATCAAACCAATGTCTAACAACGTCTACACAGAGGTCTATACAAGTATTTAGAATAATTTGTTTAATAGAACGTCAAACCAATGTCTAACAACGTCTACACAGAGGTCTATACAAGTATTTAGAATAATTTGTTTAATAGAACATCAAACCAATGTCTAACAACGTCTACACAGAGGTCTATACAAGTATTTAGAATAATTTGTTTAATAGAACGTCAAACCAATGTCTAACAACGTCTACACACAGGTCTATACAAGTATTTAGAATAATTTGTTTAATAGAACATCAAACCAATGTCTAACAACGTCTACACAGAGGTCTATACAAGTATTTAGAATAATTTGTTTAATAGAACGTCAAACCAATGTCTAACAACGTCTACACAGAGGTCTATACAAGTATTTAGAATAATTTGTTTAATTGAACATCAAACCAATGTCTAACAACGTCTACACAGAGGTCTATACAAGTATTTAGAAATAATTTGTTTAATAGAACGTCAAACCAATGTCTAACAACGTCTACACACAGGTCTATACAAGTATTTAGAATAATTTGTTTAATAGAACGTCAAACCAATGTCTAACAACGTCTACACAGAGGTCTATACAAGTATTTAGAAATAATTTGTATAATAGAACGTCAAACCAATGTCTAACAACGTCTACACAGAGGTCTATACAAGTATTTAGAAATAATTTGTTTAATAGAACGTCAAACCAATGTCTAACAACGTCTACACAGAAGTCTATACAAGTATTTAGAAATAATTTGTTTAATAGAACGTCAAACCAATGTCTAACAACGTCTACACAGAGGTCTATACAAGTATTTAGAAATAATTTGTTTAATAGAACGTCAAACCAATGTCTAACAACGTCTACACAGAGGTCTATACAAGTATTTAGAAATAATTTGTTTAATAGAACGTCAAACCAATGTCTAACAACGTCTACACAGAGGTCTATACAAGTATTTAGAAATAATTTGTTTAATAGAACGTCAAACCAATGTCTAACAACGTCTACACAGAGGTCTATACAAGTATTTAGAAATAATTTGTTTAATAGAACGTCAAACCAATGTCTAACAACGTCTACACAGAGGTCTATACAAGTATTTAGAAATAATTTGTTTAATAGAACGTCAAACCAATGTCTAACAACGTCTACACAGAGGTCTATACAAGTATTTAGAAATATTTTGTTTAATAGAACGTCAAACCAATGTCTAACAACGTCTACACAGAGGTCTATACAAGTATTTAGAAATAATTTGTTTAATAGAACGTCAAACCAATGTCTAACAACGTCTACACAGAGGTCTATACAAGTATTTAGAAATAATTTGTTTAATAGAACGTCAAACCAATGTCTAACAACGTCTACACAGAGGTCTATACAAGTATTTAGAAATAATTTGTTTAATAGAACGTCAAACCAATGTCTAACAACGTCTACACAGAGGTCTATACAAGTATTTAGAAATAATTTGTTTAATAGAACGTCAAACCAATGTCTAACAACGTCTACACAGAGGTCTATACAAGTATTTAGAAATAATTTGTTTAATAGAACGTCAAACCAATGTCTAACAACGTCTACACAGAGGTCTATACAAGTATTTAGAAATGATTTGTTTAATAGAACGTCAAACCAATGTCTAACAACGTCTACACAGAGGTCTATACAAGTATTTAGAAATAATTTGTTTAATAGAACGTCAAACCAATGTCTAACAACGTCTACACAGAGGTCTATACAAGTATTTAGAAATAATTTGTTTAATAGAACGTCAAACCAATGTCTAACAACGTCTACACAGAGGTCTATACAAGTATTTAGAAATAATTTGTTTAATAGAACGTCAAACCAATGTCTAACAACGTCTACACAGAGGTCTATACAAGTATTTAGAAATAATTTGTTTAATAGAACGTCAAACCAATGTCTAACAACGTCTATACAGAGGTCTATACAAGTATTTAGAATAATTTGTTTAATAGAACGTCAAACCAATGTCTAACAACGTCTACACAGAGGTCTATACAAGTATTTAGAATAATTTGTTTAATAGAACGTCAAACCAATGTCTAACAACGTCTACACAGAGGTCTATACAAGTATTTAGAATAATTTGTTTAATAGAACGTCAAACCAATGTCTAACAACGTCTACACAGAGGTCTATACAAGTATTTAGAATAATTTGTTTAATAGAACGTCAAACCAATGTCTAACAACGTCTACACAGAGGTCTATACAAGTATTTAGAATAATTTGTTTAATAGAACGTCAAACCAATGTCTAACAACGTCTACACAGAGGTCTATACAAGTATTTAGAATAATTTGTTTAATAGAACGTCAAACCAATGTCTAACAACGTCTACACAGAGGTCTATACAAGTATTTAGAATAATTTGTTTAATAGAACGTCAAACCAATGTCTAACAACGTCTACACAGAGGTCTATACAAGTATTTAGAATAATTTGTTTAATAGAACGTCAAACCAATGTCTAACAACGTCTACACAGAGGTCTATACAAGTATTTAGAATAATTTGTTTAATAGAACGTCAAACCAATGTCTAACAACGTCTACACAGAGGTCTATACAAGTATTTAGAATAATTTGTTTAATAGAACGTCAAACCAATGTCTAACAACGTCTACACACAGGTCTATACAAGTATTTAGAATAATTTGTTTAATAGAACGTCAAACCAATGTCTAACAACGTCTACACACAGGTCTATACAAGTATTTAGAATAATTTGTTTAATAGAACGTCAAACCAATGTCTAACAACGTCTACACACAGGTCTATACAAGTATTTAGAATAATTTGTTTAATAGAACGTCAAACCAATGTCTAACAACGTCTACACAGAGGTCTATACAAGTATTTAGAATAATTTGTTTAATAGAACGTCAAATCAATGTCTAACAACGTCTACACAGAGGTCTATATAAGTATTTAGAAATAATTTGTTTAATAGAACGTCAAACCAATGTCTAACAACGTCTACACAGAGGTCTATACAAGTATTTAGAAATAATTTGTTTAATAGAACGTCAAACCAATGTCTAACAACGTCTACACAGAGGTCTATACAAGTATTTAGAAATGATTTGTTTAATAGAACGTCAAACCAATGTCTAACAACGTCTACACAGAGGTCTATACAAGTATTTAGAAATAATTTGTTTAATAGAACGTCAAACCAATGTCTAACAACGTCTACACAGAGGTCTATACAAGTATTTAGAAATAATTTGTTTAATAGAACGTCAAACCAATGTCTAACAACGTCTACACAGAGGTCTATACAAGTATTTAGAAATAATTTGTTTAATAGAACGTCAAACCAATGTCTAACAACGTCTACACAGAGGTCTATACAAGTATTTAGAAATAATTTGTTTAATAGAACGTCAAACCAATGTCTAACAACGTCTATACAGAGGTCTATACAAGTATTTAGAATAATTTGTTTAATAGAACGTCAAACCAATGTCTAACAACGTCTACACAGAGGTCTATACAAGTATTTAGAATAATTTGTTTAATAGAACGTCAAACCAATGTCTAACAACGTCTACACAGAGGTCTATACAAGTATTTAGAATAATTTGTTTAATAGAACGTCAAACCAATGTCTAACAACGTCTACACAGAGGTCTATACAAGTATTTAGAATAATTTGTTTAATAGAACGTCAAACCAATGTCTAACAACGTCTACACAGAGGTCTATACAAGTATTTAGAATAATTTGTTTAATAGAACGTCAAACCAATGTCTAACAACGTCTACACAGAGGTCTATACAAGTATTTAGAATAATTTGTTTAATAGAACGTCAAACCAATGTCTAACAACGTCTACACAGAGGTCTATACAAGTATTTAGAATAATTTGTTTAATAGAACGTCAAACCAATGTCTAACAACGTCTACACAGAGGTCTATACAAGTATTTAGAATAATTTGTTTAATAGAACGTCAAACCAATGTCTAACAACGTCTACACAGAGGTCTATACAAGTATTTAGAATAATTTGTTTAATAGAACGTCAAACCAATGTCTAACAACGTCTACACAGAGGTCTATACAAGTATTTAGAATAATTTGTTTAATAGAACGTCAAACCAATGTCTAACAACGTCTACACACAGGTCTATACAAGTATTTAGAATAATTTGTTTAATAGAACGTCAAACCAATGTCTAACAACGTCTACACACAGGTCTATACAAGTATTTAGAATAATTTGTTTAATAGAACGTCAAACCAATGTCTAACAACGTCTACACACAGGTCTATACAAGTATTTAGAATAATTTGTTTAATAGAACGTCAAACCAATGTCTAACAACGTCTACACAGAGGTCTATACAAGTATTTAGAATAATTTGTTTAATAGAACGTCAAATCAATGTCTAACAACGTCTACACAGAGGTCTATATAAGTATTTAGAATAATTTGTTTAATAGAACGTCAAACCAATGTCTAACAACGTCTACACACAGGTCTATACAAGTATTTAGAATAATTTGTTTAATAGAACGTCAAACCAATGTCTAACAACGTCTACACACAGGTCTATACAAGTATTTAGAATAATTTGTTTAATAGAACGTCAAACCAAGGTCTAACAACGTCTACACACAGGTCTATACAAGTATTTAGAATAATTTGTTTAATAGAACGTCAAACCAATGTCTAACAACGTCTACACAGAGGTCTATACAAGTTTAATAGAACGTCAAACCAATGTCTAACAACGTCTACACAGAGGTCTATACAAGTATTTAGAATAATTTGTTTAATAGAACGTCAAACCAATGTCTAACAACGTCTACACAGAGGTCTATACAAGTATTTAGAATAATTTGTTTAATAGAACGTCAAACCAATGTCTAACAACGTCTACACAGAGGTCTATACAAGTTTAATAGAACGTCAAACCAATGTCTAACAACGTCTACACAGAGGACTATACAAGTTTAATAGAACGTCAAACCAATATCTAACAACGTTTACACAGAGGTTTATACAAGTATTTAGAATAATTTGTTTAATAGAACGTCAAACCAATGTCTAACAACGTCTACACAGAGGTCTATACAAGTATTTAGAAGAATTTGTTTAATAGAACTTCAAACCAATGTCTAACAACGTCTACACACAGGTCTATACAAGTATTTAGAAATAATTTGTTTAATAGAACGTCAAACCAATGTCTAACAACGTCTACACAGAGGTCTATACAAGTATTTAAAATAATTTGTTTAATAGAACGTCAAACCAATGTCTAACAACGTCTACACAGAGGTCTATACAAGTATTTAGAATAATTTGTTTAATAGAACTTCAAACCAATGTCTAACAACGTCTACACAGAGGTCTATACAAGTATTTAGAATAATTTGTTTAATAGAACGTCAAACCAATGTCTTACAACGTCTACACAGAGGTCTATACAAGTATTTAGAATAATTTGTTTAATAGAACGTCAAACCAATGTCTAACAACGTCTACACAGAGGTCTATACAAGTATTTAGAATAATTTGTTTAATAGAACGTCAAACCAATGTCTAACAACGTCTACACAGAGGTCTATACAAGTATTTAGAATAATTTGTTTAATAGAACGTCAAACCAATGTCTAACAACGTCTACACAGAGGTCTATACAAGTATTTAGAATAATTTGTTTAATAGAACGTCAAACCAATGTCTAACAACGTCTACACAGAGGTCTATACAAGTATTTAGAAATAATTTGTTTAATAGAACGTCATACCAATGTCTAACAACGTCTACACAGAGGTCTATACAAGTATTTAGAAATAATTTGTTTAATAGAACGTCAAACCAATGTCTAACAACGTCTACACAGAGGTCTATACAAGTATTTAGAAATAATTTGTTTAATAGAACGTCAAACCAATGTCTAACAACGTCTACACAGAGGTCTATACAAGTATTTAGAAATAATTTGTTTAATAGAACGTCAAACCAATGTCTAACAACGTCTACACAGAGGTCTATACAAGTATTTAGAAATAATTTGTTTAATAGAACGTCAAACCAATGTCTAACAACGTCTACACAGAGGTCTATACAAGTATTTAGAAATAATTTGTTTAATAGAACGTCAAACCAATGTCTAACAACGTCTACACAGAGGTCTATACAAGTATTTAGAAATAATTTGTTTAATAGAACGTCAAACCAATGTCTAACAACGTCTACACAGAGGTCTATACAAGTATTTAGAAATAATTTGTTTAATAGAACGTCAAACCAATGTCTAACAACGTCTACATAGAGGTCTATACAAGTATTTAGAAATAATTTGTTTAATAGAACGTCAAACCAATGTCTAACAACGTCTACACAGAGGTCTATACAAGTATTTAGAATAATTTGTTTAATAGAACGTCAAACCAATGTCTAACAACGTCTACACAGAGGTCTATACAAGTATTTAGAATAATTTGTTTAATAGAACTTCAAACCAATGTCTAACAACGTCTACACACAGGTCTATACAAGTATTTAGATAAATTTGTTTAATAGAACGTCAAACCAATGTCTAACAACGTCTACACAGAGGTCTATACAAGTATTCAGAAATAATTTGTTTAATAGAACGTCAAACCAATGTCTAACAACGTCTACACAGAGGTCTATACAAGTATTTAGAAATAATTTGTTTAATAGAACGTCAAACCAATGTCTAACAACGTCTACACAGAGGTCTATACAAGTATTTAGAAATAATTTGTTTAATAGAACGTCAAACCAATGTCTAACAACGTCTACACAGAGGTCTATACAAGTATTTAGAAATAATTTGTTTAATAGAACGTCAAACCAATGTCTAACAACGTCTACACAGAGGTCTAAACAAGTATTTAGAAATAATTTGTTTAATAGAACGTCAAACCAATGTCTAACAACGTCTACACAGAGGTCTATACAAGTATTTAGAAAAAATTTGTTTAATAGAACGTCAAACCAATGTCTAACAACGTCTACACAGAGGTCTATACAAGTATTTAGAAATAATTTGTTTAATAGAACGTCAAACCAATGTCTAACAACGTCTACACAGAGGTCTATACAAGTATTTAGAAATAATTTGTTTAATAGAACGTCAAACCAATGTCTAACAACGTCTACACAGAGGTCTATACAAGTATTTAAAATAATTTGTTTAATAGAACGTCAAACCAATGTCTAACAACGTCTACACAGAGGTCTATACAAGTATTTAGAATAATTTGTTTAATAGAACTTCAAACCAATGTCTAACAACGTCTACACAGAGGTCTATACAAGTATTTAGAATAATTTGTTTAATAGAACGTCAAACCAATGTCTTACAACGTCTACACAGAGGTCTATACAAGTATTTAGAATAATTTGTTTAATAGAACGTCAAACCAATGTCTAACAACGTCTACACAGAGGTCTATACAAGTATTTAGAATAATTTGTTTAATAGAACGTCAAACCAATGTCTAACAACGTCTACACAGAGGTCTATACAAGTATTTAGAATAATTTGTTTAATAGAACGTCAAACCAATGTCTAACAACGTCTACACAGAGGTCTATACAAGTATTTAGAATAATTTGTTAAATAGAACGTCAAACCAATGTCTAACAACGTCTACACAGAGGTCTATACAAGTATTTAGAAATAATTTGTTTAATAGAACGTCAAACCAATGTCTAACAACGTCTACACAGAGGTCTATACAAGTATTTAGAAATAATTTGTTTAATAGAACGTCAAACCAATGTCTAACAACGTCTACACAGAGGTCTATACAAGTATTTAGAAATAATTTGTTTAATAGAACGTCAAACCAATGTCTAACAACGTCTACACAGAGGTCTATACAAGTATTTAGAAATAATTTGTTTAATAGAACGTCAAACCAATGTCTAACAACGTCTACACAGAGGTCTATACAAGTATTTAGAAATAATTTGTTTAATAGAACGTCAAACCAATGTCTAACAACGTCTACACAGAGGTCTATACAAGTATTTAGAAATAATTTGTTTAATAGAACGTCAAACCAATGTCTAACAACGTCTACACAGAGGTCTAAACAAGTATTTAGAAATAATTTGTTTAATAGAACGTCAAACCAATGTCTAACAACGTCTACACAGAGGTCTATACAAGTATTTAGAAATAATTTGTTTAATAGAACGTCAAACCAATGTCTAACAACGTCTACACAGAGGTCTATACAAGTATTTAGAAATAATTTGTTTAATAGAACGTCAAACCAATGTCTAACAACGTCTACATAGAGGTCTATACAAGTATTTAGAAATAATTTGTTTAATAGAACGTCAAACCAATGTCTAACAACGTCTACACAGAGGTCTATACAAGTATTTAGAATAATTTGTTTAATAGAACGTCAAACCAATGTCTAACAACGTCTACACAGAGGTCTATACAAGTATTTAGAATAATTTGTTTAATAGAACTTCAAACCAATGTCTAACAACGTCTACACACAGGTCTATACAAGTATTTAGAAATAATTTGTTTAATAGAACGTCAAACCAATGTCTAACAACGTCTACACAGAGGTCTATACAAGTATTTAGAAATAATTTGTTTAATAGAACGTCAAACCAATGTCTAACAACGTCTACACAGAGGTCTATACAAGTATTTAGAAATAATTTGTTTAATAGAACGTCAAACCAATGTCTAACAACGTCTACACAGAGGTCTATACAAGTATTTAGAAATAATTTGTTTAATAGAACGTCAAACCAATGTCTAACAACGTCTACACAGAGGTCTATACAAGTATTTAGAAATAATTTGTTTAATAGAACGTCAAACCAATGTCTAACAACGTCTACACAGAGGTCTAAACAAGTATTTAGAAATAATTTGTTTAATAGAACGTCAAACCAATGTCTAACAACGTCTACACAGAGGTCTATACAAGTATTTAGAAAAAATTTGTTTAATAGAACGTCAAACCAATGTCTAACAACGTCTACACAGAGGTCTATACAAGTATTTAGAATAATTTGTTTAATAGAACGTCAAACCAATGTCTAACAACGTCTACACAGAGGTCTATACAAGTATTTAGAAATAATTTGTTTAATAGAACGTCAAACCAATGTCTAACAACGTCTACACAGAGGTCTATACAAGTATTTAGAAATAATTTGTTTAATAGAACGTCAAACCAATGTCTAACAACGTCTACACAGAGGTCTATACAAGTATTTAGAAATAATTTGTTTAATAGAACGTCAAACCAATGTCTAACAACGTCTACACAGAGGTCTATACAAGTATTTAGAAATAATTTGTTTAATAGAACGTCAAACCAATGTCTAACAACGTCTACACAGAGGTCTATACAAGTATTTAGAAATAATTTGTTTAATAGAACGTCAAACCAATGTCTAACAACGTCTACACAGAGGTCTAAACAAGTATTTAGAAATAATTTGTTTAATAGAACGTCAAACCAATGTCTAACAACGTCTACACAGAGGTCTATACAAGTATTTAGAAAAAATTTGTTTAATAGAACGTCAAACCAATGTCTAACAACGTCTACACAGAGGTCTATACAAGTATTTAGAAATAATTTGTTTAATAGAACGTCAAACCAATGTCTAACAACGTCTACACAGAGGTCTATACAAGTATTTAGAAATAATTTGTTTAATAGAACGTCAAACCAATGTCTAACAACGTCTACACAGAGGTCTATACAAGTATTTAGAATAATTTGTTTAATAGAACGTCAAACCAATGTCTAACAACGTCTACACAGAGGTCTATACAAGTTTAATAGAACGTCAAACCAATGTCTAACAACGTCTACACAGAGGTCTATACAAGTTTAATAGAACGTCAAACCAATATCTAACAACGTCTACACAGAGGTTTATACAAGTATTTAGAATAATTTGTTTAATAGAACGTCAAACCAATGTCTAACAACGTCTACACAGAGGTCTATACAAGTATTTAGAATAATTTGTTTAATAGAACTTCAAACCAATGTCTAACAACGTCTACACACAGGTCTATACAAGTATTTAGAAATAATTTGTTTAATAGAACGTCAAACCAATGTCTAACAACGTCTACACAGAGGTCTATACAAGTATTTAAAATAATTTGTTTAATAGAACGTCAAACCAATGTCTAACAACGTCTACACAGAGGTCTATACAAGTATTTAGAATAATTTGTTTAATAGAACTTCAAACCAATGTCTAACAACGTCTACACAGAGGTCTATACAAGTATTTAGAATAATTTGTTTAATAGAACGTCAAACCAATGTCTAACAACGTCTACACAGAGGTCTATACAAGTATTTAGAATAATTTGTTTAATAGAACGTCAAACCAATGTCTAACAACGTCTACACAGAGGTCTATACAATTATTTAGAATAATTTGTTTAATAGAACGTCAAACCAATGTCTAACAACGTCTACACAGAGGTCTATACAAGTATTTAGAATAATTTGTTTAATAGAACGTCAAACCAATGTCTAACAACGTCTACACAGAGGTCTATACAAGTATTTAGAATAATTTGTTTAATAGAACGTCAAACCAATGTCTAACAACGTCTACACAGAGGTCTATACAAGTATTTAGAATAATTTGTTTAATAGAACGTCAAACCAATGTCTAACAACGTCTACACAGAGGTCTATACAAGTATTTAGAAATAATTTGTTTAATAGAACGTCAAACCAATGTCTAACAACGTCTACACAGAGGTCTATACAAGTATTTAGAAATAATTTGTTTAATAGAACGTCAAACCAATGTCTAACAACGTCTACACAGAGGTCTATACAAGTATTTAGAATAATTTGTTTAATAGAACGTCAAATCAATGTCTAACAACGTCTACACAGAGGTCTATACAAGTATTTAGAATAATTTGTTTAATAGAACGTCAAACCAATGTCTAACAACGTGTACACAGAGGTCTATACAAGTATTTAGAATAATTTGTTTAATAGAACGTCAAACCAATGTCTAACAACGTCTACACAGAGGTCTATACAAGTATTTAGAATAATTTGTTTAATAGAACGTCAAACCAATGTCTAACAACGTCTACACAGAGGTCTATACAAGTATTTAGAATAATTTGTTTAATAGAACGTCAAACCAATGTCTAACAACGTCTACACAGAGGTCTATACAAGTATTTAGAAATAATTTGTTTAATAGAACGTCAAACCAATGTCTAACAACGTCTACACAGAGGTCTATACAAGTATTTAGAAATAATTTGTTTAATAGAACGTCAAACCAATGTCTAACAACGTCTACACAGAGGTCTATACAAGTATTTAGAAATAATTTGTTTAATAGAACGTCAAACCAATGTCTAACAACGTCTACACAGAGGTCTATACAAGTATTTAGAAATAATTTGTTTAATAGAACGTCAAACCAATGTCTAACAACGTCTACACAGAGGTCTATACAAGTATTTAGAAATAATTTGTTTAATAGAACGTCAAACCAATGTCTAACAACGTCTACACAGAGGTCTATACAAGTATTTAGAAATAATTTGTTTAATAGAACGTCAAACCAATGTCTAACAACGTCTACACAGAGGTCTATACAAGTATTTAGAAATAATTTGTTTAATAGAACGTCAAACCAATGTCTAACAACGTCTACACAGAGGTCTATACAAGTATTTAGAAATAATTTGTTTAATAGAACGTCAAACCAATGTCTAACAACGTCTATACAGAGGTCTATACAAGTATTTAGAATAATTTGTTTAATAGAACGTCAAACCAATGTCTAACAACGTCTACACAGAGGTCTATACAAGTATTTAGAAATAATTTGTTTAATAGAACGTCAAACCAATGTCTAACAACGTCTACACAGAGGTCTATACAAGTATTTAGAATAATTTGTTTAATAGAACGTCAAACCAATGTCTAACAACGTCTACACAGAGGTCTATACAAGTATTTAGAATAATTTGTTTAATAGAACGTCAAACCAATGTCTAACAACGTCTATACAGAGGTCTATATAAGTATTTAGAATAATTTGTTTAATAGAACGTCATACCAATGTCTAACAACGTCTACACAGAGGTCTATACAAGTATTTAGAATAATTTGTTTAATAGAACGTCAAACTAATGTCTAACAACGTCTACACAGAGGTCTATACAAGTATTTAGAATAATTTGTTTAATAGAACGTCAAACCAATGTCTAACAACGTTTACACAGAGGTCTATACAAGTATTTAGAATAATTTGTTTAAAAGAACGTCAAACCAATTACTAACAACGTCTACACAGAGGTCTATACAAGTATTTAGAATAATTTGTTTAATAGAACGTCAAACCAATGTCTAACAACGTCTACACAGAGGTCTATACAAGTATTTAGAATAATTTGTTTAATAGAACGTCAAATCAATGTCTAACAACGTCTACACAGAGGTCTATACAAGTATTTAGAATAATTTGTTTAATAGAACGTCAAACCAATGTCTAACAACGTCTACACAGAGGTCTATACAAGTATTTAGAAATAATTTGTTTAATAGAACGTCAAACCAATGTCTAACAACGTCTACACAGAGGTCTATACAAGTATTTAGAAATAATTTGTTTAATAGAACGTCAAACCAATGTCTAACAACGTCTACACAGAGGTCTATACAAGTATTTAGAAATAATTTGTTTAATAGAACGTCAAACCAATGTCTAACAACGTCTACACAGAGGTCTATACAAGTATTTAGAAATAATTTGTTTAATAGAACGTCAAACCAATGTCTAACAACGTCTATACAGAGGTCTATACAAGTATTTAGAATAATTTGTTTAATAGAACGTCAAACCAATGTCTAACAACGTCTACACAGAGGTCTATACAAGTATTTAGAAATAATTTGTTTAATAGAACGTCAAACCAATGTCTAACAACGTCTACACAGAGGTCTATACAAGTATTTAGAATAATTTGTTTAATAGAACGTCAAACCAATGTCTAACAACGTCTACACAGAGGTCTATACAAGTATTTAGAATAATTTGTTTAATAGAACGTCAAACCAATGTCTAACAACGTCTATACAGAGGTCTATATAAGTATTTAGAATAATTTGTTTAATAGAACGTCAAACCAATGTCTAACAACGTCTACACAGAGGTCTATACAAGTATTTAGAATAATTTGTTTAATAGAACGTCAAACCAATGTCTAACAACGTCTACACAGAGGTCTATACAAGTATTTAGAAATAATTTGTTTAATAGAACGTCAAACCAATGTCTAACAACGTCTACACAGAGGTCTATACAAGTATTTAGAATAATTTGTTTAATAGAACGTCAAACCAATGTCTAACAACGTCTACACAGAGGTCTATACAAGTATTTAGAATAATTTGTTTAATAGAACGTCAAACCAATGTCTAACAACGTCTATACAGAGGTCTATATAAGTATTTAGAATAATTTGTTTAATAGAACGTCAAACCAATGTCTAACAACGTCTACACAGAGGTCTATACAAGTATTTAGAATAATTTGTTTAATAGAACGTCAAACCAATGTCTAACAACGTCTATACAGAGGTCTATATAAGTATTTAGAATAATTTGTTTAATAGAACGTCAAACCAATGTCTAACAACGTCTACACAGAGGTCTATACAAGTATTTAGAATAATTTGTTTAATAGAACGTCAAACCAATGTCTAACAACGTCTACACAGAGGTCTATACAAGTATTTAGAATAATTTGTTTAATAGAACGTCAAACCAATGTCTAACAACGTCTACACAGAGGTCTATACAAGTATTTAGAATAATTTGTTTAATAGAACGTCAAACCAATGTCTAACAACGTCTACACAGAGGTCTATACAAGTATTTAGAATAATTTGTTTAATAGAACGTCAAACCAATGTCTAACAACGTCTACACAGAGGTCTATACAAGTATTTAGAATAATTTGTTTAATAGAACGTCAAACCAATGTCTAACAACGTCTACACACAGGTCTATACAAGTATTTAGAATAATTTGTTTAATAGAACGTCAAACCAATGTCTAACAACGTCTACACACAGGTCTATACAAGTATTTAGAATAATTTGTTTAATAGAACGTCAAACCAATGTCTTACAACGTCTACACAGAGGTCTATACAAGTATTTAAAATAATTTGTTTAATAGAACGTCAAACCAATGTCTAACAACGTCTACACAGAGGTCTATACAAGTATTTAGAAATAATTTGTTTAATAGAACGTCAAACCAATGTCTAACAACGTCTACACAGAGGTCTATACAAGTATTTAGAAATAATTTGTTTAATAGAACGTCAAACCAATGTCTAACAACGTCTACACAGAGGTCTATACAAGTATTTAGAAATAATTTGTTTAATAGAACGTCAAACCAATGTCTAACAACGTCTACACAGAGGTCTATACAAGTATTTAGAAATAATTTGTTTAATAGAACGTCAAACCAATGTCTAACAACGTCTACACAGAGGTCTATACAAGTATTTAGAAATAATTTGTTTAATAGAACGTCAAACCAATGTCTAACAACGTCTACACAGAGGTCTATACAAGTATTTAGAAATAATTTGTTTAATAGAACGTCAAACCAATGTCTAACAACGTCTACACAGAGGTCTATACAAGTATTTAGAATAATTTGTTTAATAGAACGTCAAACCAATGTCTAACAACGTCTACACAGAGGTCTATACAAGTATTTAGAATAATTTGTTTAATAGAACGTCAAACCAATGTCTAACAACGTCTATACAGAGGTCTATATAAGTATTTAGAATAATTTGTTTAATAGAACGTCAAACCAATGTCTAACAACGTCTACACAGAGGTCTATACAAGTATTTAGAATAATTTGTTTAATAGAACGTCAAACCAATGTCTAACAACGTCTACACAGAGGTCTATACAAGTATTTAGAAATAATTTGTTTAATAGAACGTCAAACCAATGTCTAACAACGTCTACACAGAGGTCTATACAAGTATTTAGAATAATTTGTTTAATAGAACGTCAAACCAATGTCTAACAACGTCTACACAGAGGTCTATACAAGTATTTAGAATAATTTGTTTAATAGAACGTCAAACCAATGTCTAACAACGTCTATACAGAGGTCTATATAAGTATTTAGAATAATTTGTTTAATAGAACGTCAAACCAATGTCTAACAACGTCTACACAGAGGTCTATACAAGTATTTAGAATAATTTGTTTAATAGAACGTCAAACCAATGTCTAACAACGTCTATACAGAGGTCTATATAAGTATTTAGAATAATTTGTTTAATAGAACGTCAAACCAATGTCTAACAACGTCTACACAGAGGTCTATACAAGTATTTAGAATAATTTGTTTAATAGAACGTCAAACCAATGTCTAACAACGTCTACACAGAGGTCTATACAAGTATTTAGAATAATTTGTTTAATAGAACGTCAAACCAATGTCTAACAACGTCTACACAGAGGTCTATACAAGTATTTAGAATAATTTGTTTAATAGAACGTCAAACCAATGTCTAACAACGTCTACACAGAGGTCTATACAAGTATTTAGAATAATTTGTTTAATAGAACGTCAAACCAATGTCTAACAACGTCTACACAGAGGTCTATACAAGTATTTAGAATAATTTGTTTAATAGAACGTCAAACCAATGTCTAACAACGTCTACACACAGGTCTATACAAGTATTTAGAATAATTTGTTTAATAGAACGTCAAACCAATGTCTAACAACGTCTACACACAGGTCTATACAAGTATTTAGAATAATTTGTTTAATAGAACGTCAAACCAATGTCTAACAACGTCTACACAGAGGTCTATACAAGTATTTAAAATAATTTGTTTAATAGAACGTCAAACCAATGTCTAACAACGTCTACACAGAGGTCTATACAAGTATTTAGAAATAATTTGTTTAATAGAACGTCAAACCAATGTCTAACAACGTCTACACAGAGGTCTATACAAGTATTTAGAAATAATTTGTTTAATAGAACGTCAAACCAATGTCTAACAACGTCTACACAGAGGTCTATACAAGTATTTAGAAATAATTTGTTTAATAGAACGTCAAACCAATGTCTAACAACGTCTACACAGAGGTCTATACAAGTATTTAGAAATAATTTGTTTAATAGAACGTCAAACCAATGTCTAACAACGTCTACACAGAGGTCTATACAAGTATTTAGAAATAATTTGTTTAATAGAACGTCAAACCAATGTCTAACAACGTCTACACAGAGGTCTAAACAAGTATTTAGAAATAATTTGTTTAATAGAACGTCAAACCAATGTCTAACAACGTCTACACAGAGGTCTATACAAGTATTTAGAAATAATTTGTTTAATAGAACGTCAAACCAATGTCTAACAACGTCTACACAGAGGTCTATACAAGTATTTAGAAATAATTTGTTTAATAGAACGTCAAACCAATGTCTAACAACGTCTACACAGAGGTCTATACAAGTATTTAGAAATAATTTGTTTAATAGAACGTCAAACCAATGTCTAACAACGTCTACACAGAGGTCTATACAAGTATTTAGAATAATTTGTTTAATAGAACGTCAAACCAATGTCTAACAACGTCTACACAGAGGTCTATACAAGTATTTAGAATAATTTGTTTAATGGAACTTCAAACCAATGTCTAACAACGTCTACACACAGGTCTATACAAGTATTTAGAAATAATTTGTTTAATAGAACGTCAAACCAATGTCTAACAACGTCTACACAGAGGTCTATACAAGTATTTAGAATAATTTGTTTAATAGAACGTCAAACCAATGTCTAACAACGTCTACACAGAGGTCTATACAAGTATTTAGAATAATTTGTTTAATAGAACTTCAAACCAATGTCTAACAACGTCTACACAGAGGTCTATA
Source organism: Anisus vortex (assembly GCA_949126835.1). Taxonomy (NCBI): domain Eukaryota; kingdom Metazoa; phylum Mollusca; class Gastropoda; family Planorbidae; genus Anisus; species Anisus vortex. Next base: position 29,525,386 of record OX421507.1, read on the forward strand.
CAAGTATTTAGAATAATTTGTTTAATCGAACGTCAAACCAATGTCTAACAACGTCTACACAGAGGTCTATACAAGTATTTAGAATAATTTGTTTAATAGAACGTCAAACCAATGTCTAACAACGTCTACACAGAGGTCTATACAAGTATTTAGAAATAATTTGTTTAATAGAACGTCAAACCAATGTCTAACAACGTCTACACAGAGGTCTATACAAGTATTTAGAAATAATTTGTTTAATAGAATGTCAAACCAATGTCTAACAACGTCTACACAGAGGTCTATACAAGTATTTAGAAATAATTTGTTTAAAAGAACGTCAAACCAATGTCTAACAACGTCTATACAGAGGTCTATACAAGTATTTAGAATAATTTGTTTAATAGAACGTCAAACCAATGTCTAACAACGTCTACACAGAGGTCTATACAAGTATTTAGAAATAATTTGTTTAATAGAACGTCAAACCAATGTCTAACAACGTCTACACAGAGGTCTATACAAGTATTTAGAATAATTTGTTTAATAGAACGTCAAACCAATGTCTAACAACGTCTACACAGAGGTCTATACAAGTATTTAGAAATAATTTGTTTAATAGAACGTCAAACCAATGTCTAACAACGTCTATACAGAGGTCTATACAAGTATTTAGAATAATTTGTTTAATAGAACGTCAAACCAATGTCTAACAACGTCTACACAGAGGTCTATACAAGTATTTAGAAATAATTTGTTTAATAGAACGTCAAACCAATGTCTAACAACGTCTACACAGAGGTCTATACAAGTATTTAGAATAATTTGTTTAATAGAACGTCAAACCAATGTCTAACAACGTCTACACAGAGGTCTATACAAGTATTTAGAATAATTTGTTTAATAGAACGTCAAACCAATGTCTAACAACGTCTATACAGAGGTCTATATAAGTATTTAGAATAATTTGTTTAATAGAACGTCAAACCAATGTCTAACAACGTCTACACAGAGGTCTATACAAGTATTTAGAATAATTTGTTTAATAGAACGTCAAACCAATGTCTAACAACGTCTACACAGAGGTCTATACAAGTATTTAGAATAATTTGTTTAATAGAACGTCAAACCAATGTCTAACAACGTCTACACAGAGGTCTATACAAGTATTTAGAATAATTTGTTTAATAGAACGTCAAACCAATGTCTAACAACGTCTACACAGAGGTCTATACAAGTATTTAGAATAATTTGTTTAATAGAACGTCAAACCAATGTCTAACAACGTCTACACAGAGGTCTATACAAGTATTTAGAATAATTTGTTTAATAGAACGTCAAATCAATGTCTAACAACGTCTACACAGAGGTCTATACAAGTATTTAGAATAATTTGTTTAATAGAACGTCAAACCAATGTCTAACAACGTCTACACAGAGGTCTATACAAGTATTTAGAAATAATTTGTTTAATAGAACGTCAAACCAATGTCTAACAACGTCTACACAGAGGTCTATACAAGTATTTAGAAATAATTTGTTTAATAGAACGTCAAACCAATGTCTAACAACGTCTACACAGAGGTCTATACAAGTATTTAGAAATAATTTGTTTAATAGAACGTCAAACCAATGTCTAACAACGTCTACACAGAGGTCTATACAAGTATTTAGAAATAATTTGTTTAATAGAACGTCAAACCAGTGTCTAACAACGTCTATACAGAGGTCTATACAAGTATTTAGAATAATTTGTTTAATAGAACGTCAAACCAATGTCTAACAACGTCTACACAGAGGTCTAAACAAGTATTTAGAATAATTTGTTTAATATAACGTCAAACCAATGTCTAACAACGTCTATACAGAGGTCTATATAAGTATTTAGAATAATTTGTTTAATAGAACGTCAAACCAATGTCTAACAACGTCTACACAGAGGTCTATACAAGTATTTAGAATAATTTGTTTAATAGAACGTCAAACCAATGTCTAACAACGTCTACACAGAGGTCTATACAAGTATTTAGAATAATTTGTTTAATAGAACGTCAAACCAATGTCTAACAACGTCTACACAGAGGTCTATACAAGTATTTAGAATAATTTGTTTAATAGAACGTCAAACCAATGTCTAACAACGTCTACACAGAGGTCTATACAAGTATTTAGAATAATTTGTTTAATAGAACGTCAAACCAATGTCTAACAACGTCTACACAGAGGTCTATACAAGTATTTAGAATAATTTGTTTAATAGAACGTCAAATCAATGTCTAACAACGTCTACACAGAGGTCTATACAAGTATTTAGAATAATTTGTTTAATAGAACGTCAAACCAATGTCTAACAACGTCTACACACAGGTCTATACAAGTATTTAGAATAATTTGTTTAATAGAACGTCAAACCAATGTCTAACAACGTCTACACACAGGTCTATACAAGTATTTAGAATAATTTGTTTAATAGAACGTCAAACCAATGTCTAACAACGTCTACACAGAGGTCTATACAAGTATTTAGAATAATTTGTTTAATAGAACGTCAAACCAATGTCTAACAACGTCTACACAGAGGTCTATACAAGTATTTAGAAATAATTTGTTTAATAGAACGTCAAACCAATGTCTAACAACGTCTACACAGAGGTCTATACAAGTATTTAGAAATAATTTGTTTAATAGAACGTCAAACCAATGTCTAACAACGTCTACACAGAGGTCTATACAAGTATTTAGAAATAATTTGTTTAATAGAACGTCAAACCAATGTCTAACAACGTCTACACAGAGGTCTATACAAGTATTTAGAAATAATTTGTTTAATAGAACGTCAAACCAATGTCTAACAACGTCTACACAGAGGTCTATACAAGTATTTAGAAATAATTTGTTTAATAGAACGTCAAACCAATGTCTAACAACGTCTACACAGAGGTCTAAACAAGTATTTAGAAATAATTTGTTTAATAGAACGTCAAACCAATGTCTAACAACGTCTACACAGAGGTCTATACAAGTATTTAGAATAATTTGTTTAATAGAACGTCAAACCAATGTCTAACAACGTCTACACAGAGGTCTAAACAAGTATTTAGAATAATTTGTTTAATAGAACGTCAAACCAATGTCTAACAACGTCTATACAGAGGTCTATATAAGTATTTAGAATATTTGTTTAATAGAACGTCAAACCAATGTCTAACAACGTCTACACAGAGGTCTATACAAGTATTTAGAATAATTTGTTTAATAGAACGTCAAACCAATGTCTAACAACGTCTACACAGAGGTCTATACAAGTATTTAGAATAATTTGTTTAATAGAACGTCAAACCAATGTCTAACAACGTCTACACAGAGGTCTATACAAGTATTTAGAATAATTTGTTTAATAGAACGTCAAACCAATGTCTAACAACGTCTACACAGAGGTCTATACAAGTATTTAGAATAATTTGTTTAATAGAACGTCAAACCAATGTCTAACAACGTCTACACAGAGGTCTATACAAGTATTTAGAATAATTTGTTTAATAGAACGTCAAATCAATGTCTAACAACGTCTACACAGAGGTCTATACAAGTATTTAGAATAATTTGTTTAATAGAACGTCAAACCAATGTCTAACAACGTCTACACACAGGTCTATACAAGTATTTAGAATAATTTGTTTAATAGAACGTCAAACCAATGTCTAACAACGTCTACACACAGGTCTATACAAGTATTTAGAATAATTTGTTTAATAGAACGTCAAACCAATGTCTAACAACGTCTACACAGAGGTCTATACAAGTATTTAGAATAATTTGTTTAATAGAACGTCAAACCAATGTCTAACAACGTCTACACAGAGGTCTATACAAGTATTTAGAAATAATTTGTTTAATAGAACGTCAAACCAATGTCTAACAACGTCTACACACAGGTCTATACAAGTATTTAGAAATAATTTGTTTAATAGAACGTCAAACCAATGTCTAACAACGTCTACACAGAGGTCTATACAAGTATTTAGAAATAATTTGTTTAATAGAACGTCAAACCAATGTCTAACAACGTCTACACAGAGGTCTATACAAGTATTTAGAAATAATTTGTTTAATAGAACGTCAAACCAATGTCTAACAACGTCTACACAGAGGTCTATACAAGTATTTAGAAATAATTTGTTTAATAGAACGTCAAACCAATGTCTAACAACGTCTACACAGAGGTCTAAACAAGTATTTAGAAATAATTTGTTTAATAGAACGTCAAACCAATGTCTAACAACGTCTACACAGAGGTCTATACAAGTATTTAGAAATAATTTGTTTAATAGAACGTCAAACCAATGTCTAACAACGTCTACACAGAGGTCTATACAAGTATTTAGAAATAATTTGTTTAATAGAACGTCAAACCAATGTCTAACAACGTCTACACAGAGGTCTATACAAGTATTTAGAAATAATTTGTTTAATAGAACGTCAAACCAATGTCTAACAACGTCTACACAGAGGTCTATACAAGTATTTAGAATAATTTGTTTAATAGAACGTCAAACCAATGTCTAACAACGTCTACACAGAGGTCTATACAAGTATTTAGAATAATTTGTTTAATAGAACTTCAAACCAATGTCTAACAACGTCTACACACAGGTCTATACAAGTATTTAGAAATAATTTGTTTAATAGAACGTCAAACCAATGTCTAACAACGTCTACACAGAGGTCTATACAAGTATTTAGAATAATTTGTTTAATAGAACGTCAAACCAATGTCTAACAACGTCTACACAGAGGTCTATACAAGTATTTAGAATAATTTGTTTAATAGAACGTCAAACCAATGTCTAACAACGTCTACACAGAGGTCTAAACAAGTATTTAGAATCATTTGTTTAATCGAACGTCAAACCAATGTCTAACAACGTCTACACAGAGGTCTATACAAGTATTTAGAATAATTTGTTTAATAGAACGTCAAACCAATGTCTAACAACGTCTACACAGAGGTCTATACAAGTATTTAGAAATAATTTGTTTAATAGAACGTCAAACCAATGTCTAACAACGTCTACACAGAGGTCTATACAAGTATTTAGAAATAATTTGTTTAATAGAACGTCAAACCAATGTCTAACAACGTCTACACAGAGGTCTATACAAGTATTTAGAAATAATTTGTTTAATAGAACGTCAAACCAATGTCTAACAACGTCTATACAGAGGTCTATACAAGTATTTAGAATAATTTGTTTAATAGAACGTCAAACCAATGTCTAACAACGTCTACACAGAGGTCTATACAAGTATTTAGAAATAATTTGTTTAATAGAACGTCAAACCAATGTCTAACAACGTCTACACAGAGGTCTATACAAGTATTTAGAATAATTTGTTTAATAGAACGTCAAACCAATGTCTAACAACGTCTACACAGAGGTCTATACAAGTATTTAGAAATAATTTGTTTAATAGAACGTCAAACCAATGTCTAACAACGTCTATACAGAGGTCTATACAAGTATTTAGAATAATTTGTTTAATAGAACGTCAAATCAATGTCTAACAACGTCTACACAGAGGTCTATACAAGTATTTAGAATAATTTGTTTAATAGAACGTCAAACCAATGTCTAACAACGTCTACACACAGGTCTATACAAGTATTTAGAATAATTTGTTTAATAGAACGTCAAACCAATGTCTAACAACGTCTACACACAGGTCTATACAAGTATTTAGAATAATTTGTTTAATAGAACGTCAAACCAATGTCTAACAACGTCTACACAGAGGTCTATACAAGTATTTAGAATAATTTGTTTAATAGAACGTCAAACCAATGTCTAACAACGTCTACACAGAGGTCTATACAAGTATTTAGAAATAATTTGTTTAATAGAACGTCAAACCAATGTCTAACAACGTCTACACAGAGGTCTATACAAGTATTTAGAAATAATTTGTTTAATAGAACGTCAAACCAATGTCTAACAACGTCTACACAGAGGTCTATACAAGTATTTAGAAATAATTTGTTTAATAGAACGTCAAACCAATGTCTAACAACGTCTACACAGAGGTCTAAACAAGTATTTAGAAATAATTTGTTTAATAGAACGTCAAACCAATGTCTAACAACGTCTACACAGAGGTCTATACAAGTATTTAGAAATAATTTGTTTAATAGAACGTCAAACCAATGTCTAACAACGTCTACACAGAGGTCTATACAAGTATTTAGAAATAATTTGTTTAATAGAACGTCAAACCAATGTCTAACAACGTCTACACAGAGGTCTATACAAGTATTTAGAAATAATTTGTTTAATAGAACGTCAAACCAATGTCTAACAACGTCTACACAGAGGTCTATACAAGTATTTAGAATAATTTGTTTAATAGAACGTCAAACCAATGTCTAACAACGTCTACACAGAGGTCTATACAAGTATTTATAATAATTTGTTTAATAGAACGTCAAACCAATGTCTAACAACGTCTACACACAGGTCTATACAAGTATTTAGAAATAATTTGTTTAATAGAACGTCAAACCAATGTCTAACAACGTCTACACAGTGGTCTATACAAGTATTTAGAATAATTTGTTTAATAGAACGTCAAACCAATGTCTAACAACGTCTGTACAGAGGTCTATACAAGTATTTAGAATAATTTGTTTAATAGAACTTCAAACCAATGTCTAACAACGTCTACACAGAGGTCTATACAAGTATTTAGAATAATGTGTTTAATCGAACGTCAAACCAATGTCTAACAACGTCTACACAGAGGTCTATACAAGTATTTAGAATAATTTGTTTAATAGAACGTCAAACCAATGTCTAACAACGTCTACACAGAGGTCTATACAAGTATTTAGAATAATTTGTTTAATAGAACGTCAAACCAATGTCTAACAACGTCTACACAGAGGTCTATACAAGTATTTAGAATAATTTGTTTAATAGAACTTCAAACCAATGTCTAACAACGTCTATACAGAGGTCTATACAAGTATTTAGAATAATTTGTTTAATAGAACGTCAAACCAATGTCTAACAACGTCTACACAGAGGTCTATACAAGTATTTAGAATAATTTGTTTAATAGAACGTCAAACCAATGTCTAACAACGTCTATACAGAGGTCTATACAAGTATTTAGAATAATTTGTTTAATAGAACGTCAAACCAATGTCTAACAACGTCTACACAGAGGTCTATACAAGTATTTAGAATAATTTGTTTAATAGAACTTCAAACCAATGTCTAACAACGTCTACACAGAGGTCTATACAAGTATTTAGAATAATTTGTTTAATAGAACGTCAAACCAATGTCTAACAACGTCTACACAGAGGTCTATACAAGTATTTAGAATAATTTGTTTAATAGAACGTCAAACCAATGTCTAACAACGTCTACACAGAGGTCTATACAAGTATTTAGAATAATTTGTTTAATAGAACGTCAAACCAATGTCTAACAACGTCTACACAGAGGTCTATACAAGTATTTATAATAATTTGTTTAATAGAACGTCAAACCAATGTCTAACAACGTCTACACAGAGGTCTATACAAGTATTTAGAATAATTTGTTTAATAGAACGTCAAACCAATGTCTAACAACGTCTACACAGAGGTCTATACAAGTATTTAGAAATAAAAAATGTCTAACAACGTCTACACACAGGTCTATACAAGTATTTAGAAATAAAAAATGTCTAACAACGTCTACACAGAGGTCTATACAAGTATTTAGAAATAAAAAATGTCTAACAACGTCTACACACAGGTCTATACAAGTATTTAGAAATAAAAAATGTCTAACAACGTCTACACAGAGGTCTATACAAGTATTTAGAAATAAAAAATGTCTAACAACGTCTACACAGAGGTCTATACAAGTATTTAGAAATAAAAAATGTCTAACAACGTCTACACACAGGTCTATACAAGTATTTAGAAATAAAAATGTCTTACAACGTCTACACAGAGGTCTATACAAGTATTTAGAAATAAAAAATGTCTAACAACGTCTACACAGAGGTCTATACAAGTATTTAGAAATAAAAAATGTCTAACAACGTCTACACACAGGTCTATACAAGTATTTAGAAATAAAAAATGTCTAACAACGTCTACACAGAGGTCTATACAAGTATTTAGAAATAAAAAATGTCTAACAACGTCTACACAGAGGTCTATACAAGTATTTAGAAATAAAAAATGTCTAACAACGTCTACACAGAGGTCTATACAAGTATTTAGAAATAAAAAATAGCACAGAGACAAACAACGTATATCATAATATACATTCTTTCTAACTTTATATATCTACACACTTTCGTCATAATCTGTGGCACCATCTATATGGAACCTTCGACTCGGACACTGAGAGATTATGTGACAACAGAAAAGATGTTAAAGTACTTTATCTTTAATTAGTGGCTGTTTGCCTTACACACCCATACATCTGGCACTGCAATTTATACCAAGATTGCACTAAGCAAGAAGATACATAATAGCAAGGATGCAAGCGCTATAACAATAATTTTTATTATTAAAATGATATTGCGTTATTCTATTTGTATATTACTAAAATTTGTGTTTATTGATTTGTTGTTGTATACTAGAGTTCTAAAGAAACGTTTAATATTAATTAACAAATATTGTCTTTAGATCTCTAACAAATTTATTAGAATCTGTGTAAAATCATGTTACGTTATCATCACTGTTTATTAAATCAAATTTTAGTTTTAGTATTTACATGGTTTTTATTCTCTTTCTCTCTTTCTATCTTTCCTTCAAAACTATTCAGATTCAATAAATTCTTTTTAAATAATGCAACGTTTTTCTTTTCATGTTATATTTATAACATTTAATTGTAATACATTTCACAAAGCACATCTATAATATAGAAAATATATAAAATAATATTATTATCTATGATTTGTGTTTTGTGAATTTGAAATAAAACTTAAAATTGCAAACATATGTTTTTAGTACGCTTTACTTTCATATGGTGAGAACAAAAGAATAAAATAACGGTAACTCTTGTTTAAGTTTTCTCCCGCGCATATACCGTTGAGTTCTATGCGCTGACAACAGTTACCGACAGAGTACACATAGTTAAGAAAATGTAAATATGTACAGTACGTTACTGGAATAGCAAATAATTATGTCAGTATGGAATATAAATCACAAAATAAACAATTATAGCATTTAATCTTTTTTTTTTTTGTTATTTTCGTCCTTGGTTTACTACGCATATGTATAATATCTAAAAACATTTCCATGGTTACGACATTTATTCACGTTGAATTTTTTTAAGAAATACTATAGAACGTCAATTTACTGTCAAACCAAGTCTACATATTGGTCTATGCAAGTTTTTGGAAACAAATTGTTATCACACAGAGAAAGACCGTATATTTCATTTACAAAATGTATACTTTTATAATAATAATAATAGTGCTTGTATAGCTCATATCCAGTTGATGACAGTTCAATGCGATGACGATAATTACAGAGTACAGACAACGAACAACAGACGAAAACATATATGTACACGCGAATACTTTAGCCGGCTCCTGAAGGTATCGAAGCTAGGGCTCTGGCGAAGCTGTAGTGGGAAGGGATTCCAGGCGGACTGTCCCGCGTAGGAGAATGCACGTTGGCCAGCGGACACTATCTTCGCAAGAGGGATCCAAAGAGTCAGCGTGTCAAAAGTCGAGGGAATTGGACTGGATTGGGTGTAGATCTCAAAACAGGAGCGAAGGTAATCTGAGGCAGAGTCATTCCGGCACTTGTAGCAGAGAGAAGTCATAAAACTTGGCTTTTCTGTGTATTGTTTAGGAGCTCATCTTGGCTTTTCTGAAACCTACCTTGCTGGAATTAGATGTTAAGTAAAATATAATGTAACAAAATGTCCAAACATATAGATGATTACGTTGTATACGGTTTTAAAAATAGAGTCTAATTAACTGTTTACTGGATTTTAGAACAGATAAAATGAAAAATTACTCACACATGAGGTAGACAAAAAAACGACTGTAAAGTTTGTGTCTTATGTCATGCAACCAGTTATCTATATTTTGATTTGATATTTGTATAGAATAACCTTAGCTTCTCACTCTTCTTTGTTTACAGTATCTATTTTTAAACGTATAATAACTGACCACGTTTTTTTAAATTGCATTAATGTAGCCCAATTTTTAAAAACTCTTTGCAAATGCCCATAGTACCAAAACAAGGTTTCATTTGTTACGTAAAGGAAAATAGTGTTATTTCCGTAGTTATATTGGTTCTCTATTAATATCTAATTAAGTTGGAAAGAAATCTTTAACCCAAAATGTTTTTCCATACTAAGAATAAAACGTGCATATCTGTCTAGACACTACGTCATTGCATTAAAACGCGTCATGGTTATCATCCACTGAAGACACTGGTCTACTAAAATACGTGGATAATTTTAGAAATAGACTGTATAATGCATTAAAAGTTGTCAGATCTAATCTTTTGTGAGGCACAAGACAAGATGAAGGTCTAATGTGACGTCAAAGCAAGAACCCGTATCTTCCAACCTGGTGATAAAGTTCTCATGCTGACGCCACTGTCTGGTCAACCCATGAGTGTCAAGTTTACAGGACCGTATGAGAATTAAACAGAACCAGAAGATCAAATCATTTCCTCATGTTTTCTTTTATGTCATTTATTGTTATTACATAACATGTGGAAATAAAATAAATGAATTATGTTTTGAATAATTAAACCTATATTATGAAACATTAAGGAACAAGATGTACATTTTACTAGAGACAATCATACGTTGGATGATGTAAAAGATGTATATTGCATACACCAATTGCACACACACCGGCAGTTAACTTGAATACTTCCACACTTGTGTTTGTTCAATTCTATTGATGTGTTTTTGCAAATTGTTTCTATGTCGTCATGTTATAATTTAGATGTCTTGTTTTATGCTATGTAAAAGCTAAATCAGTTGAGATCATTACATTTTTAAATATTCTTGATGTCATAATTGAGACATTATAATAATATAATAAGTGAGAATCCTTAGTTAATGATACAACAATCGGTTATAATTAAATTAAACTCTATCAATTATTGATCGGTTCCAATTATTTTAGGCAACTCATATCAAGTCTATTGGAATAGGTTAATGGTGGTAATGGTTTTATGGTCAACGTGGTACACACAAAGTAATAATTGTAGAAACTAATTGATAAAATAAATGTTAAATTAATAATCTTTTGCTGAAGTAAGGGTGACAAGTAAGATTGACCTACGGTTTACTGTTTGAGATATGGATATTTATTAATGTGTCACATACATTGGTAAGATAGTGTGATGAGTGATTCCATAATAACGACGTTGTTACTAAAGGTATATGTGACATATGGTTCATTTAAATCTTAAAAACTATTGTTTAATAGTCCATTAAATCTTATGGATAGTTTGGGTAGTCAGTGTATTTTATTTCATGGGTGCGCTACAAATAATTCCATACTTAACACTTTATGTAGTTCCTTTGTGTCTTAAGGGGGGGGGGCTAGTGTTACGTAAAGGAAAGTAGTGTTATTTCCGTAGTTATATTGGTTCTCTATTAATATTTAATTAAGTTCGAAAGAAATCTTTAACACAACATGTTTTTTCATATTAAGAATAAAACGTGCATATATGTCTAGACTTACGTCATTGCATTAAAACGCGTCATACGTCGCACGGGGTTTGAGATCGTTAGATCAGTTCTAGTTTGGGCGCTGTTGTGTGAAGTCCGTTATTGGCCACTCTCTTATATATATGTTATTACAGCCTGATATGGTCTAGAAGAATCTCAACTGGTTTAGTTTATTGTCCACCAATGATACCTGTATTTTGTTTTTCTGTTCCATTCATACCTTCATTCTTGTTCGGAATAAATTGTGATTACTATTTTCAAACAGGATTGTGTATTTCTTAATTATTAAGGTATAGTACTACCAAAACATTTTATTAACATTCTTATTGCACATCCTACGAGCCAATCAAATATAAATATCCACAAATATATTACAAATAATAGTACTTATACAACCTTGTGGGATTCAAGAGGGATGTGAATCAACGAATGTACAAATTATACATTCCTAAATACTATCAAATACGTCATTAGCTGTTTCGCACGTGACACCTTTTAAAGCTAAAAGTCTCGATATGCCATTGACAAGTCTTAACGTGTATGCATGCATAAAAGTTCACAAGAAAAAACATTTCCAGTCGAATTCGATCACATTATAAAAAAACATGTCTGCCATGTGTGCTATGTTACTGGTTGTAGGCTACGAAAATATGTAGAGAATTAAATTTTATTTCATTTCCAAAAAGATGGCGATAAAAGAAAACGATGAATTGTGAATGTCAGATTTGAAGAATCACCTATTTATAATCCCAAACTAATTGATTGATGCAAAAGAATTTTCGTGTTGTTATTTTTTATGAATTTCCGCATTGTGTTTTTTTAATTACCGAGGACGCAACTCTTGACAAACTTATTTTGTAAACAAAAGTTAAATTTAACCAAACGCGAATAACACTATGAGTATTAACCCTTACAGTCCCGGGCGCGTATATAGCGGAACTGAAGGCAGCATAGATAGAAGTAGGTCGGTACGGGAAGGGTTAATTATCGCCTACTCACTTTTGATGTTAAAAACGGATTTCATCAAAACTAATCTTGTAGCCGTTGTATATTTCTAAAAGACCAGAACTAGCAGTCGTGGTTGAAATCAATTGTCAATCAGCACCAAAAGTATGTTTTTTATTTACGAAAATGGCGGTAAATTTCACCGGAAGTTCACGCTCATCCCAGTTCAAAAGGTCACACCTAATTAAGACTTGTCAATTTTGTTTTAAATTATACTATTATTTATTTTTGTTCGATCTGTCAATCATTTCTCGCGTGGTTGTAAATGTATTCTTGCAAGTAATCCCAAACAGGAATTTTCATTCGGTAATATCTTAAACTCTTTCTTTACGTTACGGCGCACACTGCGTCATATGTTTTTTCATTGCCTACGTTAAGACGTAGCCAGCGTCATCGGTGGTTTGTATGTTAAAGTAATTATTAATGCTTGAAGATTTTATCAATTATATGTCCTTACCAGTTTTATCTATCTAGAAAAGATTAGAGAAACTGATTCAATTCTCAAGATTAACATTTGTACAATAGAGCTTTTGTCTATTAAAATGTCTCCATAACTCCCTCTGTTTTTATCAAATTGATGTCCTGTAACTGTAGACCAATTGACCGTATTGAATACTAAATTAGTAAATATAATCGTATATATTACAGACGCTCCTTTGTATAAAGAAGATTATTGCGTCCAACGCTCATCCGAGGTCCGAGTCTAGTGTTGCATCTTTATTAATGTTTTAGATGATGTTAAGTTACTGGTTTTCCTGGTTTGTTCAGGCAACCTATTCCATGCCCGAATGCCACTTAAGAAGATTAATGAACGAAGTACATAGTAATAAAAGTATGTATCCTAGACGTTGAACATTTTAGAAAATAAGTATTTGTGTTACATTACATTTGTTTTGATAAAACACAATTAAATTCATTCTCTACTTTGCAATCTTCAAGCCGTATTATTATAATAAGGCTGTTTAAAATGTTAAAAATATATAATAAAAGTTATTAACATCCACCCACCATTATTTTCTTTCATTTAAATTCTTAGAGCCATAATTATAAGGCCGTTCAAAAATTTAGCTCAAATGACTATTACAGCTATACTATTGAAGAAGAAAATAGGAACTAACGAAAACAAGCTTGTAGCTTTAAAGGTGTTTAATAATTATTTCTAAATGTAATAATAATAATTGATCAATCGTACATTTATATTTTTATTACCTTTATGAATTTTTATATAATTTTCTACAATACATTTTTTATTTGAATGTAAATTGTTAAGTAAGACAATTTTTTTACAAATAATATTTCTATACGACATAAAAAAGGCAATTATCTCCCTTGGTTATATTTTGACGTTACTCCAGATGTTTTAAATTTACATTTGAGTAGATGGAAATGTATGATGGATTTAATTTTGTAATAAATTAATATATATGCCTTTAACTAAATCTATGTACAATTTAATTTGTTTGTTTGTCTACAAAAAAATATGTATTATTTGTTATTTAATACATAGTCTACAATTCAGTTTGTTTGTTAAAAGGACGCTGAATCACAAAATAATCAATTATAATATTGTTTTAACAAATCATTTGTTCAACTTGGTTTACTACACATGTATAATATCTTAAAAGATTTTCAAGGCACCGCCATGTAAATTTATGCATTTCAAAAATATAATTTAACTTAATGGCAGTATATTCTTTTTTTTAGACACACAAATTCTCACAGTATGTCAGTTTTTACTTTCTGTATCATTCTAGTGGTCCCTCCACTCGCAATTTGTTAAGTTTTAGTTTAATATAGGCCTAGGGTTGTGCTCAAGTAAACTTGTTTTTAAAAATTTTATAGAATACCAAACCACGTCTTCACGGAGGTCTGTAAAAGAATTCTGAAAAAATAAACTAGTTATCACACAGACGAAAACCTTATATTTTAATGTAATTTTTTTTTTACTTCGTATCTCTAGACACGTTGAAATCTGTGGCCCCGTCTATATGGAACAGCTTTACTCAGACAAGAGAAAAACAATTAGAAACACTAGAGAACAGAAGTACAAAGAGAAGTTATAATATGAAAGTCATTAAACTCTAATTAATTTAGAAATGCAAGAAAATAACAACCTGATACAAAGATAAGAACAAAAACACTTTCCTTATGCGAGAACAAATGCATATTCTTATTTTTTCCCCCGAGTAGCATCCGAGCATATAATGTGTTGCCTGAATAAAATAGAAAAACAAATAATTTAACATTATATAAAACACTAATAAAAATACAAGACTAGGCCCGGTAAAGCATCGTTCACCTGTAGGTAGTGTTACGCGCCGGAGCACATAAGGATCGTTATATCTAGGGGGGGAATATATATCCTCTTGTATGTTACTTGAGTACAGCTGGATACCTTTCCAATCACAACCTAACTTTCAACTAAATTAATCCAACTCTTGATTACCAATAACAATCAAACTTTTAATCCAATGTATAGAACTTTTGTACAGATAAAATATAACACAATGACAGAGATAAAAATAAATGACCGGTCGGTACGACTCTTATGATGGGACTGCCCAAGCATGGTATCGAAACCACGGGGTCTTAAAAAGGGTTGGTTTCTATTGGTCCTTACGAACCTACGTGAAACAACTTCACGGGGATATCGGGGCCCATGATTACTTGTTAGATTCATAGAAACCTTGAATCTCCAAGCATGGTGTGACAACGATATCACGCCTTACCCTTCCCACATTGGGAAAAAATATAACTTATTTGTAACAGTAAACTATAGACCCGGGAACAAATCCTAGACCTCACCAGGATTCGAACCCAGAACCGTCGATACGCCAGCCTACTGGCTTTGGTTGACAAACATGGGTTGGGGAGGGGCGATAGAAAAGCTTCTAAAAATGTACGTTGAGTGAGCAATTAGAATGATAGACAAATTTAAAACTGGCCTACAGTAATCTTAAAAACTTCAGATTACAATAATTCTAGCATCAAGTAAAATAATGGTTTAACAAGATTAAATATGTACAGTACAGCTATGGAAATGCTTTAAGATATTGTACATGCTTAGTAAACCATGTTGGAACGAATGAACCTTGTTTTCAAAATTTGTAAATTTTTCATCATGGTATATATAGTCGATTCAACAAACATTCTCAACTGTATATATTATTTTTAAAAAAAGCTACATAGACTTAGTTAAGGTATATATAATAGTTTGTTACAGACAAAAAAGCATTTCTACATTTCAGTGTCATTTCAAGCTACTTAAATCTAAATTTAGACATCTGGAGTCACTTCAAAATAAAATCAAGGGAGATAATAGGTCATTTTATGTCGTTTGGAATTATTAATTGTTAATGATTCTTTTTGTTACACCATGTGCAATAAAAATAAAACAGAAATTTAAATGCTTATAGCACTACTCAAATTTAAAAAAAAAAAAAAAA
Source organism: Anisus vortex (assembly GCA_949126835.1). Lineage (NCBI taxonomy): Eukaryota > Metazoa > Mollusca > Gastropoda > Planorbidae > Anisus > Anisus vortex. The sequence goes on from OX421507.1 coordinate 29,541,530, forward strand.
AGGAACACAAAAAAATTTATGTTTTTGCATTGTTAATGAAATTTGTGAAACACTTCTTAAGCTACTATGATGTTTTAATTAGTATGCATTTACTATTTACATTCGCTCAAATTTTTTTACTCTCGATAGGAAATTTTTGAACTACCTTATGAAAAGGCTTTTATCCAAAAAAAAAATAATGCAATGTGCTGAGTAAAATTCCTTCCTGACCGCCTCCCACCTAACTAACCGCTCTCGATTAACGCAAGTTTGCTCACCACCTCCCTTCTCCAACTACTACCGGAATTTTGCCGTAAGGAGTCAGATTAAATGTAACATGAAATTTACACACATGCATATTGACAAATCTCAAGATGCGTTGTGAACCTAAAAATTGAAAGTGTACCAACATTTTCGGTCCTATCCGTTCATTTGCCGACAAACCATGTATGTGTACTGTGTTACTCATTGTTGGGCGAGTAAGAAAAGATGTAAAGGAAAACATTTTTTTTCATTTCCATTTGCTACATAACAACAATATATTACAATACTCAGATTAACATAACTATAATAAAACGTTCGTATCCAATATGGCAGAAAAAAAAAGCATATCAGTACTATTTCTTCCCGATTGCCACCTGGCATGTAATGGGTTATCTGGACAAATCAAGAACGCTAGTAACATAACATCGTTTAAAACACTTGGCTAACCGTTTTGAAAGACTAGACTCAAACAAAGACTAAGCGTAGGACGGAATCATCTTCTGTAAAGGAGCGCACGTAACTTATAAATATATCTTGTAAGGGAACATCGAGATAATGTAGTCCTGATTGTGTTTGTTAATAATTAATTTGAATATGCATTTTGACAATGTCATTAGAAACTGTAAACTTATTCAAGATGAAACACTTAAACTATATAGTTCCTTTACATATAGTCATCCACAGTGGTATGTGTTTTGCTAAATGATGGCAGATAATTAGCAGCTCGCAGCATTTTATCGGTAATAAATACCGTCCCCTTTCTTATTCTGTGAGATCAGTCTAAATATAGTAATATTTCGAGTTTTTATGTTTTTCTCTCTAGACATGTTAGTCAATAGTGGAACAGTCGATTTCTTTATTAGTCGACTTAACGACTTAAACATTACTGCTAAATGAATTTCAAGCATAGGCCTGTGCATAAACATTCATTATTAATTAGTGTATGAGAATTAATTAATTTAAGTACGTCATCACCGCCCACTTTCGCTTCAACGGCCCTTCCCCTTAGCCGCCCCAAGAAACCTCAGCAACCCCACCCCTTCCCATAATTCCTTACCGCCCTCGTTGAGAATCTATTTTCTAAGAGTCTTCTACACGAGTCTTCAATTCATTCTACTTAAATCATAGGTTCGCAACGGAACGTTACCGTCACGGAGGGGGCGGAGATAATATTATAGGGGGCGCTGAATGACTCGGCAGTGGTGGGCGGGGGGTGGGGGCGTTTGAACTCATCTTTTGACTATGTTTATTTAAGTTCAAAAATTTAGATTTTCTGGAACTTTTAAAAACTATAATATTTTGATAAATCTACTGTTCAACAAGTGACTTAGACCAGGGCACGGCATCCTTAGGTACGCGTGCCAGACTTGGCATGCACAGCGATTTTCAACAGCACGCGGTCAACCTCCTAAACGTTCATACAAGACCCTTCCACAAGTAAAGAAGGGTGACTTTTAGGCTGTTGGCACTGAATGAATAAGCAAACCCTCTTGGCACGCTGAATGAATAAGCAATCCTACTTGGTACGCTGAATGAAAAAGCGATCCCACTTGGCACGCTGTTAATACAAAGTTTTCGATCCCTGACTTAGCCTATGTGTCTACTTTGTAAAAGAAATTCAAAGCCCTTTTTACGTAAAGTAAAGTACCCGTCGGTACAAATTCCTCCTAGGGCGACTGAAGCTGCGTTAACCAGTTTCTATGAACACGGCATTCTGAGGAAATGTTTGCCCGGCACAATGTCCAGCCTAATCTGTGAATCTGTGAATTTAATCTGTGAATCTGTGAATTTAATCTGTGAATCTGTGAATTTAATCTGTGAATCTGTGAATTTAATCTGTGAATCTGTGAATTTAATCTGTGAATCTGTGAATTTAATCTGTGAATCTGTGATTTTATCTGTGGATCTGTGAATTTAATATGTGAATCTGTGAATTGAATCTGTGAATCTGTGAATTTAATCTGTGAATCTGTGAATTTAATCTGTGAGTCTGTGAATTTAATCTGTGAATCTGTGAATTTAATCTGTGAATCTGTGAATTTAATCTGTGAATCTGTGAATTTTCTGTTATCATTAAAATTGTGCAATCCATTGTCTTTGTTGTGGCAAAAGTAAATATCCAATAATTGTTTTACATTAATTTGAATGATAGAGAAAGTTAAAACTGATGTACAGTGAGAACTTTTCATCTAAAAAATATTATTATATTCTAGCAATAAGTTAAATTACTTTTCATCAACAAGTCTAAATTTGCACAGAGTTGCCATGAGATTTTACATGTCTAGTAAACAAAGTTGGAATAAATGAAAAATGCGAAATTTTATAATTGCTTCATTTTGTATTTCGATTCCTTTTGCAGTCACACAAACACATTTTATATATAAGATAAAATGAGCTACATATGCCTACATGTAGCATATATTATATTATATTAGTTAAAACAAAATATAGCTATTATATATAGCCTGCTACTTAAACCTAAATTTAGACAAATTGAGTTGCTATATTCGAAATCTAATCAAGGGAGATAATAAACATTTTTGGAATGATATGAACATATTATATGTTATTAACTTTTATAGCCTAAACAATCGCATTAAAATTTTAATATATAGGCCTTTATATAAACCTATAACATTATTTATTCGTATAAACATACATTAATATTATAATAACTTATTAATGTTTTTATTTTGTAAATGCATTCTACCATACAACTTATAACTACTAGCTTGTTTTCACTAGTTAGCGATTATTTCGTTGAGCATTATATCATTTCAATCATTTAAAATTTTGTAACAGTCTTATTGCTTCCCCACACAACGTGTAGATCTTCTCCGCCTCGTGCGATTAGATTATTCACACAGGTGTGTGGGAAGTCTTAGTCACCCCCGAGCTACGGCTCTCACCTAAACTTACCCAAAGGAGGGGCAAGGATGTAAGAATCCGGACGCGCCTCCTACTGGAAAAAAAAAAAGAAGTATGTCTTATGTTTAATGTTTGTTATTTTAAATCAATATAAAATTTGATTCTTGTAGAATCGTTATATTTTTTCATTATGTTAAATACTGAGTAATTGCAACGTTCATAACTATTGAATGTTCAAACTGACGAAAAAAAAAACCCAGTAGTTAAATCACTAAATCTCGAAACACTTGTGGGGAGAAGGGCAAAGAGTAAAGTAATAATACATATAATATCATTAAATTATAACTTAGAAATACAACTAAATAATAGTCTGTTACATTGCTACATTGCTCTAATAAACAGAAGGGGAAAAAATATAATTTAGAAAATCATGAGGACAAAAAACCCGTTCCTTGTCCCTTATGATAGAACAAATGTTTTTAAGTACTCTTTCTTTCTGAGTAGCATACGGGTGTGGAATGGGTGGCCTGAATAAACTGGGGAAACCAGTAACATAATATCATTTTAAATTGTGATTTTTTTTTATAGTTGATGCATATTCTAGTATACGTGTAAATAAATTGAGATAGATTAATGTGATGAACTTATTACCTCTAGGTTATCCATTCTTTTTTTTACAGTCGTCAAGCCTTAATTTTACATTTTGAAGGCTGTTCATAAATTAAAGAACTTTCGAAGATTATTACAATTTGGAGATTTACGAAGTCAATGCAAACAACTAAAAACAAGTTAGTAGCTAAAAAGGTGTTTTAAATTTATATCTTTAATTTAAAAAGTAATTTCTTATTTGTCTAATTTATGTATTTTTTATCAATTTATGTATTTTTATAAGCTTTTAAAATTTTTTATTAATTTGAATGCGAGTTGTGAAGTAAAACAAATTATTAACACACTTTACTGATATACAACATAAAAAGGACTATCATCTCCCTTGATAAAATTTTGAAGTTAATTCAGATGTTTACATTAAGAATTAAGTAGCTGGAAATGTATAATGCCTATATTTTTTTTGGTAAAAAATAGAATAAACGCCATTAGCTTGCCTCTTTAGTTCCTGTTACCTAATACAATAAATATACAATTCAGTATGTTTGTTGAAATGACAATAAATCACAAATGGACCCTTTATAAAATGTTTGCGAACAAATAAATTCATTAAAGTATTAATTCCAGCTAGGTTTACTACTCATGTCTAAAATTTAAAAACATCCACATGCTAATGCTGTATAAATTAAAGCTTGTTTAAACATAATTTGACTAAATGCTAAAATATACTAATTTTATTAATTGCAAAATTCTCACAATACGCCAGTTTAAAATTTCTCTATCATTTTAATTGCTCCATCCAACAGCATTGCTGACGTTTAAAGAAATACCATAGAACGTTAGTTAAACCACTGTCAAACCACGTTCATATATAGGTCTATCAAGTATTTTTTGTAAGTTATCACACAGACAAAAACCTTATATTGTTATATTAATTTCTTCTTAATTTACACACTTTCCCGGGTTCGAATCCTGTGAAGACTACGATATTTTCTACTTAGCTCTAATGGGTACCTGACCTTAGTTTGGGGTAAAGTTAAGGCGGCTGTGCATTGTACTGGCCCCACAATCACCTTATATGGCATGGCTACAGAAACCAGTGAACTCTGCTACATCGGCCCTACACTTCTGTACCAATGAGCCTCAAAGACTGGGAAAGTGTAAACCGCCGATACGTTATCATTAAGGATACACCGACGCGCAAACGCATGAGGGACAACTCCCGCTGCGGGTCCGAGACCCATTGCACTGCCAAGACGCCACGTGGTCTCGGTGGGGAAGAATCAATTGACGCAGCAGCCCCGTCTTAGAACCACCCGGTTCCTGGATGTCTGTACCTATAGTATCGGATTTGTGCTACCGGGTGACATTGCTAGTATACGAGCGAGCCAACACGATAATGATCCTTAGGGGAAACCGCAGTGAACAATCTTGCTGCAGAATCCTTACTGTTACACGGCGAGCCACGCCTTCGGCTCAACCCTAACGATACGCCCTGGACAAAAGAGCCTTCCGGGCTCGTCCGGTTTTATCAGTAAGACCTTATAACTCATCGGCCCGAGAATCAATTTTGGTCCGATTGGTACTTTACTTACACTTTCGTTAAAATCTGTGGCGCCATCTATGTCGAACAATTTTGTCTCTGGCACTGAGAGATTCTACGACAAAAATGAATTTTTTTAAATAAGATTTTAAAGAACTTAATCTTTAACTAGTTGCTGTTTGCCTTACGCACCCATACATCTGTCACTGCAATACCAAGAGCGCACTGAGCAGGAAGATACATAATAGCATGGATGCAAGCGCTATAACAATAATTATTATTATTATTATGATCATGTTGTGTTATTCTAATTGTATATTGCTAAAATTTGTGTTTATTGATTTGTTGTTGTATACTAGAGTTCTAAAGAAACGTTTAATATTAATTTACAAATATTTTCTTTAGATCTCTAACACATTCAGTAGAATCTGTGTAAAATCATGTTACGTTATCATCATTGTTTATTAAATCAAATTTTAGTTTTAGTATTTACATGGTTTTCGTTCTCTCTATTTTCTTTAGAACTCTAACATTTTCAGATTTAATAAATTATTTTAAATATTGCAAAGTTTTCCTTTTAATGTTATATTTGGGACATTTAATGTTATAAATTGAATATTAAATCTCTAGATTATGTATGCTATGATTCGTGTTTTGTAAATTTGAAATGAAACGAAACAATTTAAACATGTTTTTATAACACTTTACTTTCAACTGGTAAAGAAAAAAAAAGAACGGTAACTATTGTCTATGAGATGTAAACGTTTTGTTTGAGTTGTCTCTTTTGTATTTTTATTTGCCTTAAGAATACGAAGAAGGCAGCAGGTTTAAAACAACACTAATTAATAAATATTACGAAAAAACATTTACTGTATATATATATATATATATATATATATATGTTACGGCCAAAGCCGAAGTGCGGCCAGATCTCGATCTTGGCTTGGCCAATGTCCGATGTGCTTTAAATTGTCAGTGTTTACGCTGCTTTGGCCGGCCACTTCGCGATGTGGCTGGCAATCCCTGGCCAATGTCCGATGTGCTGATATAAGAATGTTCGGTAGGCGGCACAGGTGTGATGGCGGCTTGCATAAGGTAGCAAGGACAGTGATACATACGCTGTGACGATAATTTTCTGTTTATCTTCTGCTTTTCAGAGATAGTCCTGCCGAAGTGGTCACTAATTATCAAGGAAATTAATTATCACACGATTTAGTAAACTATCTACCTGGATAAAAACACCATTTGCGTCACACATTGACTGGATGGTGTCTGTGAGTAGAGCTTTGATTTTTGATAATCCACAAAGGTGGTCAGGTCAGGCAGGAGCGATCATATATATATTAGATCTTCCAAAAACAGTCCTTGTATTTGATTTGTTTCTTCCTAAACTTATTATTTTAATTGTACATACTATTGTCAGTAAATAAATTGTACATTGTTTCTACAACTACTTGCTCATATTGATGAGATTAGTGAAACTAACTGAATGCCAAGCATTTAAATATTACTAATTAAAACAAGTTGGAGACCCTAGATTTTAGCATTTTTCTAAATGCCGTTTAGTGCACACTACTGGTGAAAACTTCATTAAAATCGGTTAATCGTGCATTCTGTTCAAAATCAGATAAATTTTAATAATGCTATAGTACACATTTAGTGTATGGCGCTCATTGTTATTTTTTTTTTAATTTCAATTTTCCACCAAACTCCTTGTATTTGATTTGTGTATCTAGTTATCTTACTGTACAACGGATTGAGTTTGTGTTAAAATAATTTATTTTTTTATAGTGCTCGAGAGCCACCTAACAATCCTATATACACCCTAGATTTACCGTATTAAATATTGATCTGATGCCTTCATTGTCTTTTTTGTATCATACTTTCTCGAAAATATTTGTAGCAGTTCTTAAATAGTTATATAAGTGAATGAAAGACATCATAAAATCTAACAAAACAAAACGTAGCATACGATTATAGTGTTCATGGTTCTATATATAAAGCTGTCTAAACAAACTATCATTGAATGTATATAGCTTCCCATTTTATTTATTTTTACAGTGCAATAATTATGATAAGTAATGCACATAAGTAATAAGTAATACGTGAAGTAAAATTTAACATATTATTATAATGTTGGTATATTATTAAAACTATATTATTTTTTTTAAACTAAATTCAAACAAAATTCAACGTAAGCAAACCAGATAATAATTAAACAAATGCCTATTCGCTGCAGTTAAAAAAATGTAGACATGTGTTGCAACAAAACACTATAATCAAGGGAGATAATATGTCTAATTGTAAATCTTAGGGCAATGTTTTATTTTATTAAATGATTTTACTACACAATTTACATTAATATTAAAATATGTATTATATTATATTTTTTATTAATATAAATTTAAAAAAGGATAAAATGAAATAATTAATTAATTAATGTCTTTAATTTATGAATGCATTTTAAAACACCTTTTTAGCTACTAGCTTGTTTTCATTAGCTTGCTATTACATATTTCAACCAATACTGAGCATGTTTTCGGACCTAATAAAATTTCTGAACAGCCTTACATTAAGGCTATAATTCAAAGGAAAATAATAATATTATTATATCTGGACTCGGTCTAGAGTACTGAATTGCAGCAACTTTTTGACTAACCGCCCACTTACAGTAGCCTATATATTTGCTCTCTGCTTCATTTTCCTCCATTACAAATTCTTGTTGGTTGACGTTTATCTTGTAGTAGTAAAGTTAAACTTTCTAGTTATTGATCAGTATTTAACTATTTATTAACGTATCCGAAACCCAAACATGCATTTTCATTTGATATCTTGAAAATGTCTGTTAAAGTCAATATTAAATGCTTCAATGTTGTATCTAATACATGTCTTCATCAGTTATCTTTATATAGAAAAGATATAAAAAAAAACTGGAACGATTCTCAAAATCAAAATGTCATCTTTCTACAACACTAGACTCATTGACCAAATTGAATAATAAATTAGTTAATGAAGCTTTCTCTTTATTGGATTCAATACATGCTTGAACTTTCTGTTTATTTCCGGCAACAAACTTTTAATAATGTTATCAGCTTTTTTCAAGTATAGCTTTTAGAAATATACAAAGTCTACAAGATACGTTATGAGGAATCAGTTATTAACATCAAAAGTGAGTAGGCGATAATTAAAACTTGTTAATGTTGTAAGCCTGCGCGGACTATATGTCTTTCACGACATCATCCAAACAGGACATCAAAACCATCCTCGAACATTTCAACAACTACAACGCAACATCCGTAGGAAAAAAAAACATTAAGGTTTCCTGGAAAATGGGCCTCGGCTTATGGACCCGTAGACAACACTTTCCACAAAACTTACAAAACCACAGCAAAATCACAATCACAGGCATCTGGTACAACAATCCATACAACTCAGAACACTACAGCTAAATCTTACATTAAAAAGACAAAACATTAAACTTGTACAAACACATTTCACATACAATATTCGGTCATTCCGTCATCATTAACCTTTTCATTTTACAAAAACATATCTACATCGTATCAGTTACAGAATCACCACAACATGCCATATTAAAATTTAAACTTATAAAATCATATAGATCTATGTCATTTTCAAATCAACCGTACACAAAATACAACACTACATACTTATGCAAAGCAAGATAGAAGGCGGCATAGGCCAATGAGACTTTGCATCCAAAATACAAACACTTAGCGGTTCCCAACCTGTGGGTCTCGACCCTTTTGGGGGTCTAACGACCATTTCGCGAATGTCGTCATTGACAATCCAAAAATTTTAATAAACACATTTTCGATGATCTTTTGAACCGAGACATTGTTCATCTATACGTCTCCAAGTAGGTACGCCCATGTGCAGATATATTTACATACGAGTACCCGTCATGATGACATAATCGCGTCAACCCCATCACATACTCCTCGTACAAATACACGTGTATGTAACAAGGTATAAACCAAAGTAATAATAATTATCATCATCAAACCCTTGACCGTTGTGGTCGTTGGGAGGAGCGAATGGGCACCTCGGCAGTCATCTTTCTCCAATTTTTGCCTTTCGTTAGCGATTGTAAATAGTTCAGTCATTTGCAGCTTTTTCCAATCATTTATATTGTCGAACCAGCATTTCCGCTGACAGCCTCACCGACATCCACCTTCTACTTGGCCTTGGAGAATGTTTTGCAGCAACACATAACCAATACAAAAATTAGTTGTTTTTTTTTTAAACATGGGTGGGGGAGGGGTGATATAGAACAGGCATGTCAAACGTGCGGCCCGCACAAAGAAGACTGCAATTGTCTCATTTAATGGCGAAAATTTCAGCTTTAATTCTTCAAACTGGGTGTATAAAACAGAAATCTGGCACGGTGCCACGTATAAGAAAACAATACGACTATTTTAAGCGAGTAAGCTTAAATATGAGGGCTTAATGCGTGTTTCAAGACTCAAGGAATTGAAGGCTAACTTGATACAGCAACAGACATGTTTAACAAAAATAGATCAAGCCTATGTCGCTTTCCGTTACTGCAAGCTATGAACTCGAGTGGTCGCCCTTAGTGGGAAATCATACAATGAAAGAGATTTTGTAAAGCATTGCCTTATGAAAGCGGCTGACATTGTGTGCCCACAGAAGGCACAGTTATTTAAGAATATTTTGTTAACCAGGAACACTGTTGCTGGACGGATTGATGAAATAGCAGATTATTTGAAACAATAGTTGAAGACTGCATCATCCAAATTTGAACATTTTTTTTATTGCTATTGATGAGACCGTTGATATCTCTAGAATAGCACAATACGGTTTCATTACAAAACTAAGCTTATGGAAGACACAGTTGTCACGTGAAAATTTGGTTCATTTTCCTAACTGCAAAGAACTATAAAAAAACAGGCCAATGTTGAATCTGTATTTACTTTTGCTAAATATGAGAGTCACATAGAATTATTGTCAAAAGAGTTCCAGGAAATATTGAGTGATTTCTCATCTTTGAATACCATCTTTAATTATTCTTGGCACCATTTAACTTTAATGTTGTCAAAGCAGAGAAAACTTGCAGATGGAGCTATTAGATCTGATTCTACACTCAAAGCAACGTATCTAGAAGTCGGGATACCTGGCTTCTATTCATACCTTCCTGAAAAGTTTACAAACTTCAGAAAGTTTTCAACTGGTATCATTGCAATGTTCGGTTCCATCTATGTGTGTGAACAGTTATTTTCCTTCCTGAAATTAACAAAAACTTCTCAGAGAATAAGGCTGACCGATGAACACTTGTCATCCCTGATGAAGGTCGAAACTGCAAATACATTTCAGACAGATATACGAAAAATTGTAATGAAAAAGAGGCATCAAACCTCAGGACAAAACACTGATTAAAGTTTAAAATGATTGAATGTTCTTAAATAAATGTTGGATTACAATTGTTATATTTGGCGTTGTGGGATGTTAGCTTAATAAAGCCGTTGACGTAGGCGTGCAATTTTAATAAATATAATTTAATAAGATTACAGTAATTCTCGGATTTGTTGGTGTGGCCCGCCGGTATACTCAGAGTATCTTATGCGGCCAATGGTGCTTTTTGAGTTTGACACGCCTGATATAGAAGATCCAGAAAATGTGCAAGGTGCAACTGAAAATTAAAAGAAAAGTTCAGTGAGACTTTGGGATCGTAAAACTATTAGATTAGTATATTCTAGCATCAAGTTAAATAATGTTTTAACAAACTTAAATGTGTACAGTATTGCTATGTGATGCTTTAAGATATTATACATGCCTAGTAAACAAAGTTGGAACGGATGAATTTTTGTGTACAATTGTAATTTTTTTTCTCTGAGCATTTAGAGTCCATTTAACAAACATACTGAACTGTATATATAAGATAAAAAGGACTACATTGACTTAGTTAAACGTAAATACAATAGTCTGTTACACACAAAAAAGCTATCATACATTTCAAGCGACTTAAAACCTAAATTTAGACATCTAGAGTCAATTCAAAATATAATCAAGGGAGATAATATGACTCTTTTATGCCGTTAGGTTTTGTTTCATGGTTAATGATTCTTTTAACTACACAATGTGTATTCAAATTAATACAAATTAATACAAAAAATTTAAAAGTTTGTACAAATACTCATGTTTAGAAAAATACAATAAACAGACAAACAAATACTTTATGTTTTTACATTGTAAATGAAAATTTCAAAACCCCTTTTTAGCTACTAGGATGTTTTCATTAGTATAGTGTTTAGTGACCTTAACATGTATATTTTTTGAACAGCCTTATTATAAAGACTTTGTATCTGTAAATAAAAGAATGTAGTGTCAAGAAGATATCCTACACACACACAACAACCTCCCATCAATAACGCAAGTTTGCTCACTACCTCCCTCCAATTACGCAAGTTTGCTCACTACATCCCTCCAATTACGCAAGTTTGCTCACTACATCAGTAGTATAGTGTGTAGTTTTCGATTAGTATTTGTGGAGCCGCTACACAGCTCCACAGTTGACCTTTGACCTAATGACCCTTTGACCTAGTGACCCCGACCGGAAGTGACCCCTACCGGAAGTGACCCCGTCCGGAAGTGACATCATCCAAGATGACGTCTTGTCGTGTTGTTATACAAGGAAGTTTTTCAAGATGGCAGAAACAAGATGGCGTCTTGTCGTGTTGTTACACAAGGGTTTCTAATTAAGGGTAATACATTTTGTCAGCGGTTCTAAAATTATTTTTCCCATTGTCTTACAATGATTGACACATGTCATATTATTTCTCCCATTGTTTTATAATGGTCTTTATAATGTTCAGCGGTTCTAAAATTTTATAATAAATTAATAACATTAAATAATTAATAGATCACTTGTATAGTGTTCTTAATAATTTTCAATAGTAAAAGTTTTTTTCAATTAGTTTATTGTGTTTTTTGCCCTAATTTGCATCTTTTAATAGATAATTGATGTTTAAGGGTCATTTTTACTTACTTGGAGGCAGTAATTGTCTTAATTTTATACTTAACTAATTAACGAATTTTAATTTTTATAAACATAATTAGCTTGTAAAGAGGCGTTTATTAATTACAGAGGGCCCTAATTATTACATTTGATTCAATAATTATCTAATAAGGGGCACATTTACTTATTGGGATAGAGTAATTTTATACTTAATTAATTAACTAATTATAATTTGTTTAGCCATAATTATCTCGTAAAGGGACGATTTTAATAATTAAGGGTCGTAATTATCACATTTTAATCAATAATTCTCTAATAACGTGCCTTATTGATTACTGGGATACAGTAATTTTCTTAATTTATTCTTAACTAATTAACTAATTATAATTTTTTTAACCATAATTAACTTGTAAAGAATCGTTTTTAATTACTAAAGGCCGTAATTATCACATTTTAGTTTACTTTTTACATTTTTACTTACTTGGAGGCAGTAATTTTCTTAATTGTATACTTTATTAATTAACGAATTATAATTTGTTTAACCATAATTAGCTTGTAAAGGAACGTTTTTAATTACTAAAGACCGTAATTATCACATATTTTAGTTTACTTTTTACATTTTTTACTTACTTAGAGGCAGTATTTTTATTAATTTTATTCTTAATTAATTATCTAATTATAATTTTTAGTCATAATTACTATTTTTTAATGTTCTTTTAAACATAATTATTTTTAATTTGAATTGATAATCAATGTTTTGAAAGTCTAAAAATATATCCTTAAACATTTTTAGAACCCATGAGGCGCGTATTCGCATCGCTGTTGCCCTTTTGACCGCAAATTTACCTGACCAGCTGTTTTTTTTTTATTTTTATCGACCGCGCACAACGCGTCTTTTAATGACTTTTTCATCTGTTGTGGAAACTCTTTGGTGGCGCTGTTAGTGACGTTTTGACCTGCTTTGAAAAGCCTTTTGATCTTGCTTCACACGCTTTTTTAATGACCGGCTGTGAAAAAGAGATAAAACTACCCGTTCAACTCCTGCTATGGGAGATAATTCATGTAGCACTAAAAGTTTTTTTTCTTTACAACTTACGTTTCCCAGATATTATTTGAGGTTTTTTTTTTAAACTAACATTTTATCATATGCATTAGTTTTGGGTTATTTTTTCTTTGTATTTCGAGTATTCCTTTTTTATATATTTCTCTTTTCAAATTAAATAATTTAAATTGTTTAATCGTTAAATGCAATGTAATGTTTGACTTACTATAGCATCATTAGTTCCTTTATTTTATACTTACCTTTTTTTAATGTGTATCTTTTAAAATTAAATTTTCTTAATTTTTCTATTGATAATTGAATTTTAAGATTCCTTATTTACTTACTAATACAATTTTTACTTACTTGGATACAGTAATTTTCGTTATTTTAGCCTTAACTATTTAACTAATTGTATTTTTATAGCCATAATTATCTAGTAAATTGGCGCTTTTAATTACTAAGAGTCCTAATAAGCACATTTTAAACGACACTTCTCTTGTAAGGAACACCTATTTACTTACTTGGATAGAGTAATTATCTTTATTTTATACTTAATTCATTATTTAATGTTTATTTTTTTTTAGCCATAATTATATTGTTAAGGGCGTTTATAATAAAGATGACGTCTATTTTGTTGTTACGCGTGATTTTAATACGCGATTTTTTAAAATTTAATTTAAGAATGTTTAATATTAATATTTTGGTTTAATTAATTTTTTTTTCTTATTTATTGACAATAAACAACAGTAAAACAGTACGACATAATGAAAATCAACATAAAAGTAAAAACCAAAAATACAATTTTAAGTTATATATGAATTTTATTCATAGTGTTATATAGGTATAGTATGTAGCCCAATTTAAAAAGTTTATTTATATCAACGCATGTATACAATAGCAAGTAAAAAAAATAGTTTATTTATAGTAATACATTTATAGAAGAGCAATACATTTATACTATAGCAATACAGATGTTCACTCGTTTTATTTACATCAGAATACAATTTTATTTTACAACTATGAAACCAGTCCAATGTCATCCAGTAAGTGTAGTCTGTGTGTATGCCCTAGACACGCCAAAACTAATTAAATGTCTAGTGGTATGGTTGTAAATGAGTCTGCTTGCACTTGTCTTTTGATATAAAAATAAGAAAGGGAACTCCGGTGTTGTGTGTATGTAAAGACTGAATTTTCAAGTGTTTTGAAACCTATATGTTTACCACCCCCTGATTGTTGTGATGTATTAAAGTAGCTTTATCTAGTGTGTTGTGTTGTTTTGTTAGACCTCATATAAGTTAAGAAATATTGAATCAACCTACGGGATAATCATTTAGGTGATATATGTAAAAACTAGTAGCTGGAATACTATCTACCTGATAATTAGTATTGAGCCTGTTTTGAAGTCCTATATCTAAAATGTCTGTTTCATTTAAGTGTTCTATGAATGAGTGAAAATCATGTATATTATTAATTAGTCTTGGAGTGTCTAAGGCAGATGTAACTGAGCTATGAAAGAAACGAAGTTCATTTGTCTCCTTATGTCTTAAAATGAGATGGTGACTGTAATTTATTTTGTATCGTTTTGTTTATTGTGTGAATAGCTGATCTGTTAGTCGTGTCTGCAGTCAATGGGATGTTTACTTAATGGACTATGGAAATAATTATAGGTTGAAATGTGCTTGTGGATGTTATGGTGCGTTTGTAGAGCAGTCCAATGATCGATATACGTAGCCTTTATGTCTTGTGGCAAATGTTCTAACAAGTCAAGTTCGTCTTGAATGTCCATTAAATCAACGTCATTATGTTGGCTGTCTAATACGGTAAGGTCTAGTAATTGTCTTTTGGTTGTTTGCTTTAAATCATTATTTGCCTTCCTTTTTTGTGTAGATGTTGTCTCTGTAGATGTGGAAGCTGTTGGTGTTGTCTCTGCCGCTGTTGTTGTCTCTGTAGCTGTGGACGCTGTGTTTGTTTCTGTCGATGTTAGTGTAGTCGATGTTGAATCCATAGCCTGTGCATGATCTTTCTTAGTATGTCTTTTTAAAGCATCGGCTCTGGTGTAGACACGCCCACATATTTGGCAATTATGACTCTGCTGACCATGAGATGTGTCTATATGCCGCGTTAGGTTACTCATCTTGGTGAAGACACGTGTACACATAGTGCATTCAAATCTTTGACGTGCTTCCATCTATATATGAATATAGAAAACAACAAAAAAACAAAAAACATGACGTGTACGCGTGTACTACAAAGCTAAAATAATACAGAAACCTAAAAGAATAAAATATGAAACATATAAACCAAAAAATAAAAAATAGGCCACTTACTTTATTGTAATACAAATGGACTTGCGCTTAACCGTTAGAGCTAACCGAAATCGCCGTGTGAGTATTGCCAGGTAAAGCGTTGAACGAACGCCGACAAGCGTTATTTATACACACCAGACACAAGTGCACTAAAGCACCTGCTCGAGAGAAAATCTATAAACTAACATTCCCAAGCGCAGGTTAATTGCTTCCCCGTCCAGGTGGTCCCTTATCGTGTCATGTAATTAATGGCTTCCCTGTCCAGATGTTATTGCACTTATCGTGTCATGCACGCTGCGCAAGGTAATTAATGGCTTCCCTGTCCAGGTGGTCCCTTAGCGTGTCATGAGCGCTGCGCAAGGTAAATTGACCACGTGGACGAAAAAACGATTTAATTGATAAACCAAAACCCATTAGTGCAAAAATGTCCCTGGCCACGTGGACGAAAAAAAGATTTGATTGATAAGCCAAAACCCTTTAGTGCAAAAATGTTGACCTTAGTGTACTAAAAACCATTAGTGCAAAAATGTCCCTGGCCACGTGGACGAAAAAAAAAGATTTGCTTGATAAGCCACACAGAAATTGACCTTTCTGCACTAAAACTAAAAATGTCAGCGATGAGTAAAATGCACTTAGCTTTTGACGCCAGCAAGAGATAACATCGGAAACTGCCCATATGCCCGTCAAAACCCATTACCTATCCAGCGAAGACTCGCCGGTATGGCAGTCAAAATGACGTAATATACGCAACCAAAACTAATGCGTTTAGGTAATGTGTTAATGCATGGGGCGGTCAGAACACGATATAAATAGGGTGGCTATTCTCAATGCTTATTACTGCACTTGTTCCAGAATTCCAATCTACAACTAGTTCAATTGCCTGTTGCTATATACAGAAATACGTAAGTATATTTGCCTTTATATCACATGTTAATTTAATTTGTATCGTTATATAGATAGATAGATAGGTGTACAGATAGGTATATAATCAACTAACTATATAGATAGCTAGATAGCTAAAAAGATATATAAACAGATAGACAGGTATATAAGCAACTAGCTATATAGATATATAAACAGCTAAAAAGATATATAAACAGATATATACATATATATATATATATATATATATATATATATATATATATATATATATATATATATAAACATATACCTAAATAGACAGGTATATAGATAGATACGCTGATAAATAGATAGATAGATAGATGGCTAGATAGACATTAAAATAGGTTCAATACATTTTTTTTCTAAAATCATTGTACTCAGTGTAAAACATCACACATATAGAGAGAGAGAGAGAGAAAGAGACAGAGAGATAAAGAACGATACAGAGAGAGAGAGAGAGAAAGAGAGAGAGAGGCAGAGAGTGAGAGAGAGGCAGAGAGATAGAGAAATAACGAGAGAGAGGGCGGGGATTAAGAACGAGAGAGAGGGCGGGAGATAAAGAAAGAGAGAGAGATAAATATATTATCTACATAAATACTATTTCGACTATATATTCTGTTCATACAATAGTTTAGCCTTAAACGCATTTACTTCATTTATAAATCTAAGCCAAATGACTCCAACAAATGAGAAATAAAACAGGTACAACTCGTGTACTGCAAATTTGTGTGTGTGTTTTTTTCCCCAGACCAGTGTACGAGAGCGTAGTAGTCAATGAAGCGCGCCGCGGGAAGTCCACCCCAGCCTCCCCGCTCACTAAGGGGTCTGTAATTTTTTTTCCCCTGAATGTGTGTGTGTGTGCAATTAGCAAGCCGTGTCTGTGGTAAACTAAAGACCCCCCCCACCGCCCCCTCTCACTAAGGGGTCTATAATTTTTTTCCTGCCTACTGCATGCCTGTATATGTGTGAGTGTCTGTGTATGTGTAGAGCTGGTTGTGTGGGGTGAATTGTTTGGTAGTCACTAGATTCCCGTAATTTATTCTATTAAAATATATATATATATATAAGCTTAAATAGATTATTTTATGAGAAGTTTATTATAACGTATTATCATTATAACATAAACAATTGTAGGTCTAGGCCTATTTTGAACAGCTGTGTTTGTAAACATTATCAACTGTTCCTGCTATATGTGTGCTAGACTGACATGGCGAGTTTATTCTTACTGCTTTTAGTAAGTAAATAAGAAATCTTAAAATTCAATTATCAATAGAAAAATTTAAAAAAATTAAATTTAAAAGATACACATTTAAAAAAGGTAAGTATAAAATAAAGGAAATAATGATGCTATAGTAAGTCAAACATTACATTGCATTTAACGATTAAACAATTTGAATTATTTAAATTGAAAAGAGAAATATTTAAAAAAGGAATACTCGAAATACAAAGAAAAAATAACCCAAAACTAATGCATAAAAAACTCGAATAATATCTGGGAAACGTAAGTTGTAAAGAAAAAAAACTTTTAGTGCTACTTGAATTATCTCCCATTGCAGGCGTTGAACGGGTAGTTTTATCTCTTTTTCACAGCCGGTCATTAAAAAAGCGGGTTCTAAAAATGTTTAAGGATATATTTTTAGACTTTCAAAACATTGATTATCAATTCAAATTAAAAATAATTATGTTTAAAAGAAAATTAAAAAATAGTAATTATGACTAAAAATTATAATTAGATAATAAATTAGATAATTAATTAAGAATAAAATTAATAAACATACTGCCTTCAAGTAAGTAAAAAATGTAAAAAGTAAACTAAAATATGATAATAACGGTCTTTAGTAATTAAAAACGTTCCTTTACAAGCTAATTATGGTTAAAAAAAAAATATAATTCGTTAATTAATAAAGTATACAATTAAGAAAATTACTGCCTCCAAGTAAGTAAAAATTTTAAAAGTAAACTAAAATGTGATAATTACAGTCTTTAGTAATAAAAAACGTTCCTTTACAAGTCAATTATGGTTAAAAAAATTATAATTAGTTAATCAGTTAAGTATAAAATTAAGACAATTACTGCCTCCAAGTAAGTAAAAATGACCCTTACACATCATTTATCTATTAAAAGATGCTAATTAGGGCAAAAAAACACAATAAACTTTTTGAAAAAAGCCTTTTACTATTGAAAATTATTAAGAACACTATACAAGTGATCAATTAATTATTTAATATTATTAATTAATTTAAAATTTTAGAACCGCTGAACATTATAAAGACCATTATAAAACAATGGGAGAAAAAATATGACATGTGTCAATCATTGTAAGACAATGGGAAAAATAATTTTAGAACCGCTGACAAAATGTATTACCCTTAATTAAAAACCCTTGTGTAACAACACGACAAGACGCCATCTTGTTTCAGCCATCTTGAAAAACATCCTCGTATAACAACACGACAAGACGCCATCTTGGATGATGTCACTTCCGGTCGGGGTCACTTCCGGTAGGGGTCACTTCCGGTCGGGGTCACTAGGTCAAAGGGTCATTAGGTCAAAGGTCAACTGTGGAGCTGTGGAGCGGCTCCACAAATACTAATCGAAAACTACACACTATACTACTTACATCCCTCCAATTAAGCAAGTTTGCTCACTACAGCCCTCCAATTACGCAAGTTTGCTCACTACCTCCCTCCAATTACGCAAGTTTGCTCACTACATCCCTCCAATTACGCAAGTTTGCTCACTACCTCCCTCCAATTACGCAAGTTTGCTCACTACATCCCTCCAATTACGCAAGTTTGCTCACTATCTCCCTCCAATTACGCAAGTGTGCTCAACACCTCCCTTCCCCCTACTTAAACTCAAACAAAGGATACGCGTAGGACAGAATCATATTCAGTAAAGAAGGAGCGTACGTAACTTAAAAATATCTCTTGTAAGCAAACATCTAGTTAATGTAGTCCCTATTGTGTTAGTTAATGATTTGAATAAGCATTTTGACAATTTCATTCAAAACTGTAGATATGTACCCTTATTCAAGATATAAAAAAACTATAACTAAATAGTTCATTTACATATAGTCATCCACAGTAGTATGTGTTTTGTTGAATGATAGCAGATATTTAGCAGCACGCCGCAATTTGTCGGTAATAAATACCGTCCCCTCCCCCTTTCTTATTATGTAAGATAAGTCTAAATATAATAAAATTTATAGTTTTTATGTACACAATAACCCACTAAATATGTTGGTGAATAGTGGAACAATAGATTTATTTATTTGTCGACTTACCGAGTTAAACAATACTGCCAACTGAATTGAAAACATATATTAATATCAACAATTTAGTTATTGATTAATAATTTTGACCTAATTAATTTAAATACGTCATCACCACCTACTTTCTCTTCAATGCCCCCTCCCCTTTGCGTCCCAAGAAACCTCAGCAACCCCACACCCTTCCCATACTTCTTTACCGCCCTCATTGAGAATCTATGTTCTAAGAGTCTTCTGCACGAGTCTTCAATTCATTCTACTTAAATCATAGGTTTACAACGGAACGTTATCGCCTCGGAGGGGGCGGAGAGAATATGTTAGGGGTCACGTATGTTCCCGTCATTGATAGGAAGAGGGCGTTTGAACTCATCTGCTGTCAATTTTTTTTATTCCAAAATTTATATTTACTTTAATTTTTATAAAGGTAATCTATAGTGTTACAAAAGTAAGTTTATTTCCATAATTATATTTGGTTCCATTATTATTAACTAAAGTTAAAAAGAAATAATCTTAAACCCGAAATGTTTCCGTGTTAGGAATAAAACATGTATATGTCTAGACACTACGTCATATCATTAAATACGTCATATGCACGAGGGTTGAAGATCGTTAGTTGAGTTCTAGCTTGGGCGCTAATGTGTGAGGACTGTTTTTGACCACTTTCTTAAAGATAGGATTACGGCTTAGTACGATATAGAAGAATCTCAACTGATTAAGTTTCATCATATAATACTGGTACATGTATTCTGTGTTACTGTTATATTTATCCTCTCAACTTGTTGGAATAAAATTGTGTTTAATCATTCAAACAGGATTGTGGATTTCCTCTATATTAAGGTACAGTTTATCTAAATCACTTCATACACAAAAGATTCACATCATACGAGTCAAATAAACATCAAATCTACTTCAATAATATCAATACTAATTCTTATACAACCTTGTGAGATCCAAGATGGATGTGAATCAAAAGAATATATAATAATACATTACTAAAAATATCATCATACGTCAGTAGCTGATTTCGCACGTGACAAAAGATTGGGGGCTCGTCCGGGATCTAAAGTTTGTAGGTATAAGAAATTGAGAATATACAACTGTTTTAGTGAAAACGATTTACAACAAATATTTATTCAAATTCTGTCTACGTGGGAGGCACTGTCTGTGTTCGGACATACTGTTTTCAGATTTGTACACAATCATCTTTAAAATTTATCTTCTACAAATATTAAGTGGTGTAAAAATATTTCAAAGGACTTTATAAAAGGTAAAGTTGAAATTTTTTATCTTCTATTTACGTCATTAATATAAACATGGCGGAAGCTAATCTTACGTTGGAGCAATTGAATATTTTTGCTATCACGTCAGAACAGTTAAATAGCATGTCACTAACCCAGTTAAAAGAGATGGCAAACTCTCTGGGAATAGACATTACTGAAGTTACACCAGTAAGGAGTAAATTAATTCAAGAAATTAAGGACTGTTTGAAAAGACATGGTAGAATGCTTGAAGAAAATACTATGAATAATGAAGAATCAGTGGTTCTCAATGTATCAGAAACCCTGAAAACAGACATAAATAACCATGAATTTAAAATGAATGGAAATGAACTAAGTGCGGACATGAAATTCCAGTTAGAAATGAAGAAGCTAGAAATTCAAGTACAATTAGAGGGTAAAAGAATAGAAGTACAATTACAATTGAAGGAGAAAGAATTGGAAAAAGAAAGAATCGCTAGTAATGAAAGGATTGAATTGGCAAAGTCTCGTTCGTCAACTCATACGATTCAGGAAACAAATAATGTAGAACTATATAAGTTTAAAAAGCATGTTCCAAGCATGGAGAACATAGAGATTGATGAGTTCTTTATGGTCTTCGAGAGAAACTCGATCGATTATAAATTTCCTGAAGATAAGAAAGCAGTACTTTTACGTTCAGCTCTAACAAAAGGCAAGGCTCTAGATGTTGTATTGAATTTGACTCCAGAGGAATGCAATGATTATGAACTAATAAAGAGCAGAGTACTATTGAGTTATGTTCTAACTCCAGAAAAGTATCGAAAGTTATATCGTGAGTACAAGAAGGAACCAGAAGTTTCACATGTTGACTTCCTGAGATTAGAGAAAAAGTATTTTGATTGATGGTTACGTTCTAAGAATGTGAATAAAGATTATGAAAAACTATATAATCTCATACTGATGGAGGATTTTACTGAGAAGATTCGCACTGATATAAAAGTTCATTTGGCTGATCGTGGTATTGAAATAGCAGAACAAGCAGCAGTTAAAGCCGATGAATACGTCATTATTCACCCGCATAGCCATTATTTTCAAAATGACAGAACAAGTTTGAGGACTCAAAACAGTAATACAGAGAGGAAGTTAAGATCGACAGAGGATAAAAGTAAACAAAAAGCCGATAAACAAGAGAATTCAAGTTTTGTACAAAAGAGAATTACCTGTACATTCTGTAAGAAAGACGGACATATAAAAGAGAATTGTTGGAGTCTACATAAAGAGAAAAGACCCATTAAAAACAAGAACAACGTGGTTTTATCACACATCACCGTACAAACTGAAACTCACATAAATAAAACTGCCCACAAAAGAATTAAAGCTGATAGAAAGACATCTGATGTTAGTCATGAGGAGATGGCGAAACACGCATCTCCAAGTTGCTCAAAGTCGGAAAAAGTCTTTGAAATGAAGACCGAGGCTATTGAACATTCTAGTTTCAACTCCAAAGGGAGTGTGACAGATGAACAAACAGTAAATAAAACGTTTACATATGGAGGCAGTAGTGTAGCAAGAAACTCAGTAGGCAGAGAACTACCCGAGTGCATGCTATCGGATGTTAGCAAGGGCTATGTGTCACCTATAGATAATCAAGCTAGAGAACGGAAGATTAAAATTCTACGTGACTCCGGTGCTGATATATCTCTACTGTTGAAGAATACTGTACCAACGTCGAAATTGACTCATACAGGCCAGTATGCCTTAATCAGTACTATGGCTGGAACACTTACGGCACCGTTACATCGTATACAGTTGAAGAGTAATTACTTCACTGGACCTGTTATTGTTGGGATAGTGAAGAAATTTCCCTACAGAGGCATTTCATTACTTTTAGGAAGTGACATTGCCAAAAATCAGGTACATCCTGTACTTAAAGAACCCAAAGACTCTGTTCAGTGTAGGAATACTGAAAATTCAGTATGCGTTATCACCAGAGCTATGGAGAAACAACAGATGACTGAAGAATCGACAAAGAAACCAGAACCAACACCAGAGATTGACTTGCAAGCAACCTTCATGGCGGATGTTCTAGGTGGTCACTCAAGTCATACTGATCAAAATAATTTGTCGCCTAGACAACTACTCATTCTTGCTCAGGGCAAAGATCCAGAGATCGGGAAGCTAAAAGAGGAAGCAAAGAATGAAGGAGAGTTAGAAACAATGGCCGCAGGTTATTACCTGAGGGACGAGTTGTTGATGAGGAAATGGAGGGAAAGAAAACGACGATGAAACATGCAGCGAAGTACATCAAATCGTGGTACCCAATGTATACCGCAAGGACATACTACATATGGCCCATGATTCACCATATGCTGGTCACCTAGGGATTCAGAAAACCTTCGATATGATTCTTCCATATTTCTTCTGGCCTGGCCTACGTCGTGACGTCACATCGTTTTGCAGATCATGTCATCTCTGCCAGATGGTCGGCAAACCGAATCAGACCATTCCGGTAGCTCCTCTACGACCCATACCAGCATTCTCAGAACCCTTCAGTCACATCATTATAGACTGCGTCGGTCCGTTGCCTAAAACTAAGGCTGGCCACCAGTATCTGTTCACTATAATGTGTTCGGCAACGAGATTTCCAGAGGCTATTCCTCTACGTAGCATCAATGCCGACAAAATCTCTGATGCACTTATCGGATTCTTCACCCGATATGGTCTTCCGAAAACCGTGCAGTCAGATCAAGGTTCAAATTTCACATCGAAGTTATTTCGCCAAGTCTTAGAACGGCTGGGTATTCGTCATGCAGTATCGAGTGCATATCATCCACAGAGTCAAGGCGCACTGGAAAGATACCACCAAACATTGAAAAATATGCTCCGTACTTTCTGTTTCGAGCATAACGACGACTGGGATCGTGGTATTCCCTTCGCACTCTTCGCAACCAGAGAGGCTGTACAAGAATCTCTTGGTTTCAGTCCCTTTGAACTGATATTCGGACACACAGTTCGTGGACCACTAAAGCTGTTACAAGAGACATGGTTATCATCCACTGAAGACACTGGTCTACTGACATACGTGGAAAATTTTAAAAATAGACTGTATAATGCATTAAAAGTTGTCAGATCTAATCTATTGCAGGCACAAGACAAGATGAAGGTCTATTATGACGTCAACGCAAGAACCCGTATCTTCCAACCTGGTGATAAAGTTCTCATGCTGACGCCACTGTCTGGTCAACCCCTGAGTGCCAAGTTTACAGGACCCTACGAGGTTATGGCTAAGCTTAGTGAGGTTAACTATCTTGTAAAGACCCCTGATAGACGGAAATCGCAACGAGTGTGCCATATCAATATGTTGAAACCATACATTACCAGAGAAGCACAAAATGTTGTTGCCTCGGTAAACTCTGTTATTAAAGTCGGGAATAATTCACCCGAAATTGAGCGTGAAGTTGCAGAAAGCAAACTGCAAAATACAAAGGCTCTGAAAAACCTAAATGAAAAATTGGCACATTTACCTGATTGCGAACAATCCGCTATCAAAGGTCTAATTAATGAAAATATCCATTTATTTGGAGATGTACCTAGTAGAACTGGTGTAGTTAAACATGATGTTATTCTAAATGAAAATACTAAAGCTATTAAACAACATCCATACAGGTCAAATCCTATCCAGTTAGAATGCATCCGTAAAGAGGTTCGCTACATGCTTGACAATGACATCATTACACCTAGTAGTAGTGACTGGTCTTGCCCTTGCGTATTGGTACCTAAAGCCGACGGATCCATGAGGTTTAGTGTGGACTACCGTAAGGTAAACAAAGTGACAAAAACTGATTCCTATCCAATACCAAGAATCGACGATCTAATAGATCAAGTGAGTAATGCTAAGTTTGTGAAGAAAATTGACCTATCAACGGCGTATTTTCAGATTCCACTGACGGAGAGGGCTCAGGAGATATCATCGTTTGTAACCCCTGACGGACTGTACAAATTTAAGGTCATGCCCTTTGATATGGTTAATGCACCCTCTACTTTTCAACGGTTAATAAATACCATTACTCAGGACATTCCTAAATGTCATGCATACCTCGATGATATTGTTGTCTTTAGTGACGATTTTAAATCTCATTTAGATCAACTACATTTGTTATTTACGAAATTGACTCATGCGACAATAGCTATGTCGATTAAGGGTAGGGACGTCAGTGAAATTGATCTAAATGCCAGAAAATTCAATTTTTAAGCTTTTGCATAAGTTGTATACTTTAACTATTCATGGATCTAAAATATTTAGTTCGGAAATTTTAGTAACAGTATTTAAATGTAAAAATTGCATTTGTAATGGGTATGCATCAGAATTAATTTTTTTTGTAAACATTTTTACCCTACAGTAATCCAAAAAATGAGTTTAATTATAAATTAATATACATGAAATTAAAGGTTAACATCTTGTCTTTGTTGGGAAAAAATCTTACAACAAACCATTAAGAAATAGATGAGAAAATTGAATTTTTCAATTTTAGTCCCCAATTTGATTTCCCTACAATTGTCAGTTTTTCCGGTTTTTCTCAAAATACTTTTTCTTCTTCTTTTTGTATTAACTTCCTTATTTATGAACCAATCTTTATGAAATTTTGTTGCATACATTTATAACACAAGAATAATCAAAGTTATCAGATGAATTTTTGAAACAAGTTATAGTTTTCCTTAAATTAAATTTTAATTGAAATTTTTAGCTATTAAATTATTTTTTTTCCCTATGTCCTACTAAAAAATTCATATACATTTTATTTAAAAATATAGCTTATAAATATTTCAGCAAAGTTGCAATACATTATCTTGATAAATAATCAAGTTGATACATTTTATTGTGCGTGGTAAATCGTTAAGTAAAAAATCCAAAATGGCCGCCATTTCAATCGCAACCATCAGAAAATATTTTTTTAATGTATACTTACTCGGGGCCTGTTTGTACTATCTATATACCAAAAATGATCATGATGCGTGTAAAAGACAAAAAATTAATCGACTGTTCTACATTTGACTTAGCCTATGTGTCTACTACAGAATAGGTATAGAACAGAATGCGCAATCCCTATATGCGCAGTCACTAAAAGTGAAGCTCGGCTTCCGACATTTTCTTTTGACTCAAGGCAGCGGTCACTAGAAACGCTACTAATTATAGTAAAATGAGATAGGCTTAATTTATTTCTGATATCTAGTCTTAGCAAGCTTAGGACTAAAGCAACTCTACTAATATTAAGTAATATGAGGTTACATCTTAACGTTAGTAGTGTAGTGTGTAGTTTTCGATTATCATTTGTGGAGCCGCTCCACAGCTCCTCAGTTGACCTTTGACCCGGAAGTGACCTTTGACCCGGAAGTGACCTTTGACCCGGAAGTGACCCCAACCGGAAGTGACGTCATCCAAGATGGCGTCTTATCGTGTTGTTACACGAGGGTTTTTTAATTCAGGGTAATACATTTTGTCAGCGGTTCTAAAATTATTTTTTCCCATTGTCTTACAATGATTGATTTTCCCATTGTCTTACAATGATTGACACATGTCATATTATTTCTCCCATTGTTTTATAATGGTCTTTATAAGGTTCAGCGGTTCTAAAATTTTATAATTATTTGATAATATTAATTAATTGGTTACTTGTATAGTGTTTTTAATAATTTTCAATAGTAAAATAAGTTTATTGTGATTTTTGCCCTCATTGCCATCTTTAAAGCGATAATTGTCTTGTAAGGGTCATTATTAATTACTTGGAGACAGTAATTATCTTAATTTTATACTTAACTAATTAACGAATTTTAATTTTTATAGCCATAACTATCATGTAAAGGAGCGTTTATTAATTACCAAGGGCCCTAATTATCACATTTTAATCAATAATTTTTTAATAACGTGCCTTTTTACTTACTTGGACACAGTAATTTTCTTAATTTATTCTTAATTAATTAACTAATTATTATTTTTATAGCCATAATTAGCTTGTAAAGGGGTGTTTTTTAATTACAAAGGGCCCTAATTATCAAATTTTAATCAATAATTCTCTAATAACGTGATAATTAATTACTTGGACACAGTAATTGTCTTAATTTATTCTTAATTAATTATACTTTTTATAACCCTAATTAGCATGTAAAAGGGCGTTTTTAATTACTAAGGGGGTGTAATTATCACTAAATAACCCCTAAATATTTATTTATATACATTTTTACTTACTGGGGTACAGTAATTTTCTTAATTTATTCTTAACTAATTAACTAATTATATTTTTTTTAACCATAATTAGCGTGTAAAGGATCGTTTTTTAATTACTAAGGGGCCGTAATTACCACTAAATAGGCCACATTTTATATACTTTTTACATTTTTACTTACTGGGGTACAGTAATTTTCTTAATTGTATACTTTATTAATTAACTAATTATAATTTTTTTAACATTAATTAGCTTGTAAAGGGGCGTTTATTAATTACAAAGGGGCCGCAATTATCACTAAATAGACCACATTTTATATACTTTTTTACATTTTTACTTACTTGGAGGCAGTATTTTTCTTTATTCTTAATTAATTATCTAATTATAATTTTGAGTCATAATTACTATTTTATAATTTTCTTTTAAACATAATTATTTTTAATTTGCATTGATAATCAATGTTTTGAAAGTCTAAACATATATCCTTTAACATTTTTAGAACCCCTGAGGCGCTTATTCACATCGCTGTCTAACTTTTTACCTGAGCAGCTGTTTATTTTTATCGCTCAGCGCGTCTTTTAATGACTTTTTCAGTTGTGGTGGAAATTCTTTTGTAGTGCTGTTCTCGCTCGCGCTGTTAATGACTTTTTCATCTGTTGAGAAAAGTCTTTTGATCTCGCTTCACTCGCTTTTTAATGACCTGGTGTGAAAAAGAGATAAAACTGCCCTTTCAAAGTCTGCTATGGGAGATAATTCAAGTAGCACTAAAAGTTTTTTTCTTTACAACTTACGTTTCCCAGATATTTTTTTTTTTTATGTTTTTTTTTTTTTTTTTTATCATTTGGATTAGTTTTGGGGTTATTTTTTCTTTGTATTTCGAGTATTCGTTTTTTAAATATTTCGCTTTTCAATTTAAAGAATTTTAATTGTTTAATCGTTAACTGCAATGTTTGACTTACTATAACATCATTATTCCCTTTATTTTATATTTACCTATTTTAAATGTGTATCTTTTAAATTTAAATTTTCTTAATTTTCTATTGATAACTGAATTTTAAGATTCTTTATTTACTTACTGAAAGGCGTGATTTTCTTTTTTTTTTTTTTTTTTTTTTAACTTATATATTTTACAATTTAAACGATAAGTAAATACAATTTTTTACTTACTAAAACTAGTAATTTCTTAATTTTATACGAAATTAATTAACGAATTTTATTTTTTATAGCCATAATTATCTTGTAAATTGGCGCTTTTAATTACTAAGAGTCCTAATAAACACATTTTAAACGACACTTCTTTTGTAAGGAACACCTATTTACTTACATGGATAGAGTAATTATCTTTATTTTATACTTAATTCATTATTTAATTTTTATTTTATAACAATAATTAGCATGTAAAAGGGCGTTTTTAATTAAGATGACGTCTATTTTGTTGTTACACGTGATTTTAATACGTGATTTTTTAAATTTAAGAATGTTAATATTAATATTTTGGTTTAATAATTTTTTTTTATTTATTGCCAATAAACAACAGTACAACAGTACGACATAAAGAAAATCAACATAAAAGTAAAAACCAAAAATACAATTTTAAGTTATATATGAATTTTATTCATAGTGTTATATAGGTATAGTATGTACCCCAATTAAAAAGTTTATTTATATCAACGCATGTATACAATAGCAAGTAAAAAAAAAGTTTATTTATAGTAATACATTTATACAAGAGCAATACATTTATACAATAGCAATACAGATGTTCAATCGTTTTATTTACATCAGAATACAATTTTATTTTACAACTATGAAACCAGTCCAATGTCGGCCCCTAAGTGTAGTCTGTGTGTATGCCATAGACACGCCAAAATTAATTAAATGTATAGTGGTATGGTTGTAAATGAGTCTGCCTGCACTTGTCTTGTGATATAAAAATAAGAAAGGGAACTGCGGCGTTGTGTTTATGTAAAGACTGAATTTTCAAGTGTTTTGAAACCTATATGTTTAGCACCCTCTGATTGTTGTGATGTATTAAAGTAGCTTTATCTAGTGTGTTGTGTTGTTTCGTTAGACCTCATATAAGTTAAGAAATATTGAATCAACCTACGGGATAATCATTTAGGTGATATATATAGAAACTAGTCGCTGGAATAGCTTCTACATGATAATTAGTATTTGGTCTGTTTTGAAGTCCTATATCTAAAATGTCTGTTTCATTTAAGTGTTCTATGAATGAGTGAAAATCGTGTATATTATTAATTAGTCTTGGAGTGTCTAAGGCAGTTGCGTTGTTAACTGAGCTATGAAAAAAACGAAGTTCATTTGTCTCCTTATGTCTTAAAATGAGATGGTGACTGTAATTTATTTTGTATCGTTTTGTTTGTTGTGTGAATAGTTGGTCTGTTAGTAGTGTCTGCCAGTCAATGGGATGTTTACTTAAGGGACTATGGAAATAATTATAGGTTGAAATGTGCTTATGGATGTTATGGTGCGTTTGTAGAGCAGTCCAATGATCGATATACGTAGCCTTTATGTCTTGTGGCAAATGATCTAACAAGTCAAGTTCGTCTTGAATGTCAATTAAATCAACGTCATCATGTTGGCTGTCTAATACGGTAAGGTCTAATAATTGTCTTTTACTGGTGTTATCTAAATCATTATTTGCCTTCCTTTTTTGTGTAGTTGTTGTCTCTGTAGCTGTGGACGCTGTGGTTGTTTCTGTCGATGTTAGTGTAGTCGATGTTGAATCCATAGCCTGTGCATGTACTTTCTTAGTATGTCTTTTTAAAGCATCGGCTCTGGTGTAGAAACGCCCACATATTTGGCAATTATGACTCTGCTGACCATGAGATGTGTCTATATGCCGCGTTAGGTTACTCATCTTGGTGAACACCCGCGTGCACATAGTGCATTCAAATCTTTTGCGTGGTTCCATCTATATATGAATATAGAAAACAAAAAAACATAACGTGTACGCGTGTACTATAAAGCTTAAATAATACAGAAACCTAAAAGAATAAAATATGAAACATATAAACCAAAAAATAAAAAATAGGCAACTTACTTTATTGTATGACAAATGAACTCAAACGTTAGAGCTAACCAAAATCGCCGTTTGAGGTATTGTCAGGTAAAGCGTCGAACGAACGCCGACAAGCGATATTTATACACACCAGACACAAGTGCACTAAAGCACCTGCTCGAGAGAAAATCTATAAACTAACATTCCCAAGCGCAGGTTAATTGCTTCCCCGTCCAGATGGTCTTCCCCTTATCTGCCCACTGGGCGCTGAGCAAGGTAACGACTTCCTGTCCAGATGTTATTTCCCTTATCTGGTCATGAGCACTGATCAAGGTAATTACTTCCTGTCCAGATGTTATTGCACTTACCTGACCGTGCTCGCTACTCACGGTAATTACTTTTCCGTCCAGGTGGTCTCTCCCTTATCTGCCCGCTGGGAGCTGACCAAGTTAACGACTTCCTGTCCAGATGTTATTGCACTAACCTGACCGTGAGAAAATCTAAAAGTTAACATTCCCAGGGTCACGCCAACCCTAACTGTCAACAACGTTCCCACTTTTTTTTTTGTCTTCTTCAATCTCTGCCTTTTTTTTTACTAACTTCTTATCTCTTTCTCAAAAAAATTTTTAAGTACAATTTCTCAAACTCTCCCTCTCTCAAAAAACTTTGTAGACAACCTTTTTTAAAATTTTTCTCTCTCGCAAACTTTTGAGGGCACATTTGTTAAATCTTTTTATGCCTCTCGAAAACTTTTGAGGGCAACTTTTCAAAATCTTTTACACCCTCGACAAACTTTTTAAAGATCACCTTCCCAAAATATGTATCTCCTGACAAACTTTTTTAAGTTCACCTTCCCAAAATCACTTTCTCCAGACAAACTTTTTTAAGTACAACTTTTCAAACTCTCTCTCTCTCTCTCCTGACAAACTTTTTTAAGTACAACTTTTCAAACTCTCTCTCTCTCTCCTGACAAACTTTTTTAAGTTCACCTTCCCAAAATCTTTGACACTCTAGACAAACTTTTTTAAGTTCACCTTCCCAAAATCTTTTACACCCTCGACAAACTATTTTAAGTTAACCTTCCCAAAATCTCTCTCTCCTGACAAACTTTTTAAAGTTCACCTTCCCAAACTCGCAATCTCTCCCGACAAACTTTTTTAACTTCACCTTCCCAAAATCTTTGACACTTTCGACAAACTTTTTAAGTTGAAGTTCATCTCCCCAAAATCTTTTACACTCTCGACAAACTCTTTAAGTTCACCTTCCCAAACTGTCGATCTCTCCCGACAACTTTTCAAGTACAACTTTTCAAACGCTCGATCTCTCTTGACAAACTTTTTTAAGTTAACCTTCCCAAAATCTTTCACACTAGCTCTCGCTCAAAATCACTTTTTCTTAAAAGCTTTCCCACTCTCGACAAACATTTTAGGACACCCCTCCATGGACTTCGGTCTAACAGTATCCATCTCTCTGTCTCCAACTCTTTCTCGCCCCATCTCTTCTTCTAACATAACTTTAAGTTAACACAATCCTAACGATCACGCATTCCTTCTTTCTGCCTTGCTCAATATCTGTATCTCTTACTTCATTCTTCTCTCAAACTCTGTCTCTCTCTTTCATGCGTGCCATCTTTTACTTGTCTCATCCGCAGTACTTACATTCCTTACTCTGTCTACACTTAATTTTCTCTTCGTCTCTTTTCGCTAACAAAACTTTGTGATAACGAACCCTAACATTTACACATTCCATCTTTCTGCCTTGTTCAATCTCTGTAGGCCTATCTCTTATTTCATTCTTCTCTCAAACTCTGTCTCTCTCTCTAAAAACACTTTATTTTCAGCAAACCCTAACACATACTCCACTTCACAGCTTTCACTCTGTCTTTCTTTTTCTTTTTCCTGCGTACCATCTTTTACGTACTCCTTTTCTGTGACGTCTTTTCTTACTCTGTCTCCAGAGCTTTCTCTGACAAAACTTTGAGTTACTCTAAGCATCTCTCTTTCTACAGCGTTCTCTCTTTCTACCTTGTTCAATCTCTACCTCCTTACTAACTTCTTCTCCTCTTTCTAAAATTGTCTTCCCTTTTATGTTTTATATTGTGCAAAGCATTTAGTACCATGGATCCTAGGGGGAAACATCCCTTTACCGCTCGCATTGCTGGCCCAGGCAATGTCGACAGTGGAATTGTATTAGAATGTGGTAGTACAGACTGTGATTTGTCTTCAATCATTGAGAAAATCAAAGGAGACATCACTTGTGTTGTATTATTGAATGAAGATGAAATGCAGGTAAGATACTACTTATCTTATATATTACAATCACTCTTTCTATATAGAATATTAGTGCGTACTACTCTCATTCATTTAAAGAAATAATATTAATTTACTTTCGATGTCTTGTGTAGAAACTTGTGGATGCGGATACTGAAGGGCTAGTTCAGAGCCTTGGGAGATCTATGAAAGTCATCAGAGCTATACAGGAGTCTTGTCAGCGCCTAATTGAGGAGCAGGCAGACCTGAAAGCCGCCCTGGAGCTTGTTCGTTTTTACAACTTGGAAAATGCAATGCGTAATTGCATGACAAATGTTTACAAGTAGACATTGCTAGCTTTAGAGTCTTAAATTATAAAAATAAAATAAATGAAACAAAATAAATATTGGTGTTTGTTGTTTGTGTATGAAGGTTTTGAAAATAATGTTATTGGGAGATATAGCAAAGGTCAAGGTCAACTAAAGTATTACAACTGACCCTAGTGTGAATTTGGGAAAAGCCCCTCCTCGCTCTACCTAACTATTACTGTCTAAATTTTACCAAATTTTACCAAACTATCTATGGAAACTTTAATTACCTAACCAACATTTACTAATAGTAGTGGGAATAATTTTCGTAACACATAATGCCACTCACCACCTATACAACCCTTGTCATTCCCATTACTTTCCTTCTCAGGCCTATCATAGAAATATCTCCTAAATCAATTACATATCAAAATGATTATAGTGCCAAGGTAGTCGAAATTTAGACCTGTTTATTTTCCTGGGTCTTTTAACATAGATCTACAATTTTATTTTCTTAAGTTCACATACAATTGTTATATGACCCAATAGGAGAAACAGCCCTCTATGACTACAGTCATGCCATAACAGATTTTTTCTACCGTGAACAAACATAACCCAACACTACTCTTACAAAACCCCAACACATACCATAGCCACCCAAATATACCTTCCAACTTAGTAAATTTTACCATATACCATCGCCACCCAAAATAAATCCTCCAAATTAGACAATCTTGCTCAACTTAAATCCTTAGAATATTTTTATAGATAGCCCTGTCCTAACACCAACTTTACAAAACACATATCTACAACCCACAAGTAAATTTCCCCACTTAGGAAATCTTGCTTGACTGATGTCATGGAAGATTTCTGATAGTCTATCTTTATCGATATCCCCGTCCTACCACAGACTTTACAAAACACATATCTATAACCCCCAAGTGAATTTCCCCACTTAGGAAATCTTGCTTGACTGATGTCATGGAAGATTAAATCCTCCAAATTAGACAATCTTGCTCAACTTAAATCCTTAGAATATTTTTATAGATAGCCCTGTCCTAACACCAACTTTACAAAACACATATCTACAACCCACAAGTAAATTTCCCCACTTAGGAAATCTTGCTTGACTGATGTCATGGAAGATTTCTGATAGTCTATCTTTATCGATATCCCCGTCCTACCACAGACTTTACAAAACACATATCTATAACCCCCAAGTGAATTTCCCCACTTAGGAAATCTTGCTTGACTGATGTCATGGAAGATTTCTGAAAGTCTATCTTTATCGATATCCCCGTCCTACCACAGACTTTACAAAACACATATCTATAACCCCCAAGTGAATTTCCCCACTTAGGAAATCTTGCTTGACTGATGTGATGGAAGATTTCTGATAGTCTATCTTTATCGATATCCCCGTCCTACCACAAACTTTACAAAACACATATCTATAACCCCCAAGTGAATTTCCCCACTTAGGAAATCTTGCTTGACTGATGTGATGGAAGATTTCTGATAGTCTATCTTTATCGATATCCCCGTCCTACCACAAACTTTACAAAACATATACCATCAACACCCAAATATATGTTCCAACTTAAGCAATCTTCCATGACATCAGTCAAGCAAGATTTCCTAAGTGGGGAAATTTACTTGTGGGTTGTAGATATGTGTTTTGTAAAGTTGGTGTTAGGACAGGGCTATCTATAAAAATATTCTAAGGATTTAAGTTGAGCAAGATTGTCTAATTTGGAGGATTTATTTTGGGTGGCGATGGTATATGGTAAAATTTACTAAGTTGGAAGGTATATTTGGGTGGCTATGGTATGTTTTGGGGTTTTGTAAGAGTAGTGTTGGGTTATGTTTGTTCACGGTAGAAAAAATCTGTTATGGCATGACTGTAGTCATAGAGGGCTGTTTCTCCTATTGGGTCATATAACAATTGTATGTGAACTTAAGAAAATAAAATTGTAGATCTATGTTAAAAGACCTAGGAAAATAAACAGGTCTAAATTTCGACTACCTTGGCACTATAATCATTTTGATATGTAATTGATTTAGGAGATATTTCTATGATAGGCCTGAGAAGGAAAGTAATGGGAATGACAAGGGTTGTATAGGTGGTGAGTGGCATTATGTGTTACGAAAATTATTCCCACTACTATTAGTAAATGTTGGTTAGGTAATTAAAGTTTCCATAGATAGTTTGGTAAAATTTGGTAAAATTTAGACAGTAATAGTTAGGTAGAGCGAGGAGGGGCTTTTCCCAAATTCACACTAGGGTCAGTTGTAATACTTTAGTTGACCTTGACCTTTGCTATATCTCCCAATAACATTATTTTCAAAACCTTCATACACAAACAACAAACACCAATATTTATTTTGTTTCATTTATTTTATTTTTATAATTTAAGACTCTAAAGCTAGCAATGTCTACTTGTAAACATTTGTCATGCAATTACGCATTGCATTTTCCAAGTTGTAAAAACGAACAAGCTCCAGGGCGGCTTTCAGGTCTGCCTGCTCCTCAATTAGCCCTTCAGTATCCGCATCCACAAGTTTCTACACAAGACATCGAAAGTAAATTAATATTATTTCTTTAAATGAATGAGAGTAGTACGCACTAATATTCTATATAGAAGGAGTGATTGTAATATATAAGATAAGTAGTATCTTACCTGCATTTCATCTTCATTCAATAATACAACACAAGTGATGTCTCCTTTGATTTTCTCAATGATTGAAGACAAATCACAGTCTGTACTACCACATTCTAATACAATTCCACTGTCGACATTGCCTGGGCCAGCAATGCGAGCGGTAAAGGGATGTTTCCCCCTAGGATCCATGGTACTAAATGCTTTGCACAATATAAAACATAAAAGGGAAGACAATTTTAGAAAGAGGAGAAGAAGTTAGTAAGGAGGTAGAGATTGAACAAGGTAGAAAGAGAGAACGCTGTAGAAAGAGAGATGCTTAGAGTAACTCAAAGTTTTGTCAGAGAAAGCTCTGGAGACAGAGTAAGAAAAGACGTCACAGAAAAGGAGTACGTAAAAGATGGTACGCAGGAAAAAGAAAAAGAAAGACAGAGTGAAAGCTGTGAAGTGGAGTATGTGTTAGGGTTTGCTGAAAATAAAGTGTTTTTAGAGAGAGAGACAGAGTTTGAGAGAAGAATGAAATAAGAGATAGGCCTACAGAGATTGAACAAGGCAGAAAGATGGAATGTGTAAATGTTAGGGTTCGTTATCACAAAGTTTTGTTAGCGAAAAGAGACGAAGAGAAAATTAAGTGTAGACAGAGTAAGGAATGTAAGTACTGCGGATGAGACAAGTAAAAGATGGCACGCATGAAAGAGAGAGACAGAGTTTGAGAGAAGAATGAAGTAAGAGATACAGAGATTGAGCAAGGCAGAAAGAAGGAATGCGTGATCGTTAGGATTGTGTTAACTTAAAGTTATGTTAGAAGAAGAGATGGGGCGAGAAAGAGTTGGAGACAGAGAGATGGATACTGTTAGACCGAAGTCCATGGAGGGGTGTCCTAAAATGTTTGTCGAGAGTGGGAAAGCTTTTAAGAAAAAGTGATTTTGAGCGAGAGCTAGTGTGAAAGATTTTGGGAAGGTTAACTTAAAAAAGTTTGTCAAGAGAGATCGAGCGTTTGAAAAGTTGTACTTGAAAAGTTGTCGGGAGAGATCGACAGTTTGGGAAGGTGAACTTAAAGAGTTTGTCGAGAGTGTAAAAGATTTTGGGGAGATGAACTTCAACTTAAAAAGTTTGTCGAAAGTGTCAAAGATTTTGGGAAGGTGAAGTTAAAAAAGTTTGTCGGGAGAGATTGCGAGTTTGGGAAGGTGAACTTTAAAAAGTTTGTCAGGAGAGAGAGATTTTGGGAAGGTTAACTTAAAATAGTTTGTCGAGGGTGTAAAAGATTTTGGGAAGGTGAACTTAAAAAAGTTTGTCGAGAGTGTCAAAGATTTTGGGAAGGTGAACTTAAAAAAGTTTGTCAGGAGAGAGAGAGAGAGTTTGAAAAGTTGTACTTAAAAAAGTTTGTCAGGAGAGAGAGAGAGAGTTTGAAAAGTTGTACTTAAAAAAGTTTGTCTGGAGAAAGTGATTTTGGGAAGGTGAACTTAAAAAAGTTTGTCAGGAGATACATATTTTGGGAAGGTGATCTTTAAAAAGTTTGTCGAGGGTGTAAAAGATTTTGAAAAGTTGCCCTCAAAAGTTTTCGAGAGGCATAAAAAGATTTAACAAATGTGCCCTCAAAAGTTTGCGAGAGAGAAAAATTTTAAAAAAGGTTGTCTACAAAGTTTTTTGAGAGAGGGAGAGTTTGAGAAATTGTACTTAAAAATTTTTTTGAGAAAGAGATAAGAAGTTAGTAAAAAAAAAGGCAGAGATTGAAGAAGACAAAAAAAAAGTGGGAACGTTGTTGACAGTTAGGGTTGGCGTGACCCTGGGAATGTTAACTTTTAGATTTTCTCACGGTCAGGTTAGTGCAATAACATCTGGACAGGAAGTCGTTAACTTGGTCAGCTCCCAGCGGGCAGATAAGGGAGAGACCACCTGGACGGAAAAGTAATTACCGTGAGTAGCGAGCACGGTCAGGTAAGTGCAATAACATCTGGACAGGAAGTAATTACCTTGATCAGTGCTCATGACCAGATAAGGGAAATAACATCTGGACAGGAAGTCGTTACCTTGCTCAGCGCCCAGTGGGCAGATAAGGGGAAGACCATCTGGACGGGGAAGCAATTAACCTGCGCTTGGGAATGTTAGTTTATAGATTTTCTCTCGAGCAGGTGCTTTAGTGCACTTGTGTCTGGTGTGTATAAATATCGCTTGTCGGCGTTCGTTCGACGCTTTACCTGACAATACCTCAAACGGCGATTTTGGTTAGCTCTAACGTTTGAGTTCATTTGTCATACAATAAAGTAAGTTGCCTATTTTTTATTTTTTGGTTTATATGTTTCATATTTTATTCTTTTAGGTTTCTGTATTATTTAAGCTTTATAGTACACGCGTACACGTTATGTTTTTTTGTTTTCTATATTCATATATAGATGGAACCACGCAAAAGATTTGAATGCACTATGTGCACGCGGGTGTTCACCAAGATGAGTAACCTAACGCGGCATATAGACACATCTCATGGTCAGCAGAGTCATAATTGCCAAATATGTGGGCGTTTCTACACCAGAGCCGATGCTTTAAAAAGACATACTAAGAAAGTACATGCACAGGCTATGGATTCAACATCGACTACACTAACATCGACAGAAACAACCACAGCGTCCACAGCTACAGAGACAACAACTACACAAAAAAGGAAGGCAAATAATGATTTAGATAACACCAGTAAAAGACAATTATTAGACCTTACCGTATTAGACAGCCAACATAATGACGTTGATTTAATTGACATTCAAGACGAACTTGACTTGTTAGATCATTTGCCACAAGACATAAAGGCTACGTATATCGATCATTGGACTGCTCTACAAACGCACCATAACATCCATAAGCACATTTCAACCTATAATTATTTCCATAGTCCCTTAAGTAAACATCCCATTGACTGGCAGACACTACTAACAGACCAACTATTCACACAACAAACAAAACGATACAAAATAAATTACAGTCACCATCTCATTTTAAGACATAAGGAGACAAATGAACTTCGTTTTTTTCATAGCTCAGTTAACAACGCAACTGCCTTAGACACTCCAAGACTAATTAATAATATACACGATTTTCACTCATTCATAGAACACTTAAATGAAACAGACATTTTAGATATAGGACTTCAAAACAGACCAAATACTAATTATCATGTAGAAGCTATTCCAGCGACTAGTTTCTATATATATCACCTAAATGATTATCCCGTAGGTTGATTCAATATTTCTTAACTTATATGAGGTCTAACGAAACAACACAACACACTAGATAAAGCTACTTTAATACATCACAACAATCAGAGGGTGCTAAACATATAGGTTTCAAAACACTTGAAAATTCAGTCTTTACATAAACACAACGCCGCAGTTCCCTTTCTTATTTTTATATCAAAAGACAAGTGCAGGCAGACTCATTTACAACCATACCACTATACATTTAATTAATTTTGGCGTGTCTATGGCATACACACAGACTACACTTAGGGGCCGACATTGGACTGGTTTCATAGTTGTAAAATAAAATTGTATTCTGATGTAAATAAAACGATTGAACATCTGTATTGCTATTGTATAAATGTATTGCTCTTGTATAAATGTATTACTATAAATAAACTTTTTTTTTACTTGCTATTGTATACATGCGTTGATATAAATAAACTTTTTAATTGGGCTACATACTATACCTATATAACACTATGAATAAAATTCATATATAACTTAAAATTGTATTTTTGGTTTTTACTTTTATGTTGATTTTCTTTATGTCGTACTGTTGTACTGTTGTTTATTGGCAATAAATAAAAAAAAAATATTA
The DNA here is from genome assembly GCA_949126835.1 of Anisus vortex. NCBI lineage: Eukaryota > Metazoa > Mollusca > Gastropoda > Planorbidae > Anisus > Anisus vortex. Next base: position 29,580,838 of record OX421507.1, read on the forward strand.
AACCAAAATATTAATATTAACATTCTTAAATTTAAAAAATCACGTATTAAAATCACGTGTAACAACAAAATAGACGTCATCTTAATTAAAAACGCCCTTTTACATGCTAATTATTGTTATAAAATAAAAATTAAATAATGAATTAAGTATAAAATAAAGATAATTACTCTATCCATGTAAGTAAATAGGTGTTCCTTACAAAAGAAGTGTCGTTTAAAATGTGTTTATTAGGACTCTTAGTAATTAAAAGCGCCAATTTACAAGATAATTATGGCTATAAAAAATAAAATTCGTTAATTAATTTCGTATAAAATTAAGAAATTACTAGTTTTAGTAAGTAAAAAATTGTATTTACTTATCGTTTAAATTGTAAAATATATAAGTTTAAAAAAAAAAACAAAAAAAGAAAATCACGCCTTTTAGTAAGTAAATAAAGAATCTTAAAATTCAGTTATCAATAGAAAATTAAGAAAATTTAAATTTAAAAGATACACATTTAAAATAGGTAAGTATAAAATAAAGGGAATAATGATGTTATAGTAAGTCAAACATTGCAGTTAACGATTAAACAATTAAAATTCTTTAAATTGAAAAGCGAAATATTTAAAAAACGAATACTCGAAATACAAAGAAAAAATAACCCCAAAACTAATCCAAATGATAAAAAAAAAAAAAAAAAAACATAAAAAAAAAAAAATATCTGGGAAACGTAAGTTGTAAAGAAAAAAACTTTTAGTGCTACTTGAATTATCTCCCATAGCAGACTTTGAAAGGGCAGTTTTATCTCTTTTTCACACCAGGTCATTAAAAAGCGAGTGAAGCGAGATCAAAAGACTTTTCTCAACAGATGAAAAAGTCATTAACAGCGCGAGCGAGAACAGCACTACAAAAGAATTTCCACCACAACTGAAAAAGTCATTAAAAGACGCGCTGAGCGATAAAAATAAACAGCTGCTCAGGTAAAAAGTTAGACAGCGATGTGAATAAGCGCCTCAGGGGTTCTAAAAATGTTAAAGGATATATGTTTAGACTTTCAAAACATTGATTATCAATGCAAATTAAAAATAATTATGTTTAAAAGAAAATTATAAAATAGTAATTATGACTCAAAATTATAATTAGATAATTAATTAAGAATAAAGAAAAATACTGCCTCCAAGTAAGTAAAAATGTAAAAAAGTATATAAAATGTGGTCTATTTAGTGATAATTGCGGCCCCTTTGTAATTAATAAACGCCCCTTTACAAGCTAATTAATGTTAAAAAAATTATAATTAGTTAATTAATAAAGTATACAATTAAGAAAATTACTGTACCCCAGTAAGTAAAAATGTAAAAAGTATATAAAATGTGGCCTATTTAGTGGTAATTACGGCCCCTTAGTAATTAAAAAACGATCCTTTACACGCTAATTATGGTTAAAAAAAATATAATTAGTTAAGAATAAATTAAGAAAATTACTGTACCCCAGTAAGTAAAAATGTTATTTAGTGATAATTACACCCCCTTAGTAATTAAAAACGCCCTTTTACATGCTAATTAGGGTTATAAAAAGTATAATTAATTAAGAATAAATTAAGACAATTACTGTGTCCAAGTAATTAATTATCACGTTATTAGAGAATTATTGATTAAAATTTGATAATTAGGGCCCTTTGTAATTAAAAAACACCCCTTTACAAGCTAATTATGGCTATAAAAATAATAATTAGTTAATTAATTAAGAATAAATTAAGAAAATTACTGTGTCCAAGTAAGTAAAAAGGCACGTTATTAAAAAATTATTGATTAAAATGTGATAATTAGGGCCCTTGGTAATTAATAAACGCTCCTTTACATGATAGTTATGGCTATAAAAATTAAAATTCGTTAATTAGTTAAGTATAAAATTAAGATAATTACTGTCTCCAAGTAATTAATAATGACCCTTACAAGACAATTATCGCTTTAAAGATGGCAATGAGGGCAAAAATCACAATAAACTTATTTTACTATTGAAAATTATTAAGAACACTATACAAGTAACCAATTAATTAATATTATCAAATAATTATAAAATTTTAGAACCGCTGAACCTTATAAAGACCATTATAAAACAATGGGAGAAATAATATGACATGTGTCAATCATTGTAAGACAATGGGAAAATCAATCATTGTAAGACAATGGGAAAATCAATCATTGTAAGACAATGGGAAAAAATAATTTTAGAACCGCTGACAAAATGTATTACCCTGAATTAAAAAACCCTCGTGTAACAACACGATAAGACGCCATCTTGGATGACGTCACTTCCGGTTGGGGTCACTTCCGGGTCAAAGGTCACTTCCGGGTCAAAGGTCACTTCCGGGTCAAAGGTCAACTGAGGAGCTGTGGAGCGGCTCCACAAATGATAATCGAAAACTACACACTACACTACTAACGTTGTTTATCCTTAACGTGGTCTGGAAATCCTTGTAGTTTGACATGCTTATTTGTACGATAATCAATCGTTTTCACATCATTATTGCAGTTAATTACATAGCAGCCTTTGTACCTTTTGCCTGAAACATTACATTTGGGTGTTGGAACTTGTAGATTTGATGAAATAGACGTTGTAAATAAGCATAAATATATTATGTAACCAGGCCGCTGATTATAAATCAGTTTGGCGTCGGTATTACTTCCGGAAACAGAATAAATGCGATTGCGCATTCTGTTTTATGTTTATTGTGTGGTGTCTACTGTATAATTGTGACGTAATAGTAATTCAAAGCCTTTTTTTATGTAGAGTATAGTACCCTTCCGACCAAATTTATCATAGGACGAGTGAAGCGGCGTTCACCAGTTTATTTGGCCACCGCATTCTAGGGGATGTGTGACCAGCACAATGCACAGTCGCCTTTACTTTACCCAACTAATGCCAGATACTCTTCAGACCTAGGTAGTATCAAAGACATCCTCGAGTCCTAGGAAAAATTTCTGCCGCTCGGCCACTTTGCCCGAAATTATTTATGACCTTCACCTTCAACTATTTCAATATTTAAACTGTTTCAGATTAGATTGTGGGTGATAAGATTATAGATGAAATGTTTAAGAGAACACAGGTGCTGTTAAATATATTCTATCAAACCACAGTGCATATTATACTAACAAGAAATATGAATCGTGCTGACTTGAAGAAGTCGAGACTCGAGTCAGTATAAAATCATTAAATACCGGTATATCTATCTGGTTCTATTCAGCATTGACCAAAGGTAGGTGCGCTCTTTAATTAACACCACAATGGTTTGATTTTAATTTGTATAAAATATTTTTTTTATGATTTAATTAAACAAGTTTTAATTATATTATGCACTTATAACAAAACAATATTTTTTTCATATATCATTTTACAGTAAAAATTATGTATAACTAGAAATATATTTGTAAGTGTAAGAGTAATAGCACTGCATTGAGACTAATTAATGTGAAAGTGTTCAATTACACATAGCAATTATCTAGATCATTCCAATTTTCTTTACAATTAATGAGTTCTCGTTACCAAACAAACAAATTGTTATTTAAGTTTGTTTTTTTTTGTTTTTTGTTTTTTTTTAGAGGGATGATTCGCTAATTTCGAAAAAAATTAAATTAAAATGTAACTAAAGAAGAATCTATATTAGGCATCTATATCTGTTGCAAGGCTCAGATAAACATAAAGACAAAAATACTTATGCGAGAACAAAGGCAAACCAGGAAAACCAGTAACTTAACATCATTTAGGACATTAATAAAAATGCAAGACAAGACTCGGACCACGGATGATCGTAGGACGCAATAAAATCTTCTTTATCGAAGGAGCGTCTGTAATGTATAAGATAAGAACTTTTACTAGTAGACTTTTTTAGAGAAAAGTTTTTTCTGATACCGACGAAGCTATGACGATATAGAGGATTGATTTCATATAGGCTAGTAGTATATGCCAGATATATTGGCTTTCTATTGTGTGATTCACTGACTAGAATTCTAATTTAGAAATACAACACTACAACAATCAGAAAAACATTAGGACAAAAAGACTTTCCTTATCCCTTATGCGAGAACAATAGCTCAAAAGTACTATTTCTTCCCGAGTAGCGTTGAAGGGATTGCCTGAACAAACTGGGAAAACCAGTAACATTTAAAACATTAATCCTTAGTGGAGCTATCATATCCTACCAAGTTTTAGATACAAGGGTTATCATCGAATACTGAATAAGAGACCATGGATTAAATGGTTATCTGTTATGGTGGGTGAGCTGGGCTATCACGTGGCAAGTATTGTCTTTTAAAAATGTGCCTAAAAAACAACAAAATGACAGCAAAAAGAAGCGAACATAGAGAACTCTAGACAGATGAGACGGTTAGCTAGGGATAGCAGTGAGGAAAAAGAGAAAAGTCTAAAATTTAATTAACTGCTGCCTTGCAGATGGCCTTGTTTGATCACGGGCTTTGGGAGAATGCTGGAGGCAGTGGGCCTTATTGGCACTTAACATACTGCCACGCGATTCTCTATAAATTGAGAACGAAGAATAAGAAAACACTAATCAAATTTCAAGACACGATTACGTACGAGCCCAGGACGCAATAATTGTATGTATAGAAAGAGCGAATATAATATATTAGATAAGGAGAGCGCGTCAGTTTTGAGTGACAGCAGCCTATTAAGAGATTTTAGGGCAAGCGATTGTTTACTCAATAGTTTCGACTTTAGACTCTAGTTGTTTGCGAGAGTAGGATGAATTGCCTAGAAATGATGATAAATTGTTTAAATATGTTTGTTTGGAACTGGTTATAATGAAGAATGTTTTAACATAATTAAACTTTATTTTAAGCTTAGAATCTCGAATCGTAACCATTTTTCTACAAATCTTTTTAAGATTTCGATATATATTGAAAATCATTTATATTTGCTTTGCAAACTTTCATTTTATATGTATATAATCTTTCTTGCCAGCCGTAAAGTTTTTGGAAGTCTATATGTCCTAGTTTTTGTCATCCCATCAAGTTGAAACTTGGCACAATGACGTGACCCAGATGACAACACATTATATCAATTGTTTTAAGTATAAAACGAACTTATTTTAAACTATGGAGCAGTAAGTCATAGAAGAGTTGAAATGTTACAATTGCAAGATAAATCAGAGTAATATCAATTAACAATTAACTAATAATATTATAATTGAAAAAAATGGAGCCATCGCAAATTCTCGCTGCAAAAAGAAACATTTTCTCGGACTGTTGGTATTGGCAATGTTGTTTTCTTAAATTAGTGCTACATTCATGTAATTCTTTTTAGTAAAACGTAGTCTATTATTAAAAGTTTAATCAAAGATTACGCAAATAGAGAAGCATGAGGTTATTGAATTAAAATATCAAATCATAATATAGATAACTAGTAGCTTGGCACCAGGCAACAACTTTACAGTGATATTTATTAATACATTATGAGTAATTACTAAATTTTATTTTTTCTTGTTTTTAGAAGCCAATAAACCATTGTCTCAGATCGATTTTAAAATTTTATAAAAACGTTAACACAGCTATGTGTGAAAAAGTAATAATACTAATAATATGACTTGTATTGCGCATATCCCGTTGATGACAGTTCTATGCGCCTACGACAATTACAGAGTACAGACAACAAACAACACACGAAAATGTATATTTGTACACGCGAATACTAATACTGGAATATGTGAGTCTTCAGCCGGCTCCTGTAGGTAACAAGGCAAGGGCTCTATATATTCTATTGGATGGCGGCTAGCTGAAAAGGTTATATGCATTTGTACTTGATTAATGGATAATGGTATTTTTTATGTCCTTATGTTTATTTGAGAATTGTAACAGTTTGTTATTGTGTTGTATTTCAAAATTATAATTTAATACCTAGTGTAATAATATCACTTAATATTAAAGGAAGTCAATGGGTACTAATGAAAACAAACTAGTAGCTGAAAATTGTAAATTAAATATTTCATATAAAAATAAGTTTTATTAGTTTGTCCATTTTATGTATTTTTTATCATTATGAGTATTATTTAAATTTTTTAATTTTCCTATTAATTTGATTGCAAGTTGTGAAGTAAAACAAATCATTAAAAATAATATTGACCTACGACATGAAAATGCCTATTATCTCCCTTGATTAGATTTTGAAGTTACTACAGATGTTTACATTGAACTAATAACCAAATTGTATAAGCTTATGTCAATACCTATACTGGACACAAAAAATTGACAAAAGTTTTTTTAATTGTAACTGTTATAACACCTTTTAAGCTACTAGCTTTCATTTACTTCTTCTAATAGTGTTTACATTTTATTCGATTTGATAATTTGCTTAACGGCATTATTAAGGCAAGTTAGGAAAAAAATGGATAGTCTATTGTGTAGATTTGATACTCTATTTGTAATAATCTCCCACTCTCGGGAATAGCTGATAACAGTGGCGTAGTTAAGGGAAGGAAAGGGGGGTCCAAATTCGAAAGTCCCCACGGGCCCCTACCAAAGGGAGGACCCCCCTAAAGAGGCCAAGCCCTTCCCCCCGGGCCCCCGAATCCCTAGCAACTGAATGTTAAGAGTAAATGTAAAATGAACAGATGTCTGAGCATGCTCTATGTAATCGAATGGATACTGGCGCTTTAAAAAATAATCATTTTTAATAAAATCATGTTTTTGTTATCCTAAATTACTAAATGCATATTACTAAAATGTGTGTTTGTGTTATTGATTACTTTTTTTAAACTAGAGAAACGTTTATTATTTTAAAATTTTTCTTTACATCTCTAACAAATTCAGTAGAATCTGTGTACAATCATGTTACGTTATGATCATTGTTTATTAAATAAAATTTTAGTTTTAGTATTTACATGGTTTTCATTTTCTTTCTCTTTACCTTAAAACTATAACATTTCCAGATTCAATAAATTCTTTTAAAATTTGCTTAGTTGTTTTTTTCTCATTTGACATGTTTGGCACTTAATATAATACATTCTATTTAACACCTCTAGATAATGCATGATTCTGTTGTTTAAATAAAATAAACTATAACAATTGGAAGATGACAGATATACAAGTAATTACACTCAACATTAGAAGCATTAGAAACAAAGTACATAGTACATCTTGTAAAACAAACATAAGCCAGATTTTCTCTTTTTACAAGAAACCAACATAAATACACTAGACTCAGACACGGACGAGCAATAATATTATTTAAAGAAGTAGCATCTGTAATATATAATTTAAGATAAAGACATCTAGTCAGTTGTGATTGCTAACAGGGATTTAAGTGCAAACACTGGTTCACTCAAAATTAATAGCAAGTCTAACTTTACAATTGCAAGAAAAATTATTACAAGATTAACCAACAATAAACTAGTATTATAATTAAAAATACTTGAGCAATCGCACTTTATCCCTGCAAAAAAATAATTTTATCAGACTATATGCAGACTATCTTTAATCTTTAATTCTACTTAGAAAACGGATATATTTTTAAAAGTTTATACAAAGATTCTACAAATAAAAAAGTGGGAAGAACTAAGGTTATTGTATAGAAATATAGAATTAAAATATAGAAAACTAGTAGCATGACATCAGGCACAAACTTTACATTATTTGTTTGAATATCTCATGTGTGATTAATGTCTTACTGTATTTGCTCTTGTATATAAAGACAAGTAAACTGTTTCTTAAGCTCGATTTTTAAGCGTCATTTACATGTAGGCCTACAATACAAATTTATGTAATAAAATATGATTAAAGTTATCAACATTCATCCAGTCTTTTTTTCTTTCATTTAAATTCTTAGAGCCCTAATTATGGGACCGTTCATAAATTACTAGATATATCCGATCTTCCCATACATTTGAAAAGTAAATGGGCACTAATGAAAACATGTAAGTAACTTGAAAGGTGTTTAATAAATTTTACTAAATGTAATAATAATAATTGATCAATCTTACATTTATGTTTTTATTACCTTTATGAGTTTTATTATAATTGTCTACGATACATTTTTTTATTTGAAGCAAATTGTTAAGAAAAAAAAATTATTAAAAACAATTCAATACGACACAAAAAAGGCAATTATCTCTCTTGGTTATATTTTGAAGTTACTCCACATGTCTTAAATTTATATTTAAGTAGCCGGAAATGTATGATGGATTTAATTTTGTAAATAAATTTGTATGTATGCCAGTATAACTGTTTATATACAATTTAATATGTTTGTTTGTCTACAAAAGTCTATGTAGTCTTTGTTATTTAATACATAGCCTACAATTCAGTTTGTTTGTTGGACCCTAAATCACTAAATAATCAATTATAATATTTTTTAAACAAATTATTTCTTCAACTTGGTTTACTACACATGTATAATATCTTAAAATATTTTCAAGCCAACGTCATTTAAATTTATGCTTATAATTTGACTTAATGCTATATTTGCTTTTTTTTAGATGCACAAATTATTACGGTATGTCAGTTTCCACTTTCTGTATCATTCTAATTGCTCCATACAGTCGCAAACAGTAAATCTTTTTAAATATAGAGTTTGCTCATGTACATTTTTTTCACGAAATTTTACAGAATGTCAAAACACTGTCAAACCACGTCTACACGGAGGTCTAGAAAAGAATTATGAAAAAAAATGTTATCATACAGAAAAAAACGTCTTTTATTTTAATGTCCCTTTTTTACTTTATATCTCATACACAAGTTTATCTTATCTTATCTTATACATTACAGACGCTCCTTCTATAAAAAAGATTATTGCGTTCTACGCTCATCCGTGGTCCGAGTCTAGTCTTGCATTTTTATTAATGTTTTAAATGATGTTTGAATCTATGATTCCTTATATATTTAACAACTTTACTCGGACACTTGTCAAACAAATAGAAACACTAGAGAAGAGAAGTACAAAGAGAAGTTATAATTTGAAAGTCATTAAACTCTAATTAATTTAGAAATGCAAGAAAATAACAACCTGATACACAGACAAAGATAAGAAAACAAATATTTTCCATATACCTTGTGCGAAAAGAAATACATATTAACGTATTCTTTCTTCCCGAGTGACATCTGGGTATGGAATGGGTTGACTGAACAAAATAGGAAAACAATTAATTTAACATTATATAAAAATGCAAGACTCGGCCCGGTGAAGCAGCGTTCACCAATAGGGAGAATATAGCCTTAGCCAGGATTCGAACCCAGAACAGTCGGTACGCGAGCCAAACGCACTTACGCTTGGCCACCTTGTCTCATAACACCTGGTGTATTGCGCTCATTAAATTTAAAATTTTAAAAGAAATTTCTTAATAGTTTTATGTGCAATACTTACTATCAATATAACATTTCTATTAGCATAATCGTGAAAACTTTTCAATTGGATGGAAAGTAAGACAAGAAGATATGCTGGTTGTTCTAACTTGGGCATTCAAAACTAATTCAAGACGGATGTGCAATAATGAGTTATAAATGCAATCGAAATTCTAAATTTTAGAAGAAATATTCCTACATAAATAAAAATAAGTAACTAAAATATGACTATATCATTTTGATTTACATTCCATTTTAAAAATTAGTTTCACTTTCTCTTTCGTTTAGTTTGATTCATAGAATAATTTTCTATATAATTTCTTTAAATAAAATCACAGAGAACAAACCAGATATTAAAAAATAAAGGTATAAATAATTAAAGACATGCCTACTGGCATTGTATGAACAATTCTTTGTTTTTAAACATGGATTGGGTAGGAGCAATAAAAAAGCTTCTAGAAATGTACTGGGTGTAAATGGAGGGAGCAATTAGAATGATAGAGAAATTTAAAACTGGCGTACAGTAATCTTAAAAAACTTCAGGCTAGTATATTCTAGCCTCAAGTTAAAAATGTTTTAACCAGTTTCAATGTGTACATTATTGCTATGGAAATGCTCTACAATATTATACTTGTTTAGTAAACCAAGTTAAAACGAATAAACTTTTTTTTTGTCAAAATTGTACATTTGTTCCTCTTTGGATTTAGAGTCATTTCAACAAACATACTGAATTGTATATATTGAATAAATAGGAGCACATAGACTTTGTTAAAGTATATATAATAGTTTCTTACACATAATAAAAGCCTTTTTTATGTCGTAGTGTTTTATTAATTGTCAATGCTTTTTTTTACTACATAATTTGCATTCAATTTAATACATAAATGTTTTCATTTATAGAAAAAATTTATAAAACAAACAAACAAATAAAATGTTTTTACTCTCTAAATGAAATTAACGAAACACCTTATTAGCTACTAACATGTTCTCATTAGTTTGCATTTACATCTTTTTAATGTACTCGACTTATATACATATCTTAATCTTAAATTTTTTTAAAAGCCTTATTATAAAGGCTTAAATTATGTAACTAAAGGTAGTGTCTCGAGGTAATACCTTCCTGACACCCCCTACTCCCCCACACACTAACCGCCCTCCAGTAACGCAAGCATGATCACCACCTCCCCTCCCCCTGACAGGATTGTGCCGTTAAGAGTAAATGTAACGAAATTTCCACATCTATCAGTGTATACGTTTTTATTGACAAATCTCAAGATGCATTGTCATTGTGAGTCTAAACATTTCTAAACTACCTTATCAAGGCTTGATTTGTTTCATATGTTAAATTGCTAAAGTGTTTCTGTTATAAAACTATAAAAAAAATGTATTTTTTATAGATGATTTGTCTTTCGATGCCCAAATTAGAAATCTATTCAGAGGATTTAATTTATTGCTGTGTAGACTTGGTAAGATACGACCTTATTTGTCATTTGATTCAGCAAAGAAACTTGCTGCTACCTTTGTTCTCTCTCACCTCGCCTACTGTAATGATCTGCAAATCGGGATACATGACGATAAGGTCGCCAAATTACAGTCTATTCAAAACAGCTCCCCCGCCTGGTCATGCGTAAGTCAAGGTGCGAGTCTGTGACAGTTCTCCATTGGCTCCCTTTGAAAGCGAGAATTAAATATAAAGGGCGCTCAAGGAACTGATTAAACCATGTGTTCCGCAAAGAACACATCGTTCTGTCGACTTCTCGCTTCTGGAAGAGCCCCGTTTCTCTCTGACAACCGTTGGCCTTAGAGCTTCTCAATATGCGGCCCGAAGGTGTGGAATCTACTCCCCATTCAACTCAGGCGAACAAGCTCTGCTGTTACTTTCAAAAAGAACTTAAAACGCCTTATGTCAATATTTACCTTAGATAACATGCTTTAGACGCCTACTGTCTTACTTATATGTTAGATGGGTTATTGCTTCATTTATTTGATTTGTCCTATGTTTGTAACGTTTTAAATCATCAATTAGCTTTATATTTCTTAGCCTAGAGTTTATATACATGTTCTTAGTTGTATGTTGAATGCTCTCTAAGCTTACATTGTGTTTGTTGGCAGGGCTATACAAATTGTATTATTATTATTAGATCCGTTATGTTATTCATATGGTTAAAGGCATGTAATGTGTTTCTGAATAAACCGGGAAAACCAGTAACAACATCATTTAAAACACTGATCCTTAGGAGAGATATAATATCCTACCAAGTGTGTCCCCATGTGGTGCATAGGGGAAAGAGGTTCAGATTATAAGATTTAGCTTATTACTGAATAAGCAGCCACGGACCAACTGGTTTGCTGTCGTAGAGGATGTGTTGGAGAATCCCGGGCAATGATACATCTTTAAAAAAAAACTGCCTTTCTAACTCTAATCCCGGACAGATGAGGCTTGTAAACATCTAACAGAGAATCCGAAACTAAATCAATTGCTTCCTTGCAGATGTTCATGGCTGATGCAGGCTATGGAAGCAAATACAGAAAACAGCTGGCTGAAGCCAGAGACAGTGGTTCTTAAAGACGTATAACATGCTGACATGTGATTCTCAATAAATTGAGAACGAAGAAGAAGAAAAAAACACTTAACAAAATATAAGACAAGAATCAAATACGGACGAGCGAAAAACGCAAAAATCTTCCTTATAGAAAGAGCGTTTATATAATATATAAAAGAGCGCGTCAGTTTTGAGCGTCAGCATCCTACTAAAGGATTTTAGGGCAAGCACTTGTTCACTCAAGAGTTTAACCTTTGGTTGGTTGCGAGAGAAATTCCCTAGAAATGATAAATTGTTTAAAGATGAATATTTTAAATAGTTATAATGAAGAAGGTTTTAAAATAATTAAAGATTTGTTTTTCTTTAAGACTCTCGATTCGTAACCATTTTTTTTAAATATATATCCGTAAGAATTCGATATATTTTTAAATATTAGCTTCGGAAAACGTTCTTTTTATAAGTTTCTTAAGGGAAGACACCAGTCGGGATCGACCTGTTATTTTGTTTTCAATGAACTTTTTTTTTATTTGACAATTTCATACTATAGTTTTTTTTCTACACATATCACAATTTTCAGTGCTTTCTGAAATTTCTAAATGAACTTATTTTGACTTTGAAAAAGATCACTAGTTGATAAAGCAGTATTAAAAATCATAAATTATACAAAAGTTGCAATATTGTGACCATAGCAACATGTAGAAACACAGTTTTACACAGGATTTTCTTTAATTTCATTGTGTATTTATAAACTGTGTAAAAAAAAAGTACTTTTAAAAAATATATTTTTTTAGTGATGATACATCCCCCCTCCAAATTACCACCCCCCTCCTCCGCAGAGATTTTTATAATCAATATTTGTAACTTTATTTCATTTCAAACCTTTCTCAATAACATGTTATCAGCTGTATATAAAAACATAACATAGTTTTAATAAATACTAATAATAAATTTTATTAACAATATGGAAAAACCAAATATATAATTTTTTACAGTTCGGTCAATTTTATTTTGCTAATAGTGACATAATTATAACAGATTAAAAACAATTATTTTTTAACCAACAGTCTAATTTAAAAATAATTCAACTTCAAATATATCACCCTGTAATTTACAAAAGATAATACATGTAATTTGCATATGTATTTTTAATTGTATAGGTTTTTCTTAGTTTTTTAATGTTTTTCTCTATTATTTGTTTTCTAGTTATTTTCCTAACATAAAAATCTATAACTTAAAAAGTAATAGTCTAGAGATATTGCATTTATTTTTTGTTGCATGATAAATCATTATGTAAGTACCTTTAATTGGATACAGAGATCTTTTGATAAGATAAAATTTGTTCGTTTTATTAACATTTGTTTTTCATTTCTATAGAAAAAAATAATATTTTTCATCATTACAACAACAAAAAAATCTTAAAAATCAATCAGTAAAGATAATACAATTTTTCTTCTATGCATATTTTAATCTTATTTTGTTTGTTATTTCTGTCGAAGAATTTTGTCTTTATCTTTTATAGTTTTGTAGTTATACGAAATTGAATTTAAGGTAATAATGATTGTTAGGCGGCCATTTTGAATTGTAGCCAAGGTAACCAACACATGTTTTTGGGTTCAAAACCGATTTTGCCTAACTTATACCTAGATACTATTAGATATATATTACAAAAGATATTGCCACATGAGTAGTTTTTTTTTCCTTATTCCCGACTGGTGTCTTCCCTTATTGAATATTGAATATAATGGGGACATCGCGAATTCTCGCTTCAAATAGAAACATTTTCATTTTCTCGAACTGTGGGCATTGCTAAAGATTTACCCGGTATGTTATTGTTCATTCAAAAAATTATCTATTTATTTAAAACGTTCGCTTCAGATCGATTTTTAAGTTTTATTAAAACGTAAATACAGCAATGTGTGGAAATGTAATTTTACATGGTGAATGAACATATTTTATTTGTGGGCGGTTAGGTGAAAAGGTTATATGCATTTGTTCTTACATAAGTGATAAGGTGTTTTTTTCCTGATGAATATTTGAGAATTGTGACATGTTGTTATTATGTTTATTTCTAAATTATAGGTTAATGCCTAATGTATTATTACTACATTACTCTTTGCCCTTCTGTCCTCTAGTGTCTCTTGGTTTAGTGATTTGAATATTAATGAATTACTCTAGTCAGTTGTAAATAATTTCCAGTAATGAACCTTGTGGCTTTTTCATGAATTTCTTTTAATTTTGTTATTTTTCTTTAGTTGATGTATCCCATACAGATGATGTATACTCTAGTATAGAACTAACTAATTTAAGATAGAATAATGTGATGTATATTCTAGTATAGAACTAACTAATTTAAGATAGAATAATGTGATGTATATTCTAGTATAGAACTAACTAATTTAAAATAGAATAATGTGATGTATATTCTAGTATAGAACTAACTAATTTAAGATAGAATAATGTGATGTATATTCTAGTATAGAACTAAGTATTTTAAGATAGAATAATGTGATGTATATTCTAGTATAGAACTAAGTATTTTAAGATAGAATAATGTGATGTATATTCTAGTATAGAACTAACTAATTTAAAATAGAATAATGTGAGGAACTTATGACCACTAGTCCAGGGGTCTGCAACCTTTTGATAATAGTGTGTCAATGTATAATTTTATTGTAATTCATTCAGCGGCCAAGGTATAATTGTAATTTATTCAGCGGCCAATGTATAATTGTAATTTATTCAGCGGCCAATGTATAATTGTAATTCATTCAGCGGCCAATGTATAATTGTATTTATTCAGCGGACAATGTATAATTGTAATGTTTTTTAGCGGCCGATGTATAAATGTAATTTATTCAACGGCCAATATATATTTGTAATTTATTCAGCGGCCTATGTATAATTGTAATTTATTCAGCAGCCAAAGTATAATTGTAATTTATTCAGCAGCCAATGTATAATTGTAATTTATTCAGCGGTAAATGTATAATTGTAATTCATTCAGCGGCCAATGCATAATTGTAATTTATTCAGCGGCCAATATATAATTGTAATTCATTCAGCGGCCAATGTATAATTTTAATTTATTCAGCCAATGTATAATTGTAATTTATTCAGCGGCTTATGTATAATTGTAATTTATTCAGCCAATGTATAAGTGTAATTCATTCAGCGGCCAATGTATAATTGTAATATATTCAGCGGCCAATGTATAATTTTAATTTATTCAGCCAATGTATAATTGTAATTCATTCAGCGGCCAATGTATAATTTTAATTTATTCAGCCAATGTATAAGTGTAATTCATTCAGCGGCCAATGTATAATTGTAATTTATTCAGCCAATGTATAAGTGTAATTCATTCAGCGGCCAATGTATAATTTTAATTTATTCAGCCAATGTATAATTTTAATTCATTCAGCGGCCAATATATAATTGTAATTTATTCAGCGGCCAAGGTATAATTGTAATTCATTCAGCGTGCCAATGTATAATTGTAATTCATTCAGCGGCCAACAGACTAAAAGTCAACACACACTTTTCTTGTAGAAGAGACTCTGTCTTTTTCGGAGCCTTGCGCATGTCATTGAAAATGGCTAGACATGGCAATTCTGGCACGCGTGCATTATGTAGCAGACCCCTTAATTAGGTTATCCATTCTTTTATTTACTGTGTCACATATTAATCATTTCAAGTATTGGAACACACATTACTTATTCCCCCCTCTCTCTTTTTCCCTACGCAAGATTTTTGTGGGCGGAGCTTAATTTTTCCATTTCCTTGACTTTTAGTAACGAATGCGAAAGATTCTTGGTAATCTTGGGATTCCGTGTTTATGCTGACCTCAAATTCTAGGAATGGCTAGGAATAGTTTATTATTCTCGTATAGGGAGTTCCTATCATTTTTATTATGAGTTTTGTAATGATACCATTATTTTCACCCCTCCTAGTAACAGGTTTGCCCACCGCACTACCACGGGAGTATTTAATGATTCGCGTTGTATTTCAAAGCAGTCAGTTTCAGCAGAGTTTTTGTAGAGAGTTAGTTTTGTAGATACTTTTTTTTTGAGCTTGTTATGGACGCTTGTGTTGGCACTATTATATTATTGCTGTAAATACTACATCTATTGTATATACTTTACCACCTTAATTATATTATCATCAACATTTACTCTGAAGTAGAGACCGACCGAAACCAAATTTTTAGTTTCGGCCGAAAACGAAAACATACCGAAAAGTATAAATTGACATTCGGCTGAAACCGTAGCCGAAGCGAAAATGTCACTATATATTCGGCCGAAACCTAAAAATAAACCGAAAATGAGAAACCAAAAATTTTTAATGATGCAAATGTGTGTGTAATAACTATTTTACGGGTCCTCTATTTATAAGTAAACCATAGAACATGTAATATACAGATGAATAAACAAGTATTATGGTAATGGTAATGGTAATTTATATAGCGCTTCTATCCATGCTATTTTAGCATGCTCAGTGCGCTCTAGAAGACTATTAATCTGTGAGAGGTTTCACTGCTGCCGGTTAAGCGCATGTGATAACAACTCAATATTAACGTCATCTAGTCCCAAAACTCCTGTAGGGCGACAGGGATCTGCCGGTGGCGGGCTTGAACCCGCGACGTGTCAAGTGATTTTTTGGTTGACAGTCTGGTGAGCTAACCGCTAGGCCAGCCGGCTTCACAAGGTATTAATATATTATTATATATTATTTTATTTAGAATTGAATACTCTTTAAGATTAAATAACCTAAAAGGCAATATAAACTTTACATACGATTTTATTATCTAAATAATACGACATAATTTTTAATAAAATTAGACAAAACAACACAGAGGTGATTAATGTAATGTAATGCAAGAGAAAAAAATGTAGTAACCTATGTGCATAACACAAAATCATTGTATTAGGACATTTAAAATGATTTGATCTTACTAATAATATAGATTAATATATATATATATATAAGGTTGCTACAAAATAAAATTCTTGCACTTAAAGAACTAACAACTAAAAACAAATCAAGACTCAAAGTTGGGGATATGAATGCCGTATTGTACTGCAGTTACATTTATAATTTGATACATAATATACAATCTAACATAATAAATTCAATATCTAACCAATATCTAAAAAATAATAATGACGCAATCAAATGTTAGATCTGATTTTTATACTTTTGCACACACACAAAAAAAACGCGCAAGTTTCTTCAAGTATAAGCAAAGAAAAGAAAATATTTGATGCAAAGGTACACTCACTAAAAACACACATGCCTATATAAGTAATCATTCAGAGCCTGCAGTAAGATGACTTCGTTTAATGTCCATTCTCTTATTGTTACTTTTTTAGTAATATATCCAGAGAGACGAATGTTGTAGGTCAAAAACAACAGTTTTTCTGCATTCTCACCCAGAAGGTTGTTACGTCGATCTGCATACAACTGTCCTGCTGCACTGAACAGCTGTTCACTGGCCACGCTGGTCGGAGGAGCAGACAAGTATTTGCGAGCTGCGGCTTCCAACAGTGGGTATTGACTGCAATGCCAGTACGCGTATATGTCCGTGGTCATTCGCGGCAGACGCGGTTCTTTTATGTAATTGAGCAACTGCTGTTCGTACGACGGTAGGTGTCAGTTTGACTGACGACATTTGGTGATTGGTTCACATAGAAAAGCTGTCTGTCATGGACAGCCCACAAATCAGTTTCCCCTTGAGTATCCGATTCGAAAGTCTCGCTGCTCTCAAATCCTGGCACAATTTTGTCACTGGTAGCTGTGGATGGAACAATAGCAGATTCATGGACTGAACGTAGAAAGTCCAGAAGCAATTGTTTCGATGCCGCTGCCTCCTGCACATTAAAATATGTATCCTTGAAGCGAGGGTCAAGCAGCGTCGCAGCAAGGAAGGGTGCCGAGGAACTAATATGAGAGAATCGACGGGTCATTGCATCACGCAGCGCTGCTTTCATTTGCTTGAGGCCATGATCTGCTGCTGTAGTGTTAAGCATATGTTTTAAATTTGAGACAAGCGGTATTACAACAGAAATATATGCATCATCAGCACAAATCTCCTGCGTTGCAGTGTAAAATGGTTTTAAAATTTTAACTACTCTTTCATCCAGTTCTCACTCTGCGATTGAGAAACTTTCAATTCCGCCACGCTGCACGCTGTACAGATTAATGACCTTGCATTGTTCAACCAGCCGCTCCAGCATAATGTATGTGCTATTCCATCTAGTCTCAACATCTTGCAGAAGGGAATGTTTTGGGGATTTAACCGTCAGCTGTTGTTCCACGAGATGGCGGCACGCCTGTTCACTATGCTTAAAGTGAGTAACAATCTTGCGCGCCTTCTTGACGACAGCTTCTACTGATGTCTGCGTGAATACGGCGTCATGCAGAACCAACTGCAATGTGTGTGACTTGCGACCAATATCAGTGACGCCTGCGACTCTCATTGCCATTTTCATGTTCGCAGCATTGTCGCACACCCCCACGTGAATCTTCTCCGCGATCTCCCATTTCGTCATGGCTTCAACAAGTTTTGATGCAAGATAATTTCCATCATGATCTTCATCCAGCACCATCGCACTCAAAATAACTTTACGCCGCACAGCGTCATGAATAAAATGACCCGTGAAGCTTAGTAAAGAACATGATTTTGTTGGATTGTTCCATCCATCTGCAGTAAAAGATATCCAGGTAGCCTTATGCAACAGATTTTTCACGACTTTGTCATAGCTGGCAGGCATCAGCGTTGTTCGGTAGTATTTTTCGCTTTTTACTTTATAGCGATGAGCGCTGAGTGGATCACCAATGTTCAGTCTTTTGAATGCCTCACCTTCAACTACTGAAAAAGGTAACATGTCGACAACGATCAAGTCCATGATGCATTTATCAATTCACTGAACTGCAACGTGGTCATCAGACCAGACCATTCTGTTAACGATCATTGATGTCAAGGACGTCTGCACAAAATTTGGTAATCCATGTTTAGTTGCTTTCTCTTCCATCATCATCTTTTTGGCGGCACGCTCTGCTCCGTCGTTCATGGATCGCTTGAGATACGTACCATGGAGCTCCTTGTGCCAGCTGGCCATATGACTTTTCAAGCCAGAAACTGTCTGAAATCTTGATTTCTCGATGCCAGGCGATAACAGTTTTTTGCATTCTTTGCACTGCGCATTGCTTGAATCAGAATCGATTTTTGTGAAGTAATCCCACACTATATTTTTTGACATTGTTTTAGGTGATACAAAAATCCGTTTATTAGCAAAGACAGTTAGACAAATAATCTTTAGTCTCTGTAAATTACACATTTTGGAATAAATAAAAACTTTACAAATCCCTTTTACATGCAGCAATACAAGACCTGTTAACTATGGCAATAGTTTGCTGGAAAGGGACACGTCATCAAAACTTAATCGCCGCTTGGTTGGTCTTATAAAAAGAGCGACAAAAATCACACAAATGACCTTGCCTGTTTTAGACAAAATATTTTAACAAAGTCGATAAAATACTCAAGGATAGCATGCATCCACTTCACAACAATGTCAAAGCAAAACTTAGTGGACGACTACTGACCATTAGAGCTCAAACTGAATTTGCGTTTCAGTCTACATTCAATTTAAAGCTAGATCTATTTAAGTTTAAATAAGACTCTTTTTAGGTCAGTTTTACCAATAAACAAGTATTGGCAGCTATTGTAATATAACTGATTGGGTTTAAAAAGCAAGATTCCAATTGAACGCTTAATCGTCATCATTTTCATCTAAGTCTTCCTTTGAAGTCCAAGTATCTGGTAAACCTTTGTCTATCCGTCTGTTGGGAGTGTTCAGAATCAGTGGGAAAAACCAAGTTTTCGCTTCTGAAGTTTGCCGACGACGAGCGTTTGTTGTTGTCTGTGTATTGCAAGCAATATTGGAGATGTGTAAACAAAATGTGCTAGACTAAGCCTATGAAAAATTAGTGTTTGAAAAGTATTCAATGCTAAGGAAATGTTTTGAGCGAATGAAACATGGTTTTTAAATATTTCTTCGAGTAGAAAAAAAAAATTAAAAAAATATCGTGGGACACGCTTTTTGAATGCTTTCTCTTACAAACTTCCAACAAAATCGATCAAAAATCGTTTTTTTTTTAACACCCCAAGACCGAAAATTGATATCAGTTTCGGCCGAAACCGAAGACAAAACGAATACTAACTTTTTGGCTTCGGCCGAAGCCGAAAATACGCCGAAAAAGGTAATTTGCCTATTTTCGGCACCGAAACCGAAAACGAAAACGAATATCGGTCGGTCTCTACTCTGAAGTTACTATTCTATTTTTGTTTCATTGTTTACAATACGATAACTGTTAGAACGCAAATCCTGAGTTTGTTTCCAGGACCATAAGGAGAGTTCATGTAATACTGAAATAAAAATAATAATAAACAAAGTCTACCCTAGGACGAACGAGAATTATCAACGATATCTTCACGGCTCTGACCACAAGGGGATTGTAACAACTGTCTTTAAGCCTTAAATATAAAGGCTGTTCATAAATTACCCTAATTCAAACTCTAATGTTTCATATATATACCATATATAAAATGAAGTCAATGTGAACTATTGAATACATGCTAGTAGCTTAAAAGGTGTTTAATAAATTATGTATTGAATGTAAACAAATGAATTACTTGTTTGTCCATTTTATGTATTTTGATCGTTATAAATTATGTTATAAGCTTGTAAGATTTTTTGTTTATTGTACTGCAAATTGTGAAGTCAAACAAATCATTAACACGGTTAACACGTAATATTGACAGAAAACATAAAAAGGCATATTACCTCCCTTGACTAAATTTTGAAGTTATTACAGATGTCCAAATTTAGATTTAAGTAAAATGGAAAATTAAAATGGCTTTATTTATTTTTAACAAACTAGAATATACTATGTCTTTAGTAAGGCCTCTTTAGTTCCTGTTATCTAATATATACAATTCAGTATGTTATAATATTTTTAAAAATTCCGATGCCAACGCTGTATAAATTTAGGCTTGTATGAACATAATTTTACTTAATGCTTGAATATACTATTTTTTTTAGTTGCCAAATTCTCACAGTATGTCTGTTTTTACTTTCTGTATCATTCTAATTGCTCACTCCACTAGTAAACAGTTAACAATTATTTTAATAATATTAAAATATTATAGGCCTAGTGTTTTGCTCATGTAACTTTTTTTAAATAAATGTTATAGAATGTCAAGTCACGTCTGCACGGAGGTCTATAAAAGTATTTTGAAAAAAATAGTTATCACACTGTCATATACTGGTGGTTTCCAAGTATTGGAACACACAATGCTTATCCCCCCCCCCTCTTTTTCTCCCTACACAAGACTTTGTGGGCGGGGCTTAGTTTTCCCATTCCCTTGACTTTTAGTAACGAAGGCGAGAGATTCTTGGTAATGTTGGGATTCCGTGTTTAGGCTGACCTCAAATTCTCGGAATGGCTAGGAATGGTTTATTATTTCTGCACAGGGTAGTTCCTATCATTTTTATTATGAATTTTGTAATGATACCATTATTTTCACCCCTCCTAGTAATAGGTCTGTCCCTCGCACCACTCTAATAGTATTTAATGATTTGTTTGTCTGAAAGGCAGTGAGTTTCGAGATGATTTCTTTTGAGGACGCTTGTGTTTGCACTATTTTATTCTAACTGTACATAATCTTCATATTGTATATATGTATTTGAACATATCACCTGAATTAAATTATCAACAACATTTACACTGAAGCTTCCTCGTCTAGTTACTATTCTATTGTGTTGTTTACAATACTATAATATTTATCTACTACTCTAACGTCAAGGAAAGAAACTGTTAGAACGCAAATCCTGAGTTTGTGCCTAGTACCATAAGGAGAGTTCGTGTCTACCCTAGGACCAACGAGAATTATCAACGATATCTACACGGCTCTGGCCACAAGGGGATTGTGGACGTAACAACACAGACAAAAAAAAATATTATAATATAATTTTTTTCTAACTTTATATCTCTACATACTTTTGTTAGAATCTGTGTGGCCATCTATATGGAATACTTTGACTCGGACACTGAGAGATTCTGTAACAAAAAAAGTATTTTGAAAAGATGTTAAAGAACTTTATCTTTAACTAGTGGCTGTTTGCCTTACGCACCCATACATCTGTCACTGCAATTTATACCAAGATTGCACTAAGCAGGAAGATACATAATAGCATGGATGCAAGCGCTATAACAATAATTATTATTATTATTATAATCATGTTGTGTTATTCTAATTGTATATTGCTAAAATTTATGTTTATTGATTTCTTGTTTTATACTAGAGATTTAAAGAAACGTTTAATATTAATTTACAAATGTTTTCTTTAGATCTCTAACAAATTCAGTAGAATCTGTGTACAATCATGTTACGTTATCATCATTGTTTTAAATCAAATTGTAGTTTTAGTATTTACATGGTTTTTATTCTCTCTCTGTCTCACTTCTCTTTAAAACTTTAACCTATTCAGATTTAATTGTTTCTTTTACAGTTTGCGAAGTTTTTCTTCTCATGATATATGTATGACATTGAATGTAGGCCTAATACATTGTATATTTATGACATTGAATGTAGGCCTAATACATTGTATATTACACCTCTAGCTTATGTATGACTTGTGTTTTGTGAATTTCAAATGAAACTTAAAATACAAAAGATATAATATATTTAGTACGCTTTACTTTCAAATGGTAAACATTATTTTTTTATATAAAAGAACGATAATTATTGTCAGTGCCTTTTTTGTAAAAAAAAATAGGCGCCGGTACTCAGTGATGGATTGCCTAAATTTTAAAGCAGTTTCGCATTTTATAATTTAATTCTTATTGCGCGCAATTTTAAAATAATTCAATTTTAACAAATTAATAACATAATAAATTCATAATAAACGTTAAAATACAAGAAAAGTAATAATTGTTCCCCACATTGAAAAAGGTGCCGGTACGCTGTACCGGTGCGTACCGTCACAAAAAAAGCACTAATTATTGTGTATAAAAGGGATCGGCAACCTACGGCAAGCCTTCCAGACTTGGCAGGCAGGGGGATTTCCAATGACTTAAAAATAGGCAATTGAAGCCTTTACTGTTGCACGATACATGTCAGGCTCTGGGCGCGCTGATGGAATTAGAAATCCCACTTTGGTACACTATTATCAAAAGGTTGCCGACCACTGGTCTATAAGACGTAAACAATTTGCTCGAGATTTTCTTCCTTTTAGTACTCTCAGTCTTGCAAGTTACGAAGAAGGCAGCAGGGTTTAAATTTTACTTGACAGTTCGGAGTTGGTCTACTAAACCCACCACCCGCCAGGCAGAGTTGGTCTACTAAACCCACCGTCAGCCAGGCAGAGTTGGTCTACTAAACCCACCACCCACCAGGCAGAGTTGGTCTACTAAACCCACCACCCGCCAGACAGAGTTGGTCTACTAAACCCACCACCCGCCAGGCAGAGTTGGTCTACTAAACCCACCACCCACCAGGCAGAGTTGGTCTACTAAACCCACCACCCACCAGGCAGAGTTGGTCTACTAAACCCACCGTCAGCCAGGCAGAGTTGGTCTACTAAACCCACCACCCACCAGGCAGAGTTGGTCTACTAAACCCACCGTCAGCCAGGCAGAGTTGGTCTACTAAACCCACCACCCACCAGGCAGAGTTGGTCTACTAAACCCACCACCCACCAGGCAGAGTTGGTCTACTAAACCCACCGTCAGCCAGGCAGAGTTGGTCTACTAAACCCACCGTCAGCCAGGCAGAGTTGGTCTACTAAACCCACCAACCGCCAGGCAGAGTTGGTCTACTAAAGCCACCGTCAGCCAGGCAGAGTTGGTCTACTAAACCCACCGTCAGCCAGGCAGAGTTGGTCTACTAAACCCACCACCCGCCAGGCAGAGTTGGTCTACTAAACTTACCGTCAGCCAGGCAGAGTTGGTCTACTAAACCCACCACCCGCCAGGCAGAGTTGGTCTACTAAACCCACCGTCAGCCAGGCAGAGTTGGTCTACTAAACCCACCCCCCGCCAGGCAGAGTTGGTCTACTAAACCCACCGTCAGCCAGACAGAGTTGGTCTACTAAACCCACCACCCGCCAGGCAGAGTTGGTCTACTAAACCCACCGTCAGCCAGTCAGAGTTGGTCTACTAAACCCACCAACCGCCAGGCAGAGTTGGTCTACTAAACCCACCGTCAGCCAGGCAGAGTTGGTCTACTAAACCCACCACCCACCAGGCAGAGTTGGTCTACTAAACCCACCACCAGCCAGGCAGAGTTGGTCTACTAAACCCACCGTCAGCCAGGCAGAGTTGGTCTACTAAACCCACCACCCGCCAGGCAGAGTTGGTCTACTAAACCCACCGTCAGCCAGGCAGAGTTGGTCTACTAAACCCACCACCCGCCAGGCAGAGTTGGTCTACTATACCCACCGTCAGCCAGGCAGAGTTGGTCTACTAAACCCACCCCCCGCCAGGCAGAGTTGGTCTACTAAACCCACCACCCACCAGGCAGAGTTGGTCTACTAAACCCACCACCCGCCAGGCAGAGTTGGTCTACTAAACCCACCGTCAGCCAGGCAGAGTTGGTCTACTAAACCCACCACCCGCCAGGCAGAGTTGGTCTACTAAACCCACCGTCAGCTAGGCAGAGTTGGTCTACTAAACCCACCACCCACCAGGCAGAGTTGGTCTACTAAACCCACCACCCGCCAGGCAGAGTTGGTCTACTAAACCCACCACCCGCCAGGCAGAGTTGGTCTACTAAACCCACCACCCGCCAGGCAGAGTTGGTCTACTAAACCCACCACCCGCCAGGCAGAGTTTGTCTACTAAACCCACCACCCGCCAGGCAGAGTTGGTCTACTAAACCCACCGTCAGCCAGGCAGAGTTGGTCTACTAAACCCACCCCCCGCCAGGCAGAGTTGGTCTACTAAACCCACCATCAGCCAGGCAGAGTTGGTCTACTAAACCCACCACCCACCAGGCAGAGTTGGTCTACTA
This sequence comes from Anisus vortex, assembly GCA_949126835.1. Lineage (NCBI taxonomy): Eukaryota > Metazoa > Mollusca > Gastropoda > Planorbidae > Anisus > Anisus vortex. The sequence goes on from OX421507.1 coordinate 29,605,779, forward strand.
AACCCACCACCCGCCAGGCAGAGTTGGTCTACTAAACCCACCGTCAGCCAGGCAGAGTTGGTCGACTAAACCCACCACCCGCCAGGCAGAGTTGGTCTACTAAACCCACCGTCAGCCAGGCAGAGTTGGTCTACTAAACCCACCACCCGCCAGGCAGAGTTGGTCTACTAAACCCACCGTCAGCCAGGCAGAGTTGGTCTACTAAACCCACCACCCGCCAGACAGAGTTGGTCTACTAAACCCAACGTCAGCCAGGCAGAGTTGGTCTACTAAACCCACCACCCACCAGGCAGAGTTGGTCTACTAAACCCACCACCCACCAGGCAGAGTTGGTCTACTAAACCCACCGTCAGCCAGGCAGAGTTGGTCTACTAAACCCACCGTCAGCCAGGCAGAGTTGGTCTACTAAACCCACCACCCGCCAGGCAGAGTTGGTCTACTAAACCCACCGTCAGCCAGGCAGAGTTGGTCTACTAAACCCACCACCCGCCAGACAGAGTTGGTCTACTAAACCCAACGTCAGCCAGGCAGAGTTGGTCTACTAAACCCACCACCCACCAGGCAGAGTTGGTCTACTAAACCCACCACCCACCAGGCAGAGTTGGTCTACTAAACCCAACGTCAGCCAGGCAGAGTTGGTCTACTAAACCCACCACCCACCAGGCAGAGTTGGTCTACTAAACCCACCACCCGCCAGACAGAGTTGGTCTACTAAACCCAACGTCAGCCAGGCAGAGTTGGTCTACTAAACCCACCACCCACCAGGCAGAGTTGGTCTACTAAACCCACCGTCAGCCAGGCAGAGTTGGTCTACTAAACCCACCACCCGCCAGGCAGAGTTGGTCTACTAAACCCACCGTCAGCCAGGCAGAGTTGGTCTACTAAACCCACCACCCGCCAGGCAGAGTTGGTCTACTAAACCCACCGTCAGCCAGGCAGAGTTGGTCTACTAAACCCACCACCCGCCAGGCAGAGTTGGTCTACTAAACCCACCGTCAGCCAGGCAGAGTTGGTCTACTAAACCCACCCCCCGCCAGGCAGAGTCGGTCTACTAAACCCACCGTCAGCCAGACAGAGTTGGTCTACTAAACCCACCACCCGCCAGGCAGAGTTGGTCTACTAAACCCACCGTCAGCCAGTCAGAGTTGGTCTACTAAACCCACCAACCGCCAGGCAGAGTTGGTCTACTAAACCCACCGTCAGCCAAGCAGAGTTGGTCTACTAAACCCACCACGCACCAGGCAGAGTTGGTCTACTAAACCCACCACCCGCCAGGCAGAGTTGGTCTACTAAACCCACCGTCAGCCAGGCAGAGTTGGTCTACTAAACCCACCACCCGCCAGGCAGAGTTGGTCTACTAAACCCACCGTCAGCCAGGCAGAGTTGGTCTACTAAACCCACCACCCGCCAGGCAGAGTTGGTCTACTAAACCCACCGTCAGCCAGGCAGAGTTGGTCTACTAAACCCACCCCCCGCCAGGCAGAGTCGGTCTACTAAACCCACCGTCAGCCAGACAGAGTTGGTCTACTAAACCCACCACCCGCCAGGCAGAGTTGGTCTACTAAACCCACCGTCAGCCAGTCAGAGTTGGTCTACTAAACCCACCAACCGCCAGGCAGAGTTGGTCTACTAAACCCACCGTCAGCCAAGCAGAGTTGGTCTACTAAACCCACCACGCACCAGGCAGAGTTGGTCTACTAAACCCACCACCCGCCAGGCAGAGTTGGTCTACTAAACCCACCGTCAGCCAGGCAGAGTTGGTCTACTAAACCCACCACCCGCCAGGCAGAGTTGGTCTACTAAACCCACCGTCAGCCAGGCAGAGTTGGTCTACTAAACCCACCACCCGCCAGGCAGAGTTGGTCTACTATACCCACCGTCAGCCAGGCAGAGTTGGTCTACTAAACCCACCCCCCGCCAGGCAGAGTTGGTCTACTAAACCCACCGTCAGCCAGACAGAGTTGGTCTACTAAACCCACCACCCGCCAGGCAGAGTTGGTCTACTAAACCCACCGTCAGCCAGTCAGAGTTGGTCTACTAAACCCACCAACCGCCAGGCAGAGTTGGTCTACTAAACCCACCGTCAGCCAGGCAGAGTTGGTCTACTAAACCCACCGTCAGCCAGGCAGAGTTGGTCTACTAAACCCACCACCCGCCAGGCAGAGTTAGTCTACTAAACCCACCGTCAGCCAGGCAGAGTTGGTCTACTAAACCCACCACCCGCCAGGCAGAGTTGGTCTACTAAACCCACCGTCAGCCATGCAGAGTTGGTCTACTAAACCCACCACCCGCCAGGCAGAGTTGGTCTACTAAACCCACCGTCAGCCAGGCAGAGTTGGTCTACTAAACCCACCACCCGCCAGGCAGAGTTGGTCTACTAAACCCACCGTCAGCCAGGCAGAGTTGGTCTACTAAACCCACCACCCGCCAGGCAGAGTTGGTCTACTAAACCCACCGTCAGCCAGGCAGAGTTGGTCTACTAAACCCACCACCCGCCAGGCAGAGTTGGTCTACTAAACCCACCGTCAGCCAGGCAGAGTTGGTCTACTAAACCCACCCCCCGCCAGGCAGAGTCGGTCTACTAAACCCACCGTCAGCCAGACAGAGTTGGTCTACTAAACCCACCACCCGCCAGGCAGAGTTGGTCTACTAAACCCACCGTCAGCCAGTCAGAGTTGGTCTACTAAACCCACCAACCGCCAGGCAGAGTTGGTCTACTAAACCCACCGTCAGCCAAGCAGAGTTGGTCTACTAAACCCACCACGCACCAGGCAGAGTTGGTCTACTAAACCCACCACCCGCCAGGCAGAGTTGGTCTACTAAACCCACCGTCAGCCAGGCAGAGTTGGTCTACTAAACCCACCACCCGCCAGGCAGAGTTGGTCTACTAAACCCACCGTCAGCCAGGCAGAGTTGGTCTACTAAACCCACCACCCGCCAGGCAGAGTTGGTCTACTATACCCACCGTCAGCCAGGCAGAGTTGGTCTACTAAACCCACCCCCCGCCAGGCAGAGTTGGTCTACTAAACCCACCGTCAGCCAGTCAGAGTTGGTCTACTAAACCCACCAACCGCCAGGCAGAGTTGGTCTACTAAACCCACCGTCAGCCAGGCAGAGTTGGTCTACTAAACCCACCACCCACCAGGCAGAGTTGGTCTACTAAACCCACCACCAGCCAGGCAGAGTTGGTCTACTAAACCCACCGTCAGCCAGGCAGAGTTGGTCTACTAAACCCTACACCCGCCAGGCAGAGTTGGTCTACTAAACCCACCGTCAGCCAGGCAGAGTTGGTCTACTAAACCCACCACCCGCCAGGCAGAGTTGGTCTACTATACCCACCGTCAGCCAGGCAGAGTTGGTCTACTAAACCCACCCCCCGCCAGGCAGAGTTGGTCTACTAAACCCACCACCCACCAGGCAGAGTTGGTCTACTAAACCCACCACCCGCCAGGCAGAGTTGGTCTACTAAACCCACCGTCAGCCAGGCAGAGTTGGTCTACTAAACCCACCACCCACCAGGCAGAGTCTGTCTACTAAACCCACCACCCGCCAGGCAGAGACGGTCTACTAAACCCACCACCCGCCAGGCAGAGTTGGTCTACTAAACCCACCACCCGCCAGGCAGAGTTGGTCTACTAAACCCACCACCCGCCAGGCAGAGTTTGTCTACTAAACCCACCGTCAGCCAGGCAGAGTTGGTCTACTAAACCCACCACCCGCCAGGCAGAGTTGGTCTACTAAACCCACCACCCACCAGGCAGAGTTAGTCTACTAAACCCACCGTCAGCCAGGCAGAGTTGGTCTACTAAACCCACCACCCGCCAGGCAGAGTTGGTCTACTAACCCACCGTCAGCCAGGCAGAGTTGGTCTACTAAACCCACCACCCGCCAGGCAGAGTTAGTCTACTAAACCCACCGTCAGCCAGGCAGAGTTGGTCTACTAAACCCACCACCCGCCAGGCAGAGTTAGTCTACTAAACCCACCGTCAGCCAGGCAGAGTTGGTCTACTAAACCCACCGTCAGCCAGGCAGAGTTGGTCTACTAAACCCACCCCCCGCCAGGCAGAGTTGGTCTACTAAACCCACCGTCAGCCAGGCAGAGTTAGTCTACTAAACCCACCACCCGCCAGGCAGAGTTGGTCTACTAAACCCACCGTCAGCCAGGCAGAGTTGGTCTACTAAACCCACCCCCCGCCAGGCAGAGTTGGTCTACTAAACCCACCGTCAGCCAGGCAGAGTTGGTCTACTAAACCCACCGTCAGCCAGGCAGAGTTGGTCTACTAAACCCACCCCCCGCCAGGCAGAGTTGGTCTACTAAACCCACCGTCAGCCAGGCAGAGTTGGTCTACTAAACCCACCGTCAGCCAGGCAGAGTTGGTCTACTAAACCCACCGTCAGCCAGGCAGAGTTGGTCTACTAAACCCACCGTCAGCCAGGCAGAGTTGGTCTACTAAACCCACCGTCAGCCAGGCAGAGTTGGTCTACTAAACCCACCGTCAGCCAGGCAGAGTTGGTCTACTAAACCCACCCCCCGACAGGCAGAGTTGGTCTACTAAACCCACCGTCAGCCAGGCAGAGTTGGTCTACTAAACCCACCGTCAGCCAGGCAGAATTGGTCTACTAAACCCACCACCCGCCAGGCAGAGTTGGTCTACTAAACCCACCGTCAGCCAGGCAGAGTTGGTCTACTAAACCCACCACCCGCCAGGCAGAGTTGGTCTACTAAACCCACCGTCAGCCAGGCAGAGTTGGTCTACTAAACCCACCCCCCGCCAGGCAGAGTTGGTCTACTAAACCCACCGTCAGCCAGACAGAGTTGGTCTACTAAACCCACCACCCGCCAGGCAGAGTTGGTCTACTAAACCCACCGTCAGCCAGTCAGAGTTGGTCTACTAAACCCACCAACCGCCAGGCAGAGTTGGTCTACTAAACCCACCGTCAGCCAGGCAGAGTTGGTCTACTAAACCCACCGTCAGCCAGGCAGAGTTGGTCAACTAAACCCACCACCCGCCAGGCAGAGTTGGTCTACTAAACCCACCGTCAGCCAGGCAGAGTTGGTCTACTAAACCCACCACCCGCCAGGCAGAGTTGGTCTACTAAACCCACCGTCAGCCAGGCAGAGTTGGTCTACTAAACCCACCACCCGCCAGGCAGAGTTGGTCTACTAAACCCACCGTCAGCCAGGCAGAGTTGGTCTACTAAACCCACCACCCGCCAGGCAGAGTTGGTCTACTAAACCCACCGTCAGCCAGGCAGAGTTGGTCTACTAAACCCACCCCCCGCCAGGCAGAGTTGGTCTACTAAACCCACCGTCAGCCAGGCAGAGTTAGTCCACTAAACCCACCGTCAGCCAGGCAGAGTTGGTCTACTAAATCCACCACCCGCCAGGCATCATTTGATCAATAAAAAGACAAAACAAATTTTGATGTGCACAATAAAGTTTGAAAAGTTAAATTTAGTTAAAGTTTCACTTACAAGTTATCTAATGTAGATCTAGCAACAGTGGTGTCTTTTAGTGGAGTCAAAAAAATGTAATGTTATGTTCTACAATTCTTACAACGTTATTGTATGCTTTTGTTAACAACTAATAAACCTTGATTGAACTGACCGCATTATTATTTTAATACTTTTTTTTACCAATAAGACATAATTCAGTATTAAACAAACACAACAACTTTTATGTATTCGATATGCTGCCGAGAGGCTTAGAGACTCAGTGGGAAGGAAGCATTGAGCGCAAGAGTCTGTCTCAACCCCGCCTTGGTGCCTGGATGTCTGGCTGTCCAGGCCTATAGTCTGGAATGTGTGCTACCATGCGACAGTTGAGGTACACGAGCGAGCCACCTCGTTAATGATCCAAGATAATGTTTTGCTTATACTGCCTATCGGCTGTGTGCCTAGTCTCGGACAGGGTCTAAAGTCTGATCATTCACAATTTGTTTTAAATAACTAAGATAATTAATGTAAAATGTTTAATGAATAATTTGAAACAAATTATTTTTGATGATTCATATTTATTGACTTGATGTCATAGAGCATTTATTCTTTCACATTTTCTCTCCAGAACTATTGTGTTCATGTTTGTTTTTGTTGACCGAAACAATAAAACCTTGGACTCGGGTGTAGACACTTGGGTAGTTGACTGAAACATATTGATATTTTAAATTAAAACTACATAATACATGTATACATACTTATACTGTCTATAAATTAAATAAACGTTTGCATGGTTGGTGTGTCGAACACTGCTGAGATTGATGATAACAAGCTAGTAGCTAAAAAGGTGTTTTTGAACATTACATTTACAATATAAAAAAGTTAAATAATTGTTTGTGCATTGTATCTATTTAAAAATGAGTATTGATATAAACTTATACAATTTAAGTAAAATGTAAATTGTGAAGTAAGAAAATGATAGTTACAATAATATTGCCCTACAACACATTACATACTTACTGTCTCTCATGAATAGTTTTTAAATATATAAAGAACAGTGCATTTTTTGTATAAAAAAAATATGTGCCGGTACTCAGTGATGGATTGCCTAACTTTTAACTGCCAGTTCGCACCTCGATGCAAGCTAAATCACAACTGCAAAGATACTAAATGTCTAAAACAATTTTTTTCTATAATTAACCAACTTAAATTGTTTTATCATTACTTTATTAGTATACCGTACACATTTGTTATGATTTGTAAAATTTAACTAACACCTTATTCAAGTTATTCTTGATTTACTTTTAAAAAATTGTGTTAAGTTATTTTGTGTTTTATAGGAAAGAACCCTGTTAAAAATAAAAATGAAATATAAATGTTGAATAAATTATTCATAATAAATTCCAAAGTTTGATCAAGTTCTCATCTGACGTATACTCCCGACTGCGTTCTTTGCTGTTGGTATCTGTGGCTGAATGTCTGCCTCTAAGCAACCATGAATCAACGTATTTTATGGGGTCAAAACGTACGAGTGTTGGTCCAACTAATCTGATAAATAACAGTGAAGATACAGTTGTTGTCATCAATAAAATTCTTGTCGGAGTGATCATAAGATTCATTTGCGAAAATCCTCTTTCGGCGTCAGATGAAGAAATTGGGATTGTACTGAGAGCAATTTGCAAAGGAAGTAGTTTATCCGAAATGTTTTTTTTCGATGAGATATTCACAAAATCCGCGAATCATTATTCTTTCGTTTAATTGCAATCTTGTTTACAAGTTTCTCATTTCTGTTTCGCCAAATGTTAAGTGAGTACAAATGTTGTCCGGTCATTGCTTTGTATCGAGCACTCGAGCCCAATATGCCAACTCAGCATCTTCACTAGAAAGAAACCTTTGTTCAATTGATTCTTGTAGGTTTTTCTAAAAAGCTTTTACGTCAATTGGTGGATCACTGGTACAGTTTTTGTTGTGAAGTGAAACTCCTTTGAAAAGGTTACTATGTACAGCAGTGGCCGCGATTTTATAATAAGGGCCTGGAATAATTTGCCTTTCTTCAAAATCTGTATAACAGCCTTGATTTTTTTATCTGCTCTGTAGATGTCTATGGTGCGCTCTTGCAAATCCAAACTTAACTCTGACAATTCTTGGAGCGAATCGCACATCAATCCGAGGTCTAGTACAAATTCAGTAGAAGTAATCTTTCGCTGCAAACCTTCATACATGCATTGATATTTTTTGTCTGTGGTTGAGTCAAGTTTTGCTTCTTCAAAATGTTGTACCAAAACTTCATAATCTTCCTAAACTGCTAAAGCAGAACGGAAGCTGGATGCCACTCGTCGCGTGCTTAACATTCTTCCAATTTTGTATAACTCAGCCTCTAACAAACGAGCACATATTTGCAATTCTCTGCAATTTTTGGGCAAAGAATGATAAACTACATACATTTTATAACTGAATGCCTTAAACATGTTGATTTCTGAAACTTGTTTACGACATCACCAACGGAGAGTTCCAGTCGGTGATTTGCACAATGCCAAACCAAAACCGATGGAAACTTTTCTTTTAGCAATGTCTTGACGCCACTTTTGCTTCCCAACATCACAGCTGCTCCATCAGATGCAAGAGAAACTAAGTTCCTTCTTAGAAAGTCTTGTATTAACCCATAGAAATGAAGGCAGTGCAGTAAAAAAGAAAAAAACTCCATTTGCAGTTACACTTTCGAGTTCTACCAAATCCAATAATAAATTTACTGGTGAGATTATTCCACTATCTGCAAGACAGACACGAATATACACAATTAAAGTCGATTTTCGGCTAAGCGTAGTTGATTCGTCGATAATCAATAAAATTTTATTGTTCGACCGTACAATTTCTTGGAACAATTTTTCCATTCACTATATTTATGGGATTCACTATATTTATGCAAGCATTGGTTGAATGAAGAATACGGCCCATCTCAACTCCATTTAGTTCTTGCAAATCTATTTCAGATTCGAAATTACGAAACGATTGGTTTTCGTTGGCTACTTTATATGCTGTACGAAAAATATTTGCAGTTACGATTTTCTCACGAGTTTTAACACGTTCTCAATAGGTGCTGCATCGGCTTCTGTTAGGATCTTAAGCGCAGCTTTGTGTGCCACAGTTTCTTTATAATCGAATAATTTCTTTCTTAAAGACATAAGCTGTTGTTGTCGATTAGTACCGAAGTAAGTTATTTTATTGTCGGCCCATTCGTTCGATACCTTCATTCCATCTTTGCCTCGACTCTGAGATTGCCAACTTTTCGGCAAGGGATACAACCAATTTTTTTTTTATTATGGATAGATAGCCAATCATATTTCACAAGGAAATAATTTCTTTGATCTAAAGACCAGCAGGTAGGCCAGTCAACATTTGCAGGCTGCAGTTGTTCAAAAGAACGATATTTGACGGTTTTGGTTCCAATAGTTCCATTAGAGTTTCTTCTGTGACATTGGCTTCTGCCGTTATTTCTTCAGTCAGTAGGCCTATGGTTTTCTTACTTAGGCTACGGCAAAGTCCAAGTCGGGACATCATTCAATCGCGAAAAGAAATCAGAAATTTTATTTCATTCCCAAAGTGGGCTAAGAAATAATTATTACTTAAATTATCAATTTCTAACTACGCTCGTTTTAATTTCTTTAAGTCTTAATTATTACATTCAAAATTTTAAATTTTACCGGCATTACGTCTTTAAAACAAGCATGATCGGAAAGGTGTGCGGAAAGCAGTTTCGCATTTTATATTTTAATTCTTATTCCGCGCAATATTAAAATAATTCAATTTTAACATATTAATAATATAATAAATTGATAATAAACGTTAAAATAGAAAAAAAGTAATAATTTTTCCCCACATTGAAAAAGGTGCCGGTACGCCGTACCGGTGCGTACCGTCATAAAAAAGCACTGGTTGTAATTAATGTTTAATTTAACTTTACCCTCATTAATTACCGTCCAGTTTGTACATCAAAATGGTTTATTTATTAATTTTTTTACAATTTTTATTGTAAAGCAATTAATTTGATTTCAATATAAATGATACGATTATGACCTAAAAATTATTTTTTCAAAGAGGCGCTGAGACTCGGCCTATACAAGGTCATCAGCTAATGTGGAAAAAAACTTCTCTATTTTTGTATAATTCAAAGTATGTTTCTTTAAACGGACATAATATAAGCACGTGAAGAATGTCTGAAGATTTATTTTGTACTTTTTTTTTCATTGTATATTCTTACACCCACTTCAATCGTCAAGTCATTGAGCAACTTGAATGAACAACTGGAGCCGTTTGGATAAACTAAATAAACAAATGAATCATCAAAACTTTACTGTACGAGTTCTCAAGTTGGAAGTCTGTACGTTCATTTACTATAATAGGAGAAAAAAAAAGACATCAATGTATTGAACGTTACTATAGGGCGTTTGCAATCCCGTGACAAAAAGCACGTGATTTGTGTTTACTTTGAGTAATGGTGTACAATTAAATATGGCCGCTGTATTAATAAAGTTTCATATAGGCTCGAGCTTTTTTTAAATGATGTGTTGTGTTTTAAGTCTTATTAAGATTTAAGCTGTATTATGTATGTTAAATAAAATAGGCTATTTTATTACTATCATAGACATAGATCATAGACGATGTGAGCCTAATAGTGACTATCAATTACCAACACTATCAATTGACATCGGGTCACATCGTAGCCTAGCCTACGAAACATTAAAAGTGTAGACCTATAAAGTGAAATTGAAAGTGTAAATAGGTCTAGCCGGCCCTAGCCTAATCACATTAATCAATTAATCTACAGTACTACTATTTACCTCCTTATTTTTGAGTAGGATAGCCAATATTCAGATGTGAATTTTGCATGATAAAGAAGTACTTCACTTTCACCACGTTATGTTTGTACCTCAAGTGGGTTCTATATTTACACAAATACGTCACTAAATTTACACAAAAAAACTTAAGCTCCGCCTACTGAGAACGCTCTATTTGATAAAAGTTTTTCTTTTTGTTGTATTTGAAAAATAAAACTAATTTCAATTTATTTTGTCTGATTTCTCATACCGATTATATTGTGTGTCTGAGTGTATAATTTAACTTGTCAACGTTTTAACTTTTTCATTGACTTGTTTGTTCATAGTATGAGCAAACAGCCACACAGCAATACTGAACATTGAGAACCACAGAATTAAGTGTAAAATTGCAAATAAATAAAATGTGTATTCTATTGTTAATCAGTTTCTAAATGTTTATTTTTTATAATTATTAATTAAACCTGTCATGAATAGGATGCAAAAAATATTCTAATTTACTAGCTATTTACATTCTAAAATAAAAACATAGTATTATAGATTCCAGTAAAATGTATAAATCCTTAATTTAGAATTAATCACTGGTATAACATGTTTGGAGCTGTTAAATTTTATTATTCAATGAATTTATACAATGTTTTCTATGAGCTTAAAGCCTATAGAGTCTATGGCGAATGTTATTAGATTTTAAATACACTATAAATTGAAACAAAATTCTTCAATTAAACAACAAAAATTCCCATCACACATTAATTCAAAGACAACAAAAGAAAATGTTGACAAAGTGAAGTGTAATCAATAAATAGAGAGTTCTGTGGTTACTATAATAGGCCTATATTATAACAAATACACATCTATATTAGGGAGGAGGGAAAAGTGTGTAAATTAAACTTAGAAATAAAGAAACTAGACTAATAAAATACGCAGAAAAAATACTGTTTGTGTTCCATAAATGCAAGAATAATTATTGATCTTGTTTTTTAAGAAATCAATTCTAACATTGTTTTAAACTTATTAACCCTTTGTTGCATGAGGTATGAAGGAGTCGAGATACAGAGTTGATTTTTGGTACACAGCCTTCTATCAACATAAAAATAACTCTGAAAAAACAATTTTTCACCTATCGTGCCCGTGGGGGTGGGGTCAGAATGTCCAATATATTGGACGCCATGAACGCCAGGATCCATTTTGTCCTCATAAGACGAAATAGACAAATAATTTTATTTTTAGTAGTTTCTAAAGTATAATCATAATTTGACTACATATTTTGAAAGTTTTTATAATTAGCAATTAAACACATGTAAATATAGCATGTATCAGTTTGTAAATTATACATTTTATAATAAAAAGTGAGAAAAATTAGCAAAGCCAATAAAGTAATATATTTTTTAAACGTTTATTTTTAATTCATTGTATGCTTTTTCAAAGTTTTTAGGTTACATTTACATTATATTTTTAATATGTTTTCTTTTGAGCTTTGTACAATATAATAAAAAAAAACATTCTTCTCTTTTGTCATTCTATTTGATATCTACATACATACTACATTTTTTTTATATTCTACCAATACACTGTAAGAGTCCTCCTATGCATGACGTCCAATATTTTGGACAACCCAATAAATAGTACTTCCTCCATGTATGCATGGTGTCCAATAAACTGGACATGGCACTAAAAATCATTCTGACTTATAAATATCAAAATATATACGCTAGAATATGTTTAGTTATGTAGCTGTAACATAAATACACACTTACAATATATTTTTAAATTATTAGATGTATTGTGTTGAGTACAAAAAAATAAAATGTCCCTTTCCTCTTAAAGGCTTTGAACGTCTTCCATTGTAATTGTTATTGAAAAAAAAGTAGTCAAGAGTACCGGCTCTTGGCTATTAAAAAACATGGTCCATAGAAACATTAAGACACAGAACAAAATATCTTTTGCATAAAGCTAAAGGTATGGGAATTAAAAAATTCGAAAACGTGTCCAATATATTGGACGCTATGCAACAAAGGGTAAACTGTAAGCCTGAAATCAAACCATGTATAATGTATAGGCATAGGACGAAACAATTCTTTAAATTATAGAGGGAGAATATGGAACAAAGAAGAATTTTAATGTCAACAAAAATTTGTTTACCCAGTAAAATGCTGTCAAAGAAAATGAAATACATAAAGAGCTTCTATTATCTGGTATATTCATGGAAATAATTTAATACAAACTAAATATGCAAAGTATTTAGGGAGAAATAATAAATAAAACAAAAACTATCCTTTTATCCATAAGTCGATGAAACTATTTAATAAGAATCCAAGAAACTTTTGGCTCTATTAGAATTATTTTTAAAATTGCTACAGAACATAAGACTATTACTAAAAAAAATGTCTAACATTAATTTGACATAGGCTTGGATAGAATATAGGCTACATCTTTTACCTAGGACCAATTGGTTAACGATTATAACAATCAGAAGGCTTATTATACTAAGATAATTATAACAATCAGAAGGCTTATTATACTAAGATACAAAAAAAACTCTTTGCTTTATTTTCAAGGTAAAATTGATAAACTGTATCTTTCTTTAACTAATCTAGTAGTATCTAAGCATGGATTGGTCTACCTGACTTGAGAAACCAGGTAAACTATCAACATAACATCATTTAAAATATTCAAACTATAAGTCTAGATAGCAAACATATTGCTAGGTCTAAGTCTAGATAGCAAACACATAGCTAGGTCTACGTCTAGAAAGCAAACGCATAGCTAGGTCTAAGTCTAGAAAGCAAACAAATAGCTAGGTCTAAGTCTAGAAAGCAAACACATAGCTAGGTCTAAGTCTAGAAAGCAAACACATAGCTAGGTCTAAGTCTAGAAAGCAAACACATAGCTAGGTCTAAGTCTAGAAAGCAAACACATAGCTAGGTCTAAGTCTAGAAAGCAAACACATAGCTAGGTCTAAGTCTAGAAAGCAAACACATAGCTAGGTCTAAGTCTAGAAAGCAAACACATAGCTAGGTCTAAGTCTAGTAAGCAAACACATAGCTAGGTCTAAGTCTAGAAAGCAAACACATAGCTAGGTCTAAGTCTAGAAAGCAAACACATAGCTAGGTCTAAGTCTAGAAAGCAAACACATAGCTAGGTCTAAGTCTAGAAAGCAAACACATAGCTAGGTCTAAGTCTAGAAAGCAAACACATAGCTAGGTCTAAGTCTAGATAGCAAACACATAGCTAGGTCTAAGTCTAGATAGCAAACACATAGCTAGGTCTAAGTCTAGATAGCAAACACATAGCTAGGTCTAAGTCTAGAAAGCAAACACATAGCTAGGTCTAAGTCTAGATAGCAAACACATAGCTAGGTCTAAGTCTAGAAAGCAAACACATAGCTAGGTCTAAGTCTAGATAGCAAACACATAGCTAGGTCTAAGTGTAGGATGCAATACATATTTGTACATAAAGTGTGTCTAGAACATTATGGTCATAGATTTTAATCTATTTATTAAAGCCAAAGAAGATCATAATTATTTTCCCCAAAACTCGCATCACTGCCCTACGTATTTTTAGAGAGAAGAAGCTAGGGGCAGATAGTTGTCAGAAATGAAATCGCTGTCTCTCTATCAATATACGTTCTTTAATTATAAAAGCAATAATAAACCAATAATGGTTTAATAGTTAGTTCTGATGGGAGTGATAAAAGACAAAGCGGGGGCCTGATAATAAACAACTAACAATAGAATAACAATTAAAATATAAAATGTATAATTGAAAGAAGTCACCAAAGTAAAAAATATTCAATAGCTTCGGCAAAAATATTAAAGACTTTTAACTAAAAGAAAAGGGAAAATCTAATTAACTAAATATGGGCGTACATACAGCACACTGGATAGTCAAACAGGAGTAGATTACTATGCAGGATAAGCTTAGTCATACACACACCTAGGCTACAAGATTGTTAGGCTTATCCAGTATAGAAAGGTAATCGTTACTTGAAGTAGCACACCTTTTTTTTTTGTGCTGATGGAAATAAGTTTTATAAATAATGGATTCGCACAAAACATTTCTTGAAATGCCTTGCTAACTTTATTTAGTCTTGGCTATTGTGGTTCTTTTTTTCCAAATACCAACTATGGCTTGATCAAACCTGATGTTAAGTTACAGTTACAATTAACATGAATCTTTTTACATTTAGACTCATCTTTTAGTTTAGACCTGCGCTTCTCTTTGATGTACACAATGGAAACTAGTTCTTCCCTGTGACCCTGAATATTTCGGCTAGACACCGCGACTGTGCTTCATTATTAACGGCACAATTAAATACACACTCTTTTGATTGGTGCTACGTGAAACCTTTCAATACATTATTTTACAAGTCCACGGTGTGTTGTTGGTAACTATTCCTTTTGAAACTGTCATTTCTCTAATATTCACTTTGACACAGAAATATACCTATAAAACTACGCATATTTGGCTTTTATGGCCTGAGACTTGTGACATTACACATGGGGGGGGGGGGGGGGAACCAAAATCCGGTTGTAATATGGTTTTGAAAAAGAAAAACGGTTTTAACATCCCTAGTTTAAATAGACATATACAATGTAAAATAAATTAAATTTGCATTATTGTCCTTAAATGCCTCCAATACAATATTACTTTATAAATGTTATATTGATAGCTCTAACTCACACACAAATAAAATGGAAACTGTCACTGGAGCTTAGACCATCAAAGAGTTCCAGGTAGTCTTTGGCACAGAGAGGGCTGACTTTCAAGTCCTTGTTCAAATTACTGAAAGACAGAAGTAAATGTACATTGACAAAAATGTCTACATTGATTTATTGCAGGGACCCATTACCAACCCTTCATCTTATTAATACCGAGACCTATGAATTATTGATGACTTTAAGCATTTGTCCTGGGCTACTGTCCAATTGTTACTACGGTAAGCTGATTACAAACTGTGTATTTAACTGACTTGAAGGTACATTTTCTGTATTTAAAAAAAAAAAGGAAATAGTTCAAATATATTCATGCAAACTGATCATACTTTGGCAGCAATAGTATTGGACATGTGTGCCCCAGTGGACGTTTTCTGTGATATTCACTCCAATAAGGTACTTGGCATCTGATACCCTCTCAAGAGTGTGAGTATAGCTGGTGGGGATTCTAGTCCTCTTTCTTGAAATAGAGAGGAGGTTGCACTTATCAACGTTGAACGCCATTTGCCATTTCGATTCCCAGGTCTCCAACTTATTGAGGTCGCCCTGTAGATATAAAGCATCATATTGGCTTTCGATTTGAGAATACATGGTATGTATTAATGGTACCATGGTAAGATATCATCTTCAAATAGTCGAAAACCCTGGCGTGGATCATGTCTCCCAGGTCATTGATGTAGATCATAGGTTCTCAACGGGGGCGATATCGCCCCCCAGGGGGCGGTGAAGAGGTCTTGGGGGGCGTCGACGATCCCGGGGGCGATAAAGGGCGATGGAGGGCAAATGGGCGGTGCAAACCTTCTTGAAATAATGTTAACAGATTTACACTTTAAATTAAAAAATTAAAGGACTTAATAATTATAACAGTAATATTTAGCTTGGTGAGTCAATAGCAGAGCAGTCGATAAAAATTAATAGACTGATCCGCTAATGACCTATTGCCACAGTGTAATTGTGACGTAGATAGCTCAGAACAGAAGTGGTTGGAGAAGTACCCTACACACCAACACACCGGTACAAATGCTGCCAGGGGGCAATATTCGCGGAGGCTAAAAGAGCAGCGAAGAAAAAAAAACATAGGCTGCCCCTGCCCAACTCCAACGGTCACGCTTTCCAATGCCAGAGATGCGACAGTTTATCTCTCAAGGATAGGTCTCCACAGACACAGCTAATGCTGCAAAACTGTCAAAATATAAAGGGCGCTAATAAAATTGTCTTCTGATTTAGGGTTGTTAAACGTAAACCGGAATACCGGATTTTTTGGAAAGGGGGGGGGACAGAAATCCGGTTCTAAACCGGTTTTATGCAACCAAAAACCGGTTTTGAAGAAAAAAAAACGGTTTTAACATTAATACTTCTGATACTATGGAGCCAATGAATTGTGACGTAAAAGTTATTCCAAGTCGTAGGCCCCTATATGGGCTTAACCTAGATTTATTACTATATTTGGATTATTTTCCGAGAATGGCTAATAGGATGGGGCGTTATATTGTGGATGAAATATGACGTAGAACACAATTGCTGCTAAATAACCAACATTCTAACTATTAGAAATAGGAATCGCGCTGATTTTTTAAAGTAGCGGTTCGATTAAGTACTAATGTATCATTCCTTAGCATCGTCCTGTGAAGTCTG
Source organism: Anisus vortex (assembly GCA_949126835.1). Lineage (NCBI taxonomy): Eukaryota > Metazoa > Mollusca > Gastropoda > Planorbidae > Anisus > Anisus vortex. The sequence goes on from OX421507.1 coordinate 29,622,397, forward strand.
GAGCGAGCGTAAGCTAGCTACTTGTAGGCCCGCTATTCATGAACCAACTGCACTTTCTCAAGAATTCTCTCTATCAAGTCATACATAAAAAAAAAAAAAAAGCCCGTGTCTGTCTCCGCATCGCTGAATGGCCATTACTAAATGACACATAGTCTACTTGCGAGCGTGCTTCAAATAGCTAACGGGTTAGGATAGCTGTGTCTGATATTAGGTGACACATTTGTACCCATGGGTCTCAAAGACTGGCGAAGTGTGTAAACCGTCGATACGTTCCCGTTAAGAATACACCGGCTGGCGAACGCATGGGGGACAGCTCCTGCAGCGGGTCCGAAACCCATTGCACTGCCGAGAGGATACGGGGTCTCGGTGGGGAGGAAACAATGGACGCTGCAACTCCGTTTCGAGAACCACCCGGTGCCTGGATGTCTGTACCTGTAGTATAGGATGTGTGCTACTGGGTGACAGTGCAGTTATACGGGAGAGCCACCACGATAATGATCTTAGGGGAACCGTAGAGGGCAACCTAGCTGCGGAATCCTCACTGTTACACGGCACGCCACGCCTTTGGCGTGTTGTGGGGTGGCTCCAGCCCGGACAGAGCTTGGGAGTGCCCCCCCCCCTCTGAGCTCAAACCTATCCTTACGCCCTGGACAAAAGAGCCCTTTGGGCTCGTCCGTTTCTTTTTTAAAGAGACCTTATAACTGTGTAATTCACAGGCAACATTTAGTTGCTAAAAATCTCAGCGATCGTCTGCATCAGTCTCTTCAATATGTAATAACTGCAGTAAACAAAATCAGAAGCAATGCATTCAACGAGAGAGTGTGTTAAACAACTGTGTATTGAGAATGACGAAGACTATAATCGTTTGCTACTGGACGCTGGTTATCAAAAGGTGCCTGTTTAAATAGATTTTATGGGGTCTTTGACTTAGTGTTGGAGTTTCTAGAAAGCAAAGACTCTGTGAGAAAAAATCTTTAAAAAAAAAATAAACAATAGCGCAAATTTAACAGATTTATTTAATGAGTTCAAATGAGATGAACATTCAATTGATGGGAGATGACCTCAATTTGATCAAAACAAAAAGTGTAATTTCGGCATTTATGTAAAAACTTCAATTGTACAAACAAAACTTTGGACGAGGAGGATTTTATCAGTTTCCCATTCTTGCATCTGTAGAAAAAACTGAGGAAGACATTCTCATTTATTGTGATCACCTCGACGCACTTACTAACGACTTCCACAGTCGATTTCAACTTATTTCAAGACATTATTAACATAAAAATACATGATTGGGTTTTAGATTTTTTTTCTAATAGTGAAGAATTACAATCAGGCCTACCTACACAACTGCAAGAGGCATTGATTGAATTAGCAACCAATGAAGAACTCAAATTGAGATTTGTAAGAAAAGGCTATCACGACTTTTGGCTGTAAAATGTACATCAGTTTTTCCAGGATTGTAGGCTTTGGTAAAGCCTTTTTTTTTTAATTGCATTTTCATCTTCCTATTTAGTAGAGCGAGGTGCTGTCAGGCTACCACTTTGTTGTCAAAAAAAAAAAATAGAAGCAAGTTCCAAGTAGTGGAGCGTGGAGACTTGAGGCTTTTGCTAACCAAAATAGAACCTAATATTGACAACCTGCTGTCAACACACCAGGCGCAAGCTTCACACTAATACTCAGTTTTAAAACCTCTTGTGTATATGTTTGTAGATACTTACTAGATATGTGTATTATCATTTAAAAAAAATTAAAACCATTTAGGGCCTACAAAAAACTCTTCTTAACAATTGACTTTTACTTTAAAGCTCATCAAAAAGGAATTAAATATATGCCACCATACATACATTTTCTACTAAAACATTTACAACGGGGGGGGGGGGGGAGGGGTATGGGGGCGGTGAGCCCAAAAAAATGGTAAAAGGGGGCGGTGGGCCGAAAAAGGTTGAGAACCTATGATGTAGATCAAGAACAGTGTGGGCCCAAGCACCGAATCCTGAGGAACTCCAGACATGACCGGACCAAAGCAATAAAGAATAACTTGAATCTCAATCATGAACTAAATGGTTATAAGCCAATTTGATCTAAAATGTAGGAGATAGAATCTGGCTTTTTTTAAATCATAAAACATTTTGGTTGGCAACTGGGAACACTGGGCACACCTTTGACCTTTAACCTTAATAACCAAAATAAAACAAACAAAAAAACATGATGCTGACAACACGGGCTGTGTTAATAACTGGCGCATCGCGTGGGTTAGGATTAGAATATGTCAAGCAGATATTAATGTCTGATTCCTTAGAAATATTAATAGCAACATGTAGAAACCCTGATAGTGCTGACGAGCTCCAATCTATTGCACGATTAAATCCGTCTGTGAAAATTGTGAAGTTGGATATTGAAAGTGATGAAGAATTGGAATTGGCATTTCAGGTAGGCCTACCTACATTGGTAGGGTCCTAGTAGGGTAGCCCGTATGAGTACAATTTAAGTAGACCTAATCTACTTTTAATCTAGTCTACCAATAAATTATTATGGCACAAAAAAATACGAAAAGGCTCACGTCTATAAATAAATTTTAAAACTTGGGCTAAACTTTGGTTTAACTGCCCCACAGAATTTTTTTTAATATAATGGGACTTTAAAGGGTACAATATTTTATATTAGTAGACAATTTAAATTAATTTGAAGCCTTCTATTTCCACCATTGGTTCACTATTCCCTCTTGCATCTCCCCTCCCCACCGCACACAGTTTTTATACTAGTTGCTTTGCCCCTGCGTCCTGTATACAGTGTCAGTAAGACCCCCAACTTATAAAGTTTAGACTTGCAAAAATTCTGACATACCGGTCCAACAAACTATAGGCCGTGTTTTTATTAACTTATCTAAAATTGATAGAACTAAAAATAATAGAAGAAAGGTGAGACAAGTGATGATAAATCTAGGCTAATTCGTCTCAGGAAAGTTTTACCTAAAAGAATTGACTGAGGTATAGGCCTACTTTTGATGGCTCATAGGCTGACATAGGTTGCACTTGATTTGAATGAAACCTTGAAGTTGAAAATGGTGACTGAGCTGTATTGCCTTCGACTGGATTCTGAATTCAAATACTGGTGAAGGCTAGGATAGTTTCAGGGACTGGAGGGTGTCCCTGAGTCTACCCAGCTTTGATGGGTGCCTGACATTAGTTGTGGTAAAGTAAAGGTGGCTGAGTATTGTGCTGGCCATACAGTTTCCAAGAGTATGACGTGGCCACAGAAACTGGTGAACTCTGCTTCACCGGTTCTATGGATCAATTTTGTCAGAACGGATACTTTACTATCTAGTTAATATATAGTCATCAGACAAGAACAATGGAAGTAAAATAGTCTAGATCTACATCTTTGCAAGACAAGACCCTATGATCAATTTTGTCAGACCGGATACTTTACTATCTAGTTAATATATAGTCATCAGACAAGAACAATGGAAGTAAATTAGTCTAGATCTACATCTTTGCAAGACAAGACCCTATGATCAATTTTGTCAGACCGGATACTTTACTATCTAGTTAATATATAGTCATCAGACAAGAACAATGGAAGTAAAATAGTCTAGATCTACATCTTTGCAAGACAAGACCCTATGATCAATTTTGTCAGACCAGATACTTTACTATCTAGTTAATATATAGTCATCAGACAAGAACAATGGAAGTAAAATAGTCTATATCTACATCTTTGCAAGACAAGACCCTATGATCAATTTCGTCAGACCGGATACTTTACTATCTAGTTAATATATAGTCATCAGACAAGAACAATGGAAGTAAAATAGTCTAGATCTACATCTTTGCAGGACAAGACCCTATGATCAATTTTGTCAGACCGGATACTTTACTATCTACCCTATATACTCGCGTATAAGTCGCACTTTTTTTTACAGAAAATTTTGACAAAAAGTAGGGGTGCAACTTATACATCCGACACTGTTTTTGAAAATTTCGAAAAACATCACTACTCTGTCATAAAGTTTCCTACATAACCACTATAGTTGATTGGAGATGTGTAGAATTATTAGGTTATGCCTTTATTTGATTATGTTTCCCTTATGCATGATTAAAACAATTTTTTAAGGAAAGTTTCCAAATTAGGGTGAATATTTAGTAACTTTTATGTTTAAAAGGTATGCATTTTTGAGATGTTAAAAGGCAGTGTAACCCGGGAAGTCGTGGTACGACTTATGCGCTGGTCAATGACAACGTATAAGGAAAAAAAAACTTAAACTAGGGGTGCGACTTATGCACCGGTGCGACTTATACGCGAGTATATAAGGTAGTTAATATATAGTCATCAGACAAGAACAATGGAAGTAAAATAGTCTATATCTACATCTTTGCAAGACAAGACCCTATGATCAATTTCGTCAGACCGGATACTTTACTATCTAGTTAATATATAGTCATCAGACAAGATCAATGGAAGTAAAATAGTCTAGATCTACATCTTTGCAAGACAAGACCCTATGATCAATTTTGTCAGACCGGATACTTTACTATGTAGTTAATATATAGTCATCAGACAAGAACAATGGAAGTAAAATAGTCTAGATCTTCATCTAGACAAGACAAGACCCTATGATCAATTTTGTCAGAACGGATACTTTACTATCTAGTTAATATATAGTCATCAGACAAGAACAATGGAAGTAAAATAGTCTAGATCTACATCTTTGCAAGACAAGACCCGATGATCAATTTTGTCAGACCGGATACTTTACTATGTAGTTAATATATAGTCATCAGACAAGAACAATGGAAGTAAAATAGTCTAGATCTACATCTAGACAAGACAAGACCCTATGAATCCTATGATCAATTTTGTCAGACCGAATACTTTACTATGTAGTTAATATATAGTCATCAGACAATAACAATGGAAGTAAAATAGTCTAGATCTACATCTAGACAAGACAATACCCTATGATCAATTTTGTCAGACCGGATACTTTACTATCTAATTAATATATAGTCATCAGACAAGAACAATGGAAGTAAAATAGTCTAGATCTACATCAAGACAAGACACAAGACCCTATACTATGATCAATTTTACAGATACCAAGGATGATGGTTTAGGAAAATATATTTTAACATTTTACATTTAATTCTTTTTGACAATCAAATGCACCTAAAAATTTCTTACTTGTTTTGCTACTAGGAAGTGAAAACTGCTGTTGGTGAAATGGGATTAAATCTATTAATAAGCAACGCTGCCATATACGACAGATCTGACAGTGGTGGGATTGAAATGCAGACAAGAGATAAGATGCAAACACACTTCAATGTCAATGTCACAGGTGGGTGAGTATATTGTTTGAAGAATTTTTCAAAGTAATTTTTTACCTGCGTCAGCCCACAAGTTTTTGGGTTCTGTGTGAAAGATTTTTAAAGATCTATGCCTAATTCGCACAAATAAAGTGCAATATTGCAATATTTCCAATCATCAGGCCCCATTTTGGTTGTGCAGAAATTCCTCCCACTTCTACAGCTTGCGGCAACCCACAATGATAAAGATTCATCACTTAGTTGCAACAAAGCTGGAATTGTAATGGTGTCTTCAAGAGTTGGTTCCCAGAATATTGCATTTGATGATAGTCCAGGAGCTTCTCTATCACTGCATTACAAGTAAGTCCAGGAGCTTCTCTATCACTGCATTACAAGTAAGTCCAGGAGCTTCTCTATCACTGCATTACAAGTAAGTCCAGGAGCTTCTCTATCACTGCATTACAAGTAAGTCCAGGAGCTTCTCTATCACTGCATTACAAGTAAGTCCAGGAGCTTCTCTATCACTGCATTACAAGTAAGTCCAGGAGCTTCTCTATCACTGCATTACAAGTAAGTCCAGGAGCTTCTCTATCACTGCATTACAAGTAAGTCCAGGAGCTTCTCTATCACTGCATTACAAGTAAGTCCAGGAGCTTCTCTATCACTGCATTACAAGTAAGTCCAGGAGCTTCTCTATCACTGCATTACAAGTAAGTCCAGGAGCTTCTCTATCACTGCATTACAAGTAAGTCCAGGAGCTTCTCTATCACTGCAAGTAAGTCCAGGAGCTTCTCTATCACTGCAAGTAAGTCCAGGAGCTTCTCTATCACTGCATTACAAGTAAGTCCAGGAGCTTCTCTATCACTGCATTACAAGTAAGTCCAGGAGCTTCTCTATCACTGCATTACAAGTAAGTCCAGGAGCTTCTCTATCACTGCATTACAAGTAAGTCCAGGAGCTTCTCTATCACTGCATTACAAGTAAGTCCAGGAGCTTCTCTATCACTGCATTACAAGTAAGTCCAGGAGCTTCTCTATCACTGCATTACAAGTAAGTCCAGGAGCTTCTCTATCACTGCATTACAAGTAAGTCCAGGAGCTTCTCTGTCACTGCATTACAAGTAAGTTTTGTTTATTAATACTATAATCAGGTAAAAGTGGTAATTCATGAAATTTCTAGAAATAGGGCCGTTTTTTTTTTTAGCTCTTTTCTTAAGAAGATAGGAATACTATTACTGTGCTCTTTACCACTCTGAAATTTGGAAGTTATGAGTAGGAAATATCACCATTTCCAAATTGGTGCGTTTTAAAACTTTATTTATTAAAGCGTTTTTGGAAATATTGAAAAATCTATAATCAATTCCATTTTAATTTTATGTACAGTCACTGTTACTTTTTCTTTACAAAATATTTGATACTTTCTTTGATACTTTCTGCATAATTTTAAATTAGTTTAGCATAAACATTTTTAAAAATAATTAGAGCATGTAAACACTGATCTATATAAATGTATATGTGCTTAAAACCTGCAGTTTAGGATCTCTTCAGCAGTTTTGGTTTAGATTCACCAAGCCCTCAACTCGGATATTTCCCACTTTGGTGAAGCTTAACCGAAATAAGCTGAATAGCTAATGAGTTACGCAATTTAAATTTATATATATTTGTATATAATATATACGTGTGTCCTTGAGTCTACCCAGCTCTGATGGGTACCTGACTTTAGTTTGGGTACAGTAAAGGTAGCTGGGCATTGTGCTGGCCACATAATCCCCAAACCCTAATCCATAATCACCTATTATGCTGTGGACACAGAAACTGGTGAACCCTGAATCACACCTGTCCCATGGATCAATTTGATCTGAGGGGATTACATCTAATTTCTATGTTTCAACTACTGATTATGTCATTACAGGTGCTCTAAAACAGCTCTTAACATGGCCATGATTTTAATTTCAAGAGAGGTTGGGCCAAAAGGAATACTCGTATTTGCGCTGCACCCAGGGTGGGTGAAAACCAAAATGGGAACAGATCGAGCTCCGCTGTATCCCAATCAAAGTATAGAGAAGTGTCTGCATGTCATTGGTAACGCTGGGAAAGACCTACATGGGAAATTGGTCGATTTAAATGGTGAGGTGATACCATATTAAACATGTGTCAATATTTTAAAAGTGTTCAACTTAAACATGTGTACATATTTAATGTCAGTCCAATTGTTTGAGTACATGTGTACATATTCAATGTCAGTCCAATTGTTTGAGTACATATTCAATCTCAGTCCAATTGTTTGAGTACATGTGTACATATTCAATGTCAGTCCAATTGTTTGAGTACATGTGTACATATTCAATGTCAGTCCAATTGTTTGAGTACATGTGTACATATTCAATGTCAGTCCAATTGTTTGAGTACATGTGTACATATTCAATGTCAGTCCAATTGTTTGAGTACATGTGTACATATTCAATGTCAGTCCAATTGTTTGAGTACATGTGTACATATTCAATGTCAGTCCAATTGTTTGAGTTAACTACCAGGAGGCACTTACTGTATTTTCTAATTGATTATCAAATGCAAAAATTCATGTGAAATACTATGATAATAAAACTTATTAAAGTAAAAGTGTACGTTGTATTAAAAATCTTGTTTATAACACAGCATAGTTTTATTGAGAACACTTTTAACTGTCTTAATACAGAATAATTTTATACAAGTACAAGTCACTTTTTTGCTATTTGAACACATAATCGGGCTCATCCCATGCACCAAGTCAAGTATTCTGTCAGACCAAATTGATCCATAGGGCCAGTGAAGCAGCATGCCCCGGTGCCTGTAGCCCATGCATACCAGGGGATTGTGTGGCTAGCACAATGCCCAGCCCCTTCTACTTTATACCCACTATGTCAGGTACCCATTAGAAATGGTACAACCTCCAGACCCAATAACAAGTCCTAGCCTTCACCAGGATTTGAACCCAGGACCTAGATGCGCAAGTCAAACGCACTCAGCCACCATACCCCATTCATGTACCAAACTTTTTCAAAAAATATTTTTAGTAGATTTTCAGTTTTCTAGTAGAAAAAATACAAATTTAATGAAAGTTTTAAAAGTATAGCTCTAGAATTGTATTTCATTTACTTATTAAATAAACACATTGACAGTAAGTAGACACATTGATCATGTAATCATGTCACACATAATGAAATGAATATATTGAAAAAGTCTTGTATATGAATTGTATACAAATATTTTATTAATGAAGCCATAAATGATGACTTTAAAAAAAAAGGAACTACTATTTAAATATTCTGACCTACAAATTTCAGTCACACCATAGTGCTAAAAAAAAATTCTTTTATTGATATTTTCTTTATAACTTGAAGTGTCAAAAAATAATTATAAAAACAACAGGAAAGATGGGATATATTTTAGTTTACAAGATCTTGTCTACGTTCCAATGTGTCTGTTTCTTTCTTCTTTATTAGCCTTCTGAGAATCCACGATGCTTTTGTCCCCGTTCACCCAGTACCAGCCTTTGTAGTCGAGTCTGTCTTCCATGAGTCTCTTCACCTTCCTTTCTAGTTGACTGAAAACACACAAACAATGAAAACATAATTAGAAAATACTAATCTGTGTGTTCTGAAATATAATACACTCAAGACACTCGAAATATTATTTAAAGAAGAATGTTTAAGTTTAATGCTTGTTGAACTTGTGTACAATAACTTTAACTTTCAACTTTACTGGTTAATACTAAGTAGCATCCTTGTGGTTAAGCAAAAATCAAAGACAACCCTAACTTCCAAATGCATGTTTGATGCAGAAAATTCTAGAATAGAGCTTTCCAAATGCAAACGAAAAAGCAGGCTAGATTATACAAAAATACTCTATGCGCCAAATTTAAACATAAATAAACAATTCTAAATGAAATAGCAAGACAATTTCAAATACAAGAGAGAAACTATCATTACATGCTATACACACATAACACTAACATTTATACAACTTAAATGGTAAAAATATAGTTTGAACTAAATGAAAATGGTTCTCTTTGAATATGTATTTAAAGGATGTGGAGTAGGGGAGATTACTTCAGGAAAATCTCACTGAACTATATTTAGATGGAGTGCTCAATCACTTAAAGTTTAAAGCAAAAAAATGGTGGAATGAGGGGATAAGAGGGGGGAATGCAGACTTTTATATACAGATAAGTGGTACATATGTTAATGGCGGATTTTAGACACTAACAGACTGAATATTAAATATGTTTATTGTGGATATCCATTTAACATTTTCAAGAAATACAACCATGAAAATGAACACAACAAAATGTCTGTTGATCTCAAACGAACACGATGAATGTCAAAATTATAAATATTTGAGTAAATATTGTATTACATACACTTATACATTTATTTTAAAACTAGTGTTATACACAGGCAAGAAATAAATGTCATAAATAAATGTCTGCCCCCTAAACAAACCATTTACATGTGTAACCAGCAATACACAATGACACATTTAACCAGTTATACACATTATAAGCATCTTTACACACAAGAAAATGTGCTCTTAAAATTGTGTATATTAAAAAAAAATGTCAACATTTATTTAGCAACAAAGACATTGAAAAGGAACACACACAGCATCAAAAAGAGTTCCCAATTAGTCCTAGAGATAGACAAATCATATTATATGGAATGCTGTAAAGTAAAAAAAAAAAGTAAAGTAGCCTGTCGGACTAAATTAATCCATACGGCCCGTGACACAACGTGGCCATGGCATACTACAGGATTGTGTGGCCAGCACAATCCTCAGTCGCCTTTACTCTACGCCAGCTAATGTCAGGTAGACTTCAGGAACCAATCCTAGCCACGTTAATGGAACTTATAAATATTACTGAAGTTTTTTACCTACAGATATGCAGACCAGCCTACTCTATTTAATATTAAGCAAAATGAGGAGCAACTTAAGTAAAAATGAGGAGCAACTTAAGTAAAAATGAGGAACACAGGCATGAAGAAAGATTTTTTGTAAACCCTAAATAAATATGACTAAAATACATTAGATTTAGATATTGGCTTCAACTTACAAAATACATACACTATATTGGGCCTATATCTATAAAGTAGGATGTGTGTGTTGACTCTGATTCCCATTGGTTAATTGGAAGACATGTGACATTGTTGCCACATATTATTTTACTTTTGTTATCTCGCTTTCTCCAAGTGTCCTCCCTAGTTGAGTGGTTAGCTTTGCTATCTGGGTTCTATTCCTAACTGAGAACTTTTTTTCTGTAATATTAATATAGCTAGGCTACTTTTTTTTAAATATTTCCATTAGTATTACTTTTGTTTAAAGATTGTAAATAATTTCAGTACTTAAAGCTTTCCTAAAATGTTTTCAGTAAGTGAAATCTAATCATTATATTTTAGACGCATGCGGGGGACAGGTGTTCAACTCTCAGCCAGAGATAGTCCAAACTTTTTTCAATAAAAAGACAAATGTTTATTTTTAACCCGATTACAATATTTATTTAAAATTACTTGCCTAGATGTTTTCAGTAAATATTGAATTTAAAAAAATAATTTGTATAGCTTTCTGTTCATTGTAGTTTATCAAAGTATTATCTGCAGCTAAAGGAACAGGCCCCAGGCGATGCCAGACAATTTAGCTTGTTTAATATAGTACAAGTACAAGTCAATAATGAATTATTGAAATAATGTTTTTCAAGATTTTTTTATGTTATGTCTAATTACGGTAGTAAAGTACTCGTTGGACCAGACTAATCCATGGGGCCAGTGAAGCATACTATACATGGCCACAACATACATGGGGATTGTGTGGCCAGCACAATGCCCAGCTGCCTTTACTTTGCCCAAACTAAAGTCAGGTACCCATCAGAGCTGGGTAGACACAGGGCCACCATCCAAACCTAAGAACAAGTCCAAGCCGTCTCAAGGATTCAAACCCAAGATCTGTTACGGTAGTCTATACAACTATATGGAGAAAAAATTGATAATTTTCTACAGATACAATTTTTAAGCCATTCAATAAGCAACAATTAATTTTAATTTGGCAAATTTGGAAGTGGCAAATATATATCTGTAACTATTGTCTAACTATATAGGTCATTAAGCCTCCATTAAATATTAAAAGGTATTTTTTCGGTAAACACAACTAAGTCCCCAATTAGAGGCCTATGTCTAAATTTCTGCCTAAGCCATCGCAGCAATGGCAACTTTATTTCAATAGTCACTTGCACCAGAAAGTTAAGTACCTGACAGACAAAATTGATAATAGGGCTGATGAAGATGCAGTTTCGGTGGCCATGAACTAGGGGATTTGTGGCCAGCGCAACGCCCAGCTAATGTCAGGTACCCATCAGAGCTGGGTAGACTCAGGGACAGGAAGAAATCCTAGCCTTCACTAGGATTCGAACCCAGGACCTTCGGTACACTATCTGAACTCGCTGCCGCTTGGTCACTGTTTCAATATGGTAGCTAATTACACCAGAACTGTTCTAATTACACCAACCTTGGTTTTACTAGCCAATTTGAAGCAGTAAGATAAATATCATCTCAGAATTTCTTTCATTTATTGGTTACTTTTGAAACCAGAAACATTTTTGGCTAACAATGATTGAGTTAGATTTAGCGTAGTAAACAATTTAAATCCAATTTTTATGACATAGATCATTGGAAGTGCAGAGAAAGCATTTATTATACAAATAGTAGTTGTGCCCGTCAAAAAAAGGCAGAGAAATAATGACTACAATATGTTTGGTTAATAGAATAAAAACAATCAAAAAGAAAATAAAAAGAAATAAAAGCTTTCACAGCAAGGGAAGGACCAAACAACCCATAATGTGAAAACATTTTTAAATGAACAACATTCTGAATATTTTTTTAATGGTGCTCCTGTTCATAACCATAACACAACTGGCAATGGTTTATTTAAAAATAAATTAACAAATTTAAACATATGAATATTTTTTAGAGCTTTTCCAATTTACAAATTTAACTTTTGTCTTGATCCTTTAAATGGCCAAAGAGTCTATAGAGGACATATATATAAACATATAAACAAACTGATGGTAATTCTATACAGTGATGTAAACTAAATATGCACACTATTGTCTGATATTGACTTATTTCTACAACTTACTTCCAGTATTTTTTCTCACTCCAATAGTGAATCCAGTGTAATGTTTTCTCATACTCCTTCTGTGGTTCTTCATAAACATACTTGACAAACCATCTCTTTATTGGACTCTTTAACAAACACAAAACAAAGAAGAAACAATGTTAGTTTATTTGTTAAGGATATATTAAAATAACAAAGATATCTTTATTTTGTAGACAAGTTCTATCATTACTTTGAAAAAGAACTTAAACTCATTATTTTAATATTTACTTTCGTTAACATGTTCAAACCCCTACTGTTTTACTTTTATATTGAGTCGGTAAATACTACATTTATTTGATTTGTCATGTTGTTTTTTTAGGTTAGACATTGTTAGGTATTTGACATGAAATTTCATTTGTATATCATTTATTAAAATGGGATAAGAAATTTAAAAAGTTAGTAACAAAGAAGGAAAACTGAGGCTGATTTTTTAGGGTTACAATTATCTAAGTTACCTCCCTTGCCTTGTATTTTCCAGCCTGATTAATTTTATGTACATTTTTTTTTAAGTTTAAAATGTTGGCATCCATATTTTTATATAAAAATTACAATTTTTGTTAGTGAAAATGTTTGTCTATGAAACAGAAACATTTTAGCTCAACTAACAATAATTGTCATTTATTAATTTACTGCTAAGCAGAATGGTTGACTTCAGTGGCGTAAAAACTAAGAAAACATAAGCCGCAATTTAAAACACACCACAATCATCAAACAAATGCGCACAGTTTTTTCACAACAAATTCTTGATGTAAAATCGGAAATTCACATACCTACGTCCATTGTTCAGATAAAAGTTCTAGGCCTACCATAATTAAATTGACATACCTACGTCCATTGTTCAGATAAAAGTTCTAGGCCTACCATAATTAAATTCACATACCTACGTCCATTGTTCAGATAAAAGTTCTAGGCCTACCATAATTAAATTCACATACCTACGTCCATTGTTCAGATAAAAGTTCTAGGCCTACCATAATTAAATTCACATACCTACGTCCATTGTTCAGATAAAAGTTCTAGGCCTACCATAATTAAATTCACATACCTACGTCCATTGTTCAGATAAAAGTTCTAGGCCTACCATAATTAAATTGACATACCTACGTCCATTGTTCAGATAAAAGTTCTAGGCCTACCATAATTCAATTGACATACCTACGTCCATTGTTCAGATAAAAGTTCTAGGCCTACCATAATTCAATTGACATACCTACGTCCATTGTTCAGATAAAAGTTCTAGGCCTACCATAATTCAATTGACATACCTACGTCCATTGTTCAGATAAAAGTTCTAGGCCTACCATAATTAAATTCACATACCTACGTCCATTGTTCAGATAAAAGTTCTAGGCCTACCATAATTAAATTCACATACCTACGTCCATTGTTCAGATAAAAGTTCTAGGCCTACCATAATTAAATTGACATACCTACGTCCATTGTTCAGATAAAAGTTCTAGGCCTACCATAATTAAATTCACATACCTACGTCCATTGTTCAGATAAAAGTTCTAGGCCTACCATAATTAAATTGACATACCTACGTCCATTGTTCAGATAAAAGTTCTAGGCCTACCATAATTAAATTGACATACCTACGTCCATTGTTCAGATAAAAGTTCTAGGCCTACCATAATTAAATTCACATACCTACGTCCATTGTTCAGATAAAAGTTCTAGGCCTACCATAATTAAATTCACATACCTACGTCCATTGTTCAGATAAAAGTTCTAGGCCTACCATAATTAAATTGACATACCTACGTCCATTGTTCAGATAAAAGTTCTAGGCCTACCATAATTAAATTGACATACCTACGTCCATTGTTCAGATAAAAGTTCTAGGCCTACCATAATTCAATTCACATACCTACGTCCATTGTTCAGATAAAAGTTCTAGGCCTACCATAATTAAATTCACATACCTACGTCCATTGTTCAGATAAAAGTTCTAGGCCTACCATAATTAAATTCACATACCTACGTCCATTGTTCAGATAAAAGTTCTAGGCCTACCATAATTAAATTGACATACCTACGTCCATTGTTCAGATAAAAGTTCTAGGCCTACCATAATTAAATTCACATACCTACGTCCATTGTTCAGATAAAAGTTCTAGGCCTACCATAATTAAATTCACATACCTACGTCCATTGTTCAGATAAAAGTTCTAGGCCTACCATAATTAAATTGACATACCTACGTCCATTGTTCAGATAAAAGTTCTAGGCCTACCATAATTAAATTCACATACCTACGTCCATTGTTCAGATAAAAGTTCTAGGCCTACCATAATTAAATTCACATACCTACGTCCATTGTTCAGATAAAAGTTCTAGGCCTACCATAATTAAATTCACATACCTACGTCCATTGTTCAGATAAAAGTTCTAGGCCTACCATAATTAAATTGACATACCTACGTCCATTGTTCAGATAAAAGTTCTAGGCCTACCATAATTAAATTGACATACCTACGTCCATTGTTCAGATAAAAGTTCTAGGCCTACCATAATTCAATTGACATACCTACGTCCATTGTTCAGATAAAAGTTCTAGGCCTACCATAATTCAATTGACATACCTACGTCCATTGTTCAGATAAAAGTTCTAGGCCTACCATAATTAAATTGACATACCTACGTCCATTGTTCAGATAAAAGTTCTAGGCCTACCATAATTAAATTCACATACCTACGTCCATTGTTCAGATAAAAGTTCTAGGCCTACCATAATTAAATTGACATACCTACGTCCATTGTTCAGATAAAAGTTCTAGGCCTACCATAATTAAATTCACATACCTACGTCCATTGTTCAGATAAAAGTTCTAGGCCTACCATAATTAAATTCACATACCTACGTCCATTGTTCAGATAAAAGTTCTAGGCCTACCATAATTAAATTGACATACCTACGTCCATTGTTCAGATAAAAGTTCTAGGCCTACCATAATTAAATTAACATACCTACGTCCATTGTTCAGATAAAAGTTCTAGGCCTACCATAATTAAATTAACATACCTACGTCCATTGTTCAGATAAAAGTTCTAGGCCTACCCATAATTAAATTGACATACCTACGTCCATTGTTCAGATAAAAGTTCTAGGCCTACCATAATTAAATTCACATACAGCCTGCCTACCAGTGAAAACTCTTGGGAGAACTGGTGGAGGAAGAGAAAGAGTAGGAGAAGGCTTTACCGGACACAAAGCGTGACGGGTTGGTGTAGCATAGTTAGCATACGGGAGTTGGGGCTGTTTTCAAGAAAAGAAGTAGCAGCACTTGTTAAAGAAGTAATAAATTGGGAGTCAGCTCAATTTTTGAAATAAAATATCTAAATAAATAAATTCCAAAACTATTCCATGCCCAAACTTTCAAACTTAAATTTTTAAAGAGTTTTTCATACTGGAAATGGTCCTATCAATTTTCCAAAACTTTTCCTAAATTCCTGGATTGTGTATGAGTATATACTTATTTAGCGTAGAAAATTGTATCCATGTTCAAGGGCACCGTGAATGTTTTTGTAGCTCAATCAGACATGCCTACCCCTAAGGACTAAAAAGAGGAATAATCTTGATGAAAAAGAGGATTTTTCAACAAAAAAGCAGAACACCCTTTAGGTAACAATCTTTTATAACAAAAAAAAAAAGAGGAATATACCCATCTATTTACTATTTCACTATTTAAAATGTAGGTAGGCCTACGTTTTACAGACAGTTCGCAATCGATCTAGATCTAAGACCTAATAGCTTAGAACAAAGAACATTAGGCCTAAATCCATGTTTTTTTTTGCTAAATAGACTCTTCTGAATATTCCTTCCTATTAAACTGTCTGTTTTTTTTTACAGTTTGAACAATTCAGATTTTAACTTTCTGAGCCAGGACGTTTAGACATTTTCACAATCTTAGCAATACAGTAAAGGAAAATAAGATTCATTGCCAAACACGTGTAATACAGCAAAAAAAAAAAGTTAGAAAAGACTAGAATATGTCTTTTAAAAATCCCAGAAAACCCAAGTAATAATAATTATATCATTGTGTGACCTTATTTATGCCTTTGATTTATCAACCTAGACACGGACTATATTTCAACACATGAAAAACCCAAACTTTCCAATTTGGCGTAACAAAACTAGTAAAAAGCGGAACGGCGTAACAAAGTGTGTTTTTTAATCAAAAAGCGGAACAAATACGCCAAAAGCGGAACGGTAGGCATGTCTGCTCAATATTAAATGAGCTCTAAGTTTACATTATGTTTTTTGGCAGGCTATATAAATATAAATATGTTATTATTATAATATATGAAAATCAATGTTTTAACATACTCTATGATATTCCCATTCTTTAGGCTCGTAACCTTCTGGTATATCTGATAATTCACCTGGACCTAAAATAGTTTGACAAGAAAAAGAACAATTTTGTATACACTAGTATTTAATGCACATCTAAATGATGGAGAAACAAATGACTACAATATTTTGTCATAAGAATAGAAACAATCAGAAAGAAAAAAAAAAGATACAGTAAAATAAAACACTTTTGCATCAAGGGAAAAAGTTGGCAGGCTTTTTTTTTATGACGTCATCAAATTTTGAGTGTTCATGTTAAATTAACTTTGTTTCAATGTTTGCTAATGTACTTTATGAATGAATAGAACAAAATATATTCACGTTTTAATTTGTGTCGTAATTTGTAGCAGGCAATTTTTAAATTGTTATAATGGGTAATGGTTTTAATGGGTAATTTACTTTGCAGCGAATTAAAAAATCCTTCATGTTTAAATTCGTGTCGTATACGAAATATAAACTTTGTAGTTGTTGCGGGCAATCTCATTATAACTGCTTGAGTAGTTAGAGTGTATGTTCAGAGAAACGGGCACATACCTGCTATTTAATTTGTGTCGTAATTTGGGGCAGGCAATGTTTAAATTGTTAAGACTGTTTATATTGGTAATTAACTTTGTAGAGAGCAAATAAAAAATTCCTTCACGTTTAAATTCTTGTCATATTCAAATTATAAACTTTGTAGTTGTACTTATAGCCGGTTCGGAGAATCTGGCACATATCTGCTAGTTTATATATATAAACATATAAACAAACAAACTCATGTTAATTATACTAATTGATTCCTTTTTTTTTTTAAATTATTCTCAGTTGATGTTTTGAAACAGGAAAATGTAAAATAGTAATCTCCTTACCAATAAATATATTCACATATGTAATCAAAGCAGCCATTGGAAGCAATCCCAATAAGATATAGAAATGCTGAAAAATATTTGGAAAAAAAAATTGCATTAGGATTTAAAAACAATGTTGTGTTGTTGTTTTTTAAGTTCTGGAATATAGTCAGGCTACAATAAAGAATGAAAAAATGCTTTTTAACTAATGTTAAGTAACTTAACAGAAACATTAGTTGTTGAACTATACCTGAACTTAGGTTCATAAACCTGAAACCCGACCTGCAGGTCCTACCAAAATGTACCAGAAAGTAAAGTCCCTAGAGAACCTGAGTGTTACGTCCTATTGTACCAAAACCCACCCTTATGGTCTCACTGAACCAAACCCAAACTTCAAAAAGTGAGTTTGATTCCTATCTCTATTACTGACCCAACATTGGAATTATACATGATTCCTATCTCTATTACTGACCCAACATTGGAATTATACATGATTCCTATCTCTATTACTGACCCAACATTGGAATTATACATGATCAATACATTTGTCCTAATGCTAGAAATTAAAATATAATTATTTATTTTTTTTCAAACCGTAGCTCACCTACTCTCTTTCACAAATTAGAAAAAAGTGTGCATCAATTAATAATAAAAAATTGAGTGGCAATAGAAAATAAAAAGTAAAGTATCCCATCTGACCAAACTGATCCATATTGCCGGTGAATCAGCGTTCAACAGTTTCTCTGGCAATTGCCTACTAGGGGATTGTGAGGCCAGCAAAATGCCCAATCGCCTTAACTTTACCCCAACTAATATTAGGTAGGTACCTATCAGGGCTGGGTAGACTCAGGGACACCCTCCAGAACCGGGAACAAATACCAGCCTTGACCAAGGACCTTCAATACGCCAGCCAAACGCAAGGACATTCACATATTTAAAAAAAAGGTAAATACTTACTGCATCATCTTTAAATCTGGACCACTCAAATGTTGATGGTACAATTTGCATTTTTTTTTCATGACCAGCATTTCTGACAGATACTACAAGAGAAACAAAGAAAACAAAAGTGAGTAAAGTTTCCATCGGACATAATTACTGTGTCCACAACATACTAGGGGATTGTGTGGCCAGCATTTCTCACAGATACTACAAGAGATATAAAGAAAACAACAAAAGTGAGTAAAGTTTCCATCGGACAAAATTATTGTGTCCACTACATGCTAGGGGATTGTGTGGCCAGCTTTTCTCACCGATGCTACAATAGATATAAAGAAAACAAAAGTGAGTAAGGTTTCCATCTGACAAAATTGATCATAGGACAGGTGAAGCAGCCTTCACCAGTTACTGTGGCCACGGCATACTAAGGGATTGTGTGGCCAGCGTAACGCCCGGGCGCCTTTACTTTATCCCCAACAAATGTCTGGTACCCATCACAGCTGGGTAGACTGAGGGACACCCTCAAGTCCCGAGAACAAATCCTAGCCTTCACCGGGATTCCAACCCAGAAGCAGCAGCTCAAAAACAGGTTTAGTAAAAATAAACAAAAAAACATTGGGGCTAAAAAAAAATTAGTCTATAAGAATCAAAAAATTATTGTGAGAGAAAATATAGAGAGATGGAGAGGAAATATAGAGAGATGGAGAGAAAATATAGAGAGATGGAGAGAAAATATAGAGAGATGGAGAGGAAATAAGAAGAAGATTAAAGAGAATGTTTCAATTATTTTTTCCTTACATTGATATATATTTTTTTACCCATAACATGGAAAGAGAGAGAGAGTGAGAGGTTGTAGTTTGATTTGTGTCCATATATTATTAAGATAGTCGATCAGAAATTAGCTCCTACCAAGTTTTAGTCAAAATTTCTTAGAACCAATATAAAATAGGAAAAGAGTAATTTAAAACAACAACAAAGAATGTCTAAAAAATTATATTTTTAACCAAACCAAAAATTTGATACATAATACAATAATATATACCCTACAGGGCTACACCAGGCTTATAATCCTTTTTTAACTAACAGGGGTATGTGAATTTCTAAATTTTTGCATCACAAATTTGTTTTTAAAACATCTTTTCTTATGCAGGCAGCTGTATCTGGGGATGAACTTCAAAAATGATTTTTAGTGTCTAGTTTTATTAAAATTCATCCTGAATCAGATTTTTTAAACATAATTTAATAATCTTGATAGTTTGTATGTTTCTTGTTTGTTGTTTTTAAGTTTGAAAAACAGCACTAATCTGTCATAAAGTGGCAGCTAATCTCAATTATCAACCATATCTGATTTTAGTGGTATTCTTCATCTTCTATTAGCCAGTATGCAGAGCAGTTTGCGAACTTACAGTCAATGCATTGTTATTCTGGGTTTTTCTTTGTGGCTTTTTTCAAACCCCAAAGTTCAAGAGAGTCTTTGGTTTTGTGCCCAGCACCTGCGAGTGGTATTTCGGGGTCAGGCTACATGTTAATTTCTAGTCCTGCTTTTATTGATGCATCTTCTAATTCTATGAATGATTGTTTTAAAAACTACTTTCCTATGTCCACTGTCACATACTGTAATTTAAGCAAGTAAATATAAATTATAAATATAAAACAAATATGCAAACATTTTGGAATGATTTTGTATAGCTGTAGCTTAGCGTAGGACCTGAGGTCAATATGTCAATTTTATTATTTATCGCAAATTAGGCCTACGACCAACGATCTGAAAATGCACAGGTCTTAAAATAAAAACCTAGGCTTATAGTAGTATAAGATGCACTTTTTTTTATGAACCCAACTTTAACTATAGGCCAACGGCCTACTGAGACATAGCTTATCATTTCAAGAAAACTGTGACATGACTTGGAGTGTAAAAATGTTTTCACACCTCTGATTGGCCAACACATTTCTGGACTTTTCATGAGAACCCTGACCCTGAATTATAATTAAAACCTAATTTTAATAAATGTATATAGAAATAGATGGAGTACGGTAGCCAAGCGTCAGCATGTTCACCTGGCGTGTAGAAGGTCCTGGATTTGAATCCTGGTGAAGTCTAAGATTTGTTCCCTGGACTCGAGGGTGCCCCTGAGTCTACTATGTGACAAAACTGCGACATATATGTAAATTTTCATGTATGCGTGTAAGAAATGGTGAGATGGGGAAAGATATGGGTAAACAATTAACCAAACTAGATAGCAAATTCATTAGCTTTACTGATAAATACATCTTTGTTTTCATTTACTGATAAATACATCTTTGTTTTCATTTACTGATAAATACATCTTTGTTTTCATTTACTGATAAATACATCTTTGTTTTCATTTACTGATAAATACATCTTTGTTTTCATTTACTGATAAATACATCTTTGTTTTCATTTACTGATAAATACATCTTTGTTTTCATTTACTGATAAATACATCTTTGTTTTCATTTACTGATAAATACATCTTTGTTTTCATTTACTGATAAATACATCTTTGTTTTCATTTACTGATAAATACATCTTTGTTTTCATTTACTGATAAATACATCTTTGTTTTCATTTACTGATAAATACATCTTTGTTTTCATTTACTGATAAATACATCTTTGTTTTCATTTACTGATAAATACATCTTTGTTTTCATTTACTGATAAATACATCTTTGTTTTCATTTACTGATAAATACATCTTTGTTTTCATTTACTGATAAATACATCTTTGTTTTCATTTACTGATAAATACATCTTTGTTTTCATTTACTGATAAATACATCTTTGTTTTCATTTACTGATAAATACATCTTTGTTTTCATTTACTGATAAATACATCTTTGTTTTCATTTACTGATAAATACATCTTTGTTTTCATTTACTGATAAATACATCTTTGTTTTCATTTACTGATAAATACATCTTTGTTTTCATTTACTGATAAATACATCTTTGTTTTCATTTACTGATAAATACATCTTTGTTTTCATTTACTGATAAATACATCTTTGTTTTCATTTACTGATAAATACATCTTTGTTTTCATTTACTGATAAATACATCTTTGTTTTCATTTACTGATAAATACATCTTTGTTTTCATTTACTGATAAATACATCTTTGTTTTCATTTACTGATAAATACATCTTTGTTTTCATTTACTGATAAATACATCTTTGTTTTCATTTACTGATAAATACATCTTTGTTTTCATTTACTGATAAATACATCTTTGTTTTCATTTACTGATAAATACATCTTTGTTTTCATTTACTGATAAATACATCTTTGTTTTCATTTACTGATAAATACATCTTTGTTTTCATTTACTGATAAATACATCTTTGTTTTCATTTACTGATAAATACATCTTTGTTTTCATTTACTGATAAATACATCTTTGTTTTCATTTACTGATAAATACATCTTTGTTTTCATTTACTGATAAATACATCTTTGTTTTCATTTACTGATAAATACATCTTTGTTTTCATTTACTGATAAATACATCTTTGTTTTCATTTACTGATAAATACATCTTTGTTTTCATTTACTGATAAATACATCTTTGTTTTCATTTACTGATAAATACATCTTTGTTTTCATTTACTGATAAATACATCTTTGTTTTCATTTACTGATAAATACATCTTTGTTTTCATTTACTGATAAATACATCTTTGTTTTCATTTACTGATAAATACATCTTTGTTTTCATTTACTGATAAATACATCTTTGTTTTCATTTACTGATAAATACATCTTTGTTTTCATTTACTGATAAATACATCTTTGTTTTCATTTACTGATAAATACATCTTTGTTTTCATTTACTGATAAATACATCTTTGTTTTCATTTACTGATAAATACATCTTTGTTTTCATTTACTGATAAATACATCTTTGTTTTCATTTACTGATAAATACATCTTTGTTTTCATTTACTGATAAATACATCTTTGTTTTCATTTACTGATAAATACATCTTTGTTTTCATTTACTGATAAATACATCTTTGTTTTCATTTACTGATAAATACATCTTTGTTTTCATTTACTGATAAATACATCTTTGTTTTCATTTACTGATAAATACATCTTTGTTTTCATTTACTGATAAATACATCTTTGTTTTCATTTACTGATAAATACATCTTTGTTTTCATTTACTGATAAATACATATTTGTTTTCATTTACTGATAAATACATATTTGTTTTCATTTACTGATAAATACATCTTTGTTTTCATTTACTGATAAATACATCTTTGTTTTCATTTACTGATAAATACATCTTTGTTTTCATTTACTGATAAATACATCTTTGTTTTCATTTACTGATAAATACATCTTTGTTTTCATTTACTGATAAATACATCTTTGTTTTCATTTACGAACCTGACCAACCACTTATTGACAGAAAATAAGAAAAAATATTGTAAAAAATGTGCACTAAATATGTGCACTTAATATGTGCACTAAATATGTGCACTAAAGATTTTTACAAAACATACAATAGTACAAAAGGGGGGACATTTTAAGTTTTTTTTGCTTTGCCTGCTGGACAGAGGACACATGGGTAAAAAAAGGACATGTCCTCCTTTTGCCGGACGCCTGGCAACACTACCTATACTGGACTATAGATTAAAGGTTACAGAGCATATTCAGTTTATTTAGTAGGCCTATATGAATATGATTCAATATGTAAGCCCTAGACCTAGGCTAGGGCACCCTATATTAATTATTATTATTAGCCTACTTTTATAGCAGCCTAGTACTAGTAGGTCTAATAAGGACTAGGCCTAATATATCTAAATGTAGAATATAATATAGTATAAGACTAATATTACTAAGACAAGAGACAGCCAAGAGCTACCAAACAAATTAGCAGCCTAAATACTTTAGGTATAGTCTATAACAGTGCTTTTATTGTAAAAAAAAATAGGTGCCGGTACTCAGTGATGGATTGCCTAACTTTTAAAGCAGTTTCCCCTTTTTTTTTTTTAAATTCTTATTGTGCGTAATTTTAAAATAATTCAATTTTAACAAATTAATAATATAATAAATTAATAATAAACTTTAAAATACAAGAAAAGTAATAATTTTTTCCCCACATTGAACACCTTACTGGGTACTGTCACAAAAAAAGCACTGGTCTATAAGCATAAGGCTATATTTTATAGGCCTATGGATTTTAAGAAAAAATATTCAGGCCTATTTGTTCAGTTTCATTGATTAATTGCAAGAAGTTTAAAATATAGGCCTATTTATTTTAATTTATACAAAAGCAATGACTATTAGAAATATCTAGGATTATTATAAAGTAAACAGTTATAACTAATCAGAAACTGGTAAATAAGCATGTGCCACTAGATATTTGGCAGCCATTACTCATTACTGAGCTTCAGAATAGACCAGATCTTACACCCTGAACATAACAAACATAAAATAAGAAATTCCCATTACAGAATCTCATCAAACTTTTAAAATGAAAAGTAACATATCTTATCTACCGTATATACTCGCGTATTATAAGTCACACTTTTTTTAACCTAAAATTTTGAACTTTTAAACTTTTGTATTGCCGAAACGTAGCATAAGCTTAAGGCTGCATTTTTGGTGGGGCCTATTGAACGCAAATTACAGTTTGGAAAGAATCGTAAATGTGTGCAAATCCGTCTAGGCCTATAATGTAGGTATACGCTTGTAGACTATTAGCTTAAGATGCGTTTTATTTAGGACCTATGGCCTAGGCCTATAGGCTATATAGTCTACTAAAAAGGCAGTGTTTAGCATTCCGAAAAAAACGCGCCATGTCTAAGCAATGTTTCTAAAAACAACTGTCGTCTGCCAATCGACACAGGAATTTTATTTTTCAAATCTATGTAGAAATAATGCATAAAATGACAATATTGTGTTTCATTTTTCATTTGTTGCATGTATTGTAAGAGTTGAAAAAAAACAACACAGCTTATTGTCAGCCACACAGTCGCGTTTGAAATCATTACAAACAATGTTAATGGTAATTAGGGCATGTTTATACTATAGCACTCGTCAATACAGTTTAGACAGCAATCTAGAAAACCGTCACTTCAAAAGATTTTTTGTGTGTCGACCCACTATAGTGTGACTATAGGGATAGAAACTTGAGTAAGGATAGGGACTTAAATGAAGAAACAAATGAGCTACCTTACTTTCTTATATGACTAATTGCTGTATTGATCGGTTGTTTAAAGTAAATGAAGCGCTGCTTTTATTTGATTATTGAAACCATTTTTAAGGGTGAATATTTAGTAACTTTGGCTATACTTAAGTGTAATTGGTTCCATTTTTTTTTAAGTCCCATTTGAAAATCTTTTTATCCTGAATACGAAACCGTTGGTTTCATTGAGCGGTTCCATTTCTGTGATTTATTAATTAATGTTGAAATGTAGAAAATTAATTGTGAAATTTGACTTTGAAATTGTGTGTTGTAAATTTAACATGAATTACCTCCTTTGGAAATTGTGTTACGTCTCTTTGTTTTTTTTTTCTTTTTTCTTTTATCGCATAATGTCAAACGAACACACACACACTGCATGTACTGCACGCTTCTCGGACCAGATTTTTTAGCCAGTATCGGTTAGTTTCTAAGCTTCGGATGGCTTCTGAGAATTTGTTAATGGTTAGTCCAGGTTAGTATCGGTTAGGTTAATAGGATAGGGAGAGCTTTGTAGTTTTTTTATTTGGCTATAGATAGCCAAACTGGCCATATCTTGGGACAGGAAGTAGTCTAGAATAGCACATGCTGAAGAGACAAGGTGTTCTCAACAAGTAGGAAGAAGGAACAATAGGATTTTGTGTCTTTTTGTGTTATTTCATATCAAATACGGTAAGAATAATTATATTTTTGTATTCATTTCGAGCTATTAGGGCAGGTTTCACAAAATGGCCACCAAATGGTCAACTTTTTTTGAATATTTGAAGAAAAAAAAATGTATGTACAAAATGTTGTTTTCTTTACTTGTTTGTGTTTATATGTAATAAAAGTATCAGCAAAATCAATATTGTGAGTTTTTATTTTATTTTAGTGTTGTTTATTATATTTTTTATGCAGTGTAACGTAACAAAGCATGCAGATCCCATTTCCCCTTTTTTTGTACCTACTTGAAAAGCTTTAAGTAAAAGTATTAAAACGCAAAATTAACGCGATTTCTGGATGTTTTTCATTCATGCATATGTTATATTATGCTATACTTGCAATGAAAGTCGTTACATATGTTTATTTTTTTTTAAAACAATTTTTCAAATCTCTTAGTTTTTTTACACCGCGTCTGGAATTTTTTCTTTATTCCCTAGGCTAGGCCTAAAACTCGAACTAAAAATGGATAAGTCATTGTAGATTTCTAAAACTCTCCAAATTTAATCCAAATATTATATTAATTCATAAAAACGGCATTATTTTTAAATATTCAGCCTCAAATTTTATTTTATTTGCTAAAAACCATCGGGTGTACATCACAAAAACTTGCTCTGTCAAGAGAACCTTACGTAGTACCGAAAAAGTTGAATCGATTTTTCATTAATTTTAAAATGCGCTCGAGTGAATTTTAAAATATAAATCAAATCGGATAGCCGTTTTGTTCTATTTGACGCGTTTTTTTACTTTAAAAATGCGTTTTTCGATTTAATATAATTATTTTACCCGTGTCTGTCTGTTATGTTGCCATTAGGGTTTCGTAACACCGCCGAGGACCGCACGCTCGGCCGTTATCGATAATTTACAGTAAAACGCTATTTACGCATTTCTTTTTTATTTCTAAGTTCTTGTATACGATTTTCAATATTATTAAATGTTTTAAAACTAAATTTACGCGAACAGTAATTGTTTAAACATAAAAATAATATCTCTCCATGATTTTCGCTAAAACCACGTTTTAAGTAAAAAATGGCCGCCATGTTGTTTATTTTTCCGGTACCACATATCCTAGGCCTAATGACCTAAGGTTGCCAAATTTTTAGTTTATTTGTGAAATTAATAACAAAACACAACACAAATGATGATATTTCAAGTATTATAAGTTTATTTTTCATAAAAATATAAAAAAAACACAATATTGTAAGTTTTTATAATATTTTGCAGCTGTTTAGTCTCGTGTATTTTTTTGCGCCGGCTAAACTGTGCCAGACGGAATTTCCCGATCTTATAATTATTAATTATAAAACATTGGAAAGTCGGCTGACTTTCTAACCTTCATATTCAGATTCCTCAGTTTCTAGGCTTTAAAATGATATATAATACAGTGACAAAGCTTAAAATATATATTTTGTTTAAAAAGGGAACTTTTAAAAACCTTATTGTGAAACCTGCCATAGGCCACTTTTCCCTTTTCGGTATCGGTTCTAAGAAATTCCGACTGAAAATTTTCGTACCAGTCGCTATTGATCAGTATCTTAGGAAATCGCTGCAGACTTGATTAATGTATCGTGTTGCTTGGCTCTGTGACGTCACAAGCCTATGCTAAACACAATATAAATTTATTTTTTTTTGGAAAAAAAAATTTCTTTTTTATTTTTAAATAGTCTGCCGCCCTTCCTGAGACACTTATCAATGGCTCCACGCGAAAAAATTTTCAGTTGGAATTTTTTAGAACCCTACTTTTCTAGAACCAAGTACACTAAAGTATTACCGTAACTTTTATGTTTAAAAGGTATGCATTTTGGATAAGTTAAAAGGCAGTGTAACCCTTGAAAGTCAAGGTCGACGTATATGCACCGGTGGTATGCACAATAACAACATTGAAGAAAAATAATCTTTAACTAGGGGTGCGACTTATCCACTTATACGCGAGTAGGCTATATACAGTAATTAAGTTTAGTATTTATGATGATTTCGTGATATTAAATTACTTATATGAGTTTTAAATTTGTCCGGCTTTGCAGTCATATTTTTCGCGCCGGTTTTTAAATTGATAAAGTTTTAAAGTTTTCAATAAAATTTATAGGCCTACCGACATGACGGGAAACATGTGAACTACTTTATTATTATTACCTTTAAATGTAAATCTAAAATAGGATTGAGTCTAAGTCTAACATTAACAAATAAGATACCCCCAATGCGTCTTAGGAAAACATGTCACACTTTTTAATTTAATGCGAAAATCGGAACTCTCGAAAACAGAAATTGTCACGTCCCTACCAAAAAAGGACAAGGTTATAGATTCTAGTTTGTTTAATTAGTTAAATTAGTGTCCTGTAAAACCTGTAGCCTACTACTTGTACTTGTATTAGTCATTAGTATTCGTTGTAGCGTAAGAGCCAGTCATAGTAATAGTAGTAATACTGTTACTGTAACTGTAAGACAGTATCAGTAAGTTTCAGTGAGTAACAGTAAGTTAACTGTTAATAGTGTTAGTAAAAGCAAAGCAAAAGCCTCAAAAATCAAAAGGGTAATCGGTAACATACATTGGCGACAATACGGATATTTAGCCGAAATGAAAAAGTAAGCCAACTTAAACTTACATTGACCTTGCAGCTGCAAGTGCTTTTGTAACGGATATCTTGACGCTTTGCTATTTAATAAGGCTAAACGAAAGCCTTGTAAGACAGACGGCCTTAGTAAACTCATCCCGGCCATGGTTGTGAGCTAAATAGCTAACCTTGAAAACACGGCTATTTACACAAAACCTAATCCCTCAACAAACACACAATAACCGTAAAAATAACCAAATCTTGCCAATTTATCGTTTTTATACCAAATTTAGCATGTTGATACTTTTGCACTTAACCTTTATTTAACCTAATACTTACGGTAATTAGTTTCATGCGTGTGCTGCTTCTCTCCAAAGCCTAGGCTACATGAAAAAGGCTAGGGCGGGGGGGGGGGGGATTACGAATTTTCTAAATGATTAGATAACAACAATACAATGAAATAGATAGCGATATCATATTTCAAAAAGTTAATTATAAAAAAACATTTGATAACGTTGATCATCTTTATTTACTTTTTAGTTTTTTTTACACAAATTAACAAATTGAAGAGGGGGATGGGGGGCTTTTAATATTATCCCTTTTCAACTTATCGATATATAGGTAAATGTTTTGTGAACTATTAAAAAATGTGTGCGAACGTCATCATTGGCTCCATAGTCTCGAAAGACGATAAGATTTGCGCGTCTGTGATTTGGCCAGCCCTGCAAAATTGACTGTGCCTGTGGAGACCTATCCTTGAGAGACAGGCTCTATCGCATCTCTGGCACTTGAAAGCTGGACCGTTGGAGATTGTTAGGGGCAGCCTACTTTTCTTCGCTGCTCGTTTAGCCTCCGCCATAAGGCGAACGTAGGCCTAAGCATTCAGGCCTAAATGTTTTGTGAATTATTAAAAAAATGTGTGCAAACGTAGGCCTAAGCATTCAGTCGAGCGGCTCGAGCCTCCTCCCAACCCTCCCTCTCGCGGGGAGATACACACACACACACATAGACCTACACACACACATAGCTAGGCCTACAATTCAGACCTGCCTACTCCCCCCCCCCCCCACTGGACCCATGAGGAAGACAGAGGCTAGTTATGTGGGAGATTTTCCAACTGATGAGGAAGATTTAGAGCAACGTAACAAAATACATAATAATTATAATTATAGGCCTACACAAACTATTGTGTCAGAGACTATTATTAATGAAAACCAATATTACCATATTGATAAGTAGGCCTACTAACGTAGAGATGTTTAAGAAAAGTGATCATTGGTCTTATTAAATAGGCCTACTACTCTTTAATTATTTTGTTTAAGAGGGCTCTTTATTTATTTATAGGCCTATTGGCCTATTATCTTTTTTTTAGGTTATAAGACATAGTAGCCTAGGCCTATCCTATAGGCTAATTATGTGACTTGAAATTTTCAAAATAAATGTTAACAATTGTGCTATTTACCAATAGAAGGATATTAAAGAGAGGATTCCATTCGTATATCATTTATTAAAATTGGATAACAATGAAATAAAGTTGTGAAATTTTAAGAGAAAAAAAAACAACAAAGATTCTTTGAAAGAAGAACAACTGAAGCTGATTTATCAGGGTTAAAATTATCTGTTACCTCCCTTGCTTACCAAACTTCTTAAATACATTTTAATTTATTAGTTAGAAGCTTTTAGCATCCCTAGTATAATATAAAATGTACAATTTTAGTTAGTTAAGATGTTTATCTACAAAACAGAAATAATTTGTACCCGTAGTTTATTAATTTACTGCTAAACACAATGTGTAAATTCAGTGGATTAAAACCTTTAAACCCCAAGGGTAAACTAAAAAGGTATATAACAGTTTGATATCGGTACGGTTTCACAATCCAATTTAGTGCCAATAGATCAACTGATATAATAGGACTGATCAATTGATATAATAGGTCGTCTGCTACGCACACTATAGGGTAGGACAGGTAAGAGGATGAGAGTGGTAGGATCTTTGCAGATGAAAGCGGTATTATTAGTACTGGGTATTTGTAGACGTGTGTTAAAAAAAAAAAAAAAAACAGGCCAGCTAAATTACTCACAAACTAAAACGACCGAAATTTCGAACAAAGAATCCGGAAGACTTTTAAATGTGTGCGTAAAAGCGGAAAAAAAGGGTTCAAATGCGTAGAACTCTCGCACAATGCGGGAGAGTAAGCAGGTCTGCTACATGTATTGTCTGCCAAGAACGTTCAGCGTCAGCCGAAACCTCAATCCAAAGGGTGGGAAGTTGAAACATCAAAGATTGCGCCGATAACTAGCGCGATAGTTGGGAATAGCAAAGAATACAACAAAAAATATAACATTAGTCTCTTCTCACAGAGACTGTTAATTAATCGGCTTTTAATGAAGTGTATTGTTCGAATTCAACAGGGTAATTTTTAATAGTTCCTCCACACATTAAAAGCCGAAATAATTATTAGCCTACCTACCCGTTTACTTTAACATAGGCCTACCCCTAATTATGTTGTGATGGGCTATATAGTAGCCTATAACTATTATTATTAATGTATATAATAATCAACTGGTGCACATTTAGATTGCAATTTCCAGCTAAATTATTGATAAACTATCACTATATCAAAATGCCAATAGGTCTATATAGTTATAATATAGGCTATAGCCCTATATGAAATATTTCTATGGCCTAGTAAACAAAAAGAAAACGAAATATTGTTAACATTCTCGGATTAAAAGAATAATGGTGTGTGCAGGAAGGGGCTGGCTGAGAGGCACCTTGACCCCCTCCCCTCCCACGTAGCACGTATAGTGGCTACCCCTGTGAGAGTTATAGTCAATTTGAACTGTAGAAGAAGTTACAAAACTTGTAGACCTTTTCAATCTCAATTATATTTTAAATATATAGGGTAGACTAGGGCAAGAAGCCCCCGCTCTAAGGAATATTTGAAATTATATTATATTATATTTTTTTTCACCTAATATGATTGACTACTAGAAAAAAAAATTGAAAGGGGCAACTTACCCCGTGCATGGGGCAGAAGGCCCCCTTAGGGGGCATCTTACCCCATAAGTAGTTTTGAGGATGTTCTTAGTATAGATGTGTATTATAGACAAATGCAACCTTGAAATTAAACAACAATAACTAATTTACAAAACAGCTGTAGAAAGATCATATTTAAAATAAAATGTTTAAGGTTATTAAATGTTAGAAAAATTAACAACATAATACTTAATATTATGATGTGTAGGCTCTATTTAATATACCGGTAATTTAGGTTTTCCCCTTTAAAACCTAACTAATTCTTAAATTTATATTATCTACTATATAACCTGCTACCTGCTACAATGGGGATCCCACACCGTCGATGCGTACTCCAGGATGGGTCGAGATAATTAAGCTTTTATAACAATGGTATGGATCCTGGTGGAGCATGCATCCCTTGAGGTTTCTATGGACGAGGGCGCAGGTTCTGTTTGCTTTGGCAGCAATAGATTGGACATATGTGCCCCAGTGGAGATTTTCTGTGATATTCACTCCAAGGTAGCTACAAGGCCTACTTGGCATCTGATACCCTCTCAGAGTGTGACCGAGCAAGGTACAGTATAGCTGGTGGGGATCCTAGTCCTCTTTCTTGAAAAAGTGAGGAGGTTGCAATTATCGACATTAGCCATTTCGATTCCCAGGTCTCCAACTTATTGAGGTTGTACTGTAGATATAATCAGGGCCGGCTCTAGGGTTTTTGGCGCCCTAGGCGAAAACCAATTCTGCGCCCTCATTAAAGTGCATTTTGCGGGGTCTGCCGGGTATGGAACTTCGGAAATGTGTTTCTGTTAATAATTGTTAAAATTCTTTTTGTCAGCTTTGATGCTCTTTTTTTACACTCTTGCTTGCTTGTGTGTATTGTTCCTGTGCCTTGGCCTTCTCTGCACGTGTTCGGCTGTTGTTTAGTACTGCCTTCATTTCTCTTCTCTGTTCTATTTTCTTCAGAGAGACCGTTGAGATCCATTCCTTGTGATTGCGTATCTGTGGGCCTAAGACTTCCTGGCAAACTGTCTTTATTGTTGTTTCCACTGTCCTCCATTCCTTGTCTATTGATGTTTATTCTTCATTTATCATTTCATGCAGGACTTGGAATTTGTTTGCGAGTGCCAGCTTGAATTACACGCGTTTGGTTGGGTCTCTGAGGAGTATTGTGTTGAACTTCTTTCGCTGGTTTAATTCGCCTGTCCAATTCCTTCAAAGAATTATGCAGATGCTCTAGCTGCAGAAGTTGAGGAAGCAGCCAGAAATGGAAATATGAAAGACTTGTATACCATCACCAAGAAGTTATCTGAGAAGGTTAGTAAACCTGAAAGACCGGTGAAAGATAAAGAAGGAAAGCAGATAATCGATGACGAAGGACAAAAGAGAAGATGGGTGGAATACTTTGAAGAGCTACTCAACAGGCCAGCTCCACCAGACCCACCTGATATCCAGCCGGCGGACATAGACATGCCGATAGACTGCAATGCACCTACAAAGGAAGAAATACGCCAAGCCATCAAGAAGCTTAAAAGCGGCAAGGCCCCTGGACCAGATGATATCCCTGCGGAGGCGCTGAAAGCGGACGTGGAGACTACAGTAGAGCTCTTACACCCCCTCTTCCAAAAGATCTGGGAAGAGGAGCAAGTCCCAACAGTGTGGAAAGAGGGACTACTCATTAAACTCCATAAGAAAGGAAACTTAAGCTCCTGCTCTAACTATAGAGGAATTACCCTACTATCAATCCCAGGAAAGGTGTTCAACAAAATTCTGCTTGGCAGAATGCAGGATGCTGTTGATACAAAGCTGCGAGATCAACAAGCTGGTTATCGCAAGGATAGATCCTGCACTGACCAAATAGCTATACTGCGCATCATCCTGGAGCAGTCGCTCGAGTGGAATTCCCCCATATATGTCAATTTTATTGGCTATGAAAAGGCTTTTGACAGCGTAGAAAGGGAATCACTCTGGAGGCTGCTAAGACACTATGGGATCCCTACAACTACAAAAATTACCTCTATAATTAAGAATTCTTATGAAGGATTGAAATGCAGAGTGATCCATAGAGGCCACCCAACAGAGGCATTGCAAGTACGGACAGGAGTGAGACAAGGTTGTTTACTGTCGCCATTTCTGTTTCTGCTAGCGATAGACTGGGTCATGAGGACATCCACATCAGATAAGCGTAATGACATCCAGTGGACGCTATGGTCACAACTAGACGATCTAGATTTTGCGGATGACCTGGCATTACTCGCACATACTCAGCAGCAGATGCAGGAAAAGACCAACATCGTGACAGAAAACTCCACTCGCCTTGGCCTCAACGTCCACAAAGGGAAGACAAAGTTCCTTAACCCTATATTGCATGAATTTAGGTTTCAAGTTTAAAAAATTTTTCATTGTGTTTTTTGTTCTTCTAATGGATAAAGAAAAAAAATTTGTTCAGAGTGTAATCCAAAAAAAGTGATATTTAGTGTTGATTTTGGTCGTTGCATTTTTGCAACTGTGTGCAACCGAGCAACTTTTTTTCAAGAAGGCATCACAATGTCAAAAATTAAATAATTGCTATTTTACAAAAATTTACAACTACAATGACAACAATTACATTTGAACATGATTTTAAAAAGATTTTGAAGTCTTTTGTGAGGTATTTTATTAAAATAAGTTATAAAAAAGGTTTATCGCTCATGTTCATTTATAGGTAAAAATATAAAATTTTCATACAATAAATTTGGCATGCACAAATAAAAATAATTCAAACTAAAGGAATGAGAAAATTATAATAATACTAAATTATTAGTTATTCAATAATTTTTTTTAGAGAACTAAAAAAAAACATTAGTAAGAAAATTAGCGTATATGACATTTTGTTGTCTCGGAACACACTCTTCTGTTATTTGACTGGTGAATGCAGGCAATTTAGTCCTCAAATCTTCATCGGATAACAACACCTTCCAAAGAAGTCCTCGCCTTGACTGGGTGGTTCCTCTGGTTCAATACAATCATTATTGGTCTCAACAAATGATTATGCATCTTTATAGAAGAAAGAAAACAATGATTTATAATAGGAACTAAAACTACTAAATGTACTTATTTATTTTAGTTTTACAGACATTCCTTCCAGATAGAAGATAATTATATCTATGTCCACTAGGCCAAAAACTCCTGCAGGGTGGTAGGGATCGGTTGGTGGCAGAGATGGAACCCGCGACGTGTCGGTTGACAGTCCGGTGAACTATAAATATATATTACACAATAAAATAAAACTAACCTGAATTTAAATTTACCTTCAATCACCTTTTTGGTATGGAAACTGTTCAATACTGGTATCTTAGTCCAATGACGTATCATTATCAGACAACTCAAAGTCTCCGGTGTCCGAAGGCATTTCCCTCAAAACAATGGAATAGTATTTTTTTCCTATAAAAGACCTTGGGCTCCATAATGCAAGCCTAATTAAAAATAATAATAATAATAGCAAATAATTAGACATATATATATATATATATATATATATATATATATATATATATATATATATATATATATATATATATATATATATATATATATATATATATTAAAAATAATACAGATTTAGTACTAAGTCTTGGCCTAACTAGGCCTGTCATTTATAACTAATAACTAATAATAACAATAAATACATAAATATACCTCTATTTAACTATTTTTACTGAATTATATTATAAAAAGAACAAAATTAAGAAATATAATTGATTATTTGGACATTATTTACTTTATATTATAATATAATAACTATAAAGAACATTATATTTAAAAAAGCAAACTATGTAGGGCTAAACAAATGTTAGGAAATCCATTTTCAAGATTCTGTTGAAAAATGTAGTTGAGGACTTCTTCAGGGTTTGATACTGAGTCATGGATATGATGAGAAATTGCTCTTTGTCCAGAACACTAAAGTACAGCGGCAATGTCAGATTCATTCAAACCTTCATCTTTTTCAATAGTTAATGCTTTTCCAAGTTTTTGCACATCGGCTTAACCTCTGGTGTAGTCTTGTTTGGAAATGTTGTACGAAAATCCATAGACACTGGACACAGTTATTTAACTGGGAAAAGTTTTCTTTTAACGCATCAGCAGCTGTGTCTAAAGCAGCAACATAAAAATGGATCTAGAAGCTTTCTGAGGGGTCACCTGCAATATTTACATATTCATCTGTTGATTCGTAATCAACCATGTCCTTCTTTTTTTTTATATTCGGACCTTTTCTTTCCCAAATACTGGTTCTATTACATGCAACTTCTAATGCTACCGTACTTCACTAGCATCAACCATAACTCTATTGGAGTCTAAATCACTTCTAGCTGTAACCAAAAACTCTTCGTTTTTTTTTCTTAGATGACCAACTGCTCTCTGAAGACTCAAGTCATGTTCTTGCAGTATCTTACTAGTTATGTTTACTTGAAACAAATGTTGTGCCATGTGACAAGTGCAGCAATAAACTTGAAGTCTCAGATTTAATGTACCATTTGGGCTCTCCATGTGAGAATATCCTACATGCATTCATTGCCTGATGCGCAGAGAATGTGTGTAGAAAGAAAAACATCCCAATATTTTTATTATTGTTTGGCTTTCAAAACACCCAATTGATTAGGGGACGTAAACAATTTTTAGGCATTTTTTACCTCCCCCTCTCCCTTGTCAACAATTGTCAAACTTTCAGAGACCCCCCCCCCTCCACCATATAATTATGTCAACTATGTGCTACCCCCCCCCC
Organism: Anisus vortex; assembly: GCA_949126835.1. Lineage (NCBI taxonomy): Eukaryota > Metazoa > Mollusca > Gastropoda > Planorbidae > Anisus > Anisus vortex. The sequence goes on from OX421507.1 coordinate 29,658,256, forward strand.
CCTTTCCCATATTAACTTACACAATTTTATACACTGGCTTTTACGTTTAAAATAGAATTTACATTGAAAAGTTACTTAATTATTTTTAATAAGTTTTAAAACTTTTTTATCAGATTTCAAATTCACTTTAACTCTCAAGGGGCCTTCAATCTCCAATCCGAGGATTTTAACAATATTTCTTTTTTTATTATGACATGTTTAAGTTTAATGAATCTAATTTTATGTTTCATTACTGATATTTTGATACAATGTTAATTGTTTAATAGTTTAGGGAGAAACTGTACACCAGTTGTGAATCAGCCTTCTATTTCCACTGTATGTTCACTATTACCACTTGCATAAAGCTTAATTTCCCGCAAGCTCTTTACACAAATCTTGAATTAAATTTTCCGTGTCCCCTAACTCTCCAACAATTTGAAACCATCATCTTGCAATCCTCGCTACGCCACTCATAAATATATATTTTTACCATATACAATATTTTCCAGAAAATTAGAAATTTAAAAAAATTAAATTATGAAATAGATCTATTGAATCGACCTAATTTTAAAGTTTCAGCTATTATAAAGTAGGCCTAACTTAGTATGCAAAAATATATTAGTTTATAGATCTAGGTCTATCAGAAAAAAAAAAAATTCCATTGCCCCCCTGTCGTGAAGCCTACTCTTTCCCCACACAAACACACATATTATAATTTGAACAATCCCTCAACAGCTTAGTACTATGTGCCTATACCCCCGTTGCACCTCTTCTCAATCGTACCCCTTTGTTTTTATTTCGTTCAAATCGGAATAGAGAGGGCCACGAAGTTGGCAATTTAATATAGGCCCTAAGCATAATCTATTATTAAATGGTAGTCTTAAATGTTGATGGGCGAGTGAGTGTGTCATACAAACGCACGACTAGTTTTCATTTTTTTTTTATTTTTATAAAAAGTAACATTGTTGACGTCAACTTTTCTTGACCTTCTCCCTCCCCCATGTCAACAATTGTGAAACTTTTTCAGACACCCTCCCCCCTATTTTAATTGACGACCCTTTACTATCATTCACACTTTTAAAAAATATTTATCCGTGTTAGTGTTATGAAAACAGTTATTAAAACCCAATATTTAAAAATATACTTTAAATTTAAATCAATAGTAAATTCGAAGTTATAGGCCTAATAGTGATCGATCTAGACTAGTAAACTTTGTCAATACGAAAAAAGCTAGGCTAAATTGCTAAAGCTCGTTAATTCAAATAAGTTTTTTTTAAAAAGGTGAATATTGTCACTATTTTATTAATAGCCTACTTGAAGACCCCCCCCCCCCCACACACACAAAAGAGTTACTTTTGGATTTTGAAAATATGTAAAGAGTGGGAATGGTATGGGGGGGGGGGGGCTGAAAAACCTAATTTAGAATCGGAAAAAAAATCAGGCTCAGGCTAATAAAGAAAGTTGTTGTTTTTAGTAGTCTATATAGTCTAAACTCTTATAGACAGTATAATAAATAGAATCTATTATATCTATATGAGTTCCAAAATTACCGAACTTGGGTTCCTACCGAACCAATTATTATGGTCTTATCGAACCGAACCCGAATTCTTTACTGGAAGCCGAAGTGACTATGTGACTCGTTATATGGTTCTACTTTTTAACTGGCAGCAAGCACTGGAATTTCCGATGGATGACGTTTAATAAAAAAAGTAATCGATACTTGATTTTAACGATATCCATCGTTATTTCGAGTATAAATGAAAATAATGTAGGCTAATTCTGTAATTTGTTTTACTCACAATCGAAATCGAAAAAGTTATTTTTTTTTATCAATTAAGGAAGTAATACATTTATTGATTAGGCTTTGATAATATAATTAAAGTTTACCATAATAATGAAGGCCTCTCTCAATATCGTGGCATGCCCATTTGTATTTATTATATTACGGCTTAGTGGTTAAAAAATGAATTCTAACAGCATAACATTTTAAATAATTGTATAGAAATCAAATGCGCGAACAATAAGAATAGCTACTTATCACATAGCCCACCTTTAATGTGTTTTTACAAGTTTAATTTTTTTTATAATTTATTTTTTAAAGGCCTAAAGTATCGATTCTAAGTTTAGCAATTTTGCCCATTTAACTAGACTAAAAAGATGAATACCTTTATTTGGCTTCTTCCGATTAAAAATACTTCACTAATCTACCTGGATAAACCAATCAATTTTTTTTTAGCTCTGCGTGTCTGACAACAGAGTCGCAGAACCCTAACTATTGATTGCGTTACTTTATTTTCTCATATTGCATGGGTTAGATGATTTTACAAAACAGTAGGCTTACAGTCGTACAGTATGTAAATGTGAATTTTCGTTTGAGTTTGATGCTCATGTTGATGTTTGAAGTGTGTCGGATTAATACTCGTGACGTGACTAAACTAAAGTAAATGCCACTCTCTTAGCTTAGGCTTAGGACTTATGCACTTATGGATTCACACACTGGTCTTGGAGGCGAGCACCCCCAAAGATTATCGACAGGTATTTGGCAGCTGAGACGTGTGGGACCACCTTCAACAGTGCCAAACAGTTCTTCACTGATAAGGTAAATTGGTAAATTAAATGCTGGTATTATAATATAATTAAATTATGTCAAACACGCCTTACCTTAGACTTATTAGACTAACTTTCACTAAGTTACATGCTCTGGCCTCTGGCTATAACTATAGGCCTAGACTATGTCTATACTATAGCCTAGTATATAGACTTCTATAGTCTATATAGATAGGTTAGACCTAGGCCTACCTAGACCTAGTGATAGTGTAGAGTGTAGACTGTAGTCATAGCCTTACCATAGTGACCATACCTTATTATTTAAAACACATTAGTCACAGTAGTTGACATTAGATAGGGCTCATTGGGCCTAATCGATTGAAAACATGAAAATGAAATAAAATTAAAGATAAAATAAACTAACCCATAAAAACAAAGTTTTTATTATACTCCCTTTCTTTGCAAACTAAGTTTATATTTAATTTATATTTTGATAGATTAAAAAAAAATATAAGTGATATCATGCCTTATGAATTTTCACACTAAAATTTTGCGCATCCTTTTTTTTCTAGCTTTGGCCCGCAAACACCATAAAAAGATAACTCGCTTTGTTTCGGCTACATTGTATTGTGTTGTTTTCATTCCTTATAAAAACGAACATATCCGAAAAGTTTATTTACATCCGTCACTTCTGGTAGAGGCAGCAATGTTTTACGTGAAATATTTTTTATTCGATTCGCAAATTGGTCGAAGGTATTCGTGACTATTCCAAAGGCTATGGTCCTGAAAATTTGATAGACTGTATTGTTAGTCAGGACAAGTCTGCTGCTCAAGTTTCAGCTCGATTGGACGAGGGGAAGTGGTCGAAAAATCGATGTAAAGTTTTGCAAGCAGACAATCAGACAGACAGCGCAAGTTAAGAGTAAGGGAGTAAAAAGAATTATAGGCCATTTAACACAATAGCTACCATGGCATTTTCCCCCGTATGGCCAGCCCATTTTCATGACCTTTTTTTTTACATAGGCCCAATGCAATCAAAGTTTTTTTACAGCTTTTATTATGAATGTAGCTCTTAAGTGTTACATATCAAAATAAGCAGAAATAAATGTTAATCTAGAATATGCTAATAGAACATTTTAAAATTCTAAAATAAGTGTGAACGTAAAGGTGAAAGTAAGAATGTTGTTTTAGAGACAACGAAAAAAAAATCCCTTACAACCGAATATCTCAGCAAATAATAATCCCATTTAAAAAGAAACACTCTGCGATCCTATTTAAAAGAATTATTATTATTTACAAACACACGCTTGGAAAAAAAAAGTGTTTCTTTGAAGGCAATGTCTGGTCGTCCGGTAACTGTGCAAATAGGCTGGTAGATATTTTTCTGACGAGCATTTCACGCGACCGCCGGACAACAAGCATTAGAGATATTTCTCCGGCATACCTAAGTTGATATTATGTAGGCCTACAAGCTAAATTCCTCGGCGTTGCCCAGGGAAAAAAATTACATTACCATCACCCTAACCCTTTTTATTAAACAAAAAGTTAAAAATACCCTTGACTGGGCATTGAACACCCGTATAGACTTGCATGCATCTAAAATATCATTATTAGATTTTACTAACTAAAAATATAAAAATAAATTAAAATAAAAAATAAAAATTTAAAAAAAGTAGAAAAAGAAAAAAAAGTATCAGTGATACATACAGTACATTAAGAAGCCAAGAACACACAATAGATTTAGGTCAGCCAAAAAAATATCTCTTGTGATATGCTCTGATAGGTACCTGACCTTAGTTGGGGTAAAGTAAAGGCGGTTGGGCATAGTGCTGCTCACACAATCACCTAGTATGCTGTATGCAGAAACTGGTGAACATTGCTTCACCGGACCCATGGGTCAATTTGGTCCAGTGGGTACTTACTAACACAATGAACTGAGTTTATCAGTTATTAAATTTTTCCTCATATTTGCCAAAACGTCCAGTGCGAGAATGATCTTATCATGGCTATCTGAATGCAGTTTTTAACATCATTACAATCTTATTTTAAAAAATCCAATAACACCACTTTATTCACCATAAATTACACCTATATTACTTAAATATATGATGAACGAATATATGAACGAATATATATGACAAATTAGACGATACAAGTTTTTTTTTATAGTTATTGTTTTATATACAATTAATTAAACATGCACAGAGATTTGATTAAATAAAAGGGAGTGTCTACTGAGTTTTTTTTTTTTAATGTTTAAGATGTCAATTACGATTTTTTTTAACGTTCTTTATAATTCGTATCATTTGTAGATTGTATAAATTTGCGTATTACAGGATGTTCTCAATACAGCGATGTGAAAAGATTTAATATTTTAATTTGAAAAGATTGTGTTAATGTTTATCTAACTCAATCTCTGCCAAGGGTTTTTCCATGTTTGTGCCAGGCCATATTTAGGCAGCTAGAATTTTTCTAGGGTGCCCTTATTTATTCATGAATTTCTAAAAGTATTTGTTTAGCTAGATACCTGTATTTCAAATCAAATTGAAGAAAATTGAACAGGAAATAATAATGTAGAAGTTAAAAACAACATTATAATAATAGGTACTTCTTTATTAGTAATTTTTAGAGATACAAAATTTTTTTGAAGAAAAAAAAAGTAGCACTAAAATCGATCTTAACATATTTTTATAGAGCGATTGCAATCACGTGACAAAAAGCGCGGTTTACTTTGTCTAGTGGTGATAAATGGCAGCCGTATTACTATAGCCGTAAGAAGGTTTTATTTTAAATGTGATCCTTTCAACAATATAATGTAAAACATATATAAAACACTGTCAAGCTATGTGAATTAACATTTAAAGCTAAAATTTAAACCATTAAAAATCAATGGAAAAGGTTCCGTAAGTGCCGAATATTTACTTGAAGATGTCGATTGTCGAAAGTTGGCCTATCTTAACTTACTAGGTCTATTCAAAAGTAAAGCAAAATGTACAATGTTTCAAAAAAGCTATTGAACAACTATAAAAAGCCTAAAATCTTGTTTATTTTGTGGACGAACTACTAAGGACTAGTATCACAGTTAAATATCAAGATTTATGGAAACTAATTCCTTATATTTTGGGTTTAAAATACACATGGTAAGGAACAATGTTTATTTCTCATTAATGCCATTATCGCCAAGATGGCTGCTATTTACACAAGTACGTCACTAAAAAACCTAAGCAACGCCTACTGCAATCCTCTATAAGGTATGTGTAGCAGATATCCTATTCGGCCTGAAACCATTAAAAGTATATCTATTTCTGATCAGTAAAAAGTAAAGTACCTTTCGGATCAAACTGATCATAGGGCTGGTGAAGCAGCGTTCACCAGTTTCTGTGGCCACGGCATACAAGGGGATGTGTGGCCAGCACAATGCCCAGCCGCCTTTACTTTACCCCAACTAATGTCAGGTACCCATCAGAGCTGGGTAGACTCAGGGACACCCGCAAGTCAAAATATTAAACAACTGCTAACCAACTTAAAAGTAAACAAAGCTTCTGGTCCAGATGAAATACCAGCAAGACTGCTTAAAGAACTAACTAATGAAATATCTCCAATCTTTAAAATACTTTTTCATGCCTCTATAAACCAGGGCAAAGTGCCCAAAGACTGGAAATTAGCCAATGTAATTCCTTTTTTCAAAAAAGGGGATAAATCTGACCCTGGAAATTACAGACCTGTTTCCCTAACAAGCATAACTTGTAAATTACTTGAGCAAATACTTTATAGTAGTATAGTAAATCATCTAGACAAACTTAAGGGCAGGAAATCCAGTAGAAGGGGATTTTTGTTATTTCATATCCAATATGTATAATATTGGGGACCAAATATAGTACTAGTGACTAAACTTATAAAAATGTGGGGAAAAGTTAAAAAAAAATATGGCCATTTTGTTGTTTTTATTAGTATTTGTAACTTGAATTAAAAACGATACGTCCTTTTTATTTATCAATATAAATTATTTCTATTTTGCATAAATATAATCTACATAAGCTTCATTTGTGCAAGGCTGACAGAGGTAATTTTAAATTTAACTAAAATTTTAGTTTTTATGATTTTTTTTGTGAGGCATATAATATGAACATTGGAAAAACATGTTTATAGTTACTAAAATATTTATTTGAAAAAAAACTACTTATTATTTTCAAAATCGCTCTGGGACTTTTGAAAGCACCAATGTATAGAACATCTGGGCAAAATTGCATGATAATTGATGATAAAAAAACTAGTAGGGAATCATATATATGGAATCAAGGTTTTGAGAAAAACTGGAAAAACTGACGATTCTAGAAAAAAATAAATTTTGGGGAGGAAAATGGAAAAATTCAATTTTTTTATCTATTTCTTAATGGCTTGTTGTAAGATGTTTTCCCCAAAAAGACAAGATGTTAACCTTTAATTTGATGTATATTAATATAGAATTACACTCATTTTTTATATTACTGTGTAGTGTAAATATATTTTAAAAAAATAAAAAATAAATTTGAATGTATACCCATTTCAAATGCAATTTTTACATTGCAATAGTGTTACAATGTTTCCTTAACTATGTATTTTAGATTTGGGGATAGTAAAAGTATACAAATTAAGCAAAAACTTAAAATGCCATGTTTTTGTCATTTAGGTCAATTTTTACTGGAATTCCTCCCCTTAATGCGCTGTGCCCACACCAACATGGGTTCAGGAAAAACAGGTCATGTGAAACTCAATTAATAGGCTTAATAGATGACTTGTCTAAGGGATTAGATAATAACAACCAAATTGATGCTATATTACTAGATTTTTCAAAAGCATTTGATAAAGTTCATCATTCTTGTCTTCTAAAAAAACTTAAATACTTTGGTATCTCTGGTCCCTTACATCAGTGGATTCAGGACTTTCTTATAGACAGAGAACAAACAGTGATAATAAATGGCTCTAAGTCATCACCAATAACTGTAAACTCAGGAGTTCCACAAGGAACTGTTCAGGGCCCCTACTATTTCTAATTTATATTAATGATCTACCAAATTGCATAAAAGCACAGGAACAAAAGTAAGATTATTTGCAGATGATTGATTTATAGAATAATACAGACAGAAAAGATAGTGAACTTTTTAAAAAAAGACCTAGATGAACTACAAAAATGGGAATCAAACTGGAGTATGTCTTTTCACCCAGAAAAATGCCAACTAATAAGGGTATCCAAGAAAAAGAAACAAATAATAACAAATTACTATATTCATGGTAAAGAACTAACTCAAACTAACAATGATAAGTATCTGGGAGTAATAATAAATGATAAGTTATCTTGGAACCCTCATATTGATGAAGTACTTAAAAAATCAAATAAAACATTTGGATTCATAAAAAGGAATTTTTACAAATGTAAAAAGAATTTAAAACTAAAATGCTATCTCACATTAGTTAGGCCTATACTAGAATATGAAGGATATGAATGGGACCCATCAACTAAAGAAAACATAAAAAAATTAGAACAAATTCAAAAAAGAGCTGCAAGGTTCATAACTAGTGAATATTCCCAATCGACAAGAGTAATACCATTAGTCAAATCACTAAACCTAGAAACACTAGAGGACAGAATGGCAAAGAGTAAAGTAGTAATAACACATAGGCCTAAGGCATTAAACTCTAATTTAGAAATACAACCCAATAACAACCTGTTGCAAAGCTCAGATAAACATAAAGACAAAAACACTTTCCTTATCCTCTATGCGAGAACAAATGCATATAAGTACTCTTTCTTCCCGAGTGGCATTCGGGCATGGAATGAGTTGCCTGAACAAACCAGGAAAACCAGTAACTTAACATCATCTAAAACATTAGTAAAAATGCAAAACTAGACTCGGACACGAATGAGCGTAGGACGCTATAATCTTCTCTATAGAAGGAGCTTCTGTAATGTTTAAGATAAGATAAGTCCTGGGAAAAAATCCCAGCTTCACCAGGATTCAAACCCAGGACCTTTGGATCGCCAGTCAAACGCGCTGCCGCTCGGCTACTGTGCCCCATGAGTTATACTCATTTTTGTAATATTAGTATCAGTCGGCAAACGCCTAGACCTAACCACGAATGTCGGATCCTTTAATTAGTAAATAAACCAACAGTCCTAAAAATCAGATTTAAATTATTCAAAGTTATTATCTGATGAATAGAAATCAATAATTCGCAATACTTTACTATCAAATTTGACAAGCTACAAGGTCTAGAAACATTTTAAATAGCGTAGCTATGCTTCATTTACAAAAGTTTACACAGAAATCAATAAAAAAAACTTCATTATTTTTTAAAAACGGAAAGTAAACCAATCAGAAAGAAAGCAGAAAGAGCTGTCATTCTTTTGATAATATAAAAGTCGAACTAATAGGCCATGTCAACAAAATAAGCTATTAAAACCAAATGGACACTATATTGTTGGCTTGGCACAAATGCGACCGGTCCAATCAACGATATATCTTGGATTGGCACAGTAAGTGTTAAAAGGATATAGTTAACATCTAATGGGAAAAAAATATGCAGAATTTAAAAAACAAGTATAACCTACTAGCTCTAAAAGCCAAATTTTAAGTGTGTTCCTTTTTTAAAAAAGCAGGAGCTTTTGCAGAGTAAATTAACAACAGAATGCAGAGTTAATTTGGGAAAACCCAATAGAATCTTCTGTTCAACATAATGAATAAAAGGAAATAGCCATTCGCTGCATAAGGTTTTATGTATTTGCATAGTAGGATATATTTTTTATAAATATATATAATCAACACATTAATGATTATGTGTGACATACTAAAATTTTTATTATGTAGGACGTTTCCAATTTATATATTTAACTTTTGTCTCAATCCGTTAAACAACCTAGGAGTCTATAAAGAACACATTTATTTATCTACCGTATAAAAACAAATTATATAAGTTATAATCATCTAATCTAATCAAAGATGTTTATCCTTTTAGTTTTGTTTATGAAGTATAGGGCTAAACAAACCTTTAATAAGATGGACCGCTTGCTTAAATATTTCTGCTATTTGATGACTAGAATGACTTCTTTTCAGAATTACTTATTCTTATTTGTAATGTACACTTCTGTTTTATTCAATCACTATAATGTTATCATTTGAAAATTAAGACTGGGACAGCGTTATTGGCTGTGCACAAAAAATAGAGCAAACGGTGCATCTTATTATAGTCTTTGGTCAAAATTAAACACTACAATAATAACAAGAACTTAAGTATCATTTTCTTTGGCTATAGTAAAAAAAAATATATCAATAAAAATTTTAATTAATTCTAATATATAGAAGTGCACTTTAAAATTATGCACATGAATCGGCTGAAATTAATATTAATAGAGGAACAGTGAGCTGATTTCTTTATCTTTATAAAATATATATATATATATTGTAACATTTTTTTTTATCAATAAATTGAAATGCAACATAAAAAATAATTGACATAATATAGACATTTGAATTATAAATCATGATTTTTATTGGTATGTTTTAAACTGTGATTTGAATCAACAATTAAAATGTATCTCTTTAGATCGACCCAACCCTGTAAAAAAGTAATGTTTGGTTCTAAAAACATGTTGGGGTCTAAAAACAATGTTGGGGTCAAAAAATAATGTTGGGGTCCAAAAATAATGTTGGAGTCTAAAAAAATGTTGGGGTCTAAAAAAAATGAAGGGTTCTAAAACATGATGAAGGGTTCTAAAACATAATGAATGGTTCTAAAACATAATGAAGGGTTCTAAAACATAATGAAGGGTTCTAAAACATAATGAATGGTTCTAAAACATAATGAAGGGTTCTAAAACATAATGAAGGGTTCTAAAACATAATGAATGGTTCTAAAACATAATGAAGGGTTCTAAAACATAATGAAGGGTTCTAAAACATAATGAAGGGTTCTAAAACATAATGAATGGTTCTAAAACATAATGAATGGTTCTAAAACATAATGAAGGGTTCTAAAAAATAATGAAGGGTTCTAAAACATAATGAATGGTTCTAAAACATAATGAATGGTTCTAAAACATAATGAATGGTTCTAAAACATAATGAAGGGTTCTAAAACATAATGAAGGGTTCTAAAACATAATGAATGGTTCTAAAACATAATGAAGGGTTCTAAAACATAATGAAGGGTTCTAAAACATAATGAAGGGTTCTAAAACATAATGAAGGGTTCTAAAACATAATGAAGAATTCTAAAACATAATGAATGGTTCTAAAACATAATGAAGGGTTCTAAAACATAATGAAGGGTTCTAAAACATAATGAAGGGTTCTAAAACATAATGAAGGGTTCTAAAACATAATGAATGGTTCTAAAACATAATGAAGGGTTCTAAAACATAATGAAGGGTTTTAAAACATAATGAAGGGTTCTAAAACATAATGAAGGGTTCTAAAACATAATGAAGGCTTCTAAAACATAATGAAGGCTTCTAAAACATAATGAAGGGTTCTAAAACATAATGAATAATGTTGCGGGTAAAAGAAATAATGTTTGGTTTTAAAACATATTGTTGGGTTTACATGAATGATGTTGGGTTTGTATGAATGATGTAGGGTTGCATGAATGATGTTGGGTTTGCATGAATGATGTCGGGTTTGCATTAATGACGTTGGGTTTGCATAAATGATGTTGGGTTTGCATGAATGATCTTGGGTTTGCATAAAGTGTGATAAGTTGACATCGACATTGCTTTATTTTCTTTAAAAAAAATGGAAATTTGTCGTGCGTTTTTATGATGGCACACACTCACTGGGCGGTCAACGGCCTACCACTTTAATCATAGAATTAAGATTACACTGTTTGGTCAACTTCGTGGCCTACAGGCTTACCCTCTCTATTCTGATCTCAACAAAATCAAAACAAAACGGGTATGGTCGCCTACAATTTAAAATCAAATTTCTACAAAGCAAGTTTGAGGAAGAAGAAAAAAAGTACTCTACTACATCCAGGTCTCATGTTAGTTCACTGTAGGCCTCTATTTATTTTAACTCCCTTGGATCATTAATGAATTAGCATGCGTCCCTGTGTTTTGTAATGTCTAACAGTGCTAACTCAATAAAAGACCATTAAAAAAAACATACACACAGAGGGTAAAATGACCTCTAGACCATTAATATCGCCAGGCAGGTTGTGTCATGTCATCCCTCCCCCTCCCAACCCCACCCACACCCTTCTAAAGATCAGAGCAATGAGTCCAGGGGGGGGGGGTTGTCCCACAGTGCCAACTAAAAGAAATCACAAAGGTATTATGTCTTACTCTTTCCCTTACATTTTCCAACAGCGCCCTCAGGTTTAAAGACCAATATTGCAATCACATTAGTTGGGGAAAAGCAATGGCAACTTTGGCACTGTGCTGGCCACACCATCCCCTATTTTGCGGCGGCCACAGAAACTAGTGAACACTGCTTTACAGGCCCTATGATCGTTAACTTACTTATTGCATTGTGGTGCGTGTATTAAGCTGTATTGCATTACAATATGGTGTGTGTGTATTTTATTGACTTTCGGTCATCACCGGTCCGAATATCTTTACTTTCAAAAGGCATCTTCTTCACCAATATCAACTCCTAGTGGAGCATAGGCCACCAACCATTTCTATCCATGTCCTCCTGTCTCTGGCTATCTTCTCTAACTCCTTCCAAGTTCTCCCGATCAGCTGCACATCCTTTTCTACTTCTCTCCGCCATGTGTTCTTTGGTCTACCTCTTCGTCTTGCACCCTGTGGATTCCATGAAAGAGCTTGTCTTGTCAAATTTGTGGTTGGTTTCCTCAATGTGTGGCCTATCCATCTCCAGCTCCTTATTTGTATTTCTTGTTCTATTGACAAGTCTTAATTAGGTGCGACCTTTTGAACTGGGGTGATCGTGAACTTCCGGTGAAATTTACCGCCATTTTCGTTAACAAAAACCATGCTTTTGGTGTTGTTTGACAATTGATTTCGACATCGACAGCGAGTTCAGGTCTTTTAGAAATATACAACGGATACAAGATTAATTATGAGGAATCCGTTTTTAACATCAAAAGTGAAAAGGCGATAATTAATACTCATAGTGTTAGTCGCGTTTGGTTAAATTTAGCTTTTGTTTATAAAATAAATTAGTCAAGAGTTGCGTCCTTGGGAATTAAAAAAACACAATGCGGAAATTCATAAAAAGACAACACGAAAATTCTTTTGCATCAAGCAATTAGTTTGGGATTATAAATTGGTGATTCTTCAAATCTGACATTCACAATCCATCGTTTTCTTTTGGCGCCATTATTTTGGAAATGAAATAAAATTTAATTCTCTACATATTTTCGTAGCCACCAACCAGTAACATAGCACACATGGCAGACATGTTTTTTTTAAATAATGTGATCGAATTCGACCGGAAATGTTGTTTCTTGTGAACTTTTATGCATGCATACACGTTAAGACTTGTCAATTGGAATATGTGCTGTCCTTTCCCATACAGTTGCGCTTGTAATTTTTTTTTATACCATTTGATATCCATTATTCTATGTAGGCAGCCATTCACAAAAGTTTGTAGTTTGTTCAAATCCCCATTTGTTAATCTCAAACTTTCTGAGCCATATAGTAAGACATATTTTACGTTAGAATAAAAGATTCTTAATTTTGGTTCTAATCTGTTTTTGTTTTCCAGATAGTTTTTAGCATAGCAAACAAAGGCTCCTCTTGCTTTTTGTATCTTTGCCTTAATATCTGTTCCAGATCCCCCTTCCTTATCAACTCTACTTCCTAGATATGTGAAGTTGTCTTCTTCTTCCACTTCCTAGATATGTGAAGTCTTCTTCTTCCAGCACTTTTCCTCTTACTTCCACTGCATCAGTACTTTTAGTGTTTATTCTCATTATCTTGGATTTGCTTTCATCTATTTTAAGTCCTAGCTGTTGTGCACAGGAATCTATTGCATTTTTTTTCTTGCATTTGCTTATGACTTTGAGCTAATAGGGCTAAGTCATCTGCAAAGTCTAGATCTTCAAGCTGTTTAAACAGAGTCCATTGAATTCCATTTTTTTCAGTTTTCTGTAGTATTCTTCATGACCCAATCTATTACTTAGCAGAAAGAGAAATGTTGAAAGTAGACAGCCCTGTCGAACTCCTGGCTCTATCTCGAATGCCTCTGTTAGTTTTCCATCATGAATGATTCGACATCTCATATTGTGGTAGGTGTTTTTAATTAGGTCAGCTAGCTTCGGAGGAATACCATAGTGGCGCAACAGTTTTCATAGATTTTCTCTGTCGACACTATCATAGGCTTTTTCGAAGTCTATGAAATGGATATATACTATATAGGCTAGCATTCCATTCTGTGCATTGTTCAATGATAATACGAAGAGCAGCTATTTGGTCGAGACTTGATTTGTTTTGTCTAAAGCCTGCTTGCTCGTCTCGTAGAAGACCATCAACTGCTTTCTTTATTCTTTCCAGTATTATTCTATTTAAAACTTTTCCTGATACTGATATCAGCATAATCCCTCTATAGTTAAAGCAATATGTAAGATCCCCTTTCTTTGGAAGCTTTACTAGATACCCTCTTTCCTGTCTTTTGGTAGTTCTCCTTTTTCCCATATGTTCCCAATAATGTTGTATAGTACGTTAGTTGATAACTCAATGTCTGCTTTAACTGCCTCTGCTGGTATTCCACCAGGTCCAGCAGCCTTCCCATTCTTTAGCATTTTTATTGCATTTTTTATTTCTCCTTTAGTAGGTCTATTACAGTCTATCTCTAGGTCACTCTGAGCTGGTTGAATATCTGGGGTATTAAGGGGAGCAGGCCTGTTTAAGAGTTCTTTGAAATATTTTACCCCTCTCTTTTCCTGCTGTTCTGCATTTGTTAGCTTATTACTTTCTTTGTCTTTGATAGGTTTATTTTGTTGCTGGAATTAGCTTGCTAATTTATTTGCTATACTGTACAACTCCTTTATGTTTCCTTTAGATGCTGCTGTTTCTGCCTCAGCTGCCAGGTTGTTGATGTAATCATTTTTATCCTTTTTATGCTTTTTTTTAACTTCCCTATTGGCTTCTGTATAGTTCTCTTGAGCATCTTTTTTCAAGGCCCTGGTTCGGCTGTTCATCAAAACAACTTTCTTTTCTTTCCTTTGCTTAATTTGAGAGTGTTGTCTGAAAGCCATGGTTTATTGTGGTGTGTTTTTATCCTTAGCACTTGCTTGCATGTTGTGTTCCATGCTTCCTTTATAATTGATTCCCATTGTGTGCATGTGTCATCGTTTCCTTCCAGGTCTTCTAGGGCCTAAAATCTATTTCTCAGTTCAATTCTAAATTCATTGCTTATGTTCAATTCCTTTAGAAATGTGACATTGTATTGAGTTCTGCGGCTTGGGCAATCTCTCTGTCTTTTAAGGCGTAGCCTAATTTGGCCCACTAATAAGTGGTGGTCCGAAGCTACGTCAGCACTTCTGTAATGTCTTACGTTTTGCAATGAGCGCATGAATTTCTTTTTTGAAGCAAATATGGTCGATTTGGTTGTGTGAAGGATGATCTGGTGACATCCATGTGGCCATGTGAATATCTTTGTGCTGGAAAATGCTGCCTCCTATTACTAATGAATTATCTGCACAAAAATTAATAAATAATTATCCATTCTCGTTTTTTTATATTCCTAAGCCCTGTCTACCCATTATCTCCTCATATCCTTGGTTATCATAGCCTAGTTTTGCATTATTATGTATTATGGCTACTCCCTCTGCGTGTTGAGCGTTCTCATCCTCGTGGCCTGAGTAAAGAATGGTTTCAGCTGTTGATAGTTTTGTTTTTCCTGACAGTATCCATCTCGCTTCACTCTTTCCTAGTATACTTATATTGTATTTTTTCATTTCTGAAGCTACTTGGTGGACCTTCCCCATCTCATACATTGTTCTCACATTACAGTTGCCAACCTGGGTATTTTTCCTCAGAGAGAAGGAGGTAGTCTGCCTATCAGCTCCCTTTCGGGTTTTGCTTACCTGCTTCATAATCCCTTTGACAGGGCCTCCCTTCTCTGATAATGGCGGACATGTAATTGATTTTGTAGCAAGGTAGTTTTATTTTTACACTGGTGGGCTGCTAGCCCTACGCAGAAACCTACAAACATGCATGTAGGCTGCGAACCTGTTGGCCTGGCCCACTTGCCAGTATGCCCCGTCACCACGTCAAGGTAGGTTCTCGACGGGGTTCAAAATTCATACTGCTACGCTATTGCTGCAACTATTGATCATTTCATTTAGTTAAACTGTTGCGAATTAATCTGTGTGAGGTAGGGATGTTAAACGCTGGAATTAGGGAGGCAATCATTCATAGTTGTAGCCCACAATTTAGTTTTTATTTTTTTTTATTTTTTTAATCAAAACAATTTCCAAAACATTAAATTCCTTGCAAACACTCATTTGTCAGAGGCGACTCATAGGCCTATTGTATCTTTTTTTCTTGAAATCCCGTATATTGCCTGTGAATTTGCGATACAAGCACAAACAACAGCAAACGTAGATGTTAACGCTAGTCGTCGGTGTAACCATTGATCTAAGTCTTTGAGAAGAAGAAAAAAACGGGTATTTCCCCCACTGATGCTGAACGCTCCAAACAGACCGATAGACGCAGGGTTGCCAGATATGTCAAAAGGATGACATAGAGAGACAAAACGGAAGACATATTTAGTGTTTAATTTGAATCTTCCACAATCAGCTCAGTTTTATTACAATAGCTGCCAATAATTAATTACTGTATAGATCTATTAGTTAAACTGACCCAACATTTTATTTAATGTTAACTGAACAGTAATTTGCATTTGGGCAATTAGGTAAATAAAATAACTTTGCAGCACATGTAAGGTTGAAAAAAAAAGTTTCATTTTTTTCTTGCCGGACAACTCTAGATAGATGACAACTCTAGACGGATTTTTACAACCGAACATTTTGAGGAAAAAACGATACATCCTAATGTGAAGTAGAAAACTGAAGTTATTAATAAACGCATTATTTAATCACCCCAAAGAATGATTTACATAAATCAAAAACTATAATTATAATAAGATGGACCACTTGCTTTAATAATTCTGCTGTTTGATGACTCGAATATTATCTTTTCGGAATTTTCGATCGCACCAAGTCCTCTAGACTTCCGGTCTAGTAATTCGATAAGATTTTCTCAATGGAGAAGTAAGATTAAAATTGAAAGTTGTATACAGCGGAAGTCTTTAGGGACAGCAACAGATCTTATGCATATGCCAGGGTCAGGGCGACCAGAAACAATTAAAAATAACAAAAACTATGTACCGAAAGAAACTTTCTCACTCCAGTTTTTATTGTAATATTTTTTTTTCCTCTCTTAACCAAAACACATTGCAGTCATTCGTTTCCCCGTCATTTTAACGGGCATAACAACTAGTATATATATATAAATATAATGTATGTTCGGTATAAAATAGTTCATTTTTATCAAATTTCAATGACACAATTACGAAAAGTTTTTACATTTTTGGTACTTCCATGTTTAATGTATATATAGCTCAGTGCCATACAGTGCCTTATTTATATTTAAAGAATTTTCTCATCTTTTTATTACTTCCTTTATTTTAAGTTGCAATTTCTGTCTGTCTTTCTGTCTGTCTGGGAGCAAAACTTTGCTTCGATTTTTCGACCACTTCCCGTGGTCCGATCGAGCTGAAATTTGGACAGCAGATTTGTGGCGCCTAACAATACATCCTATCAAATTTTCAGTTAAAACAACTTAATAATACTACACTTATGACAATATTCATTTCTTAAAAGGAAAGTATAAGAAATATTGTAATTTCGCGTTAAAAATGCCTGTGCAACTTTTTATAGTTTTTCGGCGCAAAGCTAGAAAAAAAAAATATGCGCTAAGATTATTTTTAGAACAATTCATACTGAGTAAGGAGATATTTTTGATATTTGCGACACAGATATTTTTTCTGTACGTTTCATTTGCAGTAGTCAATCAATTATTTAATTACATGATGGTTAACTTAGTTTGCAAATAAAGGGAGTATAATAAAAACTTTGTTTTTACGGTTTTCTTGTTACTCCCTTTATTTTAAGTTGCAATGTCTGCAATCGTCGTGCAAAAATTGGCTTCGATTTTTCTACCACTTTCCGTGGTCCGATCGAGCTGAAATTTGGACAGCAGATTTGTGGCGCCTAACAATACATCCTATCAAATTTTCAGTTAAAACAACTTAATAATACTACACTTATGACAATATTCATTTCTTAAAAGGAAAGTATAAGAAAAATTTTGATTTCGCGTATAAAAGGCCTGTGCAACTTTTTATACTTTTTAGGCGCAAAGCTAGAAAAAAAATTATGCGCTAAGGTTATTTTTAGAACAATTCATACAGAGTAAGGAGATATTTTTGAGATTTGCGAAACAGATATTTTTTAATTACATGATGGTAAACTTAGTTTGCAAATAAAGGGAATCTTAAATAGTTGGGTGGCAGGTAGTCTATAGTAATCAGTAGATGGTAGAATTTTAAGTAGTTGGGTGGCAGGAAGCCTATAGTAATCAGTGGATGATAGAATCTAAAGTTGTTGGGTGGTAGGTAGCCTATAGTAATAAGTGGATGATAGAATCTAAGGTTGTTGGGTGGCAGGTAGCCTATAGTGTAATCAGTGGATGATAGAATTAAAAGTTTTTGGGTGGCAGGTAGCCTATAGTAATCAGTGGATGATAGAATCTAAAGTTGTTGGGTGGCAGGTAGCCTATAGTAATCAGTGGAAGATAGAATTAAAAGTTTTTGGGTGGCAGGTAGCCTATAGTGTAATAAGTGGATGATAGAATCTAAAGTTGTTGGGTGGCAGGTAGCCTATAGTGTAATAAGTGGATGATAGAATCTAAAGTTGTTGGGTGGCAGGTAGCCTATAGTAATCAGTGGAAGATAGAATTTAAAGTTCTTGGGTGGCAGGTAGCCTATAGTGTAATCAGTGGATGATAGAATCTAAGGTTGTTGGGTGGCAGGTAGCCTATAGTAATCAGTGGATGATAGAATCTAAGGTTGTTGGCTGGCAGGTAGCCTATAGTAATCAGTGGATAATATAATCTTAAGTAGTCGGGTGGCAGGTAGCCTATAGTAATCAGTGGATGATAGAATCTAAGGTTGTTGGGTGGCAGGTAGACTATAGTAATCATTGGATAATTTAATCTAAGGTTGTTGTGTGGCAGGTAGCCTATAGTAATCAGTGGATGATAGAATCTAAGGTTGTTGGGTGGCAGGTAGCCTATAGTAATCAGTGGATGATAGAATCTAAAGTTGTTGGGTGGCAGGTAGCCTATAGTAATCAGTGGATGATAGAATCTAAAATTGTTGGGTGGCAGGTAGCCTATAGTAATCAGTGGTTGATAGAATCTTAAGTAGTTGGGTGGCAGGTAGCCTATAGTAATCAGTGGTTGATAGAATTTTAAGTAGTTGGGTGGCAGGTAGCCTATAGTAATCAGTGGATGGTAGAATCTAAGGTTGTTGGGTGGCAGGTAGCCTATAGTAATCAGTGGATGATAGAATCTAAGGTTGTTGGGTGGCTGGTAGCCTATAGTAATCAGTGGATGATAGAATCTTAAGTTGTTGGGTGGCAGGTAGCCTATAGTAATCAGTGGATGATAGAATCTAAGGTTGTTGGGTGGCATGTAGTTTGTAGTAATCAGTGGATGATAGAATCTAAAGTTGTTGGGTGGCAGGTAGCCTATAGTAATCAGTGGATGATAGAATCTAAAGTTGTTGGGTGGCAGGTAGCCTATAGTAATCAGTGGATGATAGAATCTAAAGTTGTTGGGTGGCAGGTAGCCTATAGTAATCAGTGGATGATAGAATCTAAAATTGTTGGGTGGCAGGTAGCCTATAGTAATCAGTGGTTGATAGAATCTAAAGTAGTTGGGTGGCAGGTAGCCTATAGTAATCAGTGGATGGTAGAATCTAAGGTTGTTGGGTGGCAGGTAGCCTATAGTAATCAGTGGATGAAAGAATCTAAGGTTGTTGGGTGGCTGGTAGCCTATAGTAATCAGTGGATGATAGAATCTAAAAGTTGTTGGGTGGCAGGTAGCCTATAGTAATCAGTGGATGATAGAATCTAAGGTACTTGGGTGGCAGCTAACCTATAGTAATCAGTGGTTGATAGAATCTTAAGTAGTTGGGTGGCAGGTAGCCTATAGTAATCAGTGGATGATAGAATCTAAAGTTGTTGGGTGGTAGGTAGCCTATAGTAATAAGTGGATGATAGAATCTAAGGTTGTTGGGTGGCAGGTAGCCTATAGTAATCAGTGGATGATAGAATCCAAAGTTGTTGGGTGGCAGGTAGCCTATAGTAATCAGTGGATGATAGAATCTAAGGTTGTTGGGTGGCAGGTAGCCTATATTTAAGTTGCAATGTCTGCAATCGTCGTGCAAAAATTGGCTTCGATTTTTCGACCACTTTCCGTGTTTCGATCGAGCTGAAATTTGGACAGCAGATTTGTGGCGCCTAACAATACATCCTATCAAATTTTCAGTTAAAACAACTTATTAATACTACACTTATGACCATATTCATTTCTTAAAAGGAAAGTATAAGACAAATTTTGATTTCGCGTAAAAAAGGCCTGTGCAACTTTTTATACTTTTTCGGCGCAAAGCTAGAAAAAAAAATTATGCGCTAAGATTATTTTTAGAACAATTCATACAGAGTAAGGAGATATTTTTGAGATTTGCGAAACAGATATTTTTTAATTACATGATGGTAAACTTAGTTTGCAAATAAAGGGAATCTTAAATAGTTGGGTGGCAGGTAGTCTATAGTAATCAGTGGGTGGGATAATCTTAAGTAGTTGGGTAACAGGTAGTCTATAGTAATCAGTGGATGATAGAATCTAAAGTTCTTGGGTGGCAGGTAGCCTATAGTGTAATAAGTGGATGATAGAATTTAAAGTTTTTGGGTGGCAGGTAGCCTATAGTAATCAGTGGATGATATAATCTTAAGTAGTTGGGTGGCAGGTAGCCTATAGTAATCAGTGGATGATAGAATCTCAAGTTGTTGGGTGGCAGGTAGCCTATAGTAATCAGTGGATGATAGAATCTAAGGTTGTTGGGTGGCAGGTAGCCTATAGTAATCAGTGGATGATAGAATCTAAAGTTGTTGGGTGGCAGGTAGCCTATAGTAATCAGTGGATGATATAATCTTAAGTAGTCGGGTGGCAGGTAGCCTATAGTAATCAGTGAATGGTAGAACCTAAGGTTGTTGGGTGGCAGGTAGCCTATAGTGTAATAAGTGGATGATAGAATCTAAAGTTGTTGGGTGGCAGGTAGCCTATAGTAATCAGTGGAAGATAGAATTTAAAGTTCTTGGGTGGCAGGTAGCCTATAGTGTAATCAGTGTATGATAGAATCTAAGGTTGTTGGGTGGCAGGTAGCCTATAGTAATCAGTGGATGATAGAATCTAAGGTTGTTGGCTGGCAGGTAGCCTATAGTAATCAGTGGATAATATAATCTTAAGTAGTCGGGTGGCAGGTAGCCTATAGTAATCAGTGGATGATAGAATCTAAGGTTGTTGGGTGGCAGGTAGACTATAGTAATCATTGGATAATTTAATCTAAGGTTGTTGTGTGGCAGGTAGCCTATAGTAATCAGTGGATGATAGAATCTAAGGTTGTTGGGTGGCAGGTAGCCTATAGTAATCAGTGGATGATAGAATCTAAAGTTGTTGGGTGGCAGGTAGCCTATAGTAATAAGTGGATGATAGAATCTAAGGTTGTTGGGTGGCAGGTAGCCTATAGTGTAATCAGTGGATGATAGAATTAAAAGTTTTTGGGTGGCAGGTAGCCTATAGTAATCAGTGGATGATAGAATCTAAAGTTGTTGGGTGGCAGGTAGCCTATAGTAATCAGTGGAAGATAGAATTAAAAGTTTTTGGGTGGCAGGTAGCCTATAGTGTAATAAGTGGATGATAGAATCTAAAGTTGTTGGGTGGCAGGTAGCCTATAGTGTAATAAGTGGATGATAGAATCTAAAGTTGTTGGGTGGCAGGTAGCCTATAGTAATCAGTGGAAGATAGAATTTAAAGTTCTTGGGTGGCAGGTAGCCTATAGTGTAATCAGTGGATGATAGAATCTAAGGTTGTTGGGTGGCAGGTAGCCTATAGTAATCAGTGGATGATAGAATCTAAGGTTGTTGGCTGGCAGGTAGCCTATAGTAATCAGTGGATAATATAATCTTAAGTAGTCGGTTGGCAGGTAGCCTATAGTAATCAGTGGATGATAGAATCTAAGGTTGTTGGGTGGCAGGTAGACTATAGTAATCATTGGATAATTTAATCTAAGGTTGTTGTGTGGCAGGTAGCCTATAGTAATCAGTGGATGATAGAATCTAAGGTTGTTGGGTGGCAGGTAGCCTATAGTAATCAGTGGATGATAGAATCTAAAGTTGTTGGGTGGCAGGTAGCCTATAGTAATCAGTGGATGATAGAATCTAAAATTGTTGGGTGGCAGGTAGCCTATAGTAATCAGTGGTTGATAGAATCTTAAGTAGTTGGGTGGCAGGTAGCCTATAGTAATCAGTGGTTGATAGAATTTTAAGTAGTTGGGTGGCAGGTAGCCTATAGTAATCAGTGGATGGTAGAATCTAAGGTTGTTGGGTGGCAGGTAGCCTATAGTAATCAGTGGATGATAGAATCTAAGGTTGTTGGGTGGCTGGTAGCCTATAGTAATCAGTGGATGATAGAATCTTAAGTTGTTGGGTGGCAGGTAGCCTATAGTAATCAGTGGATGATAGAATCTAAGGTTGTTGGGTGGCATGTAGTTTGTAGTAATCAGTGGATGATAGAATCTAAAGTTGTTGGGTGGCAGGTAGCCTATAGTAATCAGTGGATGATAGAATCTAAAGTTGTTGGGTGGCAGGTAGCCTATAGTAATCAGTGGATGATAGAATCTAAAGTTGTTGGGTGGCAGGTAGCCTATAGTAATCAGTGGATGATAGAATCAAAAATTGTTGGGTGGCAGGTAGCCTATAGTAATCAGTGGTTGATAGAATCTAAAGTAGTTGGGTGGCAGGTAGCCTATAGTAATCAGTGGATGGTAGAATCTAAGGTTGTTGGGTGGCAGGTAGCCTATAGTAATCAGTGGATGAAAGAATCTAAAAGTTGTTGGGTGGCAGGTAGCCTATAGTAATCAGTGGATGATAGAATCTAAGGTACTTGGGTGGCAGCTAACCTATAGTAATCAGTGGTTGATAGAATCTTAAGTAGTTGGGTGGCAGGTAGCCTATAGTAATCAGTGGATGATAGAATCTAAAGTTGTTGGGTGGTAGGTAGCCTATAGTAATAAGTGGATGATAGAATCTAAGGTTGTTGGGTGGCAGGTAGCCTATAGTAATCAGTGGATGATAGAATCCAAAGTTGTTGGGTGGCAGGTAGCCTATAGTAATCAGTGGATGATAGAATCTAAGGTTGTTGGGTGGCAGGTAGCCTATATTTAAGTTGCAATGTCTGCAATCGTCGTGCAAAAATTGGCTTCGATTTTTCGACCACTTTCCGTGTTTCGATCGAGCTGAAATTTGGACAGCAGATTTGTGGCGCCTAACAATACATCCTATCAAATTTTCAGTTAAAACAACTTATTAATACTACACTTATGACCATATTCATTTCTTAAAAGGAAAGTATAAGACAAATTTTGATTTCGCGTAAAAAAGGCCTGTGCAACTTTTTATCCTTTTTCGGCGCAAAGCTAGAAAAAAAAATTATGCGCTAAGATTATTTTTAGAACAATTCATACAGAGTAAGGAGATATTTTTGAGATTTGCGAAACAGATATTTTTTAATTACATGATGGTAAACTTAGTTTGCAAATAAAGGGAATCTTAAATAGTTGGGTGGCAGGTAGTCTATAGTAATCAGTGGGTGGGATAATCTTAAGTAGTTGGGTAACAGGTAGTCTATAGTAATCAGTGGATGATAGAATCTAAAGTTCTTGGGTGGCAGGTAGCCTATAGTGTAATAAGTGGATGATAGAATTTAAAGTTTTTGGGTGGCAGGTAGCCTATAGTAATCAGTGGATGATATAATCTTAAGTAGTTGGGTGGCAGGTAGCCTATAGTAATCAGTGGATGATAGAATCTAAAGTTGTTGGGTGGCAGGTAGCCTATAGTAATCAGTGGATGATAGAATCTAAGGTTGTTGGGTGGCAGGTAGCCTATAGTAATCAGTGGATAATATAATCTTAAGTAGTCGGGTGGCAGGTAGCCTATAGTAATCAGTGGATGATAGAATCTAAGGTTGTTGGGTGGCAGGTAGACTATAGTAATCATTGGATAATTTAATCTAAGGTTGTTGTGTGGCAGGTAGCCTATAGTAATCAGTGGATGATAGAATCTAAGGTTGTTGGGTGGCAGGTAGCCTATAGTAATCAGTGGATGATAGAATCTAAAGTTGTTGGGTGGCAGGTAGCCTATAGTAATCAGTGGATGATAGAATCTAAAATTGTTGGGTGGCAGGTAGCCTATAGTAATCAGTGGTTGATAGAATCTTAAGTAGTTGGGTGGCAGGTAGCCTATAGTAATCAGTGGTTGATAGAATTTTAAGTAGTTGGGTGGCAGGTAGCCTATAGTAATCAGTGGATGGTAGAATCTAAGGTTGTTGGGTGGCAGGTAGCCTATAGTAATCAGTGGATGATAGAATCTAAGGTTGTTGGGTGGCTGGTAGCCTATAGTAATCAGTGGATGATAGAATCTTAAGTTGTTGGGTGGCAGGTAGCCTATAGTAATCAGTGGATGATAGAATCTAAGGTTGTTGGGTGGCATGTAGTTTGTAGTAATCAGTGGATGATAGAATCTAAAGTTGTTGGGTGGCAGGTAGCCTATAGTAATCAGTGGATGATAGAATCTAAAGTTGTTGGGTGGCAGGTAGCCTATAGTAATCAGTGGATGATAGAATCTAAAGTTGTTGGGTGGCAGGTAGCCTATAGTAATCAGTGGATGATAGAATCAAAAATTGTTGGGTGGCAGGTAGCCTATAGTAATCAGTGGTTGATAGAATCTAAAGTAGTTGGGTGGCAGGTAGCCTATAGTAATCAGTGGATGGTAGAATCTAAGGTTGTTGGGTGGCAGGTAGCCTATAGTAATCAGTGGATGAAAGAATCTAAAAGTTGTTGGGTGGCAGGTAGCCTATAGTAATCAGTGGATGATAGAATCTAAGGTACTTGGGTGGCAGCTAACCTATAGTAATCAGTGGTTGATAGAATCTTAAGTAGTAGGGTGGCAGGTAGCCTATAGTAATCAGTGGATGATAGAATCTAAAGTTGTTGGGTGGTAGGTAGCCTATAGTAATAAGTGGATGATAGAATCTAAGGTTGTTGGGTGGCAGGTAGCCTATAGTAATCAGTGGATGATAGAATCCAAAGTTGTTGGGTGGCAGGTAGCCTATAGTAATCAGTGGATGATAGAATCTAAGGTTGTTGGGTGGCAGGTAGCCTATATTTAAGTTGCAATGTCTGCAATCGTCGTGCAAAAATTGGCTTCGATTTTTCGACCACTTTCCGTGTTTCGATCGAGCTGAAATTTGGACAGCAGATTTGTGGCGCCTAACAATACATCCTATCAAATTTTCAGTTAAAACAACTTATTAATACTACACTTATGACCATATTCATTTCTTAAAAGGAAAGTATAAGACAAATTTTGATTTCGCGTAAAAAAGGCCTGTGCAACTTTTTATACTTTTTCGGCGCAAAGCTAGAAAAAAAAATTATGCGCTAAGATTATTTTTAGAACAATTCATACAGAGTAAGGAGATATTTTTGAGATTTGCGAAACAGATATTTTTTAATTACATGATGGTAAACTTAGTTTGCAAATAAAGGGAATCTTAAATAGTTGGGTGGCAGGTAGTCTATAGTAATCAGTGGGTGGGATAATCTTAAGTAGTTGGGTAACAGGTAGTCTATAGTAATCAGTGGATGATAGAATCTAAAGTTCTTGGGTGGCAGGTAGCCTATAGTGTAATAAGTGGATGATAGAATTTAAAGTTTTTGGGTGGCAGGTAGCCTATAGTAATCAGTGGATGATATAATCTTAAGTAGTTGGGTGGCAGGTAGCCTATAGTAATCAGTGGATGATAGAATCTAAAGTTGTTGGGTGGCAGGTAGCCTATAGTAATCAGTGGATGATAGAATCTAAGGTTGTTGGGTGGCAGGTAGCCTATAGTAATCAGTGGATGATAGAATCTAAAGTTGTTGGGTGGCAGGTAGCCTATAGTAATCAGTGGATGATATAATCTTAAGTAGTCGGGTGGCAGGTAGCCTATAGTAATCAGTGAATGGTAGAACCTAAGGTTGTTGGGTGGCAGGTAGCCTATAGTGTAATAAGTGGATGATAGAATCTAAAGTTGTTGGGTGGCAGGTAGCCTATAGTAATCAGTGGAAGATAGAATTTAAAGTTCTTTGGTGGCAGGTAGCCTATAGTGTAATCAGTGGATGATAGAATCTAAGGTTGTTGGGTGGCAGGTAGCCTATAGTAATCAGTGGATGATAGAATCTAAGGTTGTTGGCTGGCAGGTAGCCTATAGTAATCAGTGGATAATATAATCTTAAGTAGTCGGGTGGCAGGTAGCCTATAGTAATCAGTGGATGATAGAATCTAAGGTTGTTGGGTGGCAGGTAGACTATAGTAATCATTGGATAATTTAATCTAAGGTTGTTGTGTGGCAGGTAGCCTATAGTAATCAGTGGATGATAGAATCTAAGGTTGTTGGGTGGCAGGTAGCCTATAGTAATCAGTGGATGATAGAATCTAAAGTTGTTGGGTGGCAGGTAGCCTATAGTAATCAGTGGATGATAGAATCTAAAATTGTTGGGTGGCAGGTAGCCTATAGTAATCAGTGGTTGATAGAATCTTAAGTAGTTGGGTGGCAGGTAGCCTATAGTAATCAGTGGTTGATAGAATTTTAAGTAGTTGGGTGGCAGGTAGCCTATAGTAATCAGTGGATGGTAGAATCTAAGGTTGTTGGGTGGCAGGTAGCCTATAGTAATCAGTGGATGATAGAATCTAAGGTTGTTGGGTGGCTGGTAGCCTATAGTAATCAGTGGATGATAGAATCTTAAGTTGTTGGGTGGCAGGTAGCCTATAGTAATCAGTGGATGATAGAATCTAAGGTTGTTGGGTGGCATGTAGTTTGTAGTAATCAGTGGATGATAGAATCTAAAGTTGTTGGGTGGCAGGTAGCCTATAGTAATCAGTGGATGATAGAATCTAAAGTTGTTGGGTGGCAGGTAGCCTATAGTAATCAGTGGATGATAGAATCTAAAGTTGTTGGGTGGCAGGTAGCCTATAGTAATCAGTGGATGATAGAATCTAAAATTGTTGGGTGGCAGGTAGCCTATAGTAATCAGTGGTTGATAGAATCTAAAGTAGTTGGGTGGCAGGTAGCCTATAGTAATCAGTGGATAATATAATCTTAAGTAGTCGGGTGGCAGGTAGCCTATAGTAATCAGTGGATGATAGAATCTAAGGTTGTTGGGTGGCAGGTAGACTATAGTAATCATTGGATAATTTAATCTAAGGTTGTTGTGTGGCAGGTAGCCTATAGTAATCAGTGGATGATAGAATCTAAGGTTGTTGGGTGGCAGGTAGCCTATAGTAATCAGTGGATGATAGAATCTAAAATTGTTGGGTGGCAGGTAGCCTATAGTAATCAGTGGTTGCTAGAATCTAAAGTAGTTGGGTGGCAGGTAGCCTATAGTAATCAGTGGATAATATAATCTTAAGTAGTCGGGTGGCAGGTAGCCTATAGTAATCAGTGGATGATAGAATCTAAGGTTGTTGGGTGGCAGGTAGACTATAGTAATCATTGGATAATTTAATCTAAGGTTGTTGTGTGGCAGGTAGCCTATAGTAATCAGTGGATGATAGAATCTAAGGTTGTTGGGTGGCAGGTAGCCTATAGTAATCAGTGGATGATAGAATCTAAAGTTGTTGGGTGGCAGGTAGCCTATAGTAATCAGTGGATGATAGAATCTAAAATTGTTGGGTGGCAGGTAGCCTATAGTAATCAGTGGTTGATAGAATCTTAAGTAGTTGGGTGGCAGGTAGCCTATAGTAATCAGTGGTTGATAGAATTTTAAGTAGTTGGGTGGCAGGTAGCCTATAGTAATCAGTGGATGGTAGAATCTAAGGTTGTTGGGTGGCAGGTAGCCTATAGTAATCAGTGGATGATAGAATCTAAGGTTGTTGGGTGGCTGGTAGCCTATAGTAATCAGTGGATGATAGAATCTTAAGTTGTTGGGTGGCAGGTAGCCTATAGTAATCAGTGGATGATAGAATCTAAGGTTGTTGGGTGGCATGTAGTTTGTAGTAATCAGTGGATGATAGAATCTAAAGTTGTTGGGTGGCAGGTAGCCTATAGTAATCAGTGGATGATAGAATCTAAAGTTGTTGGGTGGCAGGTAGCCTATAGTAATCAGTGGATGATAGAATCTAAAGTTGTTGGGTGGCAGGTAGCCTATAGTAATCAGTGGATGATAGAATCTAAAATTGTTGGGTGGCAGGTAGCCTATAGTAATCAGTGGTTGATAGAATCTAAAGTAGTTGGGTGGCAGGTAGCCTATAGTAATCAGTGGATGGTAGAATCTAAGGTTGTTGGGTGGCAGGTAGCCTATAGTAATCAGTGGATGAAAGAATCTAAGGTTGTTGGGTGGCTGGTAGCCTATAGTAATCAGTGGATGATAGAATCCAAAGTTGTTGGGTGGCAGGTAGCCTATAGTAATCAGTGGATGATAGAATCTAAGGTTGTTGGGTGGCAGGTAGCCTATATTTAAGTTGCAATGTCTGCAATCGTCGTGCAAAAATTGGCTTCGATTTTTCGACCACTTTCCGTGTTTCGATCGAGCTGAAATTTGGACAGCAGATTTGTGGCGCCTAACAATACATCCTATCAAATTTTCAGTTAAAACAACGTATTAATACTACACTTATGACCATATTCATTTCTTAAAAGGAAAGTATAAGACAAATTTTGATTTCGCGTAAAAAAGGCCTATGCAACTTTTTATACTTTTTCGGCGCAAAGCTAGAAAAAAAAATTATGCGCTAAGATTATTTTTAGAACAATTCATACAGAGTAAGGAGATATTTTTGAGATTT
Organism: Anisus vortex; assembly: GCA_949126835.1. Lineage (NCBI taxonomy): Eukaryota > Metazoa > Mollusca > Gastropoda > Planorbidae > Anisus > Anisus vortex. Next base: position 29,686,954 of record OX421507.1, read on the forward strand.
GCGAAACAGATATTTTTTAATTACATGATGGTAAACTTAGTTTGCAAATAAAGGGAATCTTAAATAGTTGGGTGGCAGGTAGTCTATAGTAATCAGTGGGTGGGATAATCTTAAGTAGTTGGGTAACAGGTAGTCTATAGTAATCAGTGGATGATAGAATCTAAAGTTCTTGGGTGGCAGGTAGCCTATAGTGTAATAAGTGGATGATAGAATTTAAAGTTTTTGGGTGGCAGGTAGCCTATAGTAATCAGTGGATGATATAATCTTAAGTAGTTGGGTGGCAGGTAGCCTATAGTAATCAGTGGATGATAGAATCTAAAGTTGTTGGGTGGCAGGTAGCCTATAGTAATCAGTGGATGATAGAATCTAAGGTTGTTGGGTGGCAGGTAGCCTATAGTAATCAGTGGATGATAGAATCTAAAGTTGTTGGGTGGCAGGTAGCCTATAGTAATCAGTGGATGATATAATCTTAAGTAGTCGGGTGGCAGGTAGCCTATAGTAATCAGTGAATGGTAGAACCTAAGGTTGTTGGGTGGCAGGTAGCCTATAGTAATCAGTGGATGATAGAATCTAAGGTTGTTGTGTGGCAGGTAGCCTATAGTAAGTAATCAGTGAATGATAGAATCTAAGGTTGTTGGGTTGCAGGTAGCCTATAGTAATCAGTGGATAATAGAATCTAAAGTTCTTGGGTGGCAGGTAGCCTATAGTGTAATCAGTGGATGATAGAATCTAAAGTTGTTGGGTGGCAGGTAGCCTATAGTTATCAGTGGATGGTAGAACCTAAGGTTGTTGGGTGGCAGGTAGCCTATAGTAATCAGTGGATGATAGAATCTAAGGTTGTTGGGTGGCATGTAGTTTGTAGTAATCAGTGGATGATAGAATCTAAAGTTGTTGGGTGGCAGGTAGCCTATAGTAATCAGTGGATGATAGAATCTAAGGTTTTTTGGTGGTAGGTAGCCTATAGTAATCAGTGGATGATAGAATCTAAAGTTGTTGTTTGGCAGGTAGCCTATAGTAATCAGTGGATGATAGAATCTTAAGTTGTTGGGTGGCAGGTAGCCTATAGTAATCAGTGGATGATAGAATCTAAAGTTGTTGGGTGGCAGGTAGCCTATAGTAATCAGTGGATTATAGAATCTAAAGTTGTTGGGTGGCAGGTAGCCTATAGTAATCAGTGGATGATAGAATCTAAGGTTGTTGGGTGGCAGGTAGCCTGTAGTAATCAGTGGATGATAGAATCTAAGGTTGTTGGGTGGCAGGTAGCATATAGTAATCAGTGGATGATAGAATCTAAAGTTGTTGGGTGGCAGGTAGCATATAGTAATCAGTGGAGGATAGAATCTAAAGTTCTTGGGTGGCAGGTAGCCTATAGTAATCATTGGATGATAGAATCTAAGGTTGTTGGGTGGCAGGTAGCCTATAGTAATCAGTGGATGATAGAATCTTAAGTAGTTGGGTGGCAGGTAGCCTATAGTAATCAGTGGATGATAGAATCTTAAGTAGTTGGGTGGCAGGTAGCCTATAGTAATCAGTGGATGGTAGAATCTTAAGTAGTTGGGTGGCAGGTAGCCTATAGTAATCAGTGGATGGTAGAACCTAAGGTTGTTGGGTGGCAGGTAGCCTATAGTAATCTTTGGATGATAGAATCTAAGGTTGTTGGGTGGCAGGTAGCCTATAGTAAGTAAGTAAGTAATCAGTGAATGAGAGAATCTAAGGTTGTTGGGTTGCAGGTAGCCTATAGTAATCAGGGGATGATAGAATCTAAAATTCTTGGGTGGCAGGTAGCCTATAGTGTAATCAGTGGATGATAGAATCTAAAGTTGTTGGGTGGCAGGTAGCCTATAGTAATCAGTAGATGGTAGAACCTAAGGTTGTTGGGTGGCAGGTAGCCTATAGTAATAAGTGGATGATAGAATCTAAGGTTGTTGGGTGGCATGTAGTTTGTAGTAATCAGTGGATGATAGAATCTAAAGTTGTTGGGTGGCAGGTAGCCTATAGTAATCAGTGGATGATAGAATCTAAGGTTGTTTGGTGGTAGGTAGCCTATAGTAATCAGTGGATGATATAATCTAAAGTTTTTGTTTGGCAGGTAGCCTATAGTAATCAGTGGATGATAGAATCTAAAGTTGTTGGGTGGCAGGTAGCCTATAGTAATCAGTGGATGATAGAATCTAAAGTTGTTGGGTTGCAGGTAGCCTATAGTAATCAGTGGATTATAGAATCTAAAGTTGTTGGGTGGCAGGTAGCCTATAGTAATCAGTGGATGATAGAATCTAAGGTTGTTGGGTGGCAGGTAGCCTTTAGTAATCAGTGGATGATAGAATCTAAGGTTGTTGGGTGGCAGGTAGCCTATAGTAATCAGTGGATGATAGAATCTAAGGTTGTTGGGTGGCAGGTAGCCTATAGTAATCAGTGGATGGTAGAATCTTAAGTAGTTGGGTGGCAGGTAGCCTATAGTAATCAGTGGATGGTAGAACCTAAGGCTGTTGGGTGGCGGGTAGCCTATAGTAATCAGTGAATGGTAGAACCTAAGTTTGTTGGGTGGCAGGTAGCCTATAGTAATCAGTGGATGATAGAATCTAAGGTTGTTGGGTGGCAGGTAGCCTATAGTAAGTAATCAGTGAATGATAGAATCTAAGGTTGTTGGGTTGCAGGTAGCCTATAGTAATCAGTGGATGATAGAATCTAAAATTCTTGGGTGGCAGGTAGCCTATAGTAATTAGTGGATGATAGAATCTAAGGTTGTTTGGTGGTAGGTAGCCTATAGTAATCAGTGGATGATAGAATCTAAAGTTTTTGTTTGGCAGGTAGCCTATAGTAATCAGTGGATGATAGAATCTAAAGTTGTTGGGTGGCAGGTAGCCTATAGTAATCAGTGGATGATAGAATCTAAAGTTGTTGGGTGGCAGGTAGCCTATAGTAATCAGTGGATTATAGAATCTAAAGTTGTTGGGTGGCAGGTAGCCTATAGTAATCAGTGGATGATAGAATCTAAGGTTGTTGGGTGGCAGGTAGCCTATAGTAATCAGTGGATGATAGAATCTTAAGTAGTTGGGTGGCAGGTAACCTATAGTAATCAGTGGATGATAGAATCTTAAGTAGTTGGGTGGCAGGTAGCCTATAGTAATCAGTGGATGGTAGAATCTTAAGTAGTTGGGTGGCAGGTAGCCTATAGTAATCAGTGGATGGTAGAACCTAAGGTTGTTGGGTGGCAGGTAGCCTATAGTAATCAGTGGATGGTAGAATCTAAGGTTGTTTGGTGGCAGGTAGCCTATAGTAATCAGTGGATGATAGAATCTTAAGTAGTTGGGTGGCAGGTAGCCTATAGTAATCAGTGGATGATAGAATCTAAAGTTGTTGGGTGGCAGGTAGCCTATAGTAATCAGTGGATGATAGAATCTTAAGTTGTTGGGTTTCAGGTAGCCTATAGTAATCAGTGGATTATAGAATCTAAAGTTGTTGGGTGGCAGGTAGCCTATAGTAATCAGTGGATGATAGAATCTAAGGTTGTTGGGTGGCAGGTAGCCTATAGTAATCAGTGGATGATAGAATCTAAGGTTGTTGGGTGGCAGGTAGCCTATAGTAATCAGTGGATGATAGAATCTAAGGTTGTTGGGTGGCAGGTAGCCTATAGTAATCAGTGGATGATAGAATCTAAAGTTTTTGTTTGGCAGGTAGCCTATAGTAATCAGTGGATGATAGAATCTAAAGTTGTTGGGTGGCAGGTAGCCTATAGTAATCAGTGGATGATAGAATCTAAAGTTGTTGGGTGGCAGGTAGCCTATAGTAATCAGTGGATTATAGAATCTAAAGTTGTTGGGTGGCAGGTAGCCTATAGTAATCAGTGGATGATAGAATCTAAGGTTGTTGGGTGGCAGGTAGCCTATAGTAATCAGTGGATGATAGAATCTTAAGTAGTTGGGTGGCAGGTAACCTATAGTAATCAGTGGATGATAGAATCTTAAGTAGTTGGGTGGCAGGTAGCCTATAGTAATCAGTGGATGGTAGAATCTTAAGTAGTTGGGTGGCAGGTAGCCTATAGTAATCAGTGGATGGTAGAACCTAAGGTTGTTGGGTGGCAGGTAGCCTATAGTAATCAGTGGATGGTAGAATCTAAGGTTGTTGGGTGGCAGGTAGCCTATAGTAATCAGTGGATGATAGAATCTTAAGTAGTTGGGTGGCAGGTAGCCTATAGTAATCAGTGGATGATAGAATCTAAAGTTGTTGGGTGGCAGGTAGCCTATAGTAATCAGTGGATGATAGAATCTTAAGTTGTTGGGTTTCAGGTAGCCTATAGTAATCAGTGGATTATAGAATCTAAAGTTGTTGGGTGGCAGGTAGCCTATAGTAATCAGTGGATGATAGAATCTAAGGTTGTTGGGTGGCAGGTAGCCTATAGTAATCAGTGGATGATAGAATCTAAGGTTGTTGGGGGGCAGGTAGCCTATAGTAATCAGTGGATGATAGAATCTAAGGTTGTTGGGTGGCAGGTAGCCTATAGTAATCAGTGGATGGTAGAATCTTAAGTAGTTGGGTGGCAGGTAGCCTATAGTAATCAGTGGATGGTAGAACCTAAGGCTGTTGGGTGGCGGGTAGCCTATAGTAATCAGTGAATGGTAGAATCTAAGGTTGTTGGGTTGCAGGTAGCCTATAGTAATCAGTGGATGATATAATCTAAAATTCTTGGGTGGCAGGTAGCCTATAGTGTAATCAGTGGATGATAGAATCTAAAGTTGTTGGGTGGCAGGTAGCCTATAGTAATCAGTAGATGGTAGAACCTAAGGTTGTTGGGTGGCAGGTAGCCTATAGTAATCAGTGGATGATAGAATCTAAGGTTGTTGGGTGGCATGTAGTTTGTAGTAATCAGTGGATGATAGAATCTAAAGTTGTTGGGTGGCAGGTAGCCTATAGTAATCAGTGGATGATAGAATCTAAGGTTGTTTGGTGGTAGGTAGCCTATAGTAATCAGTGGATGATAGAATCTAAAGTTTTTGTTTGGCAGGTAGCTTATAGTAATCAGTGGATGATAGAATCTAAAGTTCTTGGGTGGCAGGTAGCCTATAGTAATCAGTGGATGATAGAATCTAAAGTTGTTGGGTGGCAGGTAGCCTATAGTAATCAGTGGATTATAGAATCTAAAGTTGTTGGGTGGCAGGTAGCCTATAGTAATCAGTGGATGATAGAATCTAAGGTTGTTGGGTGGCAGGTAGCCTATAGTAATCAGTGGATGATAGAATCTAAGGTTGTTGGGTGGCAGGTAGCATATAGTAATCAGTGGATGATAGAATCTTAAGTAGTTGGGTGGCAGGTAACCTATAGTAATCAGTGGATGATAGAATCTTAAGTAGTTGGGTGGCAGGTAGCCTATAGTAATCAGTGGATGGTAGAACCTAAGGTTGTTGGGTGGCAGGTAGCCTATAGTAATCAGTGGTTGATAGAATCTTAAGTAGTTGGGTGGCAGGTAGCCTATAGTAATCAGTGGTTGATAGAATTTTAAGTAGTTGGGTGGCAGGTAGCCTATAGTAATCAGTGGATGGTAGAATCTAAGGTTGTTGGGTGGCAGGTAGCCTATAGTAATCAGTGGATGATAGAATCTAAAATTGTTGGGTGGCAGGTAGCCTATAGTAATCAGTGGTTGATAGAATCTAAAGTAGTTGGGTGGCAGGTAGCCTATAGTAATCAGTGGATAATATAATCTTAAGTAGTCGGGTGGCAGGTAGCCTATAGTAATCAGTGGATGATAGAATCTAAGGTTGTTGGGTGGCAGGTAGACTATAGTAATCATTGGATAATTTAATCTAAGGTTGTTGTGTGGCAGGTAGCCTATAGTAATCAGTGGATGATAGAATCTAAGGTTGTTGGGTGGCAGGTAGCCTATAGTAATCAGTGGATGATAGAATCTAAAATTGTTGGGTGGCAGGTAGCCTATAGTAATCAGTGGTTGCTAGAATCTAAAGTAGTTGGGTGGCAGGTAGCCTATAGTAATCAGTGGATAATATAATCTTAAGTAGTCGGGTGGCAGGTAGCCTATAGTAATCAGTGGATGATAGAATCTAAGGTTGTTGGGTGGCAGGTAGACTATAGTAATCATTGGATAATTTAATCTAAGGTTGTTGTGTGGCAGGTAGCCTATAGTAATCAGTGGATGATAGAATCTAAGGTTGTTGGGTGGCAGGTAGCCTATAGTAATCAGTGGATGATAGAATCTAAAGTTGTTGGGTGGCAGGTAGCCTATAGTAATCAGTGGATGATAGAATCTAAAATTGTTGGGTGGCAGGTAGCCTATAGTAATCAGTGGTTGATAGAATCTTAAGTAGTTGGGTGGCAGGTAGCCTATAGTAATCAGTGGTTGATAGAATTTTAAGTAGTTGGGTGGCAGGTAGCCTATAGTAATCAGTGGATGGTAGAATCTAAGGTTGTTGGGCTGCAGGTAGCCTATAGTAATCAGTGGATGATAGAATCTAAGGTTGTTGGGTGGCTGGTAGCCTATAGTAATCAGTGGATGATAGAATCTTAAGTTGTTGGGTGGCAGGTAGCCTATAGTAATCAGTGGATGATAGAATCTAAGGTTGTTGGGTGGCATGTAGTTTGTAGTAATCAGTGGATGATAGAATCTAAAGTTGTTGGGTGGCAGGTAGCCTATAGTAATCAGTGGATGATAGAATCTAAAGTTGTTGGGTGGCAGGTAGCCTATAGTAATCAGTGGATGATAGAATCTAAAGTTGTTGGGTGGCAGGTAGCCTATAGTAATCAGTGGATGATAGAATCTAAAATTGTTGGGTGGCAGGTAGCCTATAGTAATCAGTGGTTGATAGAATCTAAAGTAGTTGGGTGGCAGGTAGCCTATAGTAATCAGTGGATGGTAGAATCTAAGGTTGTTGGGTGGCAGGTAGCCTATAGTAATCAGTGGATGAAAGAATCTAAGGTTGTTGGGTGGCTGGTAGCCTATAGTAATCAGTGGATGATAGAATCCAAAGTTGTTGGGTGGCAGGTAGCCTATAGTAATCAGTGGATGATAGAATCTAAGGTTGTTGGGTGGCAGGTAGCCTATATTTAAGTTGCAATGTCTGCAATCGTCGTGCAAAAATTGGCTTCGATTTTTCGACCACTTTCCGTGTTTCGATCGAGCTGAAATTTGGACAGCAGATTTGTGGCGCCTAACAATACATCCTATCAAATTTTCAGTTAAAACAACGTATTAATACTACACTTATGACCATATTCATTTCTTAAAAGGAAAGTATAAGACAAATTTTGATTTCGCGTAAAAAAGGCCTATGCAACTTTTTATACTTTTTCGGCGCAAAGCTAGAAAAAAAAATTATGCGCTAAGATTATTTTTAGAACAATTCATACAGAGTAAGGAGATATTTTTGAGATTTGCGAAACAGATATTTTTTAATTACATGATGGTAAACTTAGTTTGCAAATAAAGGGAATCTTAAATAGTTGGGTGGCAGGTAGTCTATAGTAATCAGTGGGTGGGATAATCTTAAGTAGTTGGGTAACAGGTAGTCTATAGTAATCAGTGGATGATAGAATCTAAAGTTCTTGGGTGGCAGGTAGCCTATAGTGTAATAAGTGGATGATAGAATTTAAAGTTTTTGGGTGGCAGGTAGCCTATAGTAATCAGTGGATGATATAATCTTAAGTAGTTGGGTGGCAGGTAGCCTATAGTAATCAGTGGATGATAGAATCTAAAGTTGTTGGGTGGCAGGTAGCCTATAGTAATCAGTGGATGATAGAATCTAAGGTTGTTGGGTGGCAGGTAGCCTATAGTAATCAGTGGATGATAGAATCTAAAGTTGTTGGGTGGCAGGTAGCCTATAGTAATCAGTGGATGATATAATCTTAAGTAGTCGGGTGGCAGGTAGCCTATAGTAATCAGTGAATGGTAGAACCTAAGGTTGTTGGGTGGCAGGTAGCCTATAGTAATCAGTGGATGATAGAATCTAAGGTTGTTGTGTGGCAGGTAGCCTATAGTAAGTAATCAGTGAATGATAGAATCTAAGGTTGTTGGGTTGCAGGTAGCCTATAGTAATCAGTGGATAATAGAATCTAAAGTTCTTGGGTGGCAGGTAGCCTATAGTGTAATCAGTGGATGATAGAATCTAAAGTTGTTGGGTGGCAGGTAGCCTATAGTTATCAGTGGATGGTAGAACCTAAGGTTGTTGGGTGGCAGGTAGCCTATAGTAATCAGTGGATGATAGAATCTAAGGTTGTTGGGTGGCATGTAGTTTGTAGTAATCAGTGGATGATAGAATCTAAAGTTGTTGGGTGGCAGGTAGCCTATAGTAATCAGTGGATGATAGAATCTAAGGTTTTTTGGTGGTAGGTAGCCTATAGTAATCAGTGGATGATAGAATCTAAAGTTGTTGTTTGGCAGGTAGCCTATAGTAATCAGTGGATGATAGAATCTTAAGTTGTTGGGTGGCAGGTAGCCTATAGTAATCAGTGGATGATAGAATCTAAAGTTGTTGGGTGGCAGGTAGCCTATAGTAATCAGTGGATTATAGAATCTAAAGTTGTTGGGTGGCAGGTAGCCTATAGTAATCAGTGGATGATAGAATCTAAGGTTGTTGGGTGGCAGGTAGCCTGTAGTAATCAGTGGATGATAGAATCTAAGGTTGTTGGGTGGCAGGTAGCATATAGTAATCAGTGGATGATAGAATCTAAAGTTGTTGGGTGGCAGGTAGCATATAGTAATCAGTGGAGGATAGAATCTAAGGTTGTTGGGTGGCAGGTAGCCTATAGTAATCAGTGGATGATAGAATCTTAAGTAGTTGGGTGGCAGGTAGCCTATAGTAATCAGTGGATGATAGAATCTTAAGTAGTTGGGTGGCAGGTAGCCTATAGTAATCAGTGGATGGTAGAATCTTAAGTAGTTGGGTGGCAGGTAGCCTATAGTAATCAGTGGATGGTAGAACCTAAGGTTGTTGGGTGGCAGGTAGCCTATAGTAATCAGTGGATGATAGAATCTAAGGTTGTTGGGTGGCAGGTAGCCTATAGTAAGTAAGTAAGTAATCAGTGAATGAGAGAATCTAAGGTTGTTGGGTTGCAGGTAGCCTATAGTAATCAGGGGATGATAGAATCTAAAATTCTTGGGTGGCAGGTAGCCTATAGTGTAATCAGTGGATGATAGAATCTAAAGTTGTTGGGTGGCAGGTAGCCTATAGTAATCAGTAGATGGTAGAACCTAAGGTTGTTGGGTGGCAGGTAGCCTATAGTAATAAGTGGATGATAGAATCTAAGGTTGTTGGGTGGCATGTAGTTTGTAGTAATCAGTGGATGATAGAATCTAAAGTTGTTGGGTGGCAGGTAGCCTATAGTAATCAGTGGATGATAGAATCTAAGGTTGTTTGGTGGTAGGTAGCCTATAGTAATCAGTGGATGATATAATCTAAAGTTTTTGTTTGGCAGGTAGCCTATAGTAATCAGTGGATGATAGAATCTAAAGTTGTTGGGTGGCAGGTAGCCTATAGTAATCAGTGGATGATAGAATCTAAAGTTGTTGGGTTGCAGGTAGCCTATAGTAATCAGTGGATTATAGAATCTAAAGTTGTTGGGTGGCAGGTAGCCTATAGTAATCAGTGGATGATAGAATCTAAGGTTGTTGGGTGGCAGGTAGCCTTTAGTAATCAGTGGATGATAGAATCTAAGGTTGTTGGGTGGCAGGTAGCCTATAGTAATCAGTGGATGATAGAATCTAAGGTTGTTGGGTGGCAGGTAGCCTATAGTAATCAGTGGATGGTAGAATCTTAAGTAGTTGGGTGGCAGGTAGCCTATAGTAATCAGTGGATGGTAGAACCTAAGGCTGTTGGGTGGCGGGTAGCCTATAGTAATCAGTGAATGGTAGAACCTAAGTTTGTTGGGTGGCAGGTAGCCTATAGTAATCAGTGGATGATAGAATCTAAGGTTGTTGGGTGGCAGGTAGCCTATAGTAAGTAATCAGTGAATGATAGAATCTAAGGTTGTTGGGTTGCAGGTAGCCTATAGTAATCAGTGGATGATAGAATCTAAAATTCTTGGGTGGCAGGTAGCCTATAGTAATTAGTGGATGATAGAATCTAAGGTTGTTTGGTGGTAGGTAGCCTATAGTAATCAGTGGATGATAGAATCTAAAGTTTTTGTTTGGCAGGTAGCCTATAGTAATCAGTGGATGATAGAATCTAAAGTTGTTGGGTGGCAGGTAGCCTATAGTAATCAGTGGATGATAGAATCTAAAGTTGTTGGGTGGCAGGTAGCCTATAGTAATCAGTGGATTATAGAATCTAAAGTTGTTGGGTGGCAGGTAGCCTATAGTAATCAGTGGATGATAGAATCTAAGGTTGTTGGGTGGCAGGTAGCCTATAGTAATCAGTGGATGATAGAATCTTAAGTAGTTGGGTGGCAGGTAACCTATAGTAATCAGTGGATGATAGAATCTTAAGTAGTTGGGTGGCAGGTAGCCTATAGTAATCAGTGGATGGTAGAATCTTAAGTAGTTGGGTGGCAGGTAGCCTATAGTAATCAGTGGATGGTAGAACCTAAGGTTGTTGGGTGGCAGGTAGCCTATAGTAATCAGTGGATGGTAGAATCTAAGGTTGTTTGGTGGCAGGTAGCCTATAGTAATCAGTGGATGATAGAATCTTAAGTAGTTGGGTGGCAGGTAGCCTATAGTAATCAGTGGATGATAGAATCTAAAGTTGTTGGGTGGCAGGTAGCCTATAGTAATCAGTGGATGATAGAATCTTAAGTTGTTGGGTTTCAGGTAGCCTATAGTAATCAGTGGATTATAGAATCTAAAGTTGTTGGGTGGCAGGTAGCCTATAGTAATCAGTGGATGATAGAATCTAAGGTTGTTGGGTGGCAGGTAGCCTATAGTAATCAGTGGATGATAGAATCTAAGGTTGTTGGGTGGCAGGTAGCCTATAGTAATCAGTGGATGATAGAATCTAAGGTTGTTGGGTGGCAGGTAGCCTATAGTAATCAGTGGATGATAGAATCTAAAGTTTTTGTTTGGCAGGTAGCCTATAGTAATCAGTGGATGATAGAATCTAAAGTTGTTGGGTGGCAGGTAGCCTATAGTAATCAGTGGATGATAGAATCTAAAGTTGTTGGGTGGCAGGTAGCCTATAGTAATCAGTGGATTATAGAATCTAAAGTTGTTGGGTGGCAGGTAGCCTATAGTAATCAGTGGATGATAGAATCTAAGGTTGTTGGGTGGCAGGTAGCCTATAGTAATCAGTGGATGATAGAATCTTAAGTAGTTGGGTGGCAGGTAACCTATAGTAATCAGTGGATGATAGAATCTTAAGTAGTTGGGTGGCAGGTAGCCTATAGTAATCAGTGGATGGTAGAATCTTAAGTAGTTGGGTGGCAGGTAGCCTATAGTAATCAGTGGATGGTAGAACCTAAGGTTGTTGGGTGGCAGGTAGCCTATAGTAATCAGTGGATGGTAGAATCTAAGGTTGTTGGGTGGCAGGTAGCCTATAGTAATCAGTGGATGATAGAATCTTAAGTAGTTGGGTGGCAGGTAGCCTATAGTAATCAGTGGATGATAGAATCTAAAGTTGTTGGGTGGCAGGTAGCCTATAGTAATCAGTGGATGATAGAATCTTAAGTTGTTGGGTTTCAGGTAGCCTATAGTAATCAGTGGATTATAGAATCTAAAGTTGTTGGGTGGCAGGTAGCCTATAGTAATCAGTGGATGATAGAATCTAAGGTTGTTGGGTGGCAGGTAGCCTATAGTAATCAGTGGATGATAGAATCTAAGGTTGTTGGGTGGCAGGTAGCCTATAGTAATCAGTGGATGATAGAATCTAAGGTTGTTGGGTGGCAGGTAGCCTATAGTAATCAGTGGATGGTAGAATCTTAAGTAGTTGGGTGGCAGGTAGCCTATAGTAATCAGTGGATGGTAGAACCTAAGGTTGTTGGGTTGCAGGTAGCCTATAGTAATCAGTGGATGATATAATCTAAAATTCTTGGGTGGCAGGTAGCCTATAGTGTAATCAGTGGATGATAGAATCTAAAGTTGTTGGGTGGCAGGTAGCCTATAGTAATCAGTAGATGGTAGAACCTAAGGTTGTTGGGTGGCAGGTAGCCTATAGTAATCAGTGGATGATAGAATCTAAGGTTGTTGGGTGGCATGTAGTTTGTAGTAATCAGTGGATGATAGAATCTAAAGTTGTTGGGTGGCAGGTAGCCTATAGTAATCAGTGGATGATAGAATCTAAGGTTGTTTGGTGGTAGGTAGCCTATAGTAATCAGTGGATGATAGAATCTAAAGTTTTTGTTTGGCAGGTAGCTTATAGTAATCAGTGGATGATAGAATCTAAAGTTCTTGGGTGGCAGGTAGCCTATAGTAATCAGTGGATGATAGAATCTAAAGTTGTTGGGTGGCAGGTAGCCTATAGTAATCAGTGGATTATAGAATCTAAAGTTGTTGGGTGGCAGGTAGCCTATAGTAATCAGTGGATGATAGAATCTAAGGTTGTTGGGTGGCAGGTAGCCTATAGTAATCAGTGGATGATAGAATCTAAGGTTGTTGGGTGGCAGGTAGCATATAGTAATCAGTGGATGATAGAATCTTAAGTAGTTGGGTGGCAGGTAACCTATAGTAATCAGTGGATGATAGAATCTTAAGTAGTTGGGTGGCAGGTAGCCTATAGTAATCAGTGGATGGTAGAACCTAAGGTTGTTGGGTGGCAGGTAGCCTATAGTAATCAGTGGTTGATAGAATCTTAAGTAGTTGGGTGGCAGGTAGCCTATAGTAATCAGTGGTTGATAGAATTTTAAGTAGTTGGGTGGCAGGTAGCCTATAGTAATCAGTGGATGGTAGAATCTAAGGTTGTTGGGTGGCAGGTAGCCTATAGTAATCAGTGGATGATAGAATCTAAAATTGTTGGGTGGCAGGTAGCCTATAGTAATCAGTGGTTGATAGAATCTAAAGTAGTTGGGTGGCAGGTAGCCTATAGTAATCAGTGGATAATATAATCTTAAGTAGTCGGGTGGCAGGTAGCCTATAGTAATCAGTGGATGATAGAATCTAAGGTTGTTGGGTGGCAGGTAGACTATAGTAATCATTGGATAATTTAATCTAAGGTTGTTGTGTGGCAGGTAGCCTATAGTAATCAGTGGATGATAGAATCTAAGGTTGTTGGGTGGCAGGTAGCCTATAGTAATCAGTGGATGATAGAATCTAAAATTGTTGGGTGGCAGGTAGCCTATAGTAATCAGTGGTTGCTAGAATCTAAAGTAGTTGGGTGGCAGGTAGCCTATAGTAATCAGTGGATAATATAATCTTAAGTAGTCGGGTGGCAGGTAGCCTATAGTAATCAGTGGATGATAGAATCTAAGGTTGTTGGGTGGCAGGTAGACTATAGTAATCATTGGATAATTTAATCTAAGGTTGTTGTGTGGCAGGTAGCCTATAGTAATCAGTGGATGATAGAATCTAAGGTTGTTGGGTGGCAGGTAGCCTATAGTAATCAGTGGATGATAGAATCTAAAGTTGTTGGGTGGCAGGTAGCCTATAGTAATCAGTGGATGATAGAATCTAAAATTGTTGGGTGGCAGGTAGCCTATAGTAATCAGTGGTTGATAGAATCTTAAGTAGTTGGGTGGCAGGTAGCCTATAGTAATCAGTGGTTGATAGAATTTTAAGTAGTTGGGTGGCAGGTAGCCTATAGTAATCAGTGGATGGTAGAATCTAAGGTTGTTGGGTGGCAGGTAGCCTATAGTAATCAGTGGATGATAGAATCTAAGGTTGTTGGGTGGCTGGTAGCCTATAGTAATCAGTGGATGATAGAATCTTAAGTTGTTGGGTGGCAGGTAGCCTATAGTAATCAGTGGATGATAGAATCTAAGGTTGTTGGGTGGCATGTAGTTTGTAGTAATCAGTGGATGATAGAATCTAAAGTTGTTGGGTGGCAGGTAGCCTATAGTAATCAGTGGATGATAGAATCTAAAGTTGTTGGGTGGCAGGTAGCCTATAGTAATCAGTGGATGATAGAATCTAAAGTTGTTGGGTGGCAGGTAGCCTATAGTAATCAGTGGATGATAGAATCTAAAATTGTTGGGTGGCAGGTAGCCTATAGTAATCAGTGGTTGATAGAATCTAAAGTAGTTGGGTGGCAGGTAGCCTATAGTAATCAGTGGATGGTAGAATCTAAGGTTGTTGGGTGGCAGGTAGCCTATAGTAATCAGTGGATGAAAGAATCTAAGGTTGTTGGGTGGCTGGTAGCCTATAGTAATCAGTGGATGATAGAATCCAAAGTTGTTGGGTGGCAGGTAGCCTATAGTAATCAGTGGATGATAGAATCTAAGGTTGTTGGGTGGCAGGTAGCCTATATTTAAGTTGCAATGTCTGCAATCGTCGTGCAAAAATTGGCTTCGATTTTTCGACCACTTTCCGTGTTTCGATCGAGCTGAAATTTGGACAGCAGATTTGTGGCGCCTAACAATACATCCTATCAAATTTTCAGTTAAAACAACGTATTAATACTACACTTATGACCATATTCATTTCTTAAAAGGAAAGTATAAGACAAATTTTGATTTCGCGTAAAAAAGGCCTATGCAACTTTTTATACTTTTTCGGCGCAAAGCTAGAAAAAAAAATTATGCGCTAAGATTATTTTTAGAACAATTCATACAGAGTAAGGAGATATTTTTGAGATTTGCGAAACAGATATTTTTTAATTACATGATGGTAAACTTAGTTTGCAAATAAAGGGAATCTTAAATAGTTGGGTGGCAGGTAGTCTATAGTAATCAGTGGGTGGGATAATCTTAAGTAGTTGGGTAACAGGTAGTCTATAGTAATCAGTGGATGATAGAATCTAAAGTTCTTGGGTGGCAGGTAGCCTATAGTGTAATAAGTGGATGATAGAATTTAAAGTTTTTGGGTGGCAGGTAGCCTATAGTAATCAGTGGATGATATAATCTTAAGTAGTTGGGTGGCAGGTAGCCTATAGTAATCAGTGGATGATAGAATCTAAAGTTGTTGGGTGGCAGGTAGCCTATAGTAATCAGTGGATGATAGAATCTAAGGTTGTTGGGTGGCAGGTAGCCTATAGTAATCAGTGGATGATAGAATCTAAAGTTGTTGGGTGGCAGGTAGCCTATAGTAATCAGTGGATGATATAATCTTAAGTAGTCGGGTGGCAGGTAGCCTATAGTAATCAGTGAATGGTAGAACCTAAGGTTGTTGGGTGGCAGGTAGCCTATAGTAATCAGTGGATGATAGAATCTAAGGTTGTTGTGTGGCAGGTAGCCTATAGTAAGTAATCAGTGAATGATAGAATCTAAGGTTGTTGGGTTGCAGGTAGCCTATAGTAATCAGTGGATAATAGAATCTAAAGTTCTTGGGTGGCAGGTAGCCTATAGTGTAATCAGTGGATGATAGAATCTAAAGTTGTTGGGTGGCAGGTAGCCTATAGTTATCAGTGGATGGTAGAACCTAAGGTTGTTGGGTGGCAGGTAGCCTATAGTAATCAGTGGATGATAGAATCTAAGGTTGTTGGGTGGCATGTAGTTTGTAGTAATCAGTGGATGATAGAATCTAAAGTTGTTGGGTGGCAGGTAGCCTATAGTAATCAGTGGATGATAGAATCTAAGGTTTTTTGGTGGTAGGTAGCCTATAGTAATCAGTGGATGATAGAATCTAAAGTTGTTGTTTGGCAGGTAGCCTATAGTAATCAGTGGATGATAGAATCTTAAGTTGTTGGGTGGCAGGTAGCCTATAGTAATCAGTGGATGATAGAATCTAAAGTTGTTGGGTGGCAGGTAGCCTATAGTAATCAGTGGATTATAGAATCTAAAGTTGTTGGGTGGCAGGTAGCCTATAGTAATCAGTGGATGATAGAATCTAAGGTTGTTGGGTGGCAGGTAGCCTGTAGTAATCAGTGGATGATAGAATCTAAGGTTGTTGGGTGGCAGGTAGCATATAGTAATCAGTGGATGATAGAATCTAAAGTTGTTGGGTGGCAGGTAGCATATAGTAATCAGTGGAGGATAGAATCTAAAGTTCTTGGGTGGCAGGTAGCCTATAGTAATCATTGGATGATAGAATCTAAGGTTGTTGGGTGGCAGGTAGCCTATAGTAATCAGTGGATGATAGAATCTTAAGTAGTTGGGTGGCAGGTAGCCTATAGTAATCAGTGGATGATAGAATCTTAAGTAGTTGGGTGGCAGGTAGCCTATAGTAATCAGTGGATGGTAGAATCTTAAGTAGTTGGGTGGCAGGTAGCCTATAGTAATCAGTGGATGGTAGAACCTAAGGTTGTTGGGTGGCAGGTAGCCTATAGTAATCAGTGGATGATAGAATCTAAGGTTGTTGGGTGGCAGGTAGCCTATAGTAAGTAAGTAAGTAATCAGTGAATGAGAGAATCTAAGGTTGTTGGGTTGCAGGTAGCCTATAGTAATCAGGGGATGATAGAATCTAAAATTCTTGGGTGGCAGGTAGCCTATAGTGTAATCAGTGGATGATAGAATCTAAAGTTGTTGGGTGGCAGGTAGCCTATAGTAATCAGTAGATGGTAGAACCTAAGGTTGTTGGGTGGCAGGTAGCCTATAGTAATAAGTGGATGATAGAATCTAAGGTTGTTGGGTGGCATGTAGTTTGTAGTAATCAGTGGATGATAGAATCTAAAGTTGTTGGGTGGCAGGTAGCCTATAGTAATCAGTGGATGATAGAATCTAAGGTTGTTTGGTGGTAGGTAGCCTATAGTAATCAGTGGATGATATAATCTAAAGTTTTTGTTTGGCAGGTAGCCTATAGTAATCAGTGGATGATAGAATCTAAAGTTGTTGGGTGGCAGGTAGCCTATAGTAATCAGTGGATGATAGAATCTAAAGTTGTTGGGTTGCAGGTAGCCTATAGTAATCAGTGGATTATAGAATCTAAAGTTGTTGGGTGGCAGGTAGCCTATAGTAATCAGTGGATGATAGAATCTAAGGTTGTTGGGTGGCAGGTAGCCTTTAGTAATCAGTGGATGATAGAATCTAAGGTTGTTGGGTGGCAGGTAGCCTATAGTAATCAGTGGATGATAGAATCTAAGGTTGTTGGGTGGCAGGTAGCCTATAGTAATCAGTGGATGGTAGAATCTTAAGTAGTTGGGTGGCAGGTAGCCTATAGTAATCAGTGGATGGTAGAACCTAAGGCTGTTGGGTGGCGGGTAGCCTATAGTAATCAGTGAATGGTAGAACCTAAGTTTGTTGGGTGGCAGGTAGCCTATAGTAATCAGTGGATGATAGAATCTAAGGTTGTTGGGTGGCAGGTAGCCTATAGTAAGTAATCAGTGAATGATAGAATCTAAGGTTGTTGGGTTGCAGGTAGCCTATAGTAATCAGTGGATGATAGAATCTAAAATTCTTGGGTGGCAGGTAGCCTATAGTAATTAGTGGATGATAGAATCTAAGGTTGTTTGGTGGTAGGTAGCCTATAGTAATCAGTGGATGATAGAATCTAAAGTTTTTGTTTGGCAGGTAGCCTATAGTAATCAGTGGATGATAGAATCTAAAGTTGTTGGGTGGCAGGTAGCCTATAGTAATCAGTGGATGATAGAATCTAAAGTTGTTGGGTGGCAGGTAGCCTATAGTAATCAGTGGATTATAGAATCTAAAGTTGTTGGGTGGCAGGTAGCCTATAGTAATCAGTGGATGATAGAATCTAAGGTTGTTGGGTGGCAGGTAGCCTATAGTAATCAGTGGATGATAGAATCTTAAGTAGTTGGGTGGCAGGTAACCTATAGTAATCAGTGGATGATAGAATCTTAAGTAGTTGGGTGGCAGGTAGCCTATAGTAATCAGTGGATGGTAGAATCTTAAGTAGTTGGGTGGCAGGTAGCCTATAGTAATCAGTGGATGGTAGAACCTAAGGTTGTTGGGTGGCAGGTAGCCTATAGTAATCAGTGGATGGTAGAATCTAAGGTTGTTTGGTGGCAGGTAGCCTATAGTAATCAGTGGATGATAGAATCTTAAGTAGTTGGGTGGCAGGTAGCCTATAGTAATCAGTGGATGATAGAATCTAAAGTTGTTGGGTGGCAGGTAGCCTATAGTAATCAGTGGATGATAGAATCTTAAGTTGTTGGGTTTCAGGTAGCCTATAGTAATCAGTGGATTATAGAATCTAAAGTTGTTGGGTGGCAGGTAGCCTATAGTAATCAGTGGATGATAGAATCTAAGGTTGTTGGGTGGCAGGTAGCCTATAGTAATCAGTGGATGATAGAATCTAAGGTTGTTGGGTGGCAGGTAGCCTATAGTAATCAGTGGATGATAGAATCTAAGGTTGTTGGGTGGCAGGTAGCCTATAGTAATCAGTGGATGATAGAATCTAAAGTTTTTGTTTGGCAGGTAGCCTATAGTAATCAGTGGATGATAGAATCTAAAGTTGTTGGGTGGCAGGTAGCCTATAGTAATCAGTGGATGATAGAATCTAAAGTTGTTGGGTGGCAGGTAGCCTATAGTAATCAGTGGATTATAGAATCTAAAGTTGTTGGGTGGCAGGTAGCCTATAGTAATCAGTGGATGATAGAATCTAAGGTTGTTGGGTGGCAGGTAGCCTATAGTAATCAGTGGATGATAGAATCTTAAGTAGTTGGGTGGCAGGTAACCTATAGTAATCAGTGGATGATAGAATCTTAAGTAGTTGGGTGGCAGGTAGCCTATAGTAATCAGTGGATGGTAGAATCTTAAGTAGTTGGGTGGCAGGTAGCCTATAGTAATCAGTGGATGGTAGAACCTAAGGTTGTTGGGTGGCAGGTAGCCTATAGTAATCAGTGGATGGTAGAATCTAAGGTTGTTGGGTGGCAGGTAGCCTATAGTAATCAGTGGATGATAGAATCTTAAGTAGTTGGGTGGCAGGTAGCCTATAGTAATCAGTGGATGATAGAATCTAAAGTTGTTGGGTGGCAGGTAGCCTATAGTAATCAGTGGATGATAGAATCTTAAGTTGTTGGGTTTCAGGTAGCCTATAGTAATCAGTGGATTATAGAATCTAAAGTTGTTGGGTGGCAGGTAGCCTATAGTAATCAGTGGATGATAGAATCTAAGGTTGTTGGGTGGCAGGTAGCCTATAGTAATCAGTGGATGATAGAATCTAAGGTTGTTGGGTGGCAGGTAGCCTATAGTAATCAGTGGATGATAGAATCTAAGGTTGTTGGGTGGCAGGTAGCCTATAGTAATCAGTGGATGGTAGAATCTTAAGTAGTTGGGTGGCAGGTAGCCTATAGTAATCAGTGGATGGTAGAACCTAAGGCTGTTGGGTGGCGGGTAGCCTATAGTAATCAGTGAATGGTAGAATCTAAGGTTGTTGGGTTGCAGGTAGCCTATAGTAATCAGTGGATGATATAATCTAAAATTCTTGGGTGGCAGGTAGCCTATAGTGTAATCAGTGGATGATAGAATCTAAAGTTGTTGGGTGGCAGGTAGCCTATAGTAATCAGTAGATGGTAGAACCTAAGGTTGTTGGGTGGCAGGTAGCCTATAGTAATCAGTGGATGATAGAATCTAAGGTTGTTGGGTGGCATGTAGTTTGTAGTAATCAGTGGATGATAGAATCTAAAGTTGTTGGGTGGCAGGTAGCCTATAGTAATCAGTGGATGATAGAATCTAAGGTTGTTTGGTGGTAGGTAGCCTATAGTAATCAGTGGATGATAGAATCTAAAGTTTTTGTTTGGCAGGTAGCTTATAGTAATCAGTGGATGATAGAATCTAAAGTTCTTGGGTGGCAGGTAGCCTATAGTAATCAGTGGATGATAGAATCTAAAGTTGTTGGGTGGCAGGTAGCCTATAGTAATCAGTGGATTATAGAATCTAAAGTTGTTGGGTGGCAGGTAGCCTATAGTAATCAGTGGATGATAGAATCTAAGGTTGTTGGGTGGCAGGTAGCCTATAGTAATCAGTGGATGATAGAATCTAAGGTTGTTGGGTGGCAGGTAGCATATAGTAATCAGTGGATGATAGAATCTTAAGTAGTTGGGTGGCAGGTAACCTATAGTAATCAGTGGATGATAGAATCTTAAGTAGTTGGGTGGCATGTAGCCTATAGTAATCAGTGGATGGTAGAATCTTAAGTAGTTGGGTGGCAGGTAGCCTATAGTAATCAGTGGATGGTAGAACCTAAGGTTGTTGGGTGGCAGGTAGCCTATAGTAATCAGTGGATGGTAGAATCTAAGGTTGTTGGGTGGCAGGTAGCCTATAGTAATCAGTGGATGATAGAATCTAAAGTAGTTGGGTGGCAGGTAGCCTATAGTAATCAGTGGATGATAGAATGTAAAGTAGTTGAACGGCAGCTAACCTACGCGTATTCGTGGTCTGACTAGTTTTGAATTTTTATAAGTGATGTTAAGTTACTGGTTTGTTCAGGCAATCCTTCCAGGCTCGGATGCCACTAGGGAAGAAAAGTACTTGAATGTATTTCTTCTCGCAAAATGGATAAGGAAAGTGTTTTTTGTCTATATGTTTATCTGAGCTTTTTAACCGGTTGTTATTGTGTTGTATTTGTAAATAATGGATTAAGGTCTTATGTATTGTTACTACTTTACCCTTTGCCCTTCTGTCTTCTAGGTGTAGTGATTTAAACTATTGGTGTTACTCTTGTCAGTTGTAAGTTACGCAAGTACTTGAGAGAGTCTGTGTAACCGGATGAGAAAAGATCGACTGCGAGAATATTGATACTATAAATAAGTCGTCACTGCACATTAATGTAATATTGATACTATAAATAAGTCGTCACTGCACATTAATGTAATATTGATACTATAAATAAGTCGTCACTGCACATTAATGTAATATTGATACTATAAATAAGTCGTCACTGCACATTAAATGTAATATTGATACTATAAATAAGTCGTCACTGCACATTAAATGTAATATTGATACTATAAATAACTCGTCACACTGCACATTAATGTAATATTGATACTATAAATAACTCGTCACTGCACATTAATGGCAGCTCTTGTAATAAAATTGCACTGATTGCCGGTTGAATGCGGAACATAGAAACACAATGTCTCTCGATGTCCTTTTATTTTTTTTGTGTGACACCCATGTCACAGGCAACCCTATGCCCTATGTAAAAAGAGTGTGTGACACCCATGTAACAGGCAACCCTATGCCCTATGTAAAAAGAGTGTGTGACACCCATGTCACAGGCAACCCTATGCCCTATGTAAAAAGAGTGTGTGACACCCATGTAACAGGCAACCCTATGCCCTATGTAAAAAGAGTGTGTGACACCCATGTCACAGGCAACCATATGCCCTATGTAAAAAGAGTGTGTGACACCCATGTCACAGGCAACCCTATGCCCTATGTAACAAGAGTGTGTGACACCCATGTCACAGGCAACCCTATGCCCTATGTAAAAAGAGTGTGTGACACCCATGTCACAGGCAACCCTATGCCCTATGTAAAAAGAGTGTGTGACACCCATGTCACAGGCAACCCTATGCCCTATGTAAAAAGAGTGTGTGACACCCATGTCACAGGCAACCCTATGCCCTATGTAAAAAGAGTGTGTGACACCCATGTCACAGGCAACCCTATGCCCTATGTAACACCACCGTGCAGTCTCCACCTCACACATCTTCAACCAGCCTTTGATGTCGTGCGTGGCCTTGTGGGATTGGTTCAATGAATGCAGCCAATGGAAGGCGTTTGTTTGTCAATAGTAAAACAGAAACACTCATTACTCATTACGGTATTTGATTAGAGTTGACATTTGACATCAGTACACAGTGGACATAGACCTAGATCTAGTTACGTTTCCTAGTGAAGAAAAAATATTCCAGTGTTTTCTTTAGGAGTCAATCGTTGTGACACTGTGACTGTTTGTTCTCTCTCTTTCTTTCTTTCTCTCTCATATTCTCTCTTTCTCTCTCTTTTTTTCTCTCTCTTCCTCTCTCTCTTACTTTCTCTCTTCCGTGCTCTCTTTTTTTATATTTCTTTCTCTCTGTTTCTTTCTTGCTATCTCCTGTAGGCTTACTCTCTTTCTTTCTCTCTCTTTCTTTTTTCTCTCTTTCTTTTTTTCTCTCTTTCTTTTTTTCTCTCTTTCTTTTTTTCTCTCTTTCTCTCTACTTTTCTCTCTTTCTTTTTTTCTCTCTTTCTTTTTTTCTCTCTTTCTTTTTTTCTCTCTTTCTTTTTTTCTCTCTTTCTCTCTACTTTTCTCTCTTTCTTTTTTTCTCTTTCTTTTTTTCTCTCTTTCTCTCTACTTTTCTCTCTTTGTTTTTTTCTCTCTTTCTTTTTTTCTCTTTCTTTTTTTCTCTCTTTCTTTTTTTCTCTCTTTCTCTCTACTTTTCTCTCTTTGTTTTTTTCTCTCTTTCTTTTTTTCTCTCTTACTCTCTACTTTTCTCTCTTTATTTTTTTCTCTCTTTCTTTTTTTCTCTCTTTCTCTCTACTTTTCTCTCTTTCTTATTTTCTCTTTCTTTTTTTCTCTCTTTCTCTTTACTTTTCTCTCTTTCTTCCTCTCTATCTTTCTCTCTCTATTTCTATCTTTCAATCTCTTTTTCTCTTTTTCTCTTACTTTCTCCTGTTCTTTCTTTCTCTCTTTTTTTTCTCTCTCTCTCTCTACTTTTTTCTCTTTTTTTCTCTCTTTCTTTCTCTCTTTCTTTTTTTCTCTCTTTCTCTCTCCTGTAGACCTATTCTCTTTCTCTCTATTTCTTTATCTTTCACTCTCTCTTTCTCTCTCCTGTTCTCTCTTTTTCTCTCTCTCTCTTTCTATCTCCCTCTTTCTTTGTCTCTTATTATCTCCCATTCTCTTTCTTTCTCTCTCTATCTTTGTCTCTTTCTGTCTCCCATTCTCTCTTTCTTTCTCCCTTTCTCTTTCTTTCTCTCACTATCTTTGTCTCTTTCTATCTCCTCTCTTTTTCTCTCTCTCTTTCTTTCTCTCTTATTCTTTGTCTTTTTCTATCTCCTGTTCTCTCTTTATTTCTCTCTCTTTTTCTCTCTCTTTCTCTCTTTTTCTCTCTTTCTTTCTCTCTATAGCAAAAGCAGACAACCCTATCAGAGTATCGTTCTGCATTTTCCATAATGACTAAAATTTACTGTTGCTCTGCATAAGACAAGCTTGTTCCCCGTGGGCTTGTGCAAAAATGCTAACATTTTAAATTAAGAAATTCATAATGCCAATTAAAATAAAAGCAATTACCTACTTTTTGTTTCCTTCTAGTCACTACCCTTTCAATTTATTCCCTCTTTTGTTTTTGTCGAGAATGCAAACGGGAGAATGCAAATGCGAAGGCTGCTGGGATGGAGGGGAAGGGGGATGGAGGCTTCTTGTCACTTCCCTCCCCCCAACCCACCTTTTATCCAATACTTTGAATTCAACAATATTTCTTTTTTTTTCATGAAGTTTTAATGGTCTAAAATTTTAAAACAACTATAATTTCATTTTTTTTAAATGACTACTGTAAGGTACTAAGTGGAAAAAAGGCTTTTTTTAATTCCTGCCCCCCATCCTCCTAGGGTCACATGTCAGAAGGACTAAAAACATTTTTCTTATTCCAAATGCTAGAATAAATGTATTATACAGGGTTCGTACAGCTCCTGGAAAAACTGCATTTAGTCCTGGGAAAATACTAAAAACTCCTTATTTTTCAAGGGAGATTAAATACTATTTTAAAAAATCATAATCACTTCTCTTATATTGTACTTTCACTTTTCTAGAAAGCTCTTTTGGAGCTAAACCCGCTTTGCCACTTTCTATTCCCGGCGCAAACGTTGATGACACCAGTGATGCAACTCTTTGTTTTTTGTTTACTAGATCTTGTTTTTTTTAAATCCAAACTTGGGATGTTGGCTATATAAGTCCCCGTAATGTCGTAAAACAAAAAAAAAAGCTGTTTAGCGAGATGTCTGTTTTTTTTTAAAAGAGTTCAGCTTGGCTTTTCAAAAAATTTACTCCTGAAAAACTTCTGGAACACTCCTGGAAAACTCCTGGAATTTTTAGGCAATTTTTCTGTACGAACACTGTTATATATCGGTGATATAAGTGTTTCGTGCCGGAGCACATAGGGTCTGGTCGAGCACAAAAGGATCGTGATTGCTAAGAGATTGGGGGGGGAGGGGGGCGGTATAAGCCTCTTTATTTTTAGAATACTGTAAGAAACTTTTTATAAGGGGATGGCCTAAATTTCAACTAAGGAAAAATAAAACTCTTGTTTAACACCAGAAAAAATTCAAAGTTTGTCCACATAACATAGAAGTAGAGAAATATAAATTAAAACACAATGGTATTGTTAAAACATGACATGACGACTCATAAAATAGGACCGCCACACTGTGGTGTTAACCATAGGGTCTTAAAAATTGTTGATTTCTATTGGTTCTTACGAATCTATGTGAAACAACTTGACTGGGACAACTTCTATGTTAGGGACTCTTGAGTACTTGTTAGATTTATACCAACCCTGACTGGGACAACTTCCATGTTAGGAACCCTTGAGTACTTGTTAGATTCATACCAACCCTGACTGGGACAACTTCCATGTTAGGGACCCTTGAGTACTTGTTAGATTCCTACCAACCCTGACTGGGACAATTTCTATGTTAGGGACTCTTGAGTACTTGTTAGATTCATACCAACCCTGACTGGGACAATTTCTATGTTAGGGACCATTGAGTACTTGTTAGATTCCTACTAACCCTGACTGGGACAACTTCCATGTTAGGAACCCTTGAGTACTTGTTAGATTCCTACCAACCCTGACTGGGACAACTTCCATGTTAGGGACTCTTGAGTACTTGTTAGATTCATACCAACCCTGACTGGGACAATTTCTATGTTAGGGACTCTTGACTACTTGTTAGATTCATACCAACCCTGACTGGGACAACTTCTATGTTAGGGACCATTGCATACTTGTTAGATTCCTACCAACCCTGACTGGGACAACTTCTATGTTAGGGACCATTGCATACTTGTTAGATTCCTACCAACCCTGACTGGGACAACTTCTATGTTAGGGACCATTGAGTACTTGTTAGATTCATACCAACCCTGACTGGGACAACTTCTATGTTAGGGACCATTACATACTTGTTAGATTCCTACCAACCCTGACTGGGACAACTTCTATGTTAGGGACCATTGAGTACTTGTTAGATTCCTACCACCCTGACTGGGACAACTTCTATGTTAGGGACCATTGCATACTTGTTAGATTCCTACCAACCCTGACTGGGACAACTTCTATGTTAGGGACTCTTGAGTACTTGTTAGATTCCTACCAACCCTGACTGGGACAACTTCTATGTTAGGGACCATTGAGTACTTATTAGATTCCTACCAACTCTGACTGGGACAACTTCTATGTTAGGGACCATTGCATACTTGTTAGATTCCTACCAACCCTGACTGGGACAATTTCTATGTTAGGGACTCTTGAGTACTTGTTAGATTCCTACCAACCCTGACTGGGACAACTTCTATGTTAGGGACCATTGAGTACTTGTTAGATTCCTACCAACCCTGACTGGGACAACTTCTATGTTAGGGACCATTGCATACTTGTTAGATTCCTACCAACCCTGACTGGGACAATTTCTATGTTAGGGACTCTTGAGTACTTGTTAGATTCCTACCACCCTGACTGGGACAACTTCTATGTTAGGGACCATTGAGTACTTGTTAGATTCCTACCAACCCTGACTGGGACAACTTCTATGTTAGGGACCATTGCATACTTGTTAGATTCCTACCAACCCTGACTGGGACAATTTCTATGTTAGGGACTCTTGAGTACTTGTTTCATACCAACCCTGACTGGGACAACTTCTATGTTAGGGACCATTGAGTACTTGTTAGATTCCTACCAACCCTGACTGGGACAACTTCTATGTTAGGGACCATTGCACACTTGTTAGATTCCTACCAACCCTGACTGGGACAATTTCTATGTTAGGGACTCTTGAGTACTTGTTTCATACCAACCCTGACTGGGACAACTTCTATGTTAGGGACCATTGCATACTTGTTAGATTCCTACCAACCCTGACTGGGACAACTTCTATGTTAGGGACCATTGAGTACTTGTTTCATACCAACCCTGACTGGGACAACTTCTATGTTAGGGACCATTGAGTACTTGTTAGATTCCTACCAACCCTGACTGGGACAACTTCTATGTTAGGGACCATTGAGTACTTGTTTCATACCAACCCTGACTGGGACAACTTCTATGTTAGGGACCATTGAGTACTTGTTTCATACCAACCCTGAATCTCCAACCATGGGGTGACAACAATATTAAGCCATACCCCTCCCACATTGGGTAAAAATAGCTTATTCTTAACATAAGTACCTTTCTTCCAGAGTGGCATCCAGGCATGAAATTGGTTGCCTGGAGAACATACCAGGAAAACCAGTTACTTAACATCATTTAAACACTAATAAAAATGGCATACAAGAATACACAGCGGATAAGCCTAGGATGCAGTAATCCACGGAGTGGACGTTACAATTTTAAATTTAATTTCAACAAATAATTTAAAGGTCATCGCCCTTTCCCCTCCTTGTACTCTAGCAAGGACTGTTCATTGCATTTTTTCTATTTATAACTCAAGTTGGAAACAACATGTTTTAAAGTTATTTTTTTCTTTCTCTAGGTTAAAAGATCATGGAGAAGTGACCGTTGGTCGGAGTCCAGCGGCGGATTATTTTGTAGACTCTGCAATCACACTGAGGCTGATTTCCCGCATTCACGTTTCCATAATTGGCCAGGTGCAGTCTAATGGAACGCCCAAGTTTACTATCATCAACAGAGGACTGAATGGCACTTACATAAATGATATCAAAGTATGTACCTAAATTGTCCCTAGTGTAATATGACATACATAAATGATATCAAAGTATGTACCTAAATTGTCCCTAGTGTAATATGACATACATAAATGATATCAAAGTATGTACCTAAATTGTCCCTAGTGTAATATGACATACATAAATGATATCAAAGTATGTACCTAAATTGTCCCTAGTGTAATATGACATACATAAATGATATCAAAGTATGTACCTAAATTGTCCCTAGTGTAATATGACATACATAAATGATATCAAAGTATGTACCTAAATTGTCCCTAGTGTAATATGACATACATGGCAGAAGGTCCCATCCATATGTTATGATGGAGAACTGTGGCCAAGCGGCAGCACAATCGGCTGGTGTACTGAAGAACCTGGGTTCAAATTCTGGTAAAGGCTAGGGTTTGTTTGCGATTCTGGAGGGTGCCCATGGGTCTACCCAGCTCTGATGGGTACCTAACTTTACTAGTATGCCGTGGACACAGAAACTGGTGCTTCATCGGCCCTACGGATCAATTTGTTCAGACGGGATACTTTCACATATGTTATGAATGCACTTAGGGTGAGTGGGGGATTTATATTTAGGAGAATGTGCATACAGGAAAGGACTGGGGGGTATTCGAATGAATGTGTATAGAGGCTCAAACTTACTCATTAATTATTTTGATGCAGGTTTAAGAAATATAACATTTGAAACTTCTTTTTTTATTGCTCAAGATATAATAAATTTCAATGTGATCAAACAGGGTATTAAAAAACTATACATTGAAAAGCAATTATGACTATGCATAAAAATTCATTTTTCAAACAGGAGGGTAGGATGTATGGAAGTATGAAGTATGAAATTGATTTTTTTGTGTACAGCAGTGAGACAGGTTGTCATATCAGCAGTGGCTTATTTTTATATCCACAGTGGCTTGATGTTATATCCACAGTGGCTTAATGCTATATCCACAGTGGCTTAATGTTATATCCACAGTGGATTATTTTTATATACACAGTGGCTTGATGTTATATGCACAGTGGCTTGATGTTATATCCACAGTGGCTTGATGTTATATGCACAGTGGCTTGATGTTATATCCACAGTGGCTTGATGTTATATCCACAGTGGCTTAATGTTATATCCACAGTGGCTTAATGTTATATCCACAGTGCCAGATATATAAACAGTTTTGAATGTATATGCACATCAATGATGAATATTGGTTAGGGTTAAGTTTAAATCGTGTCAACCCTGCCCTCAGTACGTCAATCTTGGAGCACTGCTGCCGCTCGACTACTGTGGCCCATCCATTGCTTTATCTGGATGGCTAATCCCAGCTACAAGGTGGCTGAGCACCAGTGTATTTGGCTGGCATACTGAAGGTACTGGGTTCCCGGTGAAAGCTGGGATTTGTTCCCGGGACTAGAGACGTTAGTCTACCCAGCTCTGAAGGATGCCTGATATTAGTTGTAAAGGGGTAAAGTAAAGCCGACTGGGTATTATGCAGGCCACACAATCCCCTAGTATGCCATGGCCAAAGCAACTGGTGAACGCTGCTTCACTGGTCCTATAATCAATATGGTTAGAATGGTACTCTACTTTTTTTACTTTACTAATCCCAACTGCTGTCTGTACAATGATTGGTCTAGTCCATTCAAATTTTATTTTGTCTGTGTTTTTTGTAGATGGGATTTCCTTCTGAGAACAAACAGGTGTTACGCGAGGGAGATAAGGTGACATTTGGCCACCCTGGATGTGCTTCCATACAGCCTGGGAGCTGTGCACCTCAACCAGACTCAGAGTTTCAGTTCATTGTAAGTGTTGATATGACTTTCATCATATTTTACCCTGCAGAAACACGTGTCCATATAAAGATTAAAACTAGCCACAGAAAAACAACATTACATTAGGCATTAAACTCTAACTTACAAATACAACACAATCACAACCTGTTACATTGCTAAGATAAACATATGGACAAAAAACACTTCCCTAATCCCATATGCAAGAACTAATGCATATAAGTACTCTTACTTATAGAGTGGCATCCGGGCATAGAATGGGTTGCCTGAAGAAACCAGGAAATGCAGTAATTTTAACATCATTTAGAACACTAATCAAAATGCAAGACTAGACTCAGACCACACAATAATCTTCTTTAATAGAAGGAGCATCAGTATTATATAAGACTAGCATAGGTGCCCATAGTGGCCCACATTGCACACTGTAAAACTACAATTTAAAGGTTTACAACAGAATGCACAGCAATTAACAGAATGCACAGCAATTCGTAATAGTCAGAAAACCCCATGGACAAGTCTTGATGAGGTCTTGACCTTTTCAATTCAATAGGTCATGGTTAATCGTGTTCACAAATTTCCGGTTCATTTCCGGCAACCATAAACATACTATTCCTGGTGTTAGATAATTAATTTCAACCTCAACGGCCAGTTCTGGTCTTTTAAAAATATACAAAGGCCACAAGATTAGTTATGAGGAATCCATTTTAAACATCAAAGTGAGTATGCAATAATTAATACTCGAAGCTTTAGTCGTGTTAAAGTTAAATTGAGCTTGTTTATAAAATAAAGTAGTCAAGAGTAGCTTTTCTTGTTCATTAAAAAACAAAATCCGTAGATACATAAAAACAAAAAAGAATTTTTTTACATTATGCAATAAGTTTGGGATTATAAATAGGTGATTCTTCATGTCTGACGTTCACAATCCATCGTTTTCTTTTTGTCAACATCATCTTGTAAGTTTTACAGACATTCCTTCTAGATAGAAGATTATTATGTCCACTAGGCCCAAAACTCCTTCAGGGCGGCAGGGATCGGTCAGTGGCTGCTATAGAACCCGCGACCTGTCGGTTTGCAGTCCAGTCAACTAACCGCAGGACCAATCGGCCTCTCATCTTTCAGAAAAGAAAAAAAAATTAATCCCCGACATCTTTTCTCGCAGAACACAGACATGTTTTGTTAGCAAATGAACTAATTGGACCGCAAATGTTGGTATACGATTGATTTTTTGTTCACTATGCATGCATAATATTTAAGATTTGTCCATGGAAACTATCTAATTACAGAAGTACTATTGTGAGCTATTTTATATGATACATTGTTCTTTCATTTATTATTTTATTGTTGGCTATTTTAGTTATTTTCTTTTTAATAATCTCTAAGCAATATGTCTGAGGTATGACGTGTTTGAGAGTTATTTTTTAAATTTGAATTATGAACCAAAATTTGAGTTAGACTACGAGCTTGATCATAAAACAAATTCAACTTTTAAAGTAAAAAAAACAATTGTAAAGGTCAGGGTACCACTTGTAAAGTCAGAATACCACTTGTAAAGTCAGGGTACCACTTGTAAAGTCAGGGTACCACTTGTAAAGTCAGGGTTCCACTTGTAAAGTCAGAATACCACTTGTAAAGTCAGGGTACCACTTGTAAAGTCAGGGTACCACTTGTAAAGTCAGGGTACCACTTGTAAAGTCAGGGTATCACTTGTAAAGTCAGGGTATCACTTGTAAAGTCAGAATATTACTTGTAAAGTCAGGGTACCACTTGTAAAGTCAGGGTACCACTTGTAAAGTCAGGGTACCACTTGTAAAGTCAGGGTACCACTTGTAAAGTCAGAATACCACTTGTAAAGTCAGGGTACCACTTGTAAAGTCAGAATACCACTTGTAAAGTCAGAATACCACTTGTAACGTCAGGGTACCACTTGTAAAGTCAGGGTACCACTTGTAAAGTCAGGGTACCACTTGTAAAGTCAGAATACCACTTGTAACGTCAGGGTACCACTTGTAAAGTCAGGGTACCACTTGTAAAGTCAGAATACCACTTGTAAAGGGCAGGTACCACTTGTAAAGTCAGGGTACCACTTGTAAAGTCAGGGTACCACTTGTAAAGTCAGGGTACTTGTACAGTCAGGGTACCACTTGTAAAGTCAGGGTACCACTTGTAAAGTCAGGGTACCACTTGTAAATTAAAGGTACCACTGTATAATTTCAGGTGAAAAGCTTTATGTTCTTTGCTACATTTTTTTTGGCCAGTTTGAGTTTATTCCTGCTCCAACATCTACACTGCTAAAAGACAACAACTCGCAAGAAAGAACTGCTGCCCCTTGCAATGAGAACTTCCAGCACAACCTCCTAAACCACAAAACCATTCAGCAGGTGAAGACCGTTGATGCAGAGGCACTGTTTCCCCTCAGCGACGCCAAGGCAGCCTGTCAGAATAGTCACATTGGGGCACGTTTGACAGACTCCCCACAAAGCAACGCTTCAACTTCTGAAAAAGAAAATGAAATAGGCTGTGCTGGAGCTCGAGATGTGAAGATGCCAGCGGCTGCCTCGGCAACAGTTGATGAGCATTGTGCAATACTACCTTCAAAGTCAATCAGCTCATTGCAGAGTCTTGGGAAGCCATTTAGTTATGAAAGACTCAAAGATGACTTAAACCCAGTGAGCAAGTATATACAGCCCGATAAAAAACTGACCACCAAGTTTTCAACCATAGCTTCTCCAGTGAACGTGCCTTCTGATCACCTCCAAACGTACAACTCCCAGGAAATGCCCTTGCCAAACCAGAACAAGAAGATCTCCACCAGTTCACATGAGTGTGTTCTTCTCAAACACCAAGGAGACAGTGTTCCCAAGATGGATTTTACAGATACATTCTCATCTTTGTTTTGCAGTAATGGTGGCAGCGTCCAAATAAACAGCACAACCATTGTTTTGCGTGATGAGTGTGAGGATGATGAAGATGAAGGACACAGCAGTTTCTGCAGCTCGTCCTCAAATAATGATGTGCACACTCTCTTAACCCCTCCACCTGGTTCTCATAGCACTGCAGTAGATGCTGAGTGTATGAATAATAAAGTAAAGAGCCATCCTTATGTTTCTCATGATGATCTTCGTCCAAGCAGAAAGAAGATGTCTTTAAAGAGTCTTTCATTTCAATCTGCATCATCAAGACACACACATTCCACAGGCAGCAGTTCAGGCAGTGATAAGGAAGACACATTGTCCAAATCCTCTGAGGATGATAATCATTCTGAACTAAATGATGTGGTGACCTCTAAACCAGGGCCATCTGAACATGCTGATGCATCTTTCCACGATTCCCCTGCTACGAAGTCCATCTTATGCCCAAAGGACCATCGAATAAGCCACGACCTCTTAAAGCTAGCCAATGCATCCAGTTTGAAAAGCAAAGAGAAAGAGATACTGGAGATTTCAGGTGCAGAGAGTGATTCTTCTAGCTCTTCGTACAAAGTTTCATCCTTTTCCCGGTCAGTTTCTTCTTCAGATTCTATCTCTCCACCTGATTTGTCACCACAAGTTCCCGCAGCTCAGGGAATGTACCACCGCAAATCCCCCACCCTGTCCATCTCATCTGACAGCAGCAAAACACACTCGAGCTCCGAGTCGGATACTGGCCTCTCTGAAATTGTGTCCAGGAGCCGCTCCACTGTCTCCAGCACAGCGGCACACCGCAACAACCGTAGACGCTCATCTCCATCCGGCAGCTCATCCAGGTCATCCAAGTCCAACTTGGTGAAGCCCCAGAAGAAAACATTCCTCAGAGACCTTGTACCACTTATGTACTCGAGCTCAGACGAAGATGAAGTCTTCATGGAGAATAGAACCAAAGAGATAGTGAAGAAAATTTACTCGCCACACAAAAAGAAAAGAAGCAAAATGGAGTCCAAGCCAAAAAGCATTTCCAGACATGGGGAGTTATTGAGTCTTGATGCTGAGTTGGATAGGTGAGTACTTGAATATGTGAGGGAGTATGTTATTGACTGAGTTTTTTTTTAAGTGAAATTGAAAGTTCAAAGGGGCAGCACAAAAAAAGATCTTATGATATAACAAAAAAAAAGTTACAATTTATTTTAGGAATCCTTTCAGCCCCTCTACAATAAAGCCTGGACCCTGGGGTTCCCTGTATCAACATTTTAGAATCCCTGATTTTGGAAGACAGAGACCAACATAGGCTTACAGAGATATATAACCTTGAAGCGGCAGCGCTTTCTGCTAGCGTACCAAATGTCCTGGGTTCAAATCCTGGTGAAAGCTAGGATTTTTTCAAGGTTCTGGAGGGTGTCCCTGAGTCTTCCTAGCACTGATGGGGTATCTGACTACTGTTGGGGTAATGTAAAGGCAGCTGGGCATTGTGCTGGCCACACAATCCCCTATTATGTCATGTCCACATAAACTGGTGACCACTGCTTCATCGGTCCTCTGGATTAATTTGGTCCAACTGGATACTTTACTCTGCTATATATAAAGACTTTCCCTTTGAACCTGAATGAATATTTTTCATTTGTTGTTTTCTCTTTCCCTTTTAGTGGAGACAGAGGGATATCTTTATCTCCTGCTTTGATGCCAACCTCTCCCTCATTATCACCCTCTTCATCATCAAATTCTTCCGCTTCATCCTGGTCAAGGTCACCTAAAAAGACAGACCTGGCGACAACCGAGGTCATTGGTGTATGTATTCAAGGTGAGTATATGGGTGGCGGCAGCGCGCTCGACTGGCGATCCAAGGGTCCTGGGTTCGAATCCTGGTGCAGGCTGGGATTTTTTCCCAGGATTTGAGGGTGTCCCTGAGTCTACCCAGCTCTGATGGGTACCTGACCTTAGTTGGGGTAAAGTAAAGGCGGCTGTGCATAGTGCTGGCCACACAATCACCTAGTATGCCGTGGCCACGGAAACTGGTGAACGCTGCTTCACCGGCCCTATGGACCAATTTGGTCTGACGGGATACTTTACTTTATATGGGTGATTATGCCACAAGCAACGTGTTTTTTTTAAAATACATTTTCTTGCTATTTTAGGTCGGTTGTGAATTTGAAAATGGAAACAATTGTGAATCATTTAAACTTGTAACGAAATATACTTAAGCTTTCCAATAAGAATATAAATGACAATTTTTTTAGTTTGTATTGGACAAGGTGGTCCAGTGCCAGTTTGTTGGATTGACATTCTGAAGGTCCTGGGTTTAAATCCCGGGGAATGCTACATAACCAAGATCTGATGTGAACCAGGCATTATGTTAAATATTACAATACAAAAAACCCTAGAATTTTAAATAAGTTTTTAATACGTGTCCAAGTTGGTGATATATATATATGTTAAAGAATTTTTTTTTGAAAATCAGACATGTTAATAATCTTTCTTTCAGTCTCTGATACTTCATCTCAAAAGGACTGTTCATCAAACAGCTCACAAGTTCACCCTAAGCTTGATCTGTCTCATCTGCCCTCAAGTACCAAAATAGTGCCAGAGAAGAACTCACTTACTCATGCGCCATCGTCACCTAACTTGCCAAAAAAGAACACAGGTCTTTCAATAAGAACAGAACACTTGCCTAGTCAAACTAAACAATGTAATAATTCATTTGCGTCCTCTTCATCCTCACCATCTTCATCCTCAACATCTGTTCCAAATAAGAACACAGGGCTTTCAATAAGAAAGGAGAAAGATGACTTCTGTGCGAAATTGAAGAAATCATCCATCTCTTCTGCTTCTTCATCTTCTTCTACATCATCATCATCACCATCACTACTGCAGATGTCAAATGAATCGGGATTGTTAAGATCAACTCAACCCTCACCGTCTCAGCCACGGCCACCACCACATCAGTCCACCTCCTCCGAGCAATCTCAGCCCTCAGCTTCAATTGCAGACATATCTAAAGTTAGTCTGGGGCCTGTATCTGTCAAATCTCATCAAGCCTCAGAAACAAACCTTGGTGTACAAATTTTACCAGGCATGTGCCCATCTTACAATGCTAAGCTAACAAAGGCTGCAGGCAATGCAGAAAAAGAACAAACCTACAAAACCGATAGGCCTTCTTCTGTCAAAGACCAAAAAATGAACATAAGTAAAAAGAAATCAAAACTACCAGACCCACAGTCCATTCCTTCTCAGGCTAGCAATGAATTAAATGTCTCATTGGGTCAACCATCTGATCAACAAAACCCAACACTGGCCAATGATTTGTCTAACAAGTCATCAGCAAAAAATGTTTTTTTAAAAAAACTGTCAGAAAAGTCAGAGCCTTTCCCCACAGTGAAGGCTCAGACATCCAAAAAAAAAGTAACTTCTTCCGTTACCAAAATAAGCCCAAAGAACACTGCACCCCAGAAGCCAAAAGAATCCTCAGCACAAGGGAAACCATCCGCTGGGGTCAAATTTGGACAGGGAAAGAGCACCT
This sequence comes from Anisus vortex, assembly GCA_949126835.1. Taxonomy (NCBI): domain Eukaryota; kingdom Metazoa; phylum Mollusca; class Gastropoda; family Planorbidae; genus Anisus; species Anisus vortex. Next base: position 29,721,962 of record OX421507.1, read on the forward strand.
TGCCCCCAGCGTTCTCGGAGACGATTTCCAAAACTTCCTCTCAGACCAAGAAAACCTCTGGCAAACCTCCAATCTGCACTCTGGATGACTCGGCCTTCATGAAGGACCTGGAGAACTCTGTCACCATTAAAGAGAAATTGACACGAGGTAAAGCCACAGTGAAAACTTCTGCCAAGAAGGCTGCTGTAGAAAACAAAGAGTCTCTGCTTAAAGATAGTACTAAAGGTAAAATTGTACTTTGCTAAATCTACTAATGTTACAAGTTAAAAAAAACATAATATATATACATGTACATGGCAGCTAGCGTACTCAAGGTTCTGGGTTTGAATCCTGCTGAAGGCTAGGATTTGTTCCCGGGACAAGAGGGTGTCAGTGAGTCCACCCAGCTGGGATGAGTACCTTATATTAGTTGGGGTAAAGTAAAGGCTGGCCACAAAATCCCCTAGTTGGCCACAGAAACTGGTGAATGCTGCTTGTCCTATGTCCTAATCATGTCCTATGATTAGTTTGGTGGAAGGGGTACTGTACTTTACTTACATGTGTATAAGTATCATACATATGTATATTTTTATTTACTTACTTACATGTGTATAAGTATCATACATATGTATATATTTATTTACTTACTTACATGTATATAAGTATCATACATATGTATATATTTATTTACTTACTTACATGTGTATAAGTATCATACATATGTGAGCCCAAGTCAAAAGGTGCTCTTTCAACAGAAAAAATTTCATATTCACAGAGAGGTGTAAAAATGCACTTAAGTATTGTCAGAACCTTCCTACATATGATTTGAATAGTGGGAAGATAAGTTATACACTGGAAAAGACACAGTGACGAAAAAGGCGAAACAAAAGAAATGGCTGCTATAGACATCTTGGTGTCACTTAGGACAAATGACAACAAAAAATTGACTTCAGAAAAAAACATACTAATTCTTGATGGATTTCTTCAAGAATTTAACACACATATCTCCATAGCCTATATTTATGATATTCAAGAGTATTACAAGCATAGGATTCGCAAAAGAGGGGGTTTAGGAGCATAAACTCCACTCACTTGAATGACAACAACTGTCCTAAGCAACACTATTTTTTTTAAACCCTTGTAAAAAAATTATCCCTGCATTGATTTGAGCAAACTTTGTGGCAAATAGTTATTTAAGGTCTTCTTGTATTCACCAAATGAGTTTGAGATACATATAAAGCTCCTAGGTTATTGAAATAAATAAAGTCTAGAAAAGTTGCATGTAATTAGTTACTTAGAGTCACCGGCAAAAAACCGTAACATTCTCATCAAAAATGCGTTTTGAGGCATATTTTTATCAACCTAGGTCAAAATGCTATCTCATGCTATCTCGTTGTCCATGTTTGGTGTGAACTAAGTCCAAGTTTAAACTATTTCATTGCATTTTGACCCTTTAATAGCAATTTTAAAAATATCAGTTTTGAGGTACGACCTTTTGACTTGGGCTCATGTATATATTTATTTACTTACTTACATGTGTATAAGTATCATACATATGTATATATTTATTTACTTACTTACATGTGTATAAGTATCATACATATGTATATATTTATTTACTTACTTACATGTATATAAGTATCATACATATGTATATATTTATAAAACTTGTGTAAAGTTTTATTTCATGATTTTTTTTTTCATAACCAATGTCTAAATGACTTTCTTACCTGAATTAATTTTAATCTTAAGCTTTTATTTTGTATTTATATTAATATCCAAAGTTGAATAATGTATACGTTGTTTTTTGTTTTCAGGTGAAAAGAACAATGTAACTCAAAGTTCCACCAATGAATTCTTGCACAGGAAACGAAAATGTAAGCATTCTTTAGGATATTTTTTTTAAGTGACACAAAAAAAGTATAACTGAACAGGAAAACGCAATAAAATCTGTGATGATAGTCTATATCATAATAAAGAATTAATATATAATTAGAAATAATAAAAATCCCAAAAACAATAGTTTACACCCCTGGCACACATTTTTGACGTCATCTTGAAATAGCCAGATGTGACTGGTGACTCATTTTGTCATGGAGGGTCACATTATTCAGTTTCCAGCATATCCATTTTTATTACAATTTTTTTAACTTCAACAGTGACTTCTTTTATTTTCCCTAAGTCTCCAGTGATGAAGATGATTCTTCAGATGTGCCAAGATTGACAAGGACTCTCACCACGACACCTGGTGCCAAATCTAAACAAAGTTCAACACTTAGCAGGACTAAAAGGGCACTGACAAGAAACAGTTCCCTTTCCTCATCATCATCTACCGCAAAGACAAAGAGAAAAAAAAAACCTGCCAAGAAAAGTAAGCTCTTTTTAAAACCTTGTAGTTTTGATTTACCATAAGATAGATTTTTTAAAAATATCAATTATTAACCCTTCCAGCAAGACCACAAGAAGCAGCGCGTTGGCTAGCGTACCAAGGCTCCTGGGTTCCAATCCTGGTGCAGTGCTAGGATTTGTTCCCGAGACCAGAGGGTGTCCTTGAGTCTACCCAACTCTGATGGGTACCTGACTTTAGTTGGGGTAAAGTAAAGGCAGCAGTGCATTGTGCTGGCCGCACAATCCCATAGTATGCCATGGCCACAGAAACCGGTGAACGCTCCTTCACCGGCCCTATGGATCAATTTGGTCTAATGGGATAATATTTTGTATAACAAGATAAATTTCCTGGCGGGGGGGGAATATTATATGGCTTAGGCATATAAGCTACAGATTTTAAAAAATGTAATTACAATGAACATAAAGCTATATACATTTTTAAACATATATTAATTATTTACGGGAAACACTTAGGAAAGGAATTTTAAATTAAATACTGTAATCGGGTTAATAATAGGCATTTCTTTTTAGTTAACAAAAAGTTTGGACTATCCATGGGTGAGAATCAAACGACTGTCTCCCGCATGTGTCTAAAATATAATGATTGGATTGTACTTAGGCTACTGAAAACATTTTAGGAAAGCTTTAAGTCCTGAAATTCTTTACAATCTTTAAAAAAAAGTTATATTAATGTAAATTTTTAAAAACTAGAAAATGTGGGGGATGAAACCCAGATCGCCCGCCTGGCTATAAGCACTCAGCTAGGGAGGTCACATATCGGAAGCAAGATTGCAAAAGTAAAATATGAGACAATAAGGTCACGTGTCTTTAAATTAACCAATGGGCGTCAGAATCCACACACACACAGTCTACTTTATATTATACAAGCTAAATTCCCCGGCGTTGCCCAGTGAAAAATATAAAATAGGCCTGTATAAGCTACAGATAAACATTTTATAAACTACAATGAACAAAAATATAAAATAGGCCTGTATAAGCTACAGATAAACATTTCATAAACTACAATGAACAAAAATATAAAATAGGCCTGTATAAGCTACAGATAAACATTTCATAAACTACAATGAACAAAAATATAAAATAGGCCTGTATAAGCTTCAGATAAACATTTCATAAACTACAATGAACAAAAATATAAAATAGGCCTGTATAAGCTACAGATAAACATTTCATAAACTACAATGAACAAAAAGATATAGGCTAGAAGTAATAATTTGAAAAATATTATTTTTTACTAAAAACATTTAGGAAAGTAATTTAAAATAAATATTATCATCGGGTTGAAAATAGCCAATTCATTTTATTAAACCAAAAACTAAATTGCCCGGCATTGCCCAGGGAAAAATACATAGGCTTAGGTAGGTCTAAATTAAAGCTACAGATAAAAAATTCATAAACTACAATGAACAGAATGCTATAACTATAAAAACTTTAAAAAATAAAATTATTGTTCATTTACTGAAAACATTTCAGAAAGTAATTTAAAATCAATCATGTATGATGTAATGGAGTTAAAAAAAGTATGTGCTGTTATTTAACAAAAAGTTTGGACTATCCCTCCGGATAAGAATAACACACCCGTCTTTTGTGTGCGTCTAAATATAATTATTAGATTTTATTTACTGAAAACCTTTTAGAAAAGTTTAAGTCCTAAAATGTTTACAATCTAAAAAAAAAATTTATATTAATGGCAATGACAAAAAAATATTGAAACAAAAAAATAAAGCTATCAATGGGGAATCGAACCCAGATCACCTGCTTGGCTGTCGAAGACGCTAACCACTACGCTAGGGAAACCACATGTCACTATAAAGGGATCACAAAAGTAAGATATGAGACAATAAGGTCATGTGTCTTTAAATAATGAGACGTTGGAGGGACAATAATGAGAACAAATTCTAAAAGTTTATGAAAAAAGTCAAAGTGCAATCATGAATTTTTTTTTTTCAGGCAGTCAAAGTAAAAGTAAGAGAAGAAAGAAAATAGTTTCAGACACAACCTCAGAGGAAGATATAGCTGATGAAAGTGCAGAGGATGAAGAAGATGAAGAAGAAGATGACTGGGATCTCCCTGATGGAGTACAATATTATGATAATCTGTGTAGTGCTGCCAAGTGCTTGAACCCTGTGGGGAATAAAGTAGACTGGGTATGTCTATAAAATACTTTTTGTATTAGTTTGTTTGTCTGAACCCTGTGGGGAATTCAGGGAATAGCTCCGTCTGTTAAGGCATACTTAAATAATATGCAAAGGAACAACTAATTACAGTTATCTTTTATTTGTATGTCTTTTTAAACAAGGAACTGTGGTCGACCAATTAAATCGGCAGATCGGCACGTTCTGTCTTAGCGAAGACGAATAAATGCGTTGAAAAACACTTTCCAGTCCAACTTTTAAATGTATTTAAGTGTACTTCCTTTTGTTAATAAATAAATTTCAGTTTTTTCGCTCTTCTGCTCGATTTTTATAACTTTGAAGTTATTTTTACCATGATTGTTGTTTAACTAATTTGCGATAGCCATTTTAGTCAAATAGACTATGTCTTACGTAATTAATCAATTTTGAATATTTAAGTGATGATATAATTGATTCAGAAGATCATTTTTCAACTACATATGGAAATAATATTAAAATTAGTTTAGGTCTATCTTCTATTGAGTCGGAAAGCTGAAATCTGATGCTTTAAGCTTTTGTCATTTTTTGTGTTGATTTCTGCCTTGTTATGTCCGTGATGTCATACTTTATTGATTTGAAATAATTAGAGATATCGGCACAAATTATTTTTTTTAAGTTTATTATTTACATAAACATATAAAAATTATACCTTTAATGAAAGATAAATGAAAAAGCTATAACATTCTCATTTACAAATTTATAATATAATTTCAAACTAATGAGTTGGAGATTCTTTAAAACACAAAAAAAAAATAATTAATGCTTGACCACTCCAAGGTCAAGGTTAAGGTCAAATAATATTTTAAAAAAAAAATGGTCTGTATAATTCTCCATTCACTCTACTTGAAATAAATGTATACTTTATGGGGTCTAGCAATAGTCTTTCAATGCTAAAAATCACATTTTTCAAAGCCACCCAAAAAGCTAAAAAAAAGTCCTCCACACCACACAATCATATACAACACAGTTCGTGGGTTTAGTAAGTAAAGTACCCGTCAAACCAAATTGGTCATAGGGTTGGTAAAGCAACGGTCAGCTAGTTTCTGTGGCCATGGCATACTCCCCAGCCGCCTTTTCTTTACCCCAACTAATGTCAGGTACCCATCAGAGTTGGATAGACTCAAGAACAAATACTAGTTTTCAACAGGATTCTGACCCAGGACCTTTGGTCAGACAACCCATTCCATGCTTGGATGCCACTCTGGAAGAAAGAGTACTTGTATGCATTTTGTCTTTATGTTTATCTGAGCATTGTAACTGGTTGTTGTATTTATTGTGTTATAACCTTCAGGTATAAGCCCATTCCATTGTTTTAATGTGGGTTTTGTTTCTTCACCAGGTCATGTGTGACTATTGTGAGCAGTGGTACCATGTAGTTTGTATTGACTGTCCGATTGAAGTCATCCAGAAAGAAAATGTCCAGTTCCATTGCGGATTGTGCCCCAAGAAAAACTAAATAAAAATTGGAACCCTATGTTGGTATAAAAAAAGAGACACATTCCAGCACCCGGAACAAATACAATTTGAACCCAGAACCATCCTTAGGCCAGCTGAACGCTCTACCACTTTGCCCCTACCCTGTTTTTGGTGAAACTCTGAAATTGTAAGCTGAGTGAAGCATTGCTGAGTGAAGCATTGCTGAGTGAAGCATTGCTGAGTGAAGCATTGCTGTTCTGCCCTTTAGTGGCCAATACAAGTAGACATGTAAATACTCTATTTGTTTACCTCAGTCTTATTTACACTTAAATATTATTGTGTTATGGACCTTTACAGCATAATTGAATGCTATGTTATTATAAATTTTTTTAATATAACTGTACTAGAGTCTAGCCAAACTGATTTTTTTATTGAAGATATTGAGCTGTTTTTTTTTTTTCTAGTTGAATAGAAAGTCAAAATCTATGGAACAAATTTACGATAAGAATGTCAATTGTTAATAAAAATGAAATTTGGAAATGTTTAAAAAATGTATTACCTTGCCTCATCTCCCTTAGTTCCATTTTCACAATTGAATGTTTCACAATCATACATAGTATATGAACTATGAACTACCTAGTTAATTTGTTTACAATCAACCAAACAGAACAAACCCATCACTTAGTTTTTTTGTCATTTAATAAAACCATGTCAATTCATTATCAGTTATTGTTTTCATCAGTTCTACATTTGTAAACTGAAAGGCAGTTATGTAGTAATAGCTATATTAATGAACTCAGCTCTACCCTAGTTTATCTAAAAAGATTACATTTTTGTATAATTAAGTGTATACTATTGACATTTTTTTCATTATGAAACCTAGGCTATTTGAAATGTTTGCATAATTAAGTATAAGCTATTTGAAATGTTTGCATAATTAAGTATAAGCTATTTGAAATGTTTGCATAATTAAGTATAAGCTATTGACATTTTTTGCATTATTAAGTCTTAGCTATTGATATTTTTTAATACTATGTCTTAACTTTTTGCATAATTAGGTCTATGCAATTGTGAAATATGGCTTTAATACGCTGGAGCAAAGCAAGACATTTTTTCAGGGTAGACTGAACTTTCATGTGACAAACATCTTTTGAAATGTTCGCGAATTCAGCACATTTTTTAAAAAACTTGCTGAAAAAAATAATTTAACAAAATTTTAGGGAAGGCTTAGAGAGCCCTAGGCCTCCCCTCCCCCCCCCCCCCCATCCTGGTTAAAGTAACAGACTTATTTGTTCATTATTAATATACTGACAACCACCTAGATGTTTTTATATATAAATTTGTTGGAGCCTAATTTTGTATAATTATTTTTTCAACACAAGAATATTAGTGAAGTCATTTTTTGGGTAGACTCAATGACACCCTCTGGACACCTACCAGTCCCAAGAACGTTCCCTAGCCTTCACCAGAATTCAAACCCAGAACCAACATTTGACCGTTCTGCCTTGGCCACCATGACCCATAATATCAAGGAATTTAATTTTTTTTCCCATTTCTATTTCCTGGAACATACTCATTGATTGAAAACATTTCTTGTATTTACATCCATCAGTATTTCTTACTCTTAAGCTTACAATTGTCGTAACAGTCATCTCACAATTGCCTAAGTCATTCTTTCATGTATTATTTCTGTTATGTCACTTTTTTTTCCATTTTTTCATAGGCACATTATTAAAATTCTTTTTTAATATAATAACTATTTTATTTATCTTTTAGAAAATGTACTATTTACATTGGTTTCTGTTATTAATAGCCTTTGAAAAAAATAATTTGTGCAGATATCTCTAATTATGTCAAAACAACAAAGTATGACGTCATGGACATAACAAGGTATAAATAAAAAAATAAAATGACAAAAGCTTGTCAATAATATCAATAATAATAGGTACTAATGGGTACCGATTTTTGGCTGACGCCTTATTAGTTCTAGTCTGAGGCACGCCTAAACCTAAAGCATTTGATTTCAGCTTTTCAATTCACTATAATAGAAGATAAACCCAAACTAATACTAATATTATTTTCATATGTGTTTGAAAAATCATCTTCTGAATCAATTAAATCATCATTTTAATATTCATAACTGATTAATTGCGTAAGCCAGATGGTCCAGCTATGGCTACTTCTATTTCACTAAAATGGCTAGCGCAAATTAGTTGGACAACCACCATCATAAAAATAACTTCAAAGTTATGAAAATCAGGCAGAAGAGCGAAAAGAACAGAACTTTATTAGTAAAAGGAAGTAGCTATAGTTTTTCTAAAATACTGGATTTGAAGTTGCAATTTCATCAAAATTTTGATCAAATATGCCATCACACTACAGAATGGGAAAGTCGGACAGAAAACTCAGCCAACCATAATACGTGGAAAAAAAAAAGATGTCTGATGCACAATTAAAATCTGTGTACAAAAAAATATTCAAACAAATCAAAATATATTTTGGAAATGTTTTTATGATTTATATATTTTTTTGCTATTTTTTTTAATGTGCCTTGTCTGTTTGTAATGGCATAGTTTTACTTTTGTTTAACCATTGATATAAATTAGTTCCTACTTTGTTTTACACCATTGTTTTTGCTGTCTCCTTGTCCATTTATTCCATGCATGCTTGGTGGAGTTTCACACTATACTGTGACGAATGCTTTTACTGTGGAAAACTTTCTTTTGTTGCATGGCATCTTCAGTGTCTTGTAACATGTTTTACTCTTACAGCCCTATGGCGCTTATATTTACAGCGACCAACTTCTTTCTGTTACCAACAGATACAATTTCCTGTATCCCAAGTGCTTATATTTACACCGACCTACTTCTTTCCCTGTGTCACCAGCAGATACAATTCCCTGTATCCCAAGTGCTTATATTTACACCGACCTACTTCTTTCCCTGTGTCACCAGCAGATACAATTCCATGTATCCCAAGTGCTTATATTTACACCGACCTACTTCTTTCCCTGTGTCACCAGCAGATACAATTCCCTGTATCCCAAGTGCTTATATTTACACCGACCTACTTCTTTCCCTGTGTCACCAGCAGATACAATTACCTGTATCCCAAGTGCTTATATTTACACCAACCTACTTCTTTCCCTGTGTCACCAGCAGATACAATTCCCTGTATCCCAAGTGCTTATATTTACCCGACCTACTTCTTTCCCTGTCACCAGCAGATACAATTCCCTGTATCCCAAGTGCTTATATTTACCCGACCTACTTCTTTCCCTGTCACCAGCAGATACAATTCCCTGTATCCCAAGTGCTTATATTTACACCGACCTACTTCTTTCCCTCTGTCACCAGCAGATACAATTCCCTGTATCCCAAGTGCTTATATTTACACCGACCTACTTCTTTCCCTCTGTCACCAGCAGATACAATTCCCTGTATCCCAAGTGCTTATATTTATACCAACCTACTTCTTTCCCTCTGTCACCAGCAGATACAATTCCCTGTATCCCAAGTGCTTTTATTTCCCTCAAGGAAAATGTCTATTTAAAGTTTTAAAAAAGGATTTGACCTTTCACCATAGTTTCGGGCGAAATATTTATTTGATAGCTGAATAGTAAAATCTTATTTCTTTTTATTTAAATAATGAAAATTGACCAATTACTGAGGTTGTTTTTTTTAGTGCAATCGAAAGTGTGGTTCTAAGATTGAGTTACATTCAATTTTGTGTTTAAATTAGATACCATTGAATGAGGGCAAACAGTGTAACAATGATGAGTTGAAATGTACTTGCCTGTGCTTTTAAATCTGGCTGGTGGAACTAGTGCACCAGGTTATTAGTTTATCCAGTGGATCTTCTTGTTCTTGGAGAGAAAGGTGTACAGACATTTGTACAATATAGAACAGATGAGTTTTTCAATTTTTGGGGGTTTTCTTTTCCATTTTCTTTATTCTCTGCTGATGCTGTACTAGTATTTCTTTCAATAAGACTATAACTGTTGTTTTCTGTAAGGTATGCTTGAAATATGGGCAGTTTAAGACCACATTTTCCTCATTGAAGTATTATATTTTATAGCAGATTAAGCTGTTACCTTTTACTCATACACATGTACAAGTGCAATAAAGAAATATACTTGTTTGAATTTAAATGGTTTGAGGTTAAAGTTTTTTTTTTAGCTTTAATATACTTTTGTTGCTCAATTTTGTTTGAATGAATAGCGCCAATATAATAATGTTTGTATTAAATCTATGTTTTTTTAATGATGAGCGCCAATATAATAATGTTTGTATTAAATCTATGCTTTTTTAATGATGGGCGCCAATATAATAATGTTGTATTAAATCTATGTTTTTTTAATGATGAGCGCCAATATGATAATGTATTAAATCTATGTTTTTTTAATGATGAGCGCCAATATGATAATGTATTAAATCTATATTTTTTTAATGATGGGCGCCAATATAATAATGTTTGTATTAAATCTTTGTTGTTTTTTTTTTAATGTAAAATGTTATTTTATGGTTAAATCCTTTTTTTCTAAATAGAAATTTTCTATATTAGCCAATAGGCTATCCCTGGAACTTTCATGGTTTTCATATTATGGAACTTTTATGCTTTTCATATTATTTCTTGAGCTTGAAACCTGTGAATATGAGATTTATACTTTATTTTTACTTCTGTTTCTAATCAAAATTATTTTCATACATTTTGCTTGTCAAGTTATTTTAACCTTGATTAGATCTACCTCTGTTTCACTTTATTAAAGATCTAACAAATGATTTTTTGATTAAAAAAACATGATGCATTTTTTGTAAGAATTTTTCATGTCAAAGTTTTTATTCACATTGAATTTTTCTGACTGTATTCACTAGAGGCCGAAACCAAAGATTTGGAAAACAAAACCATTCTGAAAGTTAAAAATTAACTAACTTAAGGCCAAAACTGAAAGTTTCACCACACCTTCGGCTGAAAATGAAAGATTAACAGAAATTGCAAATCAAAAGATTTTAAAAGACGACACATTTTTTATAATATTAACTAGTTTATAACATCTATTTAATCTTAAGTAAACCATAGAACATGTAATATACTTCACCCAGATTAATTGGCAAAAGTTTTAACTAAATTAAATTATCAATCAGCAGAGTAATGGATGCAGCACGAGCGTTGCAGTCTAAATTTTGAAAGTTGAAATAGATATCACTGAATTAGCCCTTGCTTATGAACTAACTTTGTATTAAAATCTGTGTAAATTATTTTCCAATCTTTGAGATTATGTCTGGGAAGAGGCCAGACAAAGTTGGCTAACTACAGCACTTTTAAAAAAATTCACTACAAATATACATCACTGCCCTTTCTGTGCCGGCTTTCAAATCTTCACTGAGGGGCTGGACTAAATACCTCAAGTGAAACTCTGTCATTGTTTGTAATACTTGTTTGTAATGTTTTAAAGTTTTATATGTACATGTACGGTAGTTAAATTGTGGACTTTTTCCTAACAGGGTCTCCACAATAATATGAAGAAGAAGATGACCTAAAGTCAATATCAGTTTGGCTAACTTTTGGTTTCGGCCAAAACCGAAATATGTCGAAAGAGGCCATTTACCTATTTTCGGTCGGCTTCTAGTTTTCACATGTACCATTCTATACAAGTTTATATGTAAAAAAACAACACATTTGATGGTTTCAATGTAAATAGATGACTTTTAGAATATACGTACACCTTCTTTAATAACACCATGTAACAACATTTTTGTTTATGTAAATTTTTTAATGTTTCTTATATAATTTTCGTATGCTGATTTCAGTGGTACCATTGGTTTTGTTCTATCATCAAGATTTTATGAGAAAAAGCATAAAGTATATTTTGGAGTTTTTGTATAGACATAGCTGCATTTATTATATTTATAACATTATATATATATAATATATGCTGATTTTAACTATATTCTTTTGATTATTTTCATTTTAACTAATTACAACTGTTATATGAAGGGGTGAAAATGTCTAGTAGATCCTGCAAGCTTTGTCCTGACTCATTCTGTTATGTTTGTGGTTACTATATTAGTCCAACACAAACTAAACATAAGATTGTCAGTGGTACACAATTCTTTACTGCATTTCATGCTATGCTTATTTTGGCATGGCTATGGAAGATCAGGACAAATAGTGGTCACCAAACTACAGTTGTGGCAGCGGCAGATCAACTCTGGAAGGATAGCTGTGTGGAATCTGAAAGTCAATGTCCTTTGCGATTCTGAGAATAAGGATTGAACCGACAAATCATTATGATGACTGATGCTCTGTTGAGAAATTCACTACCACCCCTTCACATTAAACTAGGTCTTTTCAAACAATTTGTCAAAGCATTAAACTCAGCTAGTGCAGCGTCCAGCATATTGGGCAGATGTTTCCAAAGGTGTCAGATGCAAACATTTCAGCAAGTATATCCGTTGGTCCACAGATTAAAGTTTTAATGTTATGTTGGGATGTAAGGAGCTGGAGAACAAAATGTTTGCTGTTGAAAAAGAGGCATGTATTGCGTTTAAACATGTTGTTCCATAGTTTTTAGGCAAAAATAAGAGTGATAACTACAAAGAGCTAGTGGAAAACTTAATTGTACGGTATGCAGATATAAATGCAGAATATCAATAAAGCTGCATTACCTGCATTCACACTTGGAATTTTTCAGACCCAATTTGGGTGATGTGAGTGAAGAGCACGGAGAACGTCTTCATCAGGATATACTTGCAATGGAGAAAAGATACCAGGTCAGATGGGATGCAGCTTTGATGGGTGACTACATCTGGCGTTTGATATACGATGATGACAAACTTCATAAAAGAAAAACATGTTCTACTGTTCACTTCTAGTGTTTTTAGAGATTGTGAGAGACTATTACATTACAACATATTGTAACATTATGTTATATATGTATGTAATGTGATGTAACATGACGTTTTGTAACATAACAGCATTTTTGAACTAGTAAATGTTATAGATTGACTAAAGTATCTCGTGCAATACAATTAATATTAATTAGGTTATATACTATATGTTTAATTGATTTTTTGGTTTTATGATCAAACGGTTGATGCAATAAAAAAAACAATGTCATATTTAGACTCAGCATACTCAAATTAATTAAAAAACATCAAAAAATTTTGATAAACAGAGAAAATGTTTGTTTTTTACATAATGTAATCCCACATGTAAATTTTCAATCAGAAATCCATAACTTGATCATTTAACTATTTGTTTTGTTTTGTGTATTCATGTTATAAGCTGTACATTTTAATGTTTCAATAACATAGAAGTCTAAAGTGAAAATAATCTTTGCTGTTGTTGATTTAATGATGTTGTAACCAAGACATATTATTGTGCTGTACAAAACTGTAAATAAACAACAATTTCATAATAGTTTTTTTTGTATTCATGTTTTATTTACTATCCTAAGAAAAAGTTGTTAAAATTTAAAGTAATACATATATATAATGTAATACACAATACATAACATACATATACATAATACAGAGTATCCCTCTATACCGGTACAGAAAATTATTATATCCTAAGTAGGTTTTTTATTAAGTCAAGTCTTACAGTTTTATATTTATTAACAATTTTATATGATGTTTTTCTGATTGGTTCAAACAACACACAGAATGCTTTAACAATTTTATATGATGTTTTTCTGATTGGTTCAAACAACACACAGAATGATGATTGGTTCAAACAACACACAGAATGATGATTGGTTCAAACAACACACAGAATGATGATTGGTTCAAACAACACACAGAATGATGATTGGTTCAAACAACACACAGAATGATGATTGGTTCAAACAACACACAGAATGATGATTGGTTCAAACAACACACAGAATGATGATTGGTTCAAACAACACACAGAATGATGATTGGTTCAAACAACACACAGAATGATGATTGGTTCAAACAACACACAGAATGCTCAAAGTAAGTAAGTAGTAATCCTGTGTGACCAAATTGATCCATAGTGAAGCAGCGTTCAAACGTTGTTGTGGCTTACTATGGGATTGTGTGGTCAGCACATAGTCCAGCCACCTTTACTTTACCCAACTTAAGTCAGGTACCCATCAGAGCTGGGTAGACCTGCGAACAAATCCTAGCCTTCATTTAGATTCAAACCCAGCACACAAACTATGCACACATAGCAGGCTCAAATACCAATTAAAAAAAGAAACTGTCTGAATTAGTCCTTGCTTTATGAACAAACTTTTATTAAAATCTCTGTTAACACTATATTGCATACAGTTGTATTTTTACAACACTGGTTTACATACATAATTTTTATATTTTTCTTAATTTTTTTTGTGCAATATTTTGTTTTGTTTCGTTCCCGAGGCAGTATTGTACATAACCTATACAAGAACTAATTTATATAAAAGTTATTTTAGTATCATTTTACATTTTTACAAGCGTTGCTATGGTGGTCCGATACAGTAAGTAATCTTTGCATCATTTATAAAATTTAACATGTAGTTTTACACTACAAACATTTTTTTTGTAAAAATAAACTCATATCTCAATGCAAAAAAAAGTTATTTGTGTGTTATTTCCTTATACTTTTCATATTATAGCAGTAACTTTGTATGTTGTAAAATCGCAACTCCATGCAACTGAGCTAAAAAAAAAACTGAGATTACACGACATAGAGCCACACCCCCTTTTCTAAATATAACGTTCTTTATAGTTATTTTATTATAATATAAAGTAAATAAGGTCCAAATAATCAATTATATACCTTAATTTTGTTCTTTTTATAATATAATTCAGTAAAAATAGTTAAATATAGGTCTTTTTATTTATTTATTGTTATTATTAGTTATTAGTAATATTAGTAATAAATGACAGGCCTAGTTAGGCCTAGACTTAATATCTATACCGGTAATCTATATAAATCTATATTATTTTTAGTATATATATATATATGTCTAATTATTTGCTATTATTATTTTTAATTATGCTTGCATTATGGAGCTTTTATAGGAAAAAAATACTATTCCATTGTTTTGAGGGAAATGCCTTCGGACACCGAAGACTTTGAGTTGTCTGATAATGATGCGTCATTGGACTAAGATACCAGTATTGAAAAGTTTCCATTCCGAAAAGGTGATTGAAGGTAAATTTAAATTCAGGTTAGTTTTATTCTATTTTGTAATATATATTCTTCTTCTTCTGCGTTCCATTTAGCTTTCCTTTGCTGTGTCAAGACTGGCAGTCCTGTTTCTCTGACAAACCGGGCTGTTGTCTGTAGGAATGGCTTTGGGCCCCAGATCTTTTCCTCCATGGTGGCTCCCTGAGGCCAGGCCTGGTTACGGGCCTCTCTGTGGAGTGGGCACCATTGCAGGATGTGCTCTGCATTCTGTTGTCCAGTTCCACAGGGGCACTCAGGGGTGTGACTTAAGCCGATTCGGTGCTGGTGGTCTAATAGTCTGTTGTGTCCTGTCCTTAGTCGGAGTATGGTGGTCTGCTCACATCTGGTAAGGTGTGCCAGTCGTCTCCTGTTGAAGGATTGTGTTGTTCAGTCCATTTTCTTTTGTACATGTCTTTGATTATGTCCTTTGCCTCGCAGTAGGAGATGCGGTGTGTGTGGTTGATATCCTGTGGGGCATCTCTTCCGAGCCTGGCCAGCTCATCTGCCTCCTTGTTTCCAGGCAGTCCACAATGTGAGGGTATCCACTGGACCGCTAGGGCACTCTGTAGTGAGAGAGTACTCAGCCTGTCCAGTGTCTCCCTCTCGAGGTGATCCCTTGGGGATATCAGTCCCTCTATGCAGGATTTGCTGTCTGTGAGTATGACAATATGACCGGCAGGTGGGGTAAGCTTGTTGATCAGGCTCGTGGCTTCCCGAATGGCGATGAGTTCTGCTTTATGGTTGGTGGTTGGAAAGCCAGCTGGGAGGGAGTGAGAGGTGGTGTGTCCATTTGGGTGTGAGATAACTATTCCCCTCCTCCAATTTTGGTGTTAGGATTTGTAGAGCCATCGGTATAGATATGGGTCCATTTGTTTGAGCTGTATTCTCTCTCTAGCATGTCCGTTGTGAGGGATCTCTGTGTGACCTTTGATAGCCCCTCTTTGATGTCGATTCCTGGAACTTCCTTGGAGAAGAATATGTTGTGGTGTGGACTATTCCATTCTTCTGTGAGTTGTACGGGTTCATAGATGTCAGGTGTGTTGGGGAGTTCATCTGAGTGTGCTTTGGCTAGTTGTCTTGACATGTGATTGAAGCTGGATCTTTTGAGTCTGTTTTTGGTTCTTGCCTGGAGTATGTTGTGCACAGGCAGACAGGCCATTCTTTGCATTTTGGCGTGATGAGTTAGGATCTTTCCTTCCCGTCTTTTGTCTAGAGGGGCAAGGTTTGAGGTTGTTTCTAGTGCTGTAATGGGTGTAGTTTTTAGTCCTCCTGTGATGATGGGCATACCTGCATTTTGTACGGTGCTGAGCCTGTGTGTGTTGCTTTTGGAGGCGGTACTCCAGGTAGCTGATCCATATTCCATTATCGGTCTGACATATCCAGTGTATACTTGTTTGAGGATTTTGCTGTTAGCTCCCCAGTCTGTCCCTGACAGCTTTTTCATTACTGCCAACCTCCTGGTAGCCCGGCTCTCTGTTTCCTTGATATGTGTGTTCCATGTCAGTCTTTTGTCTAGTTTGATGCCTAGATATATGGGCGTGTCTTCTTGGGGAATGATTTTGTTGATAATTTTTAGCTGGAGTGTCTCTTTGTTTGTGGAGAGCGAAAAGCAAGTTGCAACAGTCTTGGAGCAGTTTATTGTCACACCCCATTTGCCTATTTTGTTTAGGGCTTCTTGCATCCTTATTGAGGCAGCTGGTAGAGATTCTGAGGCATTCCATAGTGTGAGGTCATCTGCATGAAGTGCTCGATTGATTTTGAGTGGTATGTTGTCTACTATATCATTAATGAAGATGTTAAAAAGGGTTGGGGAGACAACGCCTCCTTGTGGGACTCCTTCCCTAATTTTGACTAAGTGGCTCAGATTGTTTTGGAGCTTTACCCTGGCAGTTCTGTGACTGAGAAAGTTGCTTAGCCAGTCAAACATTTTACCTGTTATGCCTGCATTTAGGAGCTTAACTAGCAGCCCTTTCTTCCAGACCCTATCGAACGCCTTGAAGAGGTCTATAAATGTTGCTACCACTTTTTCTTTCATTTGAAAGGCATTTTCAATGGATTGAGTTAGGTGAATTAGCTGATCCTCTGTACTTCTGTTTTTCCTGAAGGCTGATTGTTCTTTGATGATTATGTTGTTTGATTCTAGGTGCCACATAAGCCTTTTGTTGATCATCCTTTCCAGTGTCTTTCCCAGGCAGCTCAGTAGGCTGATTGGTCTGTAGCTGTCTTTTTGTCTGGGGTCCTTTTGCTTTTTTGGGATGGGGATGATTATTGCCTCTTTCCAGGCAATAGGAAAGATGCCTGAATTCCACGATTGATTGTAGAGTTCTAATAGCTTTTCCATGGCACCTGGTCCCAAGTGTTTGATCATCTCATTGCAGATGCCATCCTTTCCAGGAGATTTCTTCATTTTGAGTTTTTGTATTGCATCTTTTAGTTCTTCCAGTGTGAGCTCTGACGTCATCGTTGGAGTTTGGTTTGTTTGTTTCCTGGGCCTAGTTTGAAGTTGCTTCTCTATTTCTTTACGCCTAGTTCGCGGAACTTTGGTTGTGCTTTCAAGTTGAAAGTGGTCGGCAAGTATGTTTGCTGCCTGTTTTCCCGTTTTCAAGGAGCCCCGATGTTCAATGGCAGGTGTTCCTCTAGCTGTTGTAACATCTTCGTTTAGTGTTTTAACTAGGTGCCAAAGTTTCCCTGTGTTTTTTTCAAAACTAAGACCCTCGGTTTTGTCTTTCCAGCATTTCTGTAGCTCACAGGTTTTGGATGTATTTCGTTGTATTCTTTTTTAATGTTGTTGTGTTTAATTGTGGTGTCTAGCGTAGGGTTGTATTCCATTTCCTCCCTGGCTTCTGTTAGTTCTTGATGTTTGGTTTCCAAGGTTTTGCTCCAGTAGGGTTTATATTCTTTCCCGAAACCTCGTGGAATGGATTTTTTGGCAGCATTTAGGATATGCTGTGTGAGCGTCTTTGTGTTCTTGTTTAAATCTTGTGTGAAAGTTTTTTTCCTGAGATTTTCAGCTTCAGTCTTGAATTTCTGCCAGTCAGCTTTCTTGAAGTTCCAGCTGGCCTTTCTCCTACTGTTAGCTGAGGTGGTCTTCATGTCGGATATTAGAAATGTTATGGATAGGTGATCACTCCCTCCCAATAGGTCGTTGACTGTTCGAGTTGTTTTCTTCTGCACATCCTCTGAGGCTATGGCAATGTCCGGGGTCGATGTCTTTTTCCAGGCTCTGGAGAAATAAGATGGTTTGTCGTCTGGTTTGTTGATAAGTATTAGCTTGTTGTCGGTCATCCAGTCTTGAATTTCATCACCTCTGGGATCTGAAGTTTCATATCCCCAAGCTGGAGAGTGGCCGTTGAAGTCTCCCACTATGAGGTGGGATTCAGTCTGAGGCTTTAGTTGATGTAGATCGAGCTTTGTTGTGGGCGGACTGTAGCAATTAGTTATGAGTAGTTCCTGGCCTTGTGTGATTATCCTGACTGTGATGAATTCTAATTGTCCAGTTTCTGTCTGTGAGGTCAGTGTGGCAGCAATCCCATGTCTTACCAGAGTTATTACACCACCTCTCTGTCCGTTTGGTCTGTCACGTCTAAATGTGTCGTATCCTCTGATAAAAAATGTGCGTTTTCCACAAAGGCGTGTTTCCTGTAGGCAGGCGACATCGATGTTATTTTCCCTGAGGAACGTGTGGAACTCCGGTTTCTTGCAGTAGATACCTTCTGCATTCCACTGCATTATCCTCAGGGAATTTTGGCTTTGGGGTCCAGTAGCTATACTCTGTTTGTCCCTGGTATCCAGATTCACAGAGCCGCCAGTCGATTGGGTGGACCCCTTCGAGGCTAGGGGCCCGGTGCCGCTCTCGCCTGGCTTTGGTCCACGGGGGCGACACCATGACGATATTTTTGTCTGCTTCATATTCATTAGAAAGCTTTATGGTTGCGTGTATGTCCGTTTTCTGATGCTCCCACACTGTTCTCCAGTTGGAACAGTCGACATATCTCCGACTTTGTTGGGAGCTGCTCCCCTCTGGCAGGGAGTGTATGACTTCGCCTTAACCTCGTTGGTTGTCCCATCCATCCATCCGCTGGGGTTTAAACCCAACCTCTGGCTGGATTGCTGGGTAGAACAGGGTTCACCGGTGAGTAGGTGAGGTAGGCTTGAACAGGAGAGGCTAGTAGACATAATGAGTCTTGTTTTCGCATCACTGTCCCATTTGAACCCCAATATATATTTATAGTTCACCGAACTTTCAACCGACACGTCGCGGGTTCCATCTCTGCCGCCAACCGATCCCTACCACCCTGCAGGAGTTTTGGGCCTAGTGGACATAGATCTAATTATCTTCTATTTGGAAGGAATGTCTGTAAAATTAAAATAAATAAGTACATTTAGTAGTTTTAGTTCCTATTATAAATCATTGTTTGTTTTTTTCTATAAAGATGCAGAATCAGATGTTGATATATCAATAATGATTGTATTGAACCAGAGGAACCATCCAGTCAAGCCGAGGACTTCTTTGGAAGGTGTTGTTATCCGATGAAGATTTGACGACTAAATTGCCTGCATTCACCAGTCAAATAACAGAAACGTGTGTTCCGAGACAACAAAATGTCATATACGCTAATTTTCTTACTAATGTTTTTTTTTAGTTCTCTAAAAGAAATTACTGAATAACTAAAAATTTAGTATTATTATTATATTATTTTTATTTGTGCATGCCAAAATTATTCAGAATCTATGTGTTGATAATTCTTTGTAGTAGAATTATGTCAGTATGAAAATTTTTATATTTTTACCTATAAATGAACATGAGCTATAAACCGTTTTTATAACTTATTTTAATAAAAATACCTCACAAAACGACTTCAAAATCTTTTTATAATCATGTTCAAATGTAATTGTTGTCATTGTGGTTGTAAATTTGTGTAAAATAGCAATTATTTCATTTTTGACATTGTGATGCCTTCTGTAAAAAAAGTTGCTCGGTTGCACACAGTTGCAAAAATGCAACGACCAAAATCAACACTAAATATCACTTTTTTTTATTACACTCTGAACAAATTTTGTTTCTTTATCTATTAGAAGAACAAAAAATACAATGAAAAATTTTTTGAACTTGAAACCTAAATTCATGCAATATACCGGGTATTTTATTTTCCGATCTTTGACATTTATTTGTGTCTGGGAAGAGGCCAGACCAAGTTAGCTAAGTACAACAAACTCAGGGATGGTTTCTTAAAAAAGAAATATAGATGTAGTACAAATTAACCAATACTAACTAAAAAGAACAAGAAATAGTACAAAACTAACCCTACTATAAAGACTAACAGGTTTGGAAAGTGCTCACAGCGTGCACGTGTGATCCTTGGGTTATTGCATAACTGGATACAAATAAATAAATAAACAAAAGGGGCAAAGCAATTTTCATTAACAAGACAAAGTGATTAAGAGATGTATTACGTTTTTAACAATTGAAAAGAACCACATGTATTTTTAGTCAAGCATAGAAATAAAGGCTTACTTATGAAAATAGACATGCACGCAAACTATCATTCTATTTATTATAGCCTACAAGTAAAAAGTATTAAGAGTCACTTTATTGTATTATCTGGCTGACTGATGATTCTGTTGAAAAATTCTCATTGTTATTGTGAAGCCGGCCAGTCCAGCGGTTAGTTCACCGGACTGACTGTCAACCAAAAACCATTCTCTCTCTCTCTCTCTCATAATCTCTCTCTAAGCTTATTCTCAATATTCACACTTTTGTCTAACATTTTAATGAACATAATGCTATCTGATAACAATATAAGGACAATTTTTTTTTATCTCCCTCACTCTCTCTCTATGTCTTTCATTTCTTTCTCCGTCATGGGTATCGGGGTCCTGGAAATGACCAGGTGAAAGAATAACCCACTGCTCATTGCATGTCGTAATAGGTGACAATATTGGGTTGTGCATTGTGTAGCTCATAACCCCGGCACGTAAAACTCATATCTCCTTTGTGGTGCTGTTCGACAGAAGTCCCAAGTGCACTACCATGGATAGAGATCTTTGCGCGCTTTCTGCTGGGGGGCTTTGGTGTTACTGACATAGAGACTGTGTGTAATGTCGTAAAGGAGCCTGGATCCAAGATGTGACGATTCCACAGAGCTTACCCAAAATCTAAATACAAAGAAGCACAACTCAGTGTTCCAACCATTTGAGGAGCTCTGTGGATGACGGAGAATGGACCATAGGCCAACGCCACCCCAGCCCACAGAAACCCTGACTAAGTGAACCCCAACCCCGGAGAGCCACTTGCAGGTGTTGGGCGCGAAACTGAAAACTCCCTCAAACTGCGGAACTGTAAAAAAAAGCCAAAAAAAGAGCAACAACAGAATAACAATGCCATTTTAGAGTAAACATATAATAACACACGTAAACATATATAATAACACACGTAAACTAGGTATATAAAAACTCTACAAATATTACAACTTCTCTCTTTTTTTTTTTACTTTCTTGGTCCTGTTGGTGGATGTACAGACAAAAACTTGAAGGTTCTAGATCTAATCTATTACATCTTAATAACATCTTAAAAATACATTGACACAAATATATTTCCTCTAGATCTAATCTATTACATCTTAATAACATCTTAAAAATACATTGACACAAAGATATTTCCTCTAGATCTAATCTATTACATCTTAATAACATCTTAAAAATACATTGACACAAAGATATTTACTCTAGATCTAATCTAGGCCTATTAGGCCTACATCTTAATAACATCTTAAAAATACATGGACACAAAGATATTTACTCTAGATCTAATCTAGGCCTATTAGGCCTACATCTTAATAACATCTTAAAAATACATTGACACATAGATATTTACTCTAGATCTAATCTATTACATCTTAATAACATCTTAAAAATACATGGACACAAAGATATTTACTCTAGATCTAATCTATTACATCTTAATAACATCTTAAAAATACATGGACACAAAGATATTTACTCTAGATCTAATCTATTACATCTTAATAACATCTTAAAAATACATGGACACAAAGATATTTACTTTAGATCTAATTCTATTACATCTTAATAACATCTTAAAAATACATGGACACAAAGATATTTACTCTAGATCTAATCTATTAGGCCTACATCTTAATAACATCTTATTAATACATTGACACAAAGATATTTACTCTAGATCTAATCTATTACATCTTAATAACATCTTAAAAATACATGGACACAAAGATATTTCTCCTGTAACCTCGTGCCCTTTCTTTGGCCCAACATTTTGACGGTTATAGGTATAAACCTAGTGGACGTAATTTTAATAATCTTCTATCTAGAAGGAACTTCTTATACGTTTACAGGCGTTCCTTCTAGATAGCAGATTATTACGTCCACTAGGCCCAAAACTCCTGCAAGGCGACAGGGATCCGTCGGTGGCAGGGATAGAACCCGCGACCTGTCAGTGGTTTTTTGGTTGACAGTCCGGTGATCTAACCGCTGGACCAGCCGGCTTCTGTAAAACTTATAGATCTAAGTCAAAATTTATAAAAGTCAAAGTTATAAATTGCAAAAATTGTAAGCTAGCAAGCAGGCAGGTCTGATTTTATAATAAGAAAGTGTGGCCTATCTGTCGCTGTTATTAACGGCCCCTATGTCATATGTTTAAGTGTCGTGTAATTAAGTGTCACTATAGCCTATATATATATTTAAGAGTCGTGTGATTATATATGTGTCCGTATATTTAAGTGTCTATGTTTAAGTATCGCGTGTTTAAATGTCGTGTAACCAGAGTCAGAGTCCACACAAGCCTATGTCATATGTAGCCCAACTTGTAGAGCGCACCATGCAGGGCAAAAGTGTCAGCGACGCCCCCCTTGCATAGGCCTACTGTAAACGCTTTGTTTAGTGCTTATATTTAGACTTTATTTGACGCTATAAGAAGTGTCGTCCCCGGGCATATTCCCCTCTGCC
Source organism: Anisus vortex (assembly GCA_949126835.1). Classification (NCBI taxonomy): domain Eukaryota; kingdom Metazoa; phylum Mollusca; class Gastropoda; family Planorbidae; genus Anisus; species Anisus vortex. The sequence continues at coordinate 29,745,106 of OX421507.1, forward strand.
CCCCCCCTCCCTTTGGTGTAGGGGCACTGTGTACTGTGTCGCTGTGTGTAACCATTTTTTGTTAGACACCATCATTTTCCTGAAAATTTCTACTTTTATCCGTAGTGTTATGATTTGTGTAGTCATCTTGACAACAAAGCTGGTACATTATTCCTTGCTAAGAATTATATTTTTTATGTTAGGGCCTATATTTTTTTATTATTATCTAGACTATATAAAATAAAAATTGTCCTTTGTATTTGTATCACTGATCTATAAAAAGAATGGATAGCGCCTCTATATTCAATGTGTATGCGCAAATTGAAGCCAAAATGAATAGTGGGAAAAGGGAATTAACTTATCTACATAAACCAGTTACAGTAATAAACCACTTATGATTAGAAAAAGGAAGTCTAAGTCACTTGAAATGTATTTACAGGTCAGTGTTTAGGAACTATAATTTCATAGATAAGTGAAAGTCAAGTAAAAGCCTTATTTTGTTTTGTATGCATAATTTTATATATATATATAAAGTTGTTATATATTTTATGTCTGCTAAATGGCTGTGTGATGCGTCTATAGTGTGACAGCAGTATGTTAGCTGTCACCGCTGGCTAGCAGTGTAACTGTAAAAGAAGTGCAATTAGTACGTCTCTCTTGCCAGTATATATATATATATATATATATATATATATATATATATATATATATATATATATATATATATATATATATATATATATATATATTTATATATATATATATATATATATATAGCCTCTCCACAACAAGTCCTATGCAGTACCTCCTCGTGGTGGCAGATGTAGCCCTACACTGGAGCTGCGAGGCTCCAGGCTGAACTGCAAGCATCTCGGAGGAGGTTTGGCCCCTAGATGTGAGGCAGGCATGGCCCGTCGGCGTACGGACACGCCCTGTTGCCCACAAACCAAACCCCTTGCTATAGGTTAATAGCCGCACTGCCTTGTGCGCGTCCTGGGAGGGACTAATAAGGCTAAGGGAGTAAACCCTGACAGAAAATCCGGAGTGGAGCCACGTAGGCGGTTGGACAGTGGTATTACCTCTGCTTTCCGACAAACTCCTGCAGCCACCTGGCCCCAAACTGTGATGGTTACCCATCCCTTTGGACCCTGCCAGCATGGTAGAGAGGCGGTTCTTGTCGCCTGGGCAGCCCGGGACCCGCTAATATTTGCCCAGGCTTTTCCCTGATAAATGAAGAGGTCACGTCATGGGACAGAAATGTCACAGAAACAACACGGAGAGTGGTAGTCACCGGTAATAAGTTCCTAGCCGATTGGCGTAGGTTGGAGCGCCAGGGACCACTCTTGACGGTAGGAGGGGCTTTTTAGCTCCATTGGATAGCTACTGCCTTCCTCAAGCCGAGCAGCCCTCGGACAGTAAAGTGCTACCCCGCCACAGCTTGCCTGCATCTGGGTGTATGGTGCTTAGATAAACATCGACAAGCAAGCTGCATGCCTCACACCTAGCAAAAATACAAAAAGAAATAAAAGTAAACCAGTTATTCTTCGTTTCGGGAGCTGGAACGTAAGGACAATGTGTCCCGGCTTCAATGCAGACCCAGACTCTGTCAATGACCTTCGACAAACTGCCATCGTTGACAGAGAGCTGGACATACTCGGGATAGATATCGCATGTTTGCAAGAGACCAGACTGGCTGACAGCGGCTCAGTCAAAGAGAAAAACTACACCTTTTACTGGCAAGGAAAGCCAGAAACAAGCCCGAGAATTCATGGTGCAGGCTTTGCTATAAGAAATAACCTAATATCATGTGTTGAGATGTTCCCACTTGGCTATGAAAGATTGATACATATATATATATTTTTTATATACAATATATAGCTCAGTGATTAGTATCATCTCACTCTTTAAACGGAAGTGAACTTACCTGTATACTGAAGTGAACTTAATTCATTTAAATGGCGAACAAACAAGTCCTATAAAAACACCAGATAAAGGTTCACAGCAACCTAAAAATAATAAGGTATGTGTATATTTTAACGACTAAACCACGTCGATACCCCCACATTGGTATAATGCCACATTTATTTTTAACAGCCTGTTCAACAGGTCCACACGATTTTATATATTTCTCATAATTTATATTTTAATAATTCTGTCTAGCTAGGCCGTCTAGGCTAACCTAAATTAAGGCTAAATACTAAAATTGACTAAAATAGTAAAGACTAAAGTACTTGTAACTAAAGTCTAAAATTCTAGCCTATTTTTTTTTGAAAAAGTATTTCTCTATTTATTTTTTATTTAAATCTATTCTATTCCTATTATAGGCTATTTCATTTTTTTTTAAAGTTATATATAAATACTAAAATAGAGTCTAGGCCTACTAACATTCGTTACATTGAATAGGCCCTGCCCCTAGTCTAGATTATCTAGACATAAATATATATATATATTATATACTAACACTAATACTACTAATAGGACTAATAGGAGTAATAGGCCTAGTTTAATAAATAGGTTATTAGATCTAGATCTAGACTAGTTATAGTAAATTAAAACATAGTGGTTATTCGCACGGTTTTAACGTGTGGATAACGTCGAAAAATATCCACACGGTTCCTCGGCGCATGCGCAATGATCCCGCACGGTTTTAGACGTGCGGATAACGCCGAGCAATATCCGCACGGTTTCTCGGCGCATGCGCATAATAGTTTATCTTTCCCTATTTCCTTAATTACTATTTTTTGTCCATTTAGAATAAGATTTCTTGGTACAGTGGTTAGAACTGCGATCTAGCAACCAGGGTCACGCAGGTTGTACCCCAGCATCAATCACCCTTTTTTTTTTTTTTTTTTTTATTTATGGCAGGTTTCACAATAAGGTTTTAGAAAGTTCCCTTTTTAAACCAAATTTTTATTTTAAGCTTTGTCACTGTATTATATATCATTTTAAAGCCTAGAAACTGAGGAATCTGAATATGAAGGTTAGAAAGTCAGCCGACTTTCCAATGTTTTATAATTAATAATTTTAAGATCGGGAAATTCCGTCTGGCACAGTTTAGCCGGCGCAAAAAAATACACGAGACTAAACAGCTGCAAAATATTAAAAAAACGTACAATATTGTGTTTTTTTTATATTTTTATGAAAAATAAACTTATAATACTTGAAATATCATCATTTGTGTTGTGTTTTGTTATTAATTTCACTAATAAACTAATAATTTGGCATCCTTAGGTCATTAGGCCTAGGATATGTGGTACCGGAAAAATAAACAACATGGCGGCCATTTTTTACTTAAAACGTGGTTTTAGCGAAAATCATGGAGAGATATTATTTTTATGTTTAAACAATTACTGTTCGCGTAAATTTAGTTTTAAAACATTTAATAATATTGAAAATCGTATACAAGAACTTAGATATAAAAAAAGAAATGCGTAAATAGCGTTTTACTGTAAATTATCGATAACGGCCGAGCGTGCGGTCCTCGGCGGTGTAACGAAACCCTAATGGCAACATATCAGACAGACACGGGTAAAATAATTATATTAAATCGAAAAACGCATTTTTAAAGTAAAAAAACGCGTCAAATAGAACAAAACGGCTATCCGATTGGATTTATATTTTAAAATTCACTCGAGCGCATTTTAAAATGAATGAAAAATCGATTCAACTTTTTCGGTACCACGTAAGGTTCTCTTGACAGAGCAAGTTTTTGTGATGTACACCCGATGGTTTTTAGCAAATAAAATAAAATTTGAGGCTGAATATTAAAAAATAATGCCGTTTTTATGAATTAATATATATTTGGATTAAATTTGGAGAGTTTTAGAAATCTACAATGACTTATCTATTTTTAGTTCGAGTTTTAGGCCTAGCCTAGGGAATAAAGAAAAAATTCCAGACGCGGTGTAAAAAAACTAAGAGATTTGAAAAATTGTTTAAAAAAAAAATAAACATATGTAACGACTTTCATTGCAAGTATAGCATATTATAACATATGCATGAATGAAAAACATCCAGAAATCGCGTTAATTTTGCTTTTTAATACTTTTACTTAAAGCTTTTCAAGTAGGTACAAAAAAAGGGGAATGGGATCTGCATGCTTTGTTACGTTACACTGCATAAAAAATATAATAAACAACACTAAAATAAAATAAAAACTCACAATATTGATTTTGCTGATACTTTTATTACATATAAACACAAACAAGTAAAGAAAACAACATTTTGTACATACATTTTTTTTTCTTCAAATATTCAAAAAAAGTTGACCATTTGGTGGCCATTTTGTGAAACCTGCCTTATTTATTTAATTTTAGTAAAACGAGATAACCATTTTTCATTGTCAGCCAGTAAATACAATAACGGACTCCTAAATGATACGTTTTCTTGTATAATAAATAAATAGTATGATAGTGACAATTGACAATACCTAGTGATGTAGCCTAGTGTTGTGCGAGTTGTGCGCGAATGTCAATTGTGCTTGAGTACAAATAATTCTTTATATTGTTTTAAGTAGGCTATATTGAAAGACGAAATGTATCATTTTTTTTAAAATGTAGGCCTACCGTAATCAAGTCAAAATTCCTTGTGTTTGGATCAATAAAGTAATCTTATCTTATCTTATAGGCCTACATTACAGACGCTCCTTTTATAAAGAAGATTATTGCGTCCTACGCTAATCTTATCTTATAATTAATTTAAAGAAAAAGGTTATTTAGCCTGACTATTAACTCTTATGTCTTAATCACAATTAGTGACAATTAGAAATTGATGTTAGTTTTAGATTTAGAGTTATAGTTATAGCCTACTGATGTAGCAATGTAGCTATTGTTAGGGTCTTAAGTATTTACGATGGTCTTGGTTAGGCCCGGATAGGGCTAGGAATGTAATATGATCCTAAATAATAACCTATAGGCTATAGGCCTAAAAGTTAATATTAGTCATAAGTAAAGCCTAACTCTCACAATTTTTTTCGAAAATTTGAATTTTGGGTCTGTTGATAACGCTCGGCATTATAGAATTATAGATAGGCCAACCGTGAGGATAACGTTCGGCGTTATTCGCACGGCCAAAACCGGGCGGATAACGCTCCTTTATTAATTAGGCCTATCAGTTTTTAAGTTCTGAAATAAAGACTAAATTTAAAAAATGCATAATTTTAGTGAATTTAAGTATACATCACACATTTCTGGTTGTTTCTCACGTCTAAAACTAAAACCGTGCGGATATTGATAGGCGTTATCCGCACGTCTAAAACCGTGCGAATATTGATCGGCGTTATCCGCACGGTAAAACCGCGTGGATAACGCTAGCCAAATTAAAATAGCAATACATATTGGCCCTACATTCCTACATATACTCATATAGTATAACTAAGTACTAATTATAGTATTAGTATTGTAATTGTATAGAGGAATATAGTCATATTGACTCATATTGAAAGACATTGCCGCATCCGCATATAGTTTACTAACCTAATTGTATGTTTATACTTTTAAAGTAAAGTTTATATTTAGGTTAGGCTATTTTTAAATTAGGTTAGGCTTAGACTTAGACTAGTGACTAGATCATTCTTAATGTTGTATTCTAGTCTAGACTAGTTTAGGTCTAAGACTCTACTCTACTTAACTCTGCTAAAACTAAATCGACTAAACTATAACTAGTAAACTAGGCCTAGGTCTAAGTTTTCACTTGGCTATATGTATGACTATATACTATAGGCCTATATGTTACCTGTCAATTTGTTTTCCTAGCCTATCCTATAGGCCTACTTGTCAACTTATATATATTATGTAGGCTATATAACTATATAATATACTATCCATGTTTTCTCTATATGATTATGTTACTTACTTGTCAATTTGTTTTCCTATAGGCCTACTTGTCTATGTATATGTTTTCTCTATTCTTTAGGCCTATGCCATATATCATATGCTGCTTGTCAATCTGTTTTCCAATACTTTTTCTATGTATGTTTTCTATATATATAAGCTACTTGTCAATTTGTTTGTTGCAACAAAATTTAAACTAAATTTACCCAAACTATTGTGGTTTAAACATAAAAAATCATTTTTTTTTCTCCCATTTTAACACGCATGCTTAGTTTATGTCCACGATAGCGACCATTTTGACGTCATGGCATAGTCTTCATTAGTTCTAGACTTTATGACGCCAGAGTGCAAAATTACGTTTTATTGTAAAAATAATAACAAATCACAACATAAAAAACTGATATATTTTACTTTTTGTGAGTATATTTGTCATAAAAGTATCCATTTCAACAATATTTTGTGTTTTAATGCTATTTTGCTGTTGTTTAGTCTAACTCATTGTGTAGCCTCAGCAACTTCTGGGCTGACAGACTTTCCCAATTTTAAAATTTGTAAAGCCGGCTAGTCCAGCGGCTAGTTCACCGGACTGTCAACCGAAAAACCAACTGACACGTCGCATGTTCTATTTCTGCCACCGACGGATCCCTGTCGCCCTGCAGGAGTTTTGGGCCTATTGGACGTAATAATCTTCTATCTAGAAGGAACTTCTGTAAACTTATAAATGAAATTGGTGGGGCGTATACACAAGAGTTTAGGATACTTAAAAATAAAAATAAACTCTATTATTAGTTTGTTTTGTGTTTGCTTAACTTTATTTTACTTTATTTTCATGTACAATGTTTAATTTATTCTGCTGCCTATTTCAGCTGTAATCATGGCAGGTGTTAACAGGGAGGAAGAAGGCGGTTCAGAATGGTTGGTCCATCTCCTCAATGAGATTCAGCTTGGCCAGTTTTATATTAAGCTACGTGATGACCTTCAGGTGACAAGGTATGCATGCCTTACATTAACTTTTCATAGAGTTTTATAAATAGGGCTCAACTATATTATACATACACTTTTCATAGGCCAGGAATTAGATGGGAATTTTAAAAAAGTATATATAAAACATATATATATATAGAACATATAAAAAAAAAGGCTGTTGGCCTAATAATGCCAGAAAAAAATGTGTTCTTGTTTTATTGAAGTAATGTATGGTTTACCACTGAACATTAACAGTACAAAAATTATTTATCATTAATGATACAGATAAGTCTCCCTTAGGTAAATAAAAACAATTAAATAATGAAATTCAATGAACAGACAAATCCAGTTTGTATTGAGTGCCTATGTTCTCTATGAGCTATTTATTATCTTCACCTTTTTACTTTTTTTTTTAGACTAGTACACTTTGACTATGTAAAAACAGAAGACCTGGAAAAAATTGGCATGGGCAAGCCAGCAATACGACGCTTGCTGGATGCAGTCAAGAAACACAAGTCAATCAGGAAAAAAAGCCTGTTTGAGAAGGTCAGATTCATTGAAGTTTTATTATAAACGTACTAAATTCACTCAAAAGTCCCAGAGAAAAAAGTGAGACTCACTGTAGATTTATGGAGACACAGTGGCAGAGCAGGCAGCATGTTTGGCTGGCGTACTGAAAGTCCTGGGTTCGAATCCTGGTAAAGGCTAGAATTTGTTCCTGGGTCTGGAGGGTGTCCCTGGGTCTACACAGCTCTGTTGGGTACCTGACTTTAGTTGGAGTAAAATAAAGGTGGCTAGGCATTGTGCTGGCCATACAATCTTCTACTACACCATGGGCACAGAAACTGGTGAAGGCATCTGTAAAAGTAATTCAGTAACACTCTAGCTTGGTGTAACAACTAACTTTTATTCTCTTTCCTACAATCCTTTTATAGTACATCACATTCGCCCATGCAACCTACATTCGCCCACGCAGCCCCTATTCCTACAACTCCACGAGACATTCACGAGACATCCATGAACTCTGTCCAGCCATTCCCATACACAATAACACAGACATCTCACGTCACCGCCTGGTCAACACATACACTAATACTATCACATCATCTTCACCAGGCCCCAATGAATCAAATTGGTCAGATGGGATACTCTACTTTTTCTTGACTCTAGAATCAGGATGTTCTCATTAACTCTCTCAGTCCCAGACAATAATAAGAGTGATTTCTCTTGGATTTATTTGTGGGTACAGAGATTGGAATAAAAAAAATGAAATCCAATACTGAAGAATTTCATAAGATCAAAATTACAACTGAATTAAGTCAGCAATCTATGGAAGTCTCTAGGATGATCTTTTTAATTCTAAAAGATGCTTGTTGACAGTAAGCATTGTTATTGTACACAAATATAAAAAGACAATCATTCTAGAATGCAGTTTATCTTTGTCATTTTTTCAATCTTATGTTTTCCAAGTGGAATTCTTTTTAATGAATTAAAAAAAAATGAGTCACAGTTTTATTAATTAAACTGTCATGAAGTTAAAATTTTATATTTGCTGCACTTTCATAGATTAATGCATTTCATTAAAAAATACTTTTGCTCTTACAGTCACAAAAAAGAGTCCTCCACACTCTAGCCCTTATCTTATAATCTAATCTGTTACAGACAATCTTCTATACAGAAGGTTATTGCTGTGGTTTGAGTCTAGTCTTGCATTTTGATTAGTGTTTTAAATGATGTTAAGCTACTGTTTTTTCCTTGTTTAGGCATCCCATTCCATGCCCAGATGGCACTAGAGAAGATAGAGTACTAATATGCATTTGTTTTTGCCTATTGGAAGAGAGAACTGTTTTATTCTTTATGTATCCCTGAGCATTGCAATAGATTGTATTGTGTTGTATTTCAAAAGTTAGAATTTAATACCTTCTGTATTTATCTCATTTGCTACATTTCCATAACACCCCTTAGACTACTAGCCAAAGGGAAGGAACTCCTCATTAAATTTAGAAAATGATTTTTAAATATTGTTTTTTTTATGACTAAATATTCCCCAAAGTGTTTAAAAATTACATCCTAAATAGATGAATCTCTGAGCTTTCTGGAAATGTATACTTTTATACATAAAAAATGTCAAATTGCTGAGTCTTGAGGACCTAGGGTTTGGCTAAATATTTTCACTATCCCTAACAAAGGAGTCGATAGAGTATCATAAAGCCCATAAATTTAGTTGTAATGGAAATTCATCTAAGTCTATATCTTTCTGAAGCATCTTTATTATCAGAACTGTTGTTAAGTGTTATATTTGGAGGTATAGAGCTATTGATAAATGAACTAAAAAATTAAAGGCGAAGGCTATAAAAAACATATTACTAGACGAAAGGCTAGTGAAAACTACCAATACTCTGACAGTGCATCGCAAAAAAACAAATTGTATTTAACGAAACAGACTATATCTTACTTTTTAAAAGCCGTGCTTGCAGTAAAAATACCCCCACAGAAAGTATGGCAAAATTCAATAACCGATGAGGGTTAGTTACACACGTGGCCGCCGCTTTTGGGCGCATTAGTACGGAGGGGTGTATGTCGCATTCAGTCGCAATAGTAGCAAATGAGTTATACTGCTTTGCTCTTTGGCCTTCTTTCCTCTAGTATTTCTAGGTTTAGTGATTTAATTATTAGTGTTAGTCTTGTTAGTTTTAAATATTTGCTAGTAATGAATCTTGCAGCTCTTTGCTGGATTTGTTCTAGTTGCTGGAATATTATGGTTACAAATGTATTTGTTGGAATTTACTTTGATTCTTTTCAAGCCTGAAGTGTAAGGACTTGTCATTTAGATTGGCTATAGGGGCATTAACTTATGTAAAAAAAAATCTTTTTTTAATGTGAAACCTTTTCCAATCAATTATTTGATGTTTTGTTTTACAAACATTTGTTTTAATTTTTTATGCGAAAGTTAAAAAAAATATTTAAATCATTCATAAAGTTTTTTTTTTTTCTCCCTCCAAAGATCTTACCCAAAGCAACCAATGAGAGAGGCCTACCCCAGCAAGCCAATTCGCCAACAAGTCCAGAAATGGGAGACATGGCCTTGACCTGTCTGATAGAAAAAAGGAGCATTTTTCTATTGGAGAAACTAGGCAATGGATCTTTTGGTGTTGTCAGAAAGGGGGAGTGGCTAACTACCACAGGCAGAAAGGTAGTCAAATTCAGTCATCTGTGTCTTTTTTTAATAAGTTCATATTAAGTTTTATTAATAAGGTTAAAAATAAAAAGGTCAAATAAAACAAAAAACTTATAACTGTACATTTGTAAAAAATTAGGTTAAAAAATACTAAACTAAAGGCTTGGTATAAATCCCTGGTTTGAGTCTAGTCTTGCAGTTTACTAATTGTTTTAACATGATGTTAATTTATTGGTTTTCCTGATTAGTTGAGATGACCCATTCCATGCCTTGGATGGCAGTAAGGAAGAAAGAGTGCTTATATACATTTGTTCTTGCATATTGGATGAGAGAAATGTTTTTGTCCTTAAGTTTATTAATTTGAGTAACTGGGAAGGTACTTAGTTTTCATTAACCCTTAAAGCGCGTTAGGCCACGATCGTGGCTTCGTGAAAGTTCGTTCCTTTTTTGCGTCTAAAGCCGTAAAATTGCCAAAATCCGGCACATGCGTGGAAGTACCTTCATTTCCGACATTGAATTCATCGAGGCAACGTTTCCATTTTTACAATACAATTAGTTTTAAAACTTTAAAATGAGCGACTCTGAGGACGATTATACACTGAGACTTAGTGATTGTGACACTGAAAGTGATCTAGACACGGGCGATTTAAATGATGATTTACCAGGTAAGCGCATTAGTTTAAGTTTATTCAAATTTCAATTTAGCTTCGAAGCACATGTTTTCTTATAATAGGACATTTTTCAAATTTTATTATGGTTTATATGACATGACGGCTAAGCTAAGCTGTGGTAAATTGTTAGAAAGGTGGGCGTGGCACACAGTAGTATGGTTATACTTTCTTTCTTTTACATTTGGATTTTATTTTCATTAAATTTTTATTATAGTTTGTAAATATAACATTTAATAGTAGGCCTATGCAGCACTATGCTATGGGCCTGTTTAATTTTCATGTAAACGTTTCTTTTTTTTAACCATTATAATTTATACATTTCAAAATTCTTTTCAGAACTTGAAGAGGATGAAAGTGTGGATGATCTGTGGAGGCCTATCGTAGCTCAAGATGTAGGGCCTAGGACTATACCATTCACTGCTACTCCAGGTCCTAAGCATGCTCCAGCTCCAACTGCTAGACCAATTGACTATCTTGATCTGTTTCTTACAGATTTTGAATCTCATCATCACGGAGACGAACAGATACTCAGAGCAATTCATTGACAGGAATAAAGTCAAACTTGAGACAACGCCTAGATCTCGTGTGCATAAATGGAGACAGCAAGGACCTCTCACCATCATTGAACTGAGAGCTTTTCTTGGGCTAGTGTTGAACATGGGCCTCAACGATAAGCCTAATTTGAATGCCTACTGGGACTCTACCCATTTGAGTCAGGAAACTCCTTGGTTTCCTACTCATTTTAATCGTGATAGATTTCAGATTATCTTGAAGTTTATCCATTTCAATGATAATGATAAGCTACCTGAAAGGGACCATGAGGACTTCAAATTGTTTAAAATAGAACCTTTGGTGAAACATTTCAACAATAAATTCACTTTCTTATACCATCCAGCTAAGAATATCAGCATCGACGAATGCATGATCGGCTTCAAGGGCAAAACGCCCCACCTTCGTCAGTATATGCCTAACAAAAGACATTCGAGGTTTGGAATCAAAATTTGGTGTGTTTCTGATAGCTCGAATGGCTATCTTTGTCAAATTGAGGTATACACTGGCGTACAAAAAAAAAACAGACAAAAGTCTGCAAGAAATTTTACACATGAACTTGTTGACAAAGGCTGACTTTCTCAATCGTGGACATCATCTAGGTGTGGATAATTTTTTTACCTCAGTTGATTTGTTAAAAGAACTGTTTAAAGAAACTACTACAGCTACTGGTACAGTCAGAGTCAACAGGAAAGGGCTCCCTGAATTTTGTGTGAAAAAAAAAACTTAAAAACAAAGAAACGTCAGCCGCCAGGAGTGGCAACCTCCTTTGTCTTGCCTATCAAGACAGTAGCAGAAAGCTAATTTTGCTGTCAACTTCAGCCAAGGCAGGGATTATGGACACTGTAAATAGCCGAAACCAACCCATTCGTCGCCCTGAAGTTATTCAGGCTTATAACCTTGCCATGGGTGGGGTGGATTTAGGTGATGAGAAACTGTATATGTACTTGTCTGAGAGAAGAACTTTAAAGTGGACCAACAAAGTCTTTTTTTCTTTACTTTTTTTCTTTACGAGCTGTTGTAAACAGTTTCATTATCTACAAGCTAAATACCTCAGATTCACCCAAGTTGTCTAGGTATTCATTCATAATAAAACTTATAGAAAGCCTCGCTGAGAATTTTTACCCCCCCCCCCCCCCCCAAGGTTATTCGTAGTAAACGAAGTCGTACTGACATGGAGTCTGCCGGTGAACAGGAACAACTTGCTCAGCCCTCGACAAGGCACCCATTAGATGGCCATGATTTAGTTAAGTTGCCTGTAGGCAAAAAGAGAGAGTGTGTTGCCGGGCACCCTAACCGTGTGCGAACTGGCTGGGAATGCTCAGGCTGCAAATTAGGCCTGTGCCCAGAGTGCTTTGCTAAATACCACAGGAGACTATAAAATTGACTTGTTGTTGTTGTTGTTTTTTTGTTCTAGTATACTTGTAGTTCCTTTTTTTCTTATTTTTCAAAATTTTAGTGTGTGTTTTTATAATATTTTGGTGCAATTATTTCAATGGATTAAATTTTGTGTTTCATAATGACAAAAAGGTTTGTGTTTTCTTAATTTAATTTTTTCTTTTAAATTGTTTGTATGTTTATGTCATTGTGATTTTCTAATTCCTTATGCATTAAGCTTTAATAAAATGTATAGGTTTAACTATCTAAAACCAATAGTTTTAATTTGAGATGCAAAAAACAAAAGTGGGTGTGTCAGTTCTGTTTGCTGTCAAATTTAAGCACACTTTTCAATGCATCCTGGGTTTTTTTGCTGAGCGCTTTGAGGGTTAAGAATTATTGACTTTAGTTTTCATTAAGAATTATTGACTCTGTCTGTTTCAGAAAAATGTTGCGGTAAAGATACTACGTGGGGATGCTCTGGCTCAGCCTGGGGCCTTTGAAGACTTTGTCAAGGAAGTGAATGCCATGCATACTTTAAAACACAACAACTTGATACATTTGTATGGTGTTGTCTTGTCATCACCTCTGATGATGGTAAGTCAAGGGTGACTTGTATCATTTTTAGATCATTTTAATAAACTTCAAATTTTCTGCCACTTCTATTAGTGTTAGTAGAAATAGTTTTCACTTTGAAAAGAGACATTCCTGGAGGGGAATAGGAGTTTTGAAATAATGTGAATGTGAAACTTGTATATCTCTACAATTGAGTTATCATATATTGATATAATTGAGATCCTTAGGACTATGAAAACCAGTTTCAGCTGTGATGGTTTTTAAAAGTTGTACAAATTTTTTTATCTGGACCAAAAGTGTGGAATCTACTTCCCCATCCTGGCATTTAACTCAGGCAAACAAGTTTAAAAAGAACTTGAAAACACATTATTTGAATATTTACTTTGTTAAAATTGTTCATACCTCGACTGTTTTACTTTTCTACTAAGTCGGTTAATGTTACATTTATTTGCTTTGTCCTATGTTTGTAAATGTTACATTTATTTGCTTTGTCCTATGTTTGTAAATGTTACATTTATTAGCTTTGTCCTATGTTTGTAAATGTTACATTTATTTGCTTTGTCCTATGTTTGTAAATGTTACATTTATTTGCTTTGTCCTATGTTTGTAAATGTTACATTTATTTGCTTTGTCCTATGTTTGTAAATGTTACATTTATTTGCTTTGTCCTATGTTTGTAAATGTTACATTTATTTGCTTTGTCCTATGTTTGTAAATGTTACATTTATTTGCTTTGTCCTATGTTTGTAAATGTTACATTTATTTGCTTTGTCCTATGTTTGTAAATGTTACATTTATTTGCTTTGTCCTATGTTTGTAAATGTTACATTTATTTGCTTTGTCCTATGTTTGTAAATGTTACATTTATTTGCTTTGTCCTATGTTTGTAAATGTTACATTTATTTGCTTTGTCCTATGTTTGTAAATGTTACATTTATTTGCTTTGTCCTATGTTTGTAAAGTTTATAATTATTTGATATCATTAACTTTATATTTTTTAGTCTAGAGATTATATTCATGTTTTAAGTTGTGTGTCTTGTTTGCTCAATGAGACAATGATCTCTAAGGTTACATTATCAAAGTTGGCAGCACATTGCAAATATAATGATTAATTATTATTATTAAAAGGAATTAATTCAAATTTATCTCCATTGCCAAGATAATAATGGTTTTATATTTCATTAAAGGTAACAGAACTTGCTGAACTTGGTTCTCTACTGGATAGACTGAGACAGTCAGATTACAAAATCTTAATTTCCACACTTTGTGACTATGCAATACAAATAGCAATTGGCATGGCCTTTTTGGAGTCAAAGCGCTTCATACATAGAGACTTGGCATGCAGGAATGTACTTCTGAAAACAAACGAGTTGGTAAAGAATCTTTTTAGTTATATTTTTTTGTAGGGTTCTTAACAAGTAATAGAATAATAATGGTAATTTATATATAGTGCTGCTAAGTTCAGTCTGTCAGCAATTTAAAACAAGATCAAGCAACTATTTGTTCTCAAGCATAGAAATATACTTATAAAATAGACATGCACGCACACTATCATACCATTTATAATAAAAGAAAAAGTATCATAAGATTCTCACTGACAGTAAAACAAGAGTTCCTAAATCTCTCTGTTTTTGCCCTTATTGAAAGAAGCCGTAGTATAGATGATTTCTATCTTGAAGCTGGTGTGCGTGGTCCTGAATTATTTTATTAATCATAGTTAGGCATCTTGATTTGAATCAAAATAAAATTGTTGATACTAGAAAGAAATTCACTGGTTAAAATATTTATTGACAACAAAAATATTAATTATGTTAATCATTTTCAGATTAAAATTGGTGATTTTGGCTTGATGAGAGCCTTGCCAAGTCAGACAGATCACTATGTAATGTCGGAACAGAAAAAAGTGCCCTTTGCTTGGTATGTCCAACAGTAGTCAGAAAATGTTCCAATATTAATGTGCTGTAACTGGGAAACATCTTTTAACCATTTCCCAACTACAGTCGGCATAAGTCGCCTCTACTGGCCACTAACATCTTTTAACCATTTCCCAACTACAGTCGGCATAAGTCGCCTCTACTGGCCACTAACATCTTTTAACCATTTCCCAACTACAGTCGGCATAAGTCGCCTCTACTGGCCACTAACATCTTTTAACCATTTCCCAACTACAGTCGGCATAAGTCGCCTCTACTGGCCACTAACATCTTTTAACCATTTCCCAACTACAGTCGGCATAAGTCGCCTCTACTGGCCACTAACATCTTTTAACCATTTCCCAACTACAGTCGGCATAAGTCGCCTCTACTGGCCACTAACATCTTTTAACCATTTCCCAACTACAGTCGGCATAAGTCGCCTCTACTGGCCACTAACATCTTTTAACCATTTCCCAACTACAGTCGGCATAAGTCGCCTCTACTGGCCACTAACATCTTTTAACCATTTCCCAACTACAGTCGGCATAAGTCGCCTCTACTGGCCACTAACATCTTTTAACCATTTCCCAACTACAGTCGGCATAAGTCGCCTCTACTGGCAGACAACTACAGTCGCAGCGCGTCGCCTATTTCAGGTTGTTACCGACAGTACTGCTAGCTTTTAATTGATCAATAAACTATTTTAAAACTCTGACCTAGAAGAGCGATATTGGCGCTATTTTTACATGTTTGTTTGGTATTTTTAGCCCAGTCAATCGGATTTGAGTGAATTTTTGAAAATAAAGCATTTTTAACGAAAATTGAAGGTATTTTGGCAATATTTAGAGAAGCATTAGGCTAGGCTTGTGAGGAAAAGGCTTGGCTTTTGAGGAAAAGGCTGTATTATTTTGATAATGCTAATAATAATATAATAGTGACATTGAAAGCATTGTAGAAGTTGAATAGGCTTTGAATAGGAGGATTTGAGTCCGATACGATAAATTCAAAATTTTTTGACCAACTATCGGAACCTATTGATGTGTACTCATTGATTTTTTCCTTTTTATTTATTAGTTAATTGTCATCTCTTTTGGTTTGAATTATAGTTTATATTTTTATAGTTTATATTTTTATAGTTTATATTTTTATAGTTTATATTTTTATAGTTTATATTTTTATAGTTTATATTTTTATAGTTTATATTTTTATAGTTTATATTTTTATAGTTTATATTTGTATAGTTTATATTTTTATAGTTTATATTTTTATAGTTTATATTTTTATAGTTTATATTTTTATAGTTTATATTTTTATAGTTTATATTTTTATAGTTTATATTTTTATAGTTTATATTTTTATAGTTTATATTTTTATAGTTTATATTTTTATAGTTTATATTTTTATAGTTTATATTTTTATAGTTTATATTTTTATAGTTTATATTTTTATAGTTTATATTTTTATAGTTTATATTTTTATAGTTTATATTTTTATAGTTTATATTTTTATAGTTTATATTTTTATAGTTTATATTTTTATAGTTTATATTTTTGTAGTTTATATTTTTATAGTTTATATTTTTATAGTTTATATTTTTATAGTTTTTTATTTTTATAGTTTATATTTTTATAGTTTAACTGTGAAGAATTGAAGTTTCTTTGATAATTTCTTTTACAGTAAATTTTTAAATAATATTTTTGTTCAATAAACAGAGTTATGCAACTTGGCTTAGGGATAGGGGAGTTATAGGCTGGAAAATGCTTAGGGCTGAAATGGTTTAAACGCTGATCAAAATGCACGGTTGAGCATAAGACACAGTAATCGTCTTTATAGAAGGAGAGTGTAGTATATAAGATAAGATAATGATTTGAACTGGGATTATGTTATAAATAAGATAAGATAATACTTTGATTACACTGTATTCTGAATGAATTGTAGGTGTGCACCAGAAAGCTTGAAAGCCAGACAGTTTTCTCATGCTAGTGATACCTGGATGTTTGGAGTGACTTTATGGGAAATGTTCACTTACGGCCAAGAACCTTGGTTAGGCTTTAACGGATCACAGGTACTAATGCAGTCTTTATTTAGATAGATGATTACAGTCATAGATTAAGAGTTTGTAGTGTCATGTATATTGTTTTTCCAAGAATTGGAACACGCAATGTTTATTCTCCTCTCTCTCTCTTTTCTTACTACACGCGATATTAGGACGTTTAGTAGGAAAACGAAAGGTTCTAGGTAATGCTGGGATTCTGTGTTGATCTCAAATTCTCAGAGTCTGGGAACGACTCATTATTTAATAGGGGAAGTTCATATCGTTTTGTTATGAGTTTTGTAATGTTACCATGATTTTCACCCCTACTGGTAGTGGGTCTGTCCCTTGCACCACTCGGATAGTATTTAATGATTTGTTTTGTCTGAAAGACAGAGAGTTTCAAAATATGTTCCTTTGAACGTTTGTGTTTGCACTATTTTATTCTAACTGTACATAATAGATATATTGTATATATTGAACATACCACCTGAAATAAACTATCAACAACAGTTACACTGAAGCTTCTTTGTCAAGTTACTATCCTATTGTGTTGTATACATTACTATAAGATTTATCTACTACCATAATTTACAAGAAAGGAAATGTTGGAATACAAATACTGAATTTGTGCCCAGGACTATAAGAAGAGTTCGTGTAATACTGAAACCTAAATACTAATAATTAAAGTCTCCCCTAGGACTAACGAGAATTATCAGCAAGATCTACACAGCTCTGGCCACAAGGGGATTGTGGACGTAACAAAATTTGGGGGCTCGTCCGGGATATTTGAGTTCTACTTTTCCTGACCTAGGATTGACAAGATTTGGTAGTCTCGTTCGAACTGTGAAACTATTCTTTTTAAAAAGAGGAGAGAACTGGTTTGCGTTTTTATTCCTTGGGAAGTGTGAAGATTCCACGAAGTGTTTAATATTATATTGTGCAAATTTCTGGACAAATCGTAAGTTGGAACTTTATATTTTATTATACAATATATACTACTCTACTATAACAAATATTTCGAACGCTATACTATGGCTTCGAATATATCAAGTGAGGAACTTAATGCCATGTCATTTGCTGAACTAAAAGAATTAGCTGAGTCCTTTGGGATTGAGGCAGGACAGGCAAGACCTAATCGTAATCGTTTGACCAAAGAAATTATGACATGTTTGAACGGGCAGAATGCCATGAACACTGGTAGTGTAGTTGAAGTGGGACAGAACGATATCAATGAAGGTTATGTAGCTCCCAGTGGGGGCGAGGTAATTGCCCACGGAGACGAGGTAAGAAATATGTCATCTAGATCATCAAACAATGATGAAGATGAAGGGTTGAGTGAAAACCTAAAATTCCAATTAGCTATGAAGAGAATGGAATTGGAAAGAATTAGGATAGAAACTGAAAGGGAAAATGAAAGAATTAGGATTGAAAGCAGAGAAAGGATAGAGATGGCACGCATGAACAGACCTGACCATCGTAGGAACAGCAATGGTATGGATATTAGCGCAATGAAGCAACACTTGCCCATATTCAGAGAAGAAGATGTTCAAGATTTCTTTTTGCTTTTTGAGAGGATAGCTGTAGATTATCAGTTCCCTGATGATAAGATGGCTTTATTGTTAAGGTCAACTCTCAACAAAGGAAAAGCATTGGACGTAGTGTTGAGTTTAACACCCGAGGAAATAAATGACTATGAAGTAATCAAAGATAGGGTGCTGAAAAGTTATTCCCTGACACCAGAAAAATATAGAAAGCTATTTAGAGACAGAAAGAAGGCATATGATCAAACTCATGTAGACTTTTTGAGACAAAAGGAGAAAATGTTAGAACAGTGGCTAAGGTCACAGAATGTAAGTGAGTTTGATAAACTCAAGAACCTAATATTGTTTGAGGAATTCAATGATTGTATTCGAGTGGATATTAAAACCCACATCTCAGACCGAGGGGTTGAAGATGTGCATGAAGCTGCTAGATTGGCAGATAACTATGCCATAATTCACGCCAGCATAAAGCCATATTATGCTGACAAACCCAAAGTGCACAAACCAGAGCCCAAGGAGGCTAGTAAACCAAAAGAGACAAGTGAAAACAATAATAAGAACAGTGGTGTAAATAATAATAGTAACTTAGTTCATTTCAGGAAGCAGACAGATGTAAATAAAGCAAAGGTGGTATGTTTCAATTGCAAGAAAGAGGGCCACATGAAGAAAGATTGTTGGATCCTTACCAAGAAGCAAGGTGCTATTCTACACTGTGCCAGAGTGCAGAAAGATAGCAAGCAGACAGAAGAAGTGTGCAACACAGGGTCAAGAAACTCAAAAGAAATGCGGCCGGCATCGCCCATAGTTGTGGAGTCGATGGTTTTTGAGAACAGTCTATCTAAGGTAAAAGAGAATAGCTGTACTCAATCTATTATGCTTTCAGAAGGCCGTGAGGAACAGATGGTTCCTGAAGTCCCGGAAGAGGACGACCTATCCGATTTTCGACCCTTTGTCTACGAGGGGACAGTGTCGACAGAAGTCGATGTACTCAGCAAGAAGAAAATACAGATATTACGTGACACGGGTTCTGCTGTCAGCGTGATCCTGGAGGGCAGTGTGCCGTTAACGGATGCCACCAGTACCGGTGAGTCTGTTGTGCTGAGAGGTGCTAGTATGGAGGCTGTGGAAGCTCCACTGCACAGAATAAAACTCGAGTCGGATATTTTTACAGGTAACATCGTAGTGGGAGTGTGGCGCGCACTACCCGTCAAAGGCGTTTCCATGATATTAGGAAATGACATTATGGGCGGCAGAGTCACTGTCGAGCCCATGGTTAAAGTGTTGGAGACAAAGATGGCGGAGGACAAAAACCTACGTCCTGCCAATGAACGCCCAACATGTGCACTGACAAGAGCAATGCAGAAAAAGAAGTCGGTAAAGACTCCTGCTACGCCGTGTAGTGCAACGAAAGATGTGTTTGTCTGTTCTGAAGACACACATGCGAATGAAACAGTGATAACAGAAACACCTGACATCGATTTAAGTGCTACGTTCTTTGCTGAACTAACAACTGGTGATGCAACAGAGAACGATAACATTTTGTCACCAAAGCAGAAATTAGTGAAAGAACAATTGAATGACGAAGTAATAATGCAACTCAGAATGAAAGCTGTTGACGAAAAGACTGCAGATGCAATGGCGGAATGTTTCTACATGAAAGATGAAGTATTGATGAGAAAGTCGAAACCGCTCAACTCAGGTACAAACGAGTGGGACAGTATTCACCAGATTGTAATACCTAAGTGCTATCGTCAAGATATACTGCGTATGGCGCATGATCTTCCTTTCGCTGGTCACATGGGAGTCCGAAAAACGCACCACCGTATCCTCCCTTACTTCTACTGGCCAGGACTGAGAAGAGATGTCGAACAATACTGCAAGACTTGCCACGTATGCCAAATGGTAGGACGTCCTAACCAACGAATTCCTGTCGCTCCACTCCAGCCGATACCAGCGTTCGACGAACCATTCAGTCATATACTCATTGATTGCGTGGGCCCGTTGCCGAAAACAAAAGCCGGTTTTCAATACCTGCTCACAGTCATGTGTTCATCCACTCGCTTCCCGGAAGCCATTCCGTTGCGGAACATAACAACAGTGAAGGTGGTAGAAGCCCTGACAAATTTCTTCACACGTTATGGCCTACCGAAGACAGTACAGTCCGACCAGGGGACTAACTTTACTTCGAACATTTTCAAACAAGTCATGGAACAATTAGGGATAAGCCATAGGCTATCAAGTGCCTATCATCCTGAGAGCCAGGGAGCTCTGGAAAGGTTTCATCAGACATTAAAATCGATGCTTAAAAAGTACTGTTATGAAAACGAGAAAGACTGGGATAAGGGTGTGCCTTATGTACTGTTCGCTGCAAGGGAGGCCACTCAGGAATCCCTGGGGTTTAGCCCATTCGAACTTGTGTATGGACACTCAGTCAGAGGTCCGTTGAAACTTCTACATGAAACTTGGCTAACGGACAGTGAACCGATTGGACTTTTGTCATATGTAGATAAATTTAAAAATAGGCTTTATCATGCTTTTAACCATGTGAAGATTCATTTTCCACAGATGCAGGAGCGTATGAGACAGAACTATGACCGCAAAGCTACAGCTAGAACTTTTGCACCAGGTGACAAAGTTCTTGTGTTTCTACCTTTGCAAAATCAGCCTTTAAGTGTAAAGTTTAGTGGACCCTATGAGATAGAGTCAAAGCTTGGCGAGGTCAATTATTTGATAAAGACTCCTGACCGGAGACAAAAACAGAGGGTATGCCATATTAATTTGCTTAAGCCCTATGTTTCCAGGGAAAAGAGTAAACCACGGGAGGTCCCCATGATTTCATTAGCTAGGGTCCCGACGGATTTATCTAGGATAGAATATAAGTTTGCAGAAAGTAAACTTAATAATACAGATGCCCTTAAGAGTTTAGATACAAGGCTAGAACATCCTCCGGTAGAAGATAAGGAGAAGATTATTGAGCTGGTGCATGAAAATAAGTCAATGTTTACAAATGTTCCCAGTAGGACACATGTCATAGAGCACGATGTAGTGTTAACCGATAGTGCCAGGTCTATTAAACAGCATCCATTTGACCCCATCAGACCTGAGCATATTAAATTAGATGTAAAGTATATGTTAGAAAATGACATAGGAGGAAAATGTGATAGCAAATGGTCTACACCCTGTGTGATGGTACCAAAAGCCGACCACACACTGCAGTTTTATAGAGACTTTGGGAAATTAAGTAATTTGACAGAGACCGACTGGTATCCCATTTCCCGTATCATCGACAAGATAGAGACAAGGTCATAGCTGATAATCTATCTCGGGTGCTACATGATTGACTGAATAACCCTATACTTCTTTTTCAGATCATCTCACTTATTCATTAAGAATGTGTCATGATAACCTATCATTCGTTTGAATTTTGATTATGGAATACCTATAGAATACTTGTATCATACAGAAGTCAAGTCTTTTGAAAGTATTAATAATTTTTATAATCATGTATAATATTGATGTTCTGATATATTTTAAATTCATTTGATTATGGAAAAGAAATTCCATTTAAATGTTGATGCATGATGCAATAAATATATAATATGCACGTATTTACTTGATATGGATGGATGAAAGTAATTGTCATCACATGCAATTAAGTGAGAAAACTTTGAGCTAGTTGATTTATTATCTTGTTTTATTTTAGTTAATGAATGGAACTAAATAATAATATGTACAATTTTTATCTTAGAAAGAGATGTAATATCAATTGGTATAAATTAATAGATAATATTGGAAATCTATTGCTAAATTGTTATATCATGGCAATAGAATGGGAAAAAAACTAGTGGATATTCACTATGTTGTATATAGGTTGTTATATATTCCATATATCCGGGAATGGAGGGAAACAAAGGTACCTAAAGGTGAGCACTCATTCAACCCTGAACAATCTTTTATATTAAACTTTCAAATTTGCCAAAAACGCATAATAGTGGATTACATTTTAATATTTAGATTACTGTAGTAATCGTAACTAGAGCGTATTTTCTCCTCATATTTGAGAAAAGGGGAAGTATCATCATCTTAGGTATGAACCCTGTTAATGTCAAGTTGACACTGTAATTTAAAGGGGAAGTAACCTATAGTTTGATTCGAGTTATGTATTACTTATCTTTTGGTTTGTATATTAGAAGTAAACTGTTGGAAATTGACAAGAGTTTGAGCAATGTTATATTTGTTTAATAGATTAAAACTTTTTGCAAATTTTGGTGGGAATCCACACAACTGTACATAGTTAAAATAAGAATGACTAGAATATTTTTGAATTATTTGTACTTGTTGAGACATTAGTTAATATTAATACTAACGGTGAAATATTTGTCCATCACGTTATAATCACAATTACCATTGGGTAGTGACACTTTTTATAATTTAGTTGTGCCAGTGAGCCATGTTTGCTTAAATTGTCTAATAATCTTCCATTGATTGTTGGTTATTAAAACGATAGTGTTAAGTACGAAAAATGTACCATGTTGAGTATTACTTGGGTAATTATGGTACATTATTTCTTTCATTGGGTGGGGGCGTGTCATGTATATTGTTTTTCCAAGAATTGGAACACGCAATGTTTATTCTCCTCTCTCTCTCTTTTCTTACTACACGCGATATTAGGACGTTTAGTAGGAAAACGAAAGGTTCTAGGTAATGCTGGGATTCTGTGTTGATCTCAAATTCTCAGAGTCTGGGAACGACTCATTATTTAATAGGGGAAGTTCATATCGTTTTGTTATGAGTTTTGTAATGTTACCATGATTTTCACCCCTACTGGTAGTGGGTCTGTCCCTTGCACCACTCGGATAGTATTTAATGATTTGTTTTGTCTGAAAGACAGAGAGTTTCAAAATATGTTCCTTTGAACGTTTGTGTTTGCACTATTTTATTCTAACTGTACATAATAGATATATTGTATATATTGAACATACCACCTGAAATAAACTATCAACAACAGTTACACTGAAGCTTCTTTGTCAAGTTACTATCCTATTGTGTTGTATACATTACTATAAGATTTATCTACTACCATAATTTACAAGAAAGGAAATGTTGGAATACAAATACTGAATTTGTGCCCAGGACTATAAGAAGAGTTCGTGTAATACTGAAACCTAAATACTAATAATTAAAGTCTCCCCTAGGACTAACGAGAATTATCAGCAAGATCTACACAGCTCTGGCCACAAGGGGATTGTGGACGTAACAAAATTTGGGGGCTCGTCCGGGATATTTGAGTTCTACTTTTCCTGACCTAGGATTGACAAGATTTGGTAGTCTCGTTCGAACTGTGAAACTATTCTTTTTAAAAAGAGGAGAGAACTGGTTTGCGTTTTTATTCCTTGGGAAGTGTGAAGATTCCACGAAGTGTTTAATATTATATTGTGCAAATTTCTGGACAAATCGTAAGTTGGAACTTTATATTTTATTATACAATATATACTACTCTACTATAACAAATATTTCGAACGCTATACTATGGCTTCGAATATATCAAGTGAGGAACTTAATGCCATGTCATTTGCTGAACTAAAAGAATTAGCTGAGTCCTTTGGGATTGAGGCAGGACAGGCAAGACCTAATCGTAATCGTTTGACCAAAGAAATTATGACATGTTTGAACGGGCAGAATGCCATGAACACTGGTAGTGTAGTTGAAGTGGGACAGAACGATATCAATGAAGGTTATGTAGCTCCCAGTGGGGGCGAGGTAATTGCCCACGGAGACGAGGTAAGAAATATGTCATCTAGATCATCAAACAATGATGAAGATGAAGGGTTGAGTGAAAACCTAAAATTCCAATTAGCTATGAAGAGAATGGAATTGGAAAGAATTAGGATAGAAACTGAAAGGGAAAATGAAAGAATTAGGATTGAAAGCAGAGAAAGGATAGAGATGGCACGCATGAACAGACCTGACCATCGTAGGAACAGCAATGGTATGGATATTAGCGCAATGAAGCAACACTTGCCCATATTCAGAGAAGAAGATGTTCAAGATTTCTTTTTGCTTTTTGAGAGGATAGCTGTAGATTATCAGTTCCCTGATGATAAGATGGCTTTATTGTTAAGGTCAACTCTCAACAAAGGAAAAGCATTGGACGTAGTGTTGAGTTTAACACCCGAGGAAATAAATGACTATGAAGTAATCAAAGATAGGGTGCTGAAAAGTTATTCCCTGACACCAGAAAAATATAGAAAGCTATTTAGAGACAGAAAGAAGGCATATGATCAAACTCATGTAGACTTTTTGAGACAAAAGGAGAAAATGTTAGAACAGTGGCTAAGGTCACAGAATGTAAGTGAGTTTGATAAACTCAAGAACCTAATATTGTTTGAGGAATTCAATGATTGTATTCGAGTGGATATTAAAACCCACATCTCAGACCGAGGGGTTGAAGATGTGCATGAAGCTGCTAGATTGGCAGATAACTATGCCATAATTCACGCCAGCATAAAGCCATATTATGCTGACAAACCCAAAGTGCACAAACCAGAGCCCAAGGAGGCTAGTAAACCAAAAGAGACAAGTGAAAACAATAATAAGAACAGTGGTGTAAATAATAATAGTAACTTAGTTCATTTCAGGAAGCAGACAGATGTAAATAAAGCAAAGGTGGTATGTTTCAATTGCAAGAAAGAGGGCCACATGAAGAAAGATTGTTGGATCCTTACCAAGAAGCAAGGTGCTATTCTACACTGTGCCAGAGTGCAGAAAGATAGCAAGCAGACAGAAGAAGTGTGCAACACAGGGTCAAGAAACTCAAAAGAAATGCGGCCGGCATCGCCCATAGTTGTGGAGTCGATGGTTTTTGAGAACAGTCTATCTAAGGTAAAAGAGAATAGCTGTACTCAATCTATTATGCTTTCAGAAGGCCGTGAGGAACAGATGGTTCCTGAAGTCCCGGAAGAGGACGACCTATCCGATTTTCGACCCTTTGTCTACGAGGGGACAGTGTCGACAGAAGTCGATGTACTCAGCAAGAAGAAAATACAGATATTACGTGACACGGGTTCTGCTGTCAGCGTGATCCTGGAGGGCAGTGTGCCGTTAACGGATGCCACCAGTACCGGTGAGTCTGTTGTGCTGAGAGGTGCTAGTATGGAGGCTGTGGAAGCTCCACTGCACAGAATAAAACTCGAGTCGGATATTTTTACAGGTAACATCGTAGTGGGAGTGTGGCGCGCACTACCCGTCAAAGGCGTTTCCATGATATTAGGAAATGACATTATGGGCGGCAGAGTCACTGTCGAGCCCATGGTTAAAGTGTTGGAGACAAAGATGGCGGAGGACAAAAACCTACGTCCTGCCAATGAACGCCCAACATGTGCACTGACAAGAGCAATGCAGAAAAAGAAGTCGGTAAAGACTCCTGCTACGCCGTGTAGTGCAACGAAAGATGTGTTTGTCTGTTCTGAAGACACACATGCGAATGAAACAGTGATAACAGAAACACCTGACATCGATTTAAGTGCTACGTTCTTTGCTGAACTAACAACTGGTGATGCAACAGAGAACGATAACATTTTGTCACCAAAGCAGAAATTAGTGAAAGAACAATTGAATGACGAAGTAATAATGCAACTCAGAATGAAAGCTGTTGACGAAAAGACTGCAGATGCAATGGCGGAATGTTTCTACATGAAAGATGAAGTATTGATGAGAAAGTCGAAACCGCTCAACTCAGGTACAAACGAGTGGGACAGTATTCACCAGATTGTAATACCTAAGTGCTATCGTCAAGATATACTGCGTATGGCGCATGATCTTCCTTTCGCTGGTCACATGGGAGTCCGAAAAACGCACCACCGTATCCTCCCTTACTTCTACTGGCCAGGACTGAGAAGAGATGTCGAACAATACTGCAAGACTTGCCACGTATGCCAAATGGTAGGACGTCCTAACCAACGAATTCCTGTCGCTCCACTCCAGCCGATACCAGCGTTCGACGAACCATTCAGTCATATACTCATTGATTGCGTGGGCCCGTTGCCGAAAACAAAAGCCGGTTTTCAATACCTGCTCACAGTCATGTGTTCATCCACTCGCTTCCCGGAAGCCATTCCGTTGCGGAACATAACAACAGTGAAGGTGGTAGAAGCCCTGACAAATTTCTTCACACGTTATGGCCTACCGAAGACAGTACAGTCCGACCAGGGGACTAACTTTACTTCGAACATTTTCAAACAAGTCATGGAACAATTAGGGATAAGCCATAGGCTATCAAGTGCCTATCATCCTGAGAGCCAGGGAGCTCTGGAAAGGTTTCATCAGACATTAAAATCGATGCTTAAAAAGTACTGTTATGAAAACGAGAAAGACTGGGATAAGGGTGTGCCTTATGTACTGTTCGCTGCAAGGGAGGCCACTCAGGAATCCCTGGGGTTTAGCCCATTCGAACTTGTGTATGGACACTCAGTCAGAGGTCCGTTGAAACTTCTACATGAAACTTGGCTAACGGACAGTGAACCGATTGGACTTTTGTCATATGTAGATAAATTTAAAAATAGGCTTTATCATGCTTTTAACCATGTGAAGATTCATTTTCCACAGATGCAGGAGCGTATGAGACAGAACTATGACCGCAAAGCTACAGCTAGAACTTTTGCACCAGGTGACAAAGTTCTTGTGTTTCTACCTTTGCAAAATCAGCCTTTAAGTGTAAAGTTTAGTGGACCCTATGAGATAGAGTCAAAGCTTGGCGAGGTCAATTATTTGATAAAGACTCCTGACCGGAGACAAAAACAGAGGGTATGCCATATTAATTTGCTTAAGCCCTATGTTTCCAGGGAAAAGAGTAAACCACGGGAGGTCCCCATGATTTCATTAGCTAGGGTCCCGACGGATTTATCTAGGATAGAATATAAGTTTGCAGAAAGTAAACTTAATAATACAGATGCCCTTAAGAGTTTAGATACAAGGCTAGAACATCCTCCGGTAGAAGATAAGGAGAAGATTATTGAGCTGGTGCATGAAAATAAGTCAATGTTTACAAATGTTCCCAGTAGGACACATGTCATAGAGCACGATGTAGTGTTAACCGATAGTGCCAGGTCTATTAAACAGCATCCATTTGACCCCATCAGACCTGAGCATATTAAATTAGATGTAAAGTATATGTTAGAAAATGACATAGGAGGAAAATGTGATAGCAAATGGTCTACACCCTGTGTGATGGTACCAAAAGCCGACCACACACTGCAGTTTTATAGAGACTTTGGGAAATTAAGTAATTTGACAGAGACCGACTGGTATCCCATTTCCCGTATCATCGACAAGATAGAGACAAGGTCATAGCTGATAATCTATCTCGGGTGCTACATGATTGACTGAATAACCCTATACTTCTTTTTCAGATCATCTCACTTATTCATTAAGAATGTGTCATGATAACCTATCATTCGTTTGAATTTTGATTATGGAATACCTATAGAATACTTGTATCATACAGAAGTCAAGTCTTTTGAAAGTATTAATAATTTTTATAATCATGTATAATATTGATGTTCTGATATATTTTAAATTCATTTGATTATGGAAAAGAAATTCCATTTAAATGTTGATGCATGATGCAATAAATATATAATATGCACGTATTTACTTGATATGGATGGATGAAAGTAATTGTCATCACATGCAATTAAGTGAGAAAACTTTGAGCTAGTTGATTTATTATCTTGTTTTATTTTAGTTAATGAATGGAACTAAATAATAATATGTACAATTTTTATCTTAGAAAGAGATGTAATATCAATTGGTATAAATTAATAGATAATATTGGAAATCTATTGCTAAATTGTTATATCATGGCAATAGAATGGGAAAAAAACTAGTGGATATTCACTATGTTGTATATAGGTTGTTATATATTCCATATATCCGGGAATGGAGGGAAACAAAGGTACCTAAAGGTGAGCACTCATTCAACCCTGAACAATCTTTTATATTAAACTTTCAAATTTGCCAAAAACGCATAATAGTGGATTACATTTTAATATTTAGATTACTGTAGTAATCGTAACTAGAGCGTATTTTCTCCTCATATTTGAGAAAAGGGGAAGTATCATCATCTTAGGTATGAACCCTGTTAATGTCAAGTTGACACTGTAATTTAAAGGGGAAGTAACCTATAGTTTGATTCGAGTTATGTATTACTTATCTTTTGGTTTGTATATTAGAAGTAAACTGTTGGAAATTGACAAGAGTTTGAGCAATGTTATATTTGTTTAATAGATTAAAACTTTTTGCAAATTTTGGTGGAAATCCACACAACTGTACATAGTTAAAATAAGAATGACTAGAATATTTTTGAATTATTTGTACTTGTTGAGACATTAGTTAATATTAATACTAACGGTGAAATATTTGTCCATCACGTTATAATCACAATTACCATTGGGTAGTGACACTTTTTATAATTTAGTTGTGCCAGTGAGCCATGTTTGCTTAAATTGTCTAATAATCTTCCATTGATTGTTGGTTATTAAAACGATAGTGTTAAGTACGAAAAATGTACCATGTTGAGTATTACTTGGGTAATTATGGTACATTATTTCTTTCATTGGGTGGGGGCGTGTCATGTATATTGTTTTTCCAAGAATTGGAACACGCAATGTTTATTCTCCTCTCTCTCTCTTTTCTTACTACACGCGATATTAGGACGTTTAGTAGGAAAACGAAAGGTTCTAGGTAATGCTGGGATTCTGTGTTGATCTCAAATTCTCAGAGTCTGGGAACGACTCATTATTTAATAGGGGAAGTTCATATCGTTTTGTTATGAGTTTTGTAATGTTACCATGATTTTCACCCCTACTGGTAGTGGGTCTGTCCCTTGCACCACTCGGATAGTATTTAATGATTTGTTTTGTCTGAAAGACAGAGAGTTTCAAAATATGTTCCTTTGAACGTTTGTGTTTGCACTATTTTATTCTAACTGTACATAATAGATATATTGTATATATTGAACATACCACCTGAAATAAACTATCAACAACAGTTACACTGAAGCTTCTTTGTCAAGTTACTATCCTATTGTGTTGTATACATTACTATAAGATTTATCTACTACCATAATTTACAAGAAAGGAAATGTTGGAATACAAATACTGAATTTGTGCCCAGGACTATAAGAAGAGTTCGTGTAATACTGAAACCTAAATACTAATAATTAAAGTCTCCCCTAGGACTAACGAGAATTATCAGCAAGATCTACACAGCTCTGGCCACAAGGGGATTGTGGACGTAACAGTAGATACATTACTTTAACATTTTCTAAGTATATTATTGGTGATGTAGATAAAGTGTCCTTACCGTGATTCTGCTGGTTTGTAGATAAATTACTTTAAATTTTAAAATATTTGATTGAAGCCTAACCCTAACCTTGATCTTTAGATTCTTCACAAGATTGATGTGGAGAATGAACGTCTGTCCAAGCCTCCCGACTGCCCTAGTGATATATATCAGCTCATGATGCAGTGCTGGGCACATAAACCTCAAGACAGGCCATCGTTTGTAGCCCTTAAAGATTTTCTTTCTGAGGTAACTTTACACCTTATTTATTAGTTCTGCCTTTAAAATTTTTTTCTCTGAAGTAACTTTACACTTTTGTAGTTAAGAGTTATTCCAATGTTCACACTTTGACTATTTTTTTCATTGTACAGAGTTTTTTCTTTTCAATTTTTCCTGTGATTATTGCAGTTTTTTTTTTACTTAAAAATAGTTCGGTACATGTTTGTCTGACTATATATGGGTCAGTAACTTAAAAAATTACAAAATAGGACTCTGCCGTTTTTTCCAAAGTGGTCTTCAAACTGTTTTGAGCCCAACTGAATACATCCATTTTGTCTCATTTATTTACTGCAGGTAATTCCAGAAAATGTGAAAGCCACCTGCTCACTAAATGAAGAAAACAGGCTGAAGGTGGAAGATGGGGATTTAATCACTGTTATAGATGGACAGTAAGTGTTTCTTCTTCAAATTAAAACCAACTTGAAATCATAGGCTGAAATTCCTATACAGTCTGGATCTGTAGATTAAACAAATTTAAATAAATCCATAGATTTTCAGAAGCTAAAGATAAGATTTTAAGCATATTCAAATGCATATTAATAGATAAAGGGTTGTGGTTTTGTTTTTAAATGTAATTGTGTTTATATTTGCCTAGTTCTTACCTTCTGCCTAAATGTAATTGTGTTTATATTTGCCTAGTTCTTACCTTCTGCCTAAATGTAATTGTGTTTATATTTGCCTAGTTCTTACCTTCTGCCTAAATGTAATTGTGTTTATATTTGCCTAGTTCTAACCTTCTGCCTAAATGTAATTGTGTTTATATTTGCCTAGTTCTAACCTTCTGCCTAAATGTAATTGTGTTTATATTTGCCTAGTTCTTACCTTCTGCCTAAATATAATTGTGTTTATATTTGCCTAGTTCTAACCTTCTGCCTAAATGTAATTGTGTTTATATTTGCCTAGTTCTTACCTTCTGCCTAAATGTAATTGTGTTTATATTTGCCTAGTTCTAACCTTCTGCCTAAATGTAATTGTGTTTATATTTGCCTAGTTCTTACCTTCTGCCTAAATGTAATTGTGTTTATATTTGCCTAGTTCTAACCTTCTGCCTAAATGTAATTGTGTTTATATTTGCCTAGTTCTTACCTTCTGCCTAAATGGATTTTCCGCTAAAAAGTTTTTTTTTTCACCAGCCTTAATTTTTTTTTCTGGCAATGCTGGATTTAAAAAATATTTTTTTTTATTGTTCCAGCGCTTTTGGGAAAACTGGGAATAAGTGGAAAATTTCTGGTCAAGAAAAGCAATAATTTATTTAATTAGTCAGGAAAATGTGTTACATAGTCTGGACAAATCAGGCCTAAAAATATTCCAAACTAAACAATTGTTTCAAAACTGTAAATAAGAGATCGTATATCATAACACAATTAGTAGCAACACAACTCATAGTACACTTGATAAGACTTCCGTATTGAAGATAACAAGTTTAATCATCATAAACCATAACATAATATAACTGCAACTGTCTTAGCCAACATCCCTACATCACTTCATATACTACATCTACTAATCGATATACTCCTCTCAAGACCAACCTTACTTCGCAGTTGCCTAACATGTACTGTCCTATCTCTACAATCTCTCCTTCCCAAGTAAACATTCCCTGACGTCACACACACTTCCTGGTTACTACTAATCGCACCTATTGCACAAACTATTTCTTATAACTTCACACCAACTCATGCATCCACTTACAAAAACGTTCAATTATTTAAAAAAAATGACTGAACATAAATGCTTTTGTTAATGAGACATTTTTGGGGGGGTTGGCAGCCACATTTGAAATATCAACCACTTTATAATCCAATTTCCATTTGTTTCCATTCATCTTATCTTATCTTATTCATCTTATCTTATAACCATTAAGGCCTAGATTTATATCACCTGGAAGAGTCAATTAATTTTATCTGTGTACAAATATTTCTGTTTTTTTTTCCACATGACCTTGTTACCGGCCTGAAGAAAATGGCACATATTGAATTGTATATTAAAAGATTTGATATTTACACTATAAAAAGATTTGATATTTAAACCTTTATTTACAGACCAGAGAACTATTGGTGGAAGGGTCAAAATCGTAGAACTGCTGATGTCGGAACATTTCCTAGAACCATGGTGGAAATTCAGAGGAAACTTGCCAGTGAGTTGAAACAAGCCCTGTTTAATTACACATCTCCATCATTCCTGATCTTGAGGTTCCAGTCTAGTGCCACATTGCCCTCTGGTCTTCTCAGGATGTGTCCTATCCACCCCCCACTTTTAGCTTCCAATCTCCTTTTTCAATGACTTTTGCACATCGGGTCACTTAATACCTTCTTTGACCGTCTATTAGTTTACATCTAATGTCTTAACATCACACAAAGATTCACATTAGAGTTCCATATTGGCAGTTCCAAATGTGCAGTTCCACGCGGTTGAAGACTTTGCTTGGTATAGACAGTAAGGTGATCCTTCTGTAATTAGAGCAAGAGCTTAGGTCGCCCTTCTTTGGGATTTTGATGAGGTATCCCTCCTTCCCCTCAGAAGGTACCTGGCCCTCCTCCCAGAACTTCATGAACAGGGGGTATAGCATCTCCACACTGGTTTCTACGTCAGTCTTGCTGGTATGCCATCAGGTCCAGAAACCTTACCATTTCTAAGTTGTTTGATGGCCATGCATATCTCTTCCGTGGTGGGTATGTTGCAGTCAATTAACAGGTCGCTGTCAGCTGGCTGTATATCTGGTGGGTGTGTTGCAGTCAATTAACAGGTCGCTGTCAGCTGGCTGTATATCTGGTGGGTATGTTGCAGTCAATTAACAGGTCGCTGTGAGCTGGCTGTATATCTGGTGGATGTGTTGCAGTCAATTAACAGGTCGCTGTCAGCTGGCTGTATATCTGGTGGGTATGTTGCAGTCAATTAACAGGTCGCTGTGAGCTGGCTGTATATCTGGTGGATGTGTTGCAGTCAATTAACAGGTCGCTGTCAGCTAGCTGTATATCTGGTGGGTTCCTTGGTTCTGGCCTGTTAAGGAGCTCTTCAATGTGTTCCTTCCATCTACCTCTCTGTTGCTCCTTGTTTGGTATGTTCTTACCATATTTGTCCTTCACTGGTCTCTCTGGCTTTTCAAATTTCCCAGATAGCTTCTTGATGGTAGCGAACAATTCCCGCATATTCCCCTGGTACGCTGCATCTTCTATGGGGTACGGTAGCCGAGCGGCAGCGCGTTCGACTGGCGAGCCGAAGGTCCCGGGTTCAAATCCTGGTGCAGGCTAGGATTTTTTCCCCGGTCTGGAGGGTGTCCCTGGGTCTACCCAGCTCTGATGGGTACCTGACCTTAGTTGGGGTTAAGTAAAGGC
The DNA here is from genome assembly GCA_949126835.1 of Anisus vortex. Taxonomy (NCBI): domain Eukaryota; kingdom Metazoa; phylum Mollusca; class Gastropoda; family Planorbidae; genus Anisus; species Anisus vortex. Next base: position 29,778,679 of record OX421507.1, read on the forward strand.
GGCTGTGCATAGTGCTGGCCACACAATTACCTAGTATGCCGTGGCCACAAAAACTGGTGAACGCTGCTTCATCGGACCTATGGATCAATTCGGTCCGACGGGTACTTTACTTACTATGCTGCATCTTCTGCCTCTTTGGCAAGCCTGTCTACAAATTTCCTTTTGTCTATCTTGATGTTTTCTTTACAGTCCTATTGACTTCTGCATACTCTCTTTGGGACTTGTTTTTTTGTGCACGTGTACGGCTAGTGTTCAATTCTGCCTTCTTCCTTTTCCTCTCTTCTATTGCCTTCAGTGTCTCCGCTGTTATCCTTTCTTTGTGCCCATGTTTCCTGCTCCCCAAAACTTCTTGACATGTTGACTGGACTGCTTTCTTTACTCCTTTCCACTTTCCATCAATGGACTCTTCGTCTAACATTCCACATAAGACTTGAAACTTGTTAGAAAGAGTGATTTTGAACTAATCCTGTTTCTGCTTGTTGTTCAGGAGGGAAGTGTTGCAGTTCAATCTATGTGATGTCTGCTATATGTGGTGCCTTTTCAGTTTTAATTTTAACCGGGCCACTAGGAGATGGTGGTCTGGGGCAGTGTCAGCTCCTCTCTTGACACGCACATCTTGGAGAGATCGCCTGAATTTCTTCCCAATACACACATGGTCTATTTGGTTTGTCGTTCGGAGGTCAGGGGAGACCCATGTAGCCTTGTGTATACTCTTGTGCTGGAAGTAACTCCCGCCTATGGCTAGATTGGTAGTGGCGCATAGGTCAGCAAATCTTTCTCCGTTGTCGTTCATTTCACCCATTCCTTGCTACCCCATGGTCCCTTCATAGCCTGTGTTGTCGCCACTAATCTTGGTATTGAAGTCCCCCATGAGGATGATGATGTTCTTCCTGGGACGACCCTGGACCACAGCTAGAATTCTGTCATAAAAGGCATCCTTGTCCTCCTCTTCACTTTCATTGGTTGGTGCGTAGCACTGGACGACCTCTAGGTTGATGCTTCGCTTCTTTGTTCGGAAGGATGCTGTCAGGATTCTGGGCCTATGGGCCTCCCATCCGATGAGTGCTCTTTGGGCTGTCTTTGATTTTGGGAAGGGTACCCTAGCCTTTGTGGTTCCACCCACTTCCTGCAAGGCAGCAGGTTCTAATTTTGGTCCGCCCTGGGTATTTGATTTCCCCGGTAACTACCTGATCTGGTGGGCATTCCCCTATCCGCCACCCGGGGAGGCGTCCAATGGGAGATCAGAAACTCCACACGAGAATCATTGTTATAATTTTATAATAATCCTATATTTTAAAAATTACATGAGAAACAAACTTGCCAGTATAAAGCAAATGAGGAATCCAAGAGTAGTCCCTTTTGTCATTATTAGTTAGTTCTTCAGGTTTTAAGTTGAACTGTTTCTCCATTTCCTTTGTTATGTTTTTTTTCTTTTTTAAGTTAAGGCCAATAGTTCAGTATACACATGAGGTATTAGTTCAGGCTAATAGTTCAGTATATACATGAGGTATTAGTTCAGGCTAATAGTTCAGTATACACATGATGTATTAGTTCAGGCTAATAGTTCAGTATACACATGATGTATTAGTTCAGGCTAATAGTTCAGTATACACATGATGTATTAGTTCAGGCTAATAGTTCAGTATACACATGATGTATTAGTTCAGGCTAATAGTTCAGTATACACATGATGTATTAGTTCAGGCTAATAGTTCAGTATATACATGATGTATTAGTTCAGGCTAATAGTTCAGTATACACATGATGTATTAGTTCAGGCTAATAGTTCAGTATATACATGATGTATTAGTTCAGGCTAATAGTTCAGTATACACATGATGTATTAGTTCAGGCTAATAGTTCAGTATACACATGATGTATTAGTTCAGGCTAATAGTTCAGTATACACATGATGTATTAGTTCAGGCTAATAGTTCAGTATACACATGATGTATTAGTTCAGGCTAATAGTTCAGTATACATATGATGTATTAGTTCAGGCTAATAGTTCAGTATACATATGATGTATTAGTTCAGGCTAATAGTTCAGTATACATATGATGTATTAGTTCACGCTAATAGTCTGTGACTGGCTTTTTCTAGATGTTCTCCATTAGGCCACTCTATGAGAATGCCAGCTCCTCCATTTTTTCTTTCTTTTTCTGATGACCCATCAGTGTAGACTCTGATCCAGGAATTTTGGGTGCATTGTTCTCTAATGATGTTGTTTACAGCTTCTTATAGTATTTCGGGTGTGTAGTCAGATTTTTTCCCTATGTTGCTTAGTTCGTCTCTGATTTTTAGAGGAGGGCTTGGGTCCCAGGGGGGGAAGTGGCTGTGAGGTTGGGTAGGTTCATTTGCAATGTTTTATATTTTATATTTACTTTTTAGATGTTTGGCTTCTTGTATAAAATTGGATCTTTGAAGTCTTTTTGTTGAGGAGGTTTTGAGTAGCTTGGGTTTTAGAGGGTGATGTCCTGATGCTTCTAATTTGGTGAAATGTGTTAGGATTTTGCTTTCTCGTCTAGCTTCCATAGAGCTTAGGTTAATTGCATCCTCCATTGCTCTGATTGGGGTAGTTTTCATTGCTCCTGTTATGATTCGAAGCCCTAGGTTTTGAACTTTGTCTATTTTTTGAAGGTTTGATTGGGCTGCTGAACCCACATAGTGTGGCTCCATACGCTAGGGTAGGCCTTATATAACTGGTGTATGTTTTTTTCAGGATAGAGTGATTTGCACCCCAGTCTGAGCCAGCAAGTTTTTTCATCAACGCTAGTCTTTGAATTCCCTTTTTCTGTGAGTTTTCTATTTGATTTTTCCAGGTTAGTCTTGGGTCAAACGTAACTTCTAGATATGTGGGATTGTCATTTTTTTCAAGGATTGTTTTGTCTAAGGTCAGTTTGAGGCTTTGTACTTTGGTAGACAGAGAGAAAATTGAGTATGTAGTCTTTTTTGAGTTTGTGGTCATTCCCCATTCTTTGGACCATAGGTTGAGGTTGTTTAGTGCATCTTGTAGCCTAAATTTTGAGGTGCCAATATATTCTTCTGTGCTTATTAGAGCAAGGTGGATGACAGTACACCTCCCTGGGGGACTCCATTTTGGATTGTTGCCATGTTGCTCCTTTTTCCTTGCATGTTGTATAGAGCTTTGCGATTTGTTAGGTATACTGTTATCCAGTTTAACATTTTGTGGGATATATGGTTGTTTAATAGCTTTAGGATCAGACCTTCTTTCCAGACCTTATTGAATGCTTTTTCTAGGTCGATCCAGACAATGGTTGTTGGTTTCTTTTCCTGGAAGCCATCTTCTATTTCTTGGGCTATGTAAGCTATTTGGTCTTCTGTTGATCGACATTTCCTGAATTCTGCTTGTTCGTCTGCCAGTAAATTTTCAGATTCAAGAAGCCATGTGAGCCTATTGTTGACCATTCTTTCCATTAGTTTGCAGACGCAACTGGTTAAACTTATTGGGCGGTAGCTGTCAACTTGGTTTCTTGGTTTACCATGCTTTAGTATAGGGATCATGATTGCTTTTTTCCAGATAGTTGGAAATTTTCCTGACTTCCAGATAGCATTGAATATCTGCAGTAGTTTTTTCTTTGCCAGAGGTCCTAAATGAATAAGCATATCATTTGAGATCTTGTCTGATCCTGGAGCTTGTTTGGGTTTGAGGAGTTTCAAAGAGTCATCAAACTCTTTCATTCTGAGATTTGCTGTCATTCCATGAGAGTGTGGTGTGGACATTTTTGGAGCTTTCTCCGTGTGGTCTTTGACTTCTCTGGCTCTTTTTTTTTGCCGATACTAATATTTCCTACGCTGCTAAAGCGGTTTATGAATTTTTGTGCCGCTTCGCTGCCTGTGAGCTTTTTTTGGTCTGCGTCTAGGACTATTGGCGAAGATTGGTTCTCCTCTTGGTTCAGACTTTTGGCAATTTTCCACAGCTTATGTCCATCTCTGTCTACATTTAGGTTTTCTATCTTTTCATGCCAGCTCTTCCTTATTGAAGAGAGATATTCCTTTCTGAAGATTGCGTTTAAAGCTTTTAGTTGTATATTATTTTCTATAGTTGGGGATTTTAATGCTAGGTTTCTTGCTTTGATGGTTTCATTGTGGAGGAGTTCCAAGTGTTTGGACCAGTTCGGTATATAATTTTTCCTGGCTTCTCTTGGGATAGATTCCTTAGCTGCTCTAGGAGGGCTCTAGAGAATTCAGCGTAGGATTTGTTTATCCGATTTTTTTTGCCATTGATGTGTGTCTCATAGACATCTGTTAAGTGTACATAGAGGTTCCATTAATGTGCGTCTCATAGACATCTGTTTCACTGTTAAGTGTACATAGAGGTTCCATTAATGTGTGTCTCATAGACATCTGTTTCACTGTTAAGTGTACATAGAGGTTCCATTAATGTGTGTCTCATAGACATCTGTTAAGTGTACATAGAGGTTCCATTGATGTGTGTCTCATAGACATCTGTTAAGTGTACATAGAGGTTCCATTGATGTGTGTCTCATAGACATCTGTTAAGTGTACATAGAGGTTCCATTGATGTGTGTCACATAGACATCTGTTTCACTGTTAAGTGTACATAGAGGTTCCATTGATGTGTGTCACATAGACATCTGTTTCACTGTTAAGTGTACATAGAGGTTCCATTGATGTGTGTCACATAGACATCTGTTAAGTGTACATAGAGGTTCCATTGATGTGTGTCACATAGACATCTGTTTCACTGTTAAGTGTACATAGAGGTTCCATTGATGTGTGTCACATAGACATCTGTTTCACTGTTAAGTGTACATAGAGGTTCCATTGATGTGTGTCACATATACATCTGTTAAGTGTACATAGAGGTTCCATTGATGTGTGTCTCATAGACATCTGTTAAGTGTACATAGAGGTTCCATTGATGTGTGTCACATAGACATCTGTTAAGTGTACATAGAGGTTTCATTGATGTGTGTCTCATAGACATCTGTTAAGTGTACATAGAGGTTTCATTGATGTGTGTCACATAGACATCTGTTAAGTGTACATAGAGGTTTCATTGATGTGTGTCTCATAGACATCTGTTAAGTGTACATAGAGGTTCCATTGATGTGTGTCTCATAGACATCTGTTAAGTGTACATAGAGGTTCCATTGATGTGTGTCTCATAGACATCTGTTAAGTGTACATAGAGGTTCCATTGATGTGTGTCACATAGACATCTGTTAAGTGTACATAGAGGTTTCATTGATGTGTGTCACATAGACGTCTGTTAAGTGTACATAGAGGTTCCATTGATGTGTGTCACATAGACATCTGTTAAGTGTACATAGAGGTTCCATTGATGTGTGTCTCATAGACATCTGTTAAGTGTACATAGAGGTTCCATTGATGTGTGTCACTTAGACATCTGTTAAGTGTACATAGAGGTTCCATTGATGTGTGTCACATAGACATCTGTTAAGTGTACATAGAGGTTTCATTGATGTGTGTCACATAGACATCTGTTAAGTGTACATAGAGGTTCCATTAATGTGTGTCTCATAGACATCTGTTAAGTGTACATAGAGGTTCCATTGATGTGTGTCACATAGACATCTGTTAAGTGTACATAGAGGTTCCATTGATGTGTGTCACATAGACATCTGTTAAGTGTACATAGAGGTTTCATTGATGTGTGTCACATAGACATCTGTTAAGTGTACATAGAGGTTCCATTAATGTGTGTCTCATAGACATCTGTTAAGTGTACATAGAGGTTCCATTGATGTGTGTCACATAGACATCTGTTAAGTGTACATAGAGGTTCCATTGATGTGTGTCTCATAGACATCTGTTAAGTGTACATAGAGGTTCCATTGATGTGTGTCACATAGACATCTGTTAAGTGTACATAGAGGTTTCATTGATGTGTGTCACATAGACGTCTGTTAAGTGTACATAGAGGTTCCATTGATGTGTGTCACATAGACATCTGTTAAGTGTACATAGAGGTTCCATTGATGTGTGTCTCATAGACATCTGTTAAGTGTACATAGAGGTTCCATTGATGTGTGTCACATAGACATCTGTTAAGTGTACATAGAGGTTCCATTGATGTGTGTCACATAGACATCTGTTAAGTGTACATAGAGGTTTCATTGATGTGTGTCACATAGACATCTGTTAAGTGTACATAGAGGTTCCATTGATGTGTGTCACATAGACATCTGTTAAGTGTACATAGAGGTTCCATTGATGTGTGTCACATAGACATCTGTTAAGTGTACATAGAGGTTCCATTGATGTGTGTCACATAGACATCTGTTAAGTGTACATAGAGGTTCCATTGATGTGTGTCACATAGACATCTGTTAAGTGTACATAGAGGTTCCATTGATGTGTGTCACATAGACATCTGTTAAGTGTACATAGAGGTTCCAATTTGCTTTCTTGTGGTTCCATCTGGGAAGGGTGGGGTTTTCTATGGGCAGGTGAGTGGTTTCTATTTGGATGAGAATGGGTCTGTGGTCAATAGTGGCTAGTTGGTCAGCGACTTCTCTTTTACTTCCTTTGGATATTGTATTGGTAGCAAAGGCTAAGTCTGGTGCTGATGAAGTCATCCATGATCTGGAGTAAAAGGTGGGTGGGTCTTCTGGTTGACTGTTTTCGGCTTGCCACTCCTCAATTTCTTCTCCCCTGGCACTGAGGTCTGGATATCCCCAGCTCTGGGAGCGGCTGTTCATATAACCCAGTATTAGACACTCTTCATTTATTGGGATTTGAATTCTGCCAAGTTCTAGCTCTTTGTCTGGTGGGCAGTAGCAATTGATTACATTAAGGTCTCCCCCTGGTAGGATCAGCTTGGTCCCCATTATTTCAGATTGCGTGGAGCTTGGTATGATGATATCTGAGGTAGATATGTTGTTTTTGATGAGAGTAAGTATTCCCCCTTTAGATCTGTTTTCCCTGTCTTGTCTTAAGCATGTGTAGCCTCTAATTGAGAAACGCAGATTGCTGTTGAGGTGAGTTTCTTGGATGCATGCCACATCTACTTTATTTTCATGGAGGAAGATCTTTAAGGCTTCTTTTTTCTTTTGGATGCCCTCTGCATTCCATTGGAGAAAGACTAAATTGTGTTTTGTTTTCCCCTAAATGTTCTTGTCAGTAGGGTTTACTTCCTTTTCTCTGCTCCTGACTTCACAAGCAGAGGAGGAAGAACCACCAGTTCGCTTGGGTGGGCTCCTTCGAGGCGGAGAGCCAGGCTCCCCACCTGTACGGCGGGATTCCACAGGCAGGACGCCACAACTATATGTATTATTATCTATTTCCTCCATCATTTTGAGGTTTGCGCGCCGACGTGTTTTGTGCCAGTTGGCCTGTGGTCTCCGACTTCAGCCTGCTTTTCTTTCTGGATGTGCTTCCATAGCCTTTGATCAGCCAAGATCGTCTGCAAGGCGGCAGTTGATTTATTTTTAGAGTTTTCTCTCCTAGATGATTGCTATCTCTAGCTAACGGCCTCATCTGTCCGGGTTTAGAGTTTGAGCGCTCTATGTTCGCTTTTTGCAGTCATTTCCTTGGGTTTTTTAAGCATTTTTTAAAGAGTATCCTTATCACGGTATACCCCACCTCACCCTCCATGACAGCAAACCCGTTGGTCCGCGGCCGCTTATTCAGTATTCATGGCTAACCCTTATATCTAAAGGTCATTCCCCTATCCGCCACCTGGGGGCGCGCTAGGTAGGAGATGATAGCTCCCTCAAGTTAAAATCTCATATTTATCTATGTTTTTTCAAACGGTAACAAACATTAATTCAAAGGATTACCTGTCAATGGTTGTAATTATGTTCATAGCATAATAGTATATAATTGATATAAACGTGGATTTTTAAAAATACTTCTTATAGTTTGTACTTAGCAATTTTTTGTCCTTTTTTTTACTAGAAAAATTTCATTTTTTTATTTAATTTTTACTAATATTTTGTCTTTTTTTATTATTTACACAAAGAATTTCAGAACAAAACATATTTATTTAGATTCAGTATTTATTCATCTTTATTTTGATATAACATTAAAATATTTTTTTAAGACATATGCATTCTGTCTAAAAAAAAAAACTCCTGCAGAACCTAAAATAAACTACGGACAGAAAGGGTTAAAAGCACTCTAAGCTTACATTATGATTGATTATTATTAAATTATTACAGGGTTCGTACAGCTCCTGCAAACTCCTTGAAACTCCTTGAAAACAAAAAGTTGTGTTCCAGGACCTTAAAACTCCTGGAAAAACTGGATTTAGTCCTGGGAAAATACCAAAAACTCTTTATTAATTATTTAAAAAATAATAATCATAATCACTGCTCTTAGATTGTACTTTCACTTTTCCAGAAATCCCTATTGGAGTTAGCCCGCTTTGCAGCTTTCTATTTCCGTGCGCAAACGTTGATGACACCAGTGATGCCACCACTCCTTGTTTTTTTACTAGATCTTGTTTTTTTTAAATCAAAACTTGGGATGCTATAAAAGTCCCCGTAATGCCGTAAAACAACAAAAGAAAAAGCTGTATAGCGAGATGTGTTTTTTTTTTTAAAGAGCTTAGCTTGGCTTTTCAAAAAATTACTCCTGAAAAACTTCTGGAACACTCCTGGAAAACTCCTGGAATTTTTAGGCAATTTTTCTGTACGAACCCTGTTATTATTACTCAATGAATGTTTAAAAATGTTGTTAGCTGGAAAGCGTTGGGGAGGGGGGCCTAAAGGCTTTGCGGCTGTGAGATTACCCTGTTTTAGACATATAGACCCAGTCTCAAAATGTGCAATTTTGTTCTAGTATTGTTTTTGATTTATTGAATGTAGTGTCTATGAGACAGGCTGGAATATTTAGATAGCAATTATCAGATTTTCTTTCTCTTTTTATACTTTCATTAAATTAAAAGATAACGCCAATAGAAAAAACTGTACAATAACTTTAATTAGCAATAAAAATATTTCTTGAATTTTGCCAATCTTTTAATTAAGATTTTGCTTCAGACTGTTATTATGTTATGATGTTATTATGGTAAGATAAATGCCCTTTTTTTTTTAATCCAATCCTTTTTTTTTTAGAATTGTCACGGTTGAGAGAACCCATACACCCATTTGTTGGCCTCCTTTTTATTATTTTTTGTTAAAGTTCCAGAATGACTGTTGCATTTCAGTTGAAAAATTAATCCCAACTGTAATTAAATGTAATAAAAATATGCCTGTTTGTAATCAAGAGAAACACAGTAAGGCCTAAATAACAGGGTTCTAGGAGCTATCACAATAGACAGATGACATTCTACACCAACTTACTTCTCTATGTTACAATGATAGAAAAGTTAGGGACTGGTAGTATGGAGGAGGGGGGGGGGACTGTGAGAGATTCATTTCACAGATGGCTGCTCTAAGCTGTATTGGATTCTTTCAACACAACCCTGGTGTCCCCTGCTTTCACCTCCCACACTCCACTATAACCTACAATGTGACAATAAGCCTTTATTGGTGAATACGTTGTTGGGTGGATTTCAAGCCATAAAAATTGCGCAGGTAAAAAAAACAACTGAAAAAACAACTAAAGTTAGCAGTACACTGAGAGATGTGACCTTTAAAACTTGTTCAGCATTTGTTGGTACAATAGATTAATTAATTTACAACGTTACAAATAAATAATCTGTAAGTTATGTTTGTGTTTGATTTTGTTAATTAATAATTCAACAAATATAAATTACCTGTATTTTTGTGTTTTTCTGTGTTGATTTATAACTCAACACACAATGGATCTTTAACTTAGGTTTGTGTTTTTTTCTGTGTTGATAAAGACTGATCTTTATTCTGGGTCTTTATATATTTTTCAGTGAGCTCGTCAATATTTTTATATTAGGTCGGTTAATTGTTTGCCACATTTATTTGCTTGGTCCTTTGTTTGTAAAGTTTATAATTATTAATTTAGCTTTATGTTTTTTAGCCTAGAGATTATATCCGTGTTCTTAGTAGTTTGTTCCTCAATGTTAAAAGCGCTCTGAGCTTAGATTATGTTTGTTGGCAGCACTATACGATATATAATTATTATTATGTTTACAAAGATTGCATTATTAGTATTTGCACAGATAATAATTTGTCTACTGGGTTGTTCATTAGAGTCTGATCATTCTAGTACTGGATTATAATTCAGATAACTCCTTCATAATTGAAAGAATCATCTCCCCTTATTATTGTTGTGTCTTCTATGATTGTCATGAAAATGTAATTCCACTGTTTACATGAGGAAAACCCATTCTGTTTAATTCCAGCTGCTGACATCAGTGTACCTTTAAAGAACAGCTTTATCCACACTGGTCATGGCGACATTGCTGGTAGCAACTGGGGAGACCCATCACAGATTGATGAGTAAGTTGCTAGATGTTCATGTTCTCATCTTTAACATCATACCAGGCACTGTCATTGCTGATTAACCATGCTTTTGGTGTACTTACTGCCCTATGGACTTTTTCTGTTTTTCTCTTTGTGAAAGGCACATGGCAAAATCTAGGGTAGTCTGATCCAGAAGAAAAATGCAAATAAACAAAATAATACTCTCTCTCTCTCAATATATATATAGTAGACTGTGTGTGTTTGATGTAAAAAATACTATCTCTCTCTATATATATAGTAGACTGTGTGTGTTTGATGTCAAATAATACTATCTCTCTCTCTATGTATATATAGTAGACTGTGTGTTTGATGTAAAATAATACTATCTCTCTCTATATATATATCTATAGTAGACTGTGTGTGTTTGATGTAAAATAATACTATCTCTCTCTATATATATAAAGTAGACTGTGTGTGTTTGATGTAAAATAATACTATCTCTCTCTCTATATATATAAAGTAGACTGCGTGTGTGGATTCAGATCCCTATTGGTTAATTTTAAGATGTGTGACCTTATTGTCTCATAAATTACTTTTTGCAATCTCGCTTACAGCATGTCTCCTTCCTAGTTGGGTGGTTAGCGTATCCCACTGCCATGCAAGCGACCTGGGTTCGATTCCCCACTGATAACTTTTCCATTAATATTACTTTTTTTAAATGATTGTAAAGAATTTCAGGACATAAAGCTTTCCTAAAATATTTTCAGTAAGTAAAATATAATAATTATATTTTAGACGCATGCGGGAGACAGGTGTTTTCAAATCTCAGACAGGGGTAATGATCACTTTTTTTTTTTTAAACCCGATTACCATATTTATTTTAAATTACTTTCTTAAATGTTTTCAGTAAAACAATAATAATATTTTAACATTATTATAGCGTTCTGTTCATTGTAGTCTTTTAAATTTGTATCTGTGGCTATAGGCCTATGTAAATTTTTCCATGGGCAACGCCAGAGAATTTAGATTAACTAAATTCCCTTTTTGAAAGCTTTCCTAAAATGTTTTTTTTTTGCCATTTTCACTTTCAGAGTATACCTTAGAAATCCAATGGACCCACCAGATTTGTTTGAAGAAGATAAAGGGCTAGCCAATCAACTGCGCTCAAAAAGTAATCCAATTAAACTTGTATAGTTTATCTGCCAACATAGAGTACCGTAATGCATTAAAATTCCTTGTCTTTTATACATGTTATTGTATTTTCACTTGTATAGTTTATCTGCCAGCATTGAGCAGTGCATAAACACTCCTTTATTTCGTCTTACCCAATTCAGACTCTTTGAGAATAAAATAATAAGAGTCAAGTTCTTGACAGAGTTCTCTGTGACATAGATGATATAGATGATATAGATGATATAGATGATATAGATGATATAGATGACATAGATGATATAGATGATAAACCAGTTGAAGTGGTTGAAGTGGTTATCTTTTGCATTTTTTTTAAAAACAGCACTTTTGACTTTTGGCAAAACAAAATTAAAAGGATTTGTGATGGCTAAACAAGAGGCAATTTTTTCTAGTAAATATACAGAACTAATATACAGAGTGGTAGGCATGTCTGAATTAGATTTGTGAATTTGGTCGAAAGTTTCAAAACTTTCTCATATTTAGATATTATGTTGAAACATAAATCTGAAAATTCACCTGTATTTCATGTGAGTATTGTTTCTTTCTCTGTCAGTCCACTCTAGTAGTTTCCAGTTCAACTACAGTAAACTTAAAGCAGAACCTGAACAAAAGCGCCCAACCTCGGATCCTGTCAGACAGCGAGCTCAGTCACAGCGTCAACCCAGCACCAGTCAGAAAAAGCAGCAGACAAAGAGAGCTGTAGCTATTCCAGTTGGGAATGAAAGCCAATCAGCTGTTGCACATACTAGGTAACTCTACTGTGGAGTATGTTTGTATGCCAGCGTAGAATGCCTCTTAAGATATTTTTGTTTTGTCTGAGTAAGTCAGATATATGCCTCAAATTGTCTAGTATAGTGGAAGATATAAGTCAGATATATGCCTCAAATTGTCTAGTATAGTGGAAGATATAAGTCAGATATATGCCTCAAATTGTCTAGTAAAGTGGAAGATATAAGTCAGATATATGCCTCAAATGGTCTAGTATAGTGGAAGATATAAGTCAGATATATGCCTCAAATTGTCTAGTATAGTGGAAGATATAAGTCAGATATATGCCTCAAATTGTCTAGTATAGTGGAAGATATAAGTCAGATATATGCCTCAAATTGTCTAGTATAGTGGAAGATATAAGTCAGATATATGCCTCAAATTGTCTAGTATAGTGGAAGATATAAGTCAGATATATGCCTCAAATTGTCTAGTATAGTGGAAGATATAAGTCAGATATATGCCTCAAATTGTCTAGTATAGTGGAAGATATAAGTCAGATATATGCCTCAAATTGTCTAGTATAGTGGAAGATATAAGTCAGATATATGCCTCAAATTGTCTAGTATAGTGGAAGATATAAGTCAGATATATGCCTCAAATTGTCTAGTATAGTGGAAGATATAAGTCAGATATATGCCTCAATTGTCTAGTATAGTGGAAGATATAAGTCAGATATATGCCTCAATTGTCTAGTATAGTGGAAGATATAAGTCAGATATATGCCTCAATTGTCTAGTATAGTGGAAGATATAAGTCAGATATATGCCTCAAATTGTCTAGTATAGTGGAAGATATAAGTCAGATATATGTCTCAAATTGTCTAGTATAGTGGAAGATATAAGTCAGATATATGCCTCAATTGTCTAGTATAGTGGAAGATATAAGTCAGATATATGCCTCAAATTGTCTAGTATAGTGGAAGATATAAGTCAGATATATGCCTCAAATTGTCTAGTATAGTGGAAGATATAAGTCAGATATATGCCTCAAATTGTCTAGTATAGTGGAAGATATAAGTCAGATATATGCCTCAAATTGTCTAGTATAGTGGAAGATATAAGTCAGATATATGCCTCAAATGGTCTAGTATAGTGGAAGATATAAGTCAGATATATGCCTCAAATGGTCTAGTATAGTGGAAGATATAAGTCAGATATATGCCTCAAATGGTCTAGTATAGTGGAAGATATAAGTCAGATATATGCCTCAAATGGTCTAGTATAGTGGAAGATATAAGTCAGTTATATGCCTCAAATGGTCTAGTATAGTGGAAGATATAGTATAGAAATACACAAATATTGTAAGTAAAAATAAAGTATGCCATCTGACCAAATTTATCCATAAGGCTGGTGAAGTACTTAGTAGCGTTCACCAGTTTCTGCGGCCACTGCATACTAGAGGATTGTGTGGCCAGCTCAATGCCCAGCAGCCTTCACGTTGTCCCAACTTAGGTCAGGAACTTGTCAGAGCTGGGTAGACTCAGGGACACCCTTCAGACCTTGGATTGAATTCTAGCCTTCACCAGGATTTGAACTCAGGGCCTTTAGTATACCAGACGAATGTGCTGCCGCTTGGCCACCATTGCCCCACCAATATTGCAGTATCATTTAGACTCATATCGTTGTTGGTTATGCAACATAGTTTTAGTGTACTGGTCAAGTTCAAATAGTAAAATTGTCATTAATTTGAAAGCTGACACAGCGGTCCACAGCTTGATAAATTTAATATGATCATCAGGTTTAAAAACTTGTGTATTGAATTAAAAACTTGTTAGTTGGGTTATAAATGTGTGTATTGGGTTTAAAAACTTGAATACATTTGTGTATAAATCACCAGAATAAAACAAATTATTTCTTGAGTAAATATTAGCTTTATTGACTAAAATGTCCTAATTTGTTTCCCTGTATTACAGTGTTGAAATGAAACAACAGAACAAGTCTGATGCACCTCTCATTGACTTGGCTACATCCCCCAAGGTGACAAGTCAAGATGGAGCCAAGGAAGCATCCAACTTGGACATCTTTGATTCCCTGTGCATCGCCACTGAGCAGCTCTATGGCAACATAAACCTCCCAGAGCCCCTGTTCAGCACAAAGGAGCCCGACCCATTTGACGTAAATGCCCGCTTTCATGCCCTGCCCAATGGTGCAGTTAACTGGGGCAGCAGCAGGGAGAGCATGAGTAGTGCTCCAAGTTACTCCTCTGCCCCAGAAAGCAATAAAATCCTGACTAGAGAAGGGAATAAATCCAGTTCATCTTTACAGTTGACAAGCAGGTCTTCGTTTCCCCAGCTGAGCAAGGATAATTATACAGTTGGAGGACAAGCTGTTCCTCAAAATAAACCACAAACTGCTTCTCACTATAATGGGCAGTCTCCATTTAGTTTCTTGTCTCAGACCAGCACTGTGACCAGCACTAACAGTGACAAAACCAAAGATTCAGCTTTCACATCTGTGTCTGCTGCTGTAGGTGGTGGAGGGGAGCTCCTTTACTGTGAGCCACCCTGTGAAGATCAATCTTACTCATCACCTGTAAGTGCAACCAACAGGTTTAGTTCCCCTTCTGTAGGAAGACCACATGGTGCAAGCATGAAGACAGTTCATTTTGAGAGAAATATTCAATTACAACCAGCTGCTGGCCTGGACCCAGCTTTCCGACAACATTTACAAAATGTAGTACAAGCCAGTGCTGTCCAGTTGTCCAGTAGCAAAATCTTACCACCACAGCAACAGTCTCGGCAGGTCCTTCAAATAGAGGACACCAACAGCTCTCAACTCCCAGTGAGAAATCCTTTTCATCAACAGCCATCAAGTGCACTGTCGCACAACGTTGTGAAACCCACTGCAAAAATGAGCCAGCCTGATCCTGAGAAAATAAAAACTGAGAAAGCTTTTGACTGGTTGAATGAAGCCTTGAATCTAACCATCCAGGCCAAGAAGATTATCACCAAAGACTTCCAGCTAGAAAGGGAGACAGGCCAAATAGATCAGCAGAATGCAGCACCTGCCAAGTCGGACTCATTGCCACAGAATAACATGAAAGGTAATGGAGCCTGCTCAACAAAATCTGTTTTAACTGGTGAGAAAACTCCCAAGGCGATGGCTCCATTGAGTATTCCTTTATATGATGATGTCCCTGGTAATGAAGGGTTCCAATCAAGTCAGTACAGCAACATGGCTAGTCAGCAGAATATTTACCAAAACAAAATGGCTTCCTTTCTAGGCAACACCATGAGTACAGCAGATGTGATGTCTACAGCAGATGTGATGTCTACAGCAGAGAGTTTTGCTGATAGTGATTCTACTTGGGATGATGAGTTGGATGAAGATGATTTCAGGGATGATGTTATGAAAGAATTGAACTCTGACCATGTCCAGTCCCCTTCTAGCAAACCACCTCCTCTACCTCCCAGAACTTACCAGGCTGGTCTACACAACAGTAGGGCCAAGACAGTCTCTGAGAAACCATACATCCTGCCTTTGAAACAAGATGGCCACCAGCTGAGTCATACACACTACTTCCTTATCCCCTCGATAAATGAACAGGATTCCTCGTACAAGAGGGAGAAGTCCCCTCCCCAGAGAACAACTGCCACAGTGAAACCCTTCCTGGTGAACACGGCTTTTGACATGAGTGATGAGCGCAGCCATTTCAGAGACTATCAGAATGTCAGTGGACTGGTGAGGCCAGATGTAATCCACAGGTCACTGTCCAACATGTCCAGCTCCTCCTCTAAATCAAGTGCTGGAAGCTGCGGCCTGGGTGAGTCACCGCCAAGGTCACATCAGCATTACTACAGGTCGCAGTCCTCGCCATCCAAACCACGGCCCATCCTGTCCCAAAGAAGCGGCAACACGGGTGGTGATGGCCGCCTCATGGGATCCTCTCCGCAAGACCGCATTGCCCTTGTGCAGAGCCGCGTCATCGGGGTCACAGACGACGAATGCTATACTGCCCTCTCAACCACGCACTGGGACGTGGAGAGCGCTATAAAATATCTGAAAGTGGAACAGCTGTTTCGTATGGGCGTGGCCCCTAGGGCAACTTGCCACAGACTTTTGGAAACTCTGAACTGGAACCTGGAACTAGCCAGTTCTGTAATCATTGATGAAGTTAACAATATGAAAAAAGGACGCATTGAAAGTACAGTCTGATCAAAAAGATATTTTTGTGACGCATGATACTTGATAAAAGTACAGTGATATATTTCTTATAGTCATGTATACATTTGTAACGGGTACACAATATTAGATGTAGTTAGAGTTTTTATGTATAATTTAGTTGGCTTAATGTATTTGTAATAGAAATCTTTGACTCATTAATACAAAAACTCACATTTATGGCACTACCAAATTATTGGGGATGTTGTTTTAAAAATGGTGAAGAATTAAAAGGTTTAAAATACAGACTTGTATTATCTGTCCATTCAAAAAAGTCTTCTATAGAAAAACTATGTACAGTTAGAAAAGTAAAAATAATTTGGTACATCTGTCCATCAAGTTGTAGAAATCTTAAACATTAATGAGCTGGTTAAATGAATGTAATAAGACCAGAAACTCCCATTGACTAAGAAGAAAGATGAGGTCTCTTAGTGCCCAGAACGCCAAACACGCTTCTTCCCCATTCTTTATGAAGATACACCTGTCTAAAGTGATCACATCATCTTTTCTAATGGCAACCACTGGCACATTTGGTTGATTTCCCATGAGTCATTGATTGCATAACGGAAAATGGGTTTAGCAGGACTTCCTTGGAAGACCTGAAGACACAAAGCAATCTCCTACTGGGATCCCAGGATACACACATCCTTGTGGCATGTGTAATAAGACCAGTCACCAGTAAACAATAGATTGTTGGTGTTTTTTAGGGACACTAAACTGTGTTTTTTTCTTTGTGTTTATGTGACATCTCTATTCTATTATTTATAAATTAAATTTTACTTCTGGAATTCATTTGTACAAAAAGAGTTTTATAAACTTATCATTGATGTATTATGAGCAGATATTTTTTGTAATGCTTCTTAGAATATTCTTATTAGAATTTCAACATCATTTTTGTTCATGGCTTGCCTAGTTTTATAGTAGAAAAGATACAAAATCTAAAATTTTTGGGAACTTTTAGTTGAAATAATATGGAATATGTTAAGTAATACAAGAGAAAGTCATGATATGTGGTTGGTGATTCGGCTACATGATGTATGGTTGTTATAAGGGCTACATGATGTGTGGTTGGTTATAGGGCTACATGTGTGGTTGGTATTAGGGCTACATGATGTGTGATTGGATATAGAGCTACATGTGTGGTTGGTATTAGGGCTACATGATGTCTGGTTGTTATAAGGGCTACATGATATGTGGTTGGTTATAGGGCTACATGTGTGGTTGGTATTAGGGCTACATGATGTGTGATTGGATATAGAGCTACATGTGTGGTTGGTATTAGGGCTACATGCCTGGTTGGTATTAGGGCTACATGCCTGGTTGGTATTAGGGCTACATGTCTAGTTGGTATTCGGTCTACATGCGTGGTTTGTATAAGGGCTACATGATGTCTGGTTTGTATTAGGGCTACATTGAAATTTCTCAAAATCAGGTTTCAGACAGGAGGGGGGGGGGGGGGCTACAGTATAACACACATAGCTAAGAGATTATTTCTACCATTTTAAAATGGTTCTCACCATTGAATTCAGCATTCAAATTACTCAAAGGATAACTAAGTAACTGGAACTGACTCTAGTGCACAATGCAACTCAATTCCTAGTGGAGGGACACAATTTCTATTTATTATATTATCTTGGAAAATGACTGGGTGTTTGTCTCCTCCTCTCATTGTCTGTTGGTTGTTTTTTCAAACTTGTGATATTGTCAATGATGAATTGATGGCCTTAGAAAGGAGAAGAAAACAAAAAAAGTAAGGTATCTTTGTTTTCTTAGGAAGTGCTCTTCTAGTAAATTAAATCAGGATACAATATTCTTGCTTTATTAGCAAAAATGTGTGATTGTTTTTTTTATGGGCACAGAATTGTGTATTTCAACTGTTTATGGGCACAGAATTGTGTATTTCAACTGTTGGCTAAACTTGTGATTCTGTATGAAGTATTGTGAATATTGTTGTAACCATTTGGTTTGTATGTGATGTTTATTGTTATCATGGACTCATTGTGGCCTTGGAGCATATACTGATGTATTTGTTTTATATAAGTTTTAAAAAGTTGCTTTAATTCAATGTTGTTGTCTTTATTTCTTTCATAATATTTGTAATAGACACAGAATATTTTATTGTTGTAGAAATGAGTTTAAAATTGAGTTACCAACTGCTAGAACAAAAACTTGTTTGCAAATGATCTATCTACCTTTGGGTAGTTAGCCCTACAGCAAGGTTCTCAAACTCAGTAAGTCTTCAATGCTGCACGAGGACTGCCTACATAGACAATCTATGATACTATTGCAAGCATTTTGGTTCACATAACAAATTTTGACTTGAGAAAATGGCGTGTTGCTTCAACCCTTCATTTTATCATACAAATGGAGGGAAAAATCTTTTTTGCATTGTAAAGTAAAATCAGCTATGGAACTGCATCATTTTTCAGTTTAATAAATAAACTTTTTCATCGCTAAACTTTAAAGAAATACTTCCCAAAATGTCCACAACTGGGCCATCTATTTTCAGTTTGTCCATCTATCTTCAGTTTGTCCATCTAACTTCAGTTTGTCCATCTAACTTCAGTTTGTCCATCTATCTTCAGTTTGTCCATCTAACTTCAGTTTGTCCATCTAACTTCAGTTTGTCCATCTATTTTCAGTTTGTCCATCTAACTTCAGTTTGTCCATCTATTTTCAGTTTGTCCATCTAACTTCAGTTTGTCCATCTATCTTCAGTTTGTCCATCTATCTTCAGTTTGTCCATCTATCTTCAGTTTGTCCATCTAACTTCAGTTTGTCCATCTAACTTCAGTTTGTCCATCTAACTTCAGTTTGTCCATCTATCTTCAGTTTGTCCATCTAACTTCAGTTTGTCCATCTATCTTCAGTTTGTCCATCTATCTTCAGTTTGTCCATCTATCTTCAGTTTGTCCATCTATCTTCAGTTTGTCCATCTAACTTCAGTTTGTCCATCTAACTTCAGTTTGTCCATCCATCTTCAGTTTGTCCATCTAACTTCAGTTTATCCATCTATCTTCAGTTTGTCCATCTAACTTCAGTTTGTCCATCCATCTTCAGTTTGTCCATCTAACTTCAGTTCGTCCATCCATCTTCAGTTTGTCCATCTAACTTCAGTTTGTCCATCTATCTTCAGTTTGTCCATCTATCTTCAGTTTGTCCATCTATCTTCAGTTTGTCCATCTATCTTCAGTTTGTCCATCTATCTTCAGTTTGTCCATCTAACTTCAGTTTGTCCATCTAACTTCAGTTTGTCCATCTATCTTCAGTTTGTCCATCTATCTTCAGTTTGTCCATCTATCTTCAGTTTGTCCATCTATCTTCAGTTTGTCCATCTATCTTCAGTTTGTCCATCTAACTTCAGTTTGTCCATCTAACTTCAGTTTGTCCATCTATCTTCAGTTTGTCCATCTATCTTCAGTTTGTCCATCTATCTTCAGTTTGTCCATCTATCTTCAGTTTGTCCATCTAACTTCAGTTTGTCCATCTAACTTCAGTTTGTCCATCTATCTTCAGTTTGTCCATCTAACTTCAGTTTGTCCATCTATCTTCAGTTTGTCCATCTAACTTCAGTTTGTCCATCTATCTTCAGTTTGTCCATCTATTTTCAGTTTGTCCATCTATCTTCAGTTTGTCCATCTATCTTCAGTTTGTCCATCTATCTTCAGTTTGTCCATCTATCTGCAGTTTGTCCATCTATCTTCAGTTTGTCCATCTATCTTCAGTTTGTCCATCTATCTTCAGTTTGTCCATCTAACTTCAGTTTGTCCATCTAACTTCAGTTTGTCCATCTATCTTCAGTTTGTCTATCTAACTTCAGTTTGTCCATCTATCTTCAGTTTGTCCATCCATCTTCAGTTTGTCCATCTATCTTCAGTTTGTCCATCTATCTTCAGTTTGTATAAAGAAATTCACAAACTAACTCTTTTTTTAGCTCCTGGTTAAACATAGATTATTTCAACCACAATATCATTTGTAGAATTTTACTACATAGTGTTTCTTGATGCAAAATACAATGTATATAGTACAGTTTATTGCCAAAATACAATGTATATAGTACAGTTTATTACCATTCTTTCAATTACCCTGCTTTCTGAGAAAACATTGCACTATCTGCAAGCTGTATCTCTGACTGAAAGCATTTTTGCCCGGGTATCAAATATATACCTTCTAGCTGTTGTATTCTTCAATGGTAATAAAACATGAAATAGTATTTCACACATTGTACCATTGTCTAGGAGCTACTTATTTGAATTATTGCACATGCAAGCCATGTGATGAGACCCCTTGCCCTTCAGTATACACATGCACAAATTATATTATTACTACAAGTTCAGTATGAAGTCATAATAGTATCGTTTTTTTTTATAAATTTTTTTTTTAATTATGATTTTTATTGTTTTAAAGCTATTATTGGGCTCCGTGAAAATACACGTTTTCATTGGTTCATTTATTCTCACCTTTTTTAAAGAAATTAGATTTGTTAAGTGATAAAGGCTAACTTACCCTGTCATATGAGTGTGTTGGTTTTAACTCCCCTGTATGTATGTATATTTGATAACAGTCACTTGACAAAAACCCAAATGAAGTATAATTGTTATAAATATGGTCTATTGGAACTTCAGGTTTTACAAGTCAGATAATAAAATGCACTATGTTGATTACTTTGTACACTTTCTACATTTTTTCCTCCTTGAACTGTACATAATGTATATGTACATATGTACATAATGTATAAAAATAAATTGACATAATTTCTTCTACCCACTCCACTGAAGAAGAGACATGAGAAAATACTGTCAATATATTGATGTTCTGTTCCATTTTTGTAGAATGAACATTGTCTGTGTACTATATATAGATGCCAATGTCATTGAACATTTTGTTGTTGTGCTTTTAGAAGTGTATGTTAGTTCATTGGTCTAGATATTGTCTCCCTTTGTCTACACCCAATACAACTCAATGAGAAATGAGATACAACCTGATGATTACTTAGCAGAAGTTCCCTTGTAATCCATACTTACTTAAACCTTTTTGAACAAACACAAGTGTAACTTACAGCTTGTTTCAAGTGTAACTTACAGCTTGTTTCAAGTGTAACTTACAGCTTGTTTCAAGTGTAACTTACAGCTTGTTTCAAGTGTAACTTACAGCTTGTTTCAAGTGTAACTTACAGCTTGTTTCAAGTGTAACTTACAGCTTGTTTCAAGTGTAACTTACAGCTTGTTTCAAGTGTAACTTACAGCTTGTTTCAAGTGTAACTTACAGCTTGTTTCAAGTGTAACTTACAGCTTGTTTCAAGTGTAACTTACAGCTTGTTTCAAGTGTAACTTACAGCTTGTTTCAAGTGTAACTTACAGCTTGTTTCAAGTGTAACTTACAGCTTGTTTCAAGTGTAACTTACAGCTTGTTTCAAGTGTAACTTACAGCTTGTTTCAAGTGTAACTTACAGCTTGTTTCAAGTGAAGTTATGCTATGGGGCACGGTAGCCAAGCGGCAGCGCGTTCGACTGGCGAACCGAAGGTCCCGGGTTCGAATCCTGGTGCAGGATTGGATTTTTTCCCGGGACTATAGGGTGTCCCTGAGTCTACTCAGCTCTGATGGGTACCTGACCTTAGTTGGGGTAAAGTAAAGGCGGCTGTGCATAGTGCTGGCCACACAATCACCTAGTATGCCGTATTGGCCACAGAAACTGGTGAACGCTGCTTCATCGGACCTATGGATCAGTTCAGTCCGACGGGTACTATACTTTTACATTGTTTTGCTAGCCTGACTATGTTACAAGATCAAATTTTACCTTTACCTTATCAGTTTTGTCATTGAAAGTATGATGTGCATATTATTTGAGTTATCAGACCAGGAGTCGGCAACCTATGGCACGCGTGCCACACTTGGCACACAGAGCAATTTTCAATGGCCTGCAAAAGACCGCCTAAAAAGGTAATACAAGTCTTTCTACAATAAATGGAGTGCTAAAACTGGATAAATACATTTTAGGCTCTTGGCACGCTGAATGAATTAGAAATCCTACTTTTTGACACTATAATCAAAAGGTTGCCGACCCCTGTATTAGACATCAATATTTTGTCACTAATATGACCATGGATGTGAATATTTTTAGTATAGATACAGTCTTGAAAGAAATTTTGTTCTACTATCACTTCAATTTTTTGTATTTATAGCCATCAGCATCTGTGTAATATTTTCAATAGAAGTCTAGTCAATGCATAATCATGTAAACAATGGTTTAATACAACTTGATTTTATAATTCATATTTTGTAACTCGATATACAACTTGCTATTCTTTTTTTTTTTATTGTTAAAATACATTGTTAAGCATTTAAATTAATGTTTGATTATAGTGAACAAATGTAGGGCCACCTTTAGTTGTAAGTATCTGTATGCAATTATGGCAAAACTATCAACATTTCTCATTTTTTCTATTTCTCTCTATATCTCTTTATCTTCTTCTATTTCTCTCTATATCTCTTTATCTTCTTCTATTTCTCTCTATATCTCTTTATCTTCTTCTATTTCTCTCTATATCTCTTTATCTTCTTCTATTTCTCTCTATATCTCTTTATCTTCTTCTATTTCTCTCTATATCTCTTTATCTTCTTCTATTTCTCTCTATATCTCTTTATCTTCTTCTATTTCTCTCTATATCTCTTTATCTTCTTCTATTTCTCTCTATATCTCTTTATCTTCTTCTATTTCTCTCTATATCTCTTTATCTTTTTCTATTTCTCTCTATATCTCTTTATCTTCTTCTATTTCTCTCTATATCTCTTTATCTTCTTCTATTTCTCTCTTTGTCTCTCTTGTTTTCTCTTCTGTCATTGTTGTATTGAACTTTAAACTTTGGTTTTCTAATGCGACATCACTGTGGTTGGCCCTGTATAGTTTAAAGTAGAGCAGAACTAGTGCCAGAACAAATATATAGATATATAAGAAAATAAATAAATACTCTTTCTTGCTGGGCTTGAACAAACCAGGAAAAACTGAAACTTAACATCATTTAAAACACAGATCAAAATGCAAGACTAGACCATAGTATATCTTTGACTAGACATATCTATGACTAGACCATAGTATATCTATGACTAGACCATAGTATATCTATGACTAGACCATAGTATATCTTTGACTAGACCATAGTATATCTATGACTAGACCATGGTATATCTATGACTAGACCATAGTATATCTTTGACTAGACCATAGTATATCTATGACTAGACCATAGTATATCTATGACTAGACCATAGTATATCTTTGACTAGACCATAGTATATCTATGACTAGACCATGGTATATCTATGACTAGACCATAGTATATCTTTGACTAGACCATAGTATATCTATGACTAGACCATAGTATATCTATGACTAGACCATAGTATATCTATGACTAGACCATAGTATATCTATGACTAGACCATAGTATATCTTTGACTAGACCATAGTATATCTATGACTAGACCATAGTATATCTATGACTAGACCATAGTATATCTATGACTAGACCATAGTATATCTATGACTAGACCATAGTATATCTAAGACTAGACTCAGACCACAGTTGATCCTAGGACGCAATAATCTTCTTTATAGAACATATAAGAAAAGATTAGACCAAGTTGACCCACAAGTTTGCATACTCAACACTAATTATGTTCAGCATACAAATAATATTATGTGCAAATAATTGTTAGGTTTTCTTTAGTTGTTCAACTAATTTTATGGTAAAGAATTGCAATAGCTTAATAGTGAATAGTATTTATGCACTTCATTTTTTTATTTTAAGAATCCATTATTATTACTAAGTCAATGATTGCTACATTTTCAAATGTGCTACATTTTTTTTATATGGAATAGATTTTGTTGTTAGAGCTGATAGGTATGTGCTTTGAATTAAAATAGTTAGAGCTTTTGATTTGTAAATGTTTACAATAATATTTTTTGATTTTCATTATGAGAAAATTGTATCATGTACACTTCTGAAACTTTGTCATTTGTGTATTAATAGTTTGTCCTCCTGTATGTTTTAGTTATTAACATGTAGCATCACTTGATAAACAAGAAGTCACTTGATGTAGTTCTGTGACCTAGTGAAAGAGTAGTCACTTGATGTAGTTCTGTGACATAGTGAAAGAGTAGTCACTTGATGTAGTTCTGTGACCTATTGAAAGAGGTCATTTGATGTAGTTCTGTGACCTAGTGAAAGAGTAGTCACTTGATGTAGTTCTGTGACCTATTGAAGAGAGGTCATTTGATGTAGTTCTGTGACCTAGTGAAAGAGTAGTCACTTGATGTAGTTCTGTGACCTATTGAAGAGAGTTTATTTGATGTAGTTCTGTGGCCTATTGAAAGAGAGGTCATTTGATGTAGTTCTGTGACCTAGTGAAAGAGTAGTCACTTGATGTAGTTCTGTGACCTATTGAAGAGAGGTCATTTGATGTAGTTCTGTGACCTAGTGAAAGAGTAGTCACTTGATGTAGTTCTGTGACCTATTGAAGAGAGTTTATTTGATGTAGTTCTGTGGCCTATTGAAAGAGAGGTCATTTGATGTTGTTCTGTGACCTAGTGAAAAAGAAGTCATTTGATGTAGTTCTGTGATCTATTGAAAGAGAGGTCATTTGATGTAGTTCTGTGACCTATTGAAAGAGAGGTCATTTGATGTAGTTCTGTGACCTATTGAAAGAGAAGTCATTTGATGTAGTTCTGTGACCTAGTGAAAGAGTAGTCACTTGATGTAGTTCTGTGACCTATTAAAGAGAGGTCATTTGATGTAGTTCTTTGACCTAGTGAAAGAGTAGTCACTTGATGTAGTTCTGTGACCTATTGAAAGAGTAGTCACTTGATGTAGTTCTGTGACCTATTGAAAGAGAGGTCATTTGATGTAGTTCTTTGACCTAGTGAAAGAGTAGTCACTTGATGTAGTTCTGTGACCTATTGAAAGAGTAGTCACTTGATGTAGTTCTGTGACATAGTGAAAAAGAGGTCATTTGATGTAGTTCTGTGACCTAGTGAAAGAGTAGTCACTTGATGTAGTTCTGTGACCTATTGAAAGAGTAGTCACTTGATGTAGTTCTGTGACATAGTGAAAAAGAGGTCATTTGATGTAGTTCTGTGACCTAGTGAAAGAGTAGTCACTTGATGTAGTTCTGTGACCTATTGAAGAGAGGTCATTTGATGTAGTTCTTTGACCTAGTGAAAGAGTAATCACTTGATGTAGTTCTGTGACCTATTGAAAGAGTAGTCACTTGATGTAGTTCTGTGACCTATTGAAAAAGAAGTCATTTGATGTAGTTCTGTGACCTAGTTTTAAAAAAAAGTCATTTGATGTAGTTCTGTGACCTAGTGAAAAAGAAGTCATTTGATGTAGTTAGTTCTGTGACCTATTGAAAAAGAAGTCATTTGATGTAGTTCTGTGGGCTAGTGAAAGAGAGGTCATTTGATGTAGTTCTGTGGGCTAGTGAAAGAGTAGTCACTTGATGTATTTATTGATATGATTTTTAAAGGAAAGCACAATCAAAATAATTGTATTTGTTTACTGTAGTTTCTGTACAAGTATAGATCTAGTATATATTTATAATTTATCTTCTCTGTTATTGTCCATTCAACCTTGTTGTCTATCGCTATGTTAAGTTGACTTAATTTTTTAATGAAATCCTTAAAGTTAGAAAAGATTAAAAAATGTAAATCTTTTCTGCTATGTCAGGACTTGCTCTTTCCTTACCTTTAATTAGCTTTTTTTAATGTACCGGCAGATTGTTGGGGGGGGGGGGGGCATGTGGCTTAAAACTTTGCATGTAATATTTCAATGTCAACTATTGAGAGTAACGTGAGTGTACTTATGAATATTGTGCTCCTTTAAAAAAAGAAATAAAGTTGTGTTTAAAGCAGCTTTTGATTCACTTCTTTTTTTATTAAGCATAGGCCTACAGTGAGTTACAATGTAAACCAACATAGAATGAATAAAGGAGAAATTGTAGATGAGCGGAATGACATCATTAACTTATAAAAATCATTTCCTTGGTTTTCCCAGAAATTAACCAAATTCAATAGTTTGTAACTGAACCCAAAGTCAACCAATAATTATAATGTATGGGTCAATTTTCCCGAGCTCACCGAAATTAAATTCAACCACTTAAATTAACCCTAATGTGTGGGTCAATATTTCCAAGTAAATTCCACGATCATGCATTTTTAAACAAACGAATTCATCGCAAGCACACCTGCATTCCGCAGACCAAAACATTAAAAATGAGTGTAAGAAGCAAACGTCTGGCAAAATACAGTTCTGATTTTAAATTGACAAGGATGCATATACATAGGTGTGGCAGTAAATCACATCCGTGTGGCAGTAAATCACATCCGTGTGGCAGTAAATCACATCCGTGTGGCAGTAAATCACATACGTGTGGCAGTAAATCACATCCGTGTGGCAGTAAATCACAAACGTGTGCAGTAAATCACATCTGTGTGACAGTAAATCACATCCGTGTGGCAGTAAATCACATCCGTGTGGCAGTAAATCATATACGTGTGGCAGTAAATCACATACGTGTGGCAGTAAATCATATACGTGCGGCAGTAAATCACATCCGTGTGCCAGTAAATCATATACGTGTGGCAGTAAAACATATACGTGTGGCAGTAAATCATATACGTGTGGCAGTAAATCATATACGTGTGGCAGTAAATCACATACGTGTGGCAGTAAATCACATATGTGTGGCAGTAAATCATACACGTGTGGCAGTAAATCATATACGTGTGGCAGTAAATCATATACGTGTGGCAGTAAAACATATTCGTGTGGCAGTAAATCATATACGTGTGGCAGTAAATCACATACGTGCGGCAGTAAATCACATAAGTGTGGCAGTAAATCACATCCGTGTGGCAGTAAATCATATACGTGTGGCAGTAAATCACATCAACGTGTGGAAGTAAATCATATACGTGTGGCAGTAAATCACATCAACGTGTGGCAGTAAATCACATCCGTGTGGCAGTAAATCACATACGTGTGGCAGTAAATCATATACGTGTGGCAGTAAATCACATACGTGTGGCAGTAAATCACATATGTGTGGCAGTAAATCATACACGTGTGGCAGTAAATCATATACGTGTGGCAGTAAATCATATACGTGTGGCAGTAAAACATATTCGTGTGGCAGTAAATCATATACGTGTGGCAGTAAATCACATACGTGTGGCAGTAAATCATATACGTGTGGCAGTAAATCACATCAACGTGTGGCAGAAAATCACATCAACGTGTGGCAGTAAATCACATCAACGTGTGGCAGTAAATCACATCAACGTGTGGCAGTAAATCATATACGTGTGGCAGTAAATCATACGTGTGGCAGTAAATCACATACGTGTGGCAGTAAATCATATACGTGTGGCAGTAAATCACATCAACTTGTGGCAGTAAATCACATCAACGTGTGGCAGTAAATCACATCAACGTGTGGCAGTAAATCACATCAACGTGTGGCAGTAAATCACATCCGTGTGGCAGTAAATCACATCAACGTGTGGCAGTAAATCACATCAACGTGTGGTAGTAAATCACATCAACGTATGGCAGTAAATCACATCAACGTGTGGCAGTAAATAACATCAACGTGTGGCAGTAAATCACATCAACGTGTGGCAGTAAATCACATCAACGTGTGGCAGTAAATCACATCCGTGTGGCAGTAAATCACATCCGTGTGGCAGTAAATCACATCCGTGTGGCAGTAAATCACATACGTGTGGCAGTAAATCACATACGTGTGCCAGTAAATCACATACGTGTGGCAGTAAATCACATACGTGTGGCAGTAAATCACATACGTGTAGCAGTAAATCATATACGTGTGGCAGTAAATCATATACGTGTGGCAGTAAACCACATACGTGTGGCAGTAAATCATATACGTGTGGCAGTAAATCACATCAACGTGTGGCAGTTAATCACATCAACGTGTGACAGTAAATCACATCAACGTGTGGCAGTAAATCACATCAACGTGTGGCAGTAAATTACATCAACGTGTGGCAGTAAATTACATCAACGTGTGGCAGTGAATCACATCCGTGTGGCAGTAAATCACATCAACGTGTGGCAGTAAATCACATCAACGTGTGGCAGTAAATCACATCCGTGTGGCAGTAAATCACATTAACGTGTGGCAGTAAATCACATCAACGTGTGGCAGTAAATCACATCAACGTGTGGCAGTAAATCACATCAACGTGTGGCAGTAAATCACATATGTGTGGCAGTAAATCATACACGTGTGGCAGTAAATCATATACGTGTGGCAGTAAATCATATACGTGTGGCAGTAAAACATATTCGTGTGGCAGTAAATCATATACGTGTGGCAGTAAATCACATACGTGTGGCAGTAAATCACATACGTGCGGCAGTAAATCACATAAGTGTGGCAGTAAATCACATCCGTGTGGCAGTAAATCATATACGTGTGGCAGTAAATCACATCAACGTGTGGAAGTAAATCATATACGTGTGGCAGTAAATCACATCAACGTGTGGCAGTAAATCACATCCGTGTGGCAGTAAATCACATACGTGTGGCAGTAAATCATATACGTGTGGCAGTAAATCACATACGTGTGGCAGTAAATCACATATGTGTGGCAGTAAATCATACACGTGTGGCAGTAAATCATATACGTGTGGCAGTAAATCATATACGTGTGGCAGTAAAACATATTCGTGTGGCAGTAAATCATATACGTGTGGCAGTAAATCACATACGTGTGGCAGTAAATCATATACGTGTGGCAGTAAATCACATCAACGTGTGGCAGAAAATCACATCAACGTGTGGCAGTAAATCACATCAACGTGTGGCAGTAAATCACATCAACGTGTGGCAGTAAATCATATACGTGTGGCAGTAAATCATACGTGTGGCAGTAAATCACATACGTGTGGCAGTAAATCATATACGTGTGGCAGTAAATCACATCAACTTGTGGCAGTAAATCACATCAACGTGTGGCAGTAAATCACATCAACGTGTGGCAGTAAATCACATCAACGTGTGGCAGTAAATCACATCCGTGTGGCAGTAAATCACATCAACGTGTGGCAGTAAATCACATCAACGTGTGGTAGTAAATCACATCAACGTATGGCAGTAAATCACATCAACGTGTGGCAGTAAATAACATCAACGTGTGGCAGTAAATCACATCAACGTGTGGCAGTAAATCACATCAACGTGTGGCAGTAAATCACATCCGTGTGGCAGTAAATCACATCCGTGTGGCAGTAAATCACATCCGTGTGGCAGTAAATCACATACGTGTGGCAGTAAATCACATACGTGTGCCAGTAAATCACATACGTGTGGCAGTAAATCACATACGTGTGGCAGTAAATCACATACGTGTAGCAGTAAATCATATACGTGTGGCAGTAAATCATATACGTGTGGCAGTAAACCACATACGTGTGGCAGTAAATCATATACGTGTGGCAGTAAATCACATCAACGTGTGGCAGTTAATCACATCAACGTGTGACAGTAAATCACATCAACGTGTGGCAGTAAATCACATCAACGTGTGGCAGTAAATTACATCAACGTGTGGCAGTAAATTACATCAACGTGTGGCAGTGAATCACATCCGTGTGGCAGTAAATCACATCAACGTGTGGCAGTAAATCACATCAACGTGTGGCAGTAAATCACATCCGTGTGGCAGTAAATCACATTAACGTGTGGCAGTAAATCACATCAACGTGTGGCAGTAAATCACATCAACGTGTGGCAGTAAATCACATCAACGTGTGGCAGTAAATCACATCAACGTGTGGCAGTAAATCACATCCGTGTGGCAGTAAATCACATCCGTGTGGCAGTAAATCATATACGTGTGGCAGTAAATCATATACGTGTGGCAGTAAATCATATACGTGTGGCAGTAAATCATATACGTGTGGCAGTAAATCACATACGTGTGGCAGTAAATCACATCAACGTGTGGCAGTAAATCACATCAACGTGTGGCAGTAAATCACATCAACGTGTGGCAGTAAATCACATCAACGTGTGGCAGTAAATCACATCAACGTGTGGCAGTAAATCACATCAACGTGTGGCAGTGAATCACATCAACGTGTGGCAGTGAATCACATCCGTGTGGCAGTAAATCACATCAACGTGTGGCAGTAAATCACATCCGTGTGGCAGTAAATCACATCCGTGTGGCAGTAAATCACATCCGTGTGGCAGTAAATCACATCAACGTGTGGCAGTAAATTATATCAACGTGTGGCAGTAAATCACATCAACGTGTGGCAGTAAATCACATCCGTGTGGCAGTAAATCACATCCGTGTGGCAGTAAATCATATACGTGTGGCAGTAAATCACATACGTGTGGCAGTAAATCACATACGTGTGGCAGTAAATCATATACGTGTGGCAGTAAATCATATACGTGTGGCAGTAAATCATATACGTGTGGCAGTAAATCATATACGTGTGGCAGTAAATCACATACGTGTGGCAGTAAATCACATCAACGTGTGGCAGTAAATCACATCAACGTGTGGCAGTAAATCACATCAACGTGTGGCAGTAAATCACATCAACGTGTGGCAGTAAATCACATCAACGTGTGGCAGTAAATCACATCAACGTGTGGCAGTAAATCACATCAACGTGTGGCAGTAAATCACATCAACGTGTGGCAGTAAATGACATCAACGTGTGGCAGTAAATCACATCCGTGTGGCAGTAAATCACATTAACGTGTGGCAGTAAATCACATCAACGTGTGGCAGTAAATCACATCAACGTGTGGCAGTAAATCACATCAACGTGTGGCAGTAAATCACATCAACGTGTGGCAGTAAATCACATCAACGTGTGGCAGTAAATCACATCCGTTTGTGCTGGTTAAACCATTAGGTATCAAAATAAGACCATTCATAAATTGAAACAGCCAACCAATGACATTTTTATCATATCAGGATATATTATAGTTTACCGTATTCCATGATGGCGCAATACTGGTGCAAACGGTACAATACTGCAAATGGTGCTGCTGAACTAGGATCGGCTAATAGAGGAAGTGAAACAATAAATTAGAAAAAATCTAATCTTAGACTACGTTCAAGGGTGGACCGTTGGGTGAGGGGGGGGGGGGGGGGAGAGACACCACTTAAGGTTCTGTCTGTGCGAGAATTAGGTCTACCACCAACAGTTGGCGAGTGATACAGAATTAGGCCTACCACCAACAGTTGGCGAGTGATACAATACAGAATTAGGCCTACCACCAACAGTTGGCGAGTGATACAGAATTAGGCCTACCACCAACAATTGGCGAGTGATACAGAATTAGGCCTACCACCAACAGTTGGCGAGTGATACAGAATTAGGCCTACCACCAACAGTTGGCGAGTGATACAGAAAATAAACGACATAAAAAGTAGGCCTAAGTATCCCGTTAGACCAAATAGATCAATAGGACCGGTGAAGCAGCGTTCAGCAGTTGCGTGGCCACGGCATATTAGGTGATTGTTTGAAACAGCACTATGCACAGCTGCCTTTACATTACCCCAACTACGGTCAGGTACCCATTAGAGCTTGATAGACTCAGGGACACCCTCAAATCCTGGAATAAAATCCTAGCCTGCACCTGGATTCGAACCCAGAACCCTTGGATCGCCAGTCGAACGCGCTGCCGCTTTTCTTCAATAGGGGCCTACAATTTATAATCAGTAATTTATCTGAAGTTTTTATTTAGCCATCTGAAGATCTCGCCCTACACACATTATAGAAAGATCAAATACAATGATGCCAATAGAATTCAAGTAAAAACACACAATTAGCAATTAGACCGGTAGTCGGTAGCGTAGGTAGGGGGAGCGAGAACATACACACACAAAACAGGCCACACCTACCAAAATAATTGAAATTATTCAATTTTATTTTTTTATTTTATAGCGTAGGCTATATTTCAACACTTAAAAAGTGGCCAAAAAAAATTTAACATCAAATCGCCTAAATCAATTACAACTTCATTTGCGTGACCCGTTTTTTAAGTGTCGTGTGATCAAGCGTCCGCGTGTTGTCTAAGTGTCGCGTGCTTAGCAGTCGCGTGTTTAAATGTCGGCTGAACTAAACATATATTATGGGTTTGAAATGTCTAGGTCTGTATGATCAAATACAGACTTAACCAGTCTTATCAAATACAGACTTAAGGGGCCGTCCATAAATTACGTCACACGATTAGGGGGGAGGGGGGTCACACATTTGTGACGATGTGTGACGAGGGGGGGGGGGGAGGTCTAAGATATCCGACGTCACATAAAAATGAATAAGAGTAGACATATATATTTTTTGTGCCCTATAGACTCCAATGCCGTTAGATCGATCGGGACAACCAAAAATGGACATTTTCTTGCAACTTTCAGGAATATAAAATTTTAGTTTTTCACGTATGCTGCTGACTTTGTTGATTTTATATAAATAGAAGTATGCCATTTATGCACACATGAAAACTGTAATTAAAATAAAAAAAAGAAAAAGCTCCTCGACGTAAAAGTGAGTAGCTTCCCTTTCATTTTGCTTTCATTGAGAGTTTTGAACAGCCAACTTTGGGTTTTCCCGACTTTTTTTGTCTGTATTACTGCGCACTCTGTTGTTTTATTTGCATTTTTGGTTTACACTGTACTTTTTTGTTCTCTATTGTTGATCTCGCTATTATTCTTTTAATTTCTATATGTTTTGTATGGACACAATGTATCCATGGGTCAACTAGTTACTATTAATAAGAATTGTAAATTAAAATTATGATCGCATTGTTTCTTAGCTATTTTCAAATGATGATCGCATTGCGAACGCGTCTGAATGCTAAAAATAAATTTAATACTCTGATTGAATGTAATCCAGAACTATTCGCATCTCTGAACGTCAGAGCCAAGTATGGTAGGCCAAGACTTGAGGAAGAACACACATCGTTACTGGAAACTATTGTGGATATTGCTATGCACGGATCATCATAACACTAAAAAAGGCAAAGTGATGTGTACAGAAGCATAAAAACATTAGATGAACTTACTGAACGCTTAAAGATGGACGGATTTACAATCAGTAGAAGTGGACTCTACCTTCGTCTTTTACCAAAGTGCAGCTCATCTCTTAAAGGCCAGCGTCATGTCTCAACAGTCCAAGTGACGCTCATTAGAGCACAGAATGATCTAAACATGCTAAATATATAAACGGTTTGTTTTGTATGGCAACAATAAGACTATTGGAAGAGTTGGCACCCATGCTAGGGTCAAACG
Organism: Anisus vortex; assembly: GCA_949126835.1. Classification (NCBI taxonomy): domain Eukaryota; kingdom Metazoa; phylum Mollusca; class Gastropoda; family Planorbidae; genus Anisus; species Anisus vortex. Next base: position 29,812,476 of record OX421507.1, read on the forward strand.
AAGTGTGCTTTGTGAGCCAAGACGATAAAGCTCGAGTGCCAGTTGGGTTGACTACTGTTAACAAGCAAAGTACTTTGCTGATGCATATCGAATGCAGAGTCAGCTTGGCTGACCATGACTGGGTTTTGGCTGCAGGACACAAGCTAATTCCGTCGGTGTATGCTGGAATCCAAATTCAGTCCAATGGTTTCTGAAACCGAGAAGCTATTGGTTATTCAGGACCGACTTACATTGCAATCAGATCTGGAAAACACTCTTCATAAACAGAATTCAGTCATGGACTCGATTTCAAGAAATTGTCTCAAGGAATTTAATGTCATTACACGGAGGGGTATTGATCGCTTAGTGAAACCAATTTTAGTGTCGACAGTTGATGGTGGCTCAGTAGAAAACCCAAGATACGGAAAAGTTATTAAGGTTGCAGTCTACCACTTTCTTCAGTACGATTTTTATGCTGTATTCATCGCTACTAATGCTCCAGGGAGAAGTTCGTTTAATAGGGTCGAAAGGAAAATGGCGCCACTCAGTAAGGAACTTACTGGGTTGATATATAGATGCTGATTTAGAAAAAAAGAATTTTCAGTTTGCAGGCAACACTCTAGCTGAACTTTGGTCACAGTTGGTAGTCGATAATTTTTAAAACAGTAGCAGAATTCATTGACCCAACAGTCTCAGTAATCGATGGAGATCATAAATGGTTTGACGTTCATGTACGAACAAGCCAATATTTAACTCAAATTGTAAAATGCACCGACAAAAAGTGCTGTTCAAAACCAAGAAACTCATATTTCAGTGTAGTAACAGTGAGATTTTTTCCACATCCTTTACCAGTTGTTCAATCATGCGAAGGTCTGAAAATTCCAGAACAGACAACAGATGGAGCGTCGCATAAGTTTCCATCTCAGTTTGCAGCTCAAAGTCTGAAAGTGGATGATATCCTTCCTCAGTCATCAAATCCTTACCGTTTGATTCCATACGATTTTGTACTGTCCGTCAATACAATCTGTAATTAGCGATGGGATTTTCAAAAAATGTTATATGTACTTCGCTTCGTTAGTCATGCTGCGCAGCCATTAAATAAACACACAAGCAGGAATCAATTATTCCTCCCAAACCTATCGTAACGTGAATTAATTGTTATTATCGCTAATGAAGAAAATGGAGAGACTGCTGAATGGATAGATGAAGAAGAGCTTGATTTGAATGGAATATCCATTCCACCTGATGAAGAGACCAATACTTTCCCCATTTAGGCTATTCCATAAAGGAGCATTTTTCATCACTATGGGAGAATGCATGATAAACATACATTTTGTGTTGTTGTTGTTTTTTAAACTTTATTTTTTAAATTGTTCTGATTCTACTAAAGCATTTATTTTTGTGCACATGACATTGTTATAATTACACTTTCGATTTTTCTTTTGTGTAATACAAAATTCATTAATTAATTATTACAAAATGAGGACAAAAAAATAAAATTTGGAACTGTAAATCTGCATTTAAGAAAAATATCTTTTAGGAGGGGGGGGGTGCAGATTTTGTGATGTCATATTTGAGGGGGGGTCTGACTTTTTGTGACGATGTGTGACAATGGGGGGAGGAAGGTAAAAAATCAGCGAAAATTGTGTGACGTAATTTATGGACGGCCCCTAACCAGTCTTACTGCTGAAATAAACATATGGATATGTAGGCTTATATGATCAAATACACTTAAGCCTAACTAGTTACTGAGATGGAGAAATCCGCTATATGCACATTGAGATGTAGGCCTATCTATCAGATATGGAGTGTATTTAAGGGACGTTCATTAAGTAGCCTACGTCAACAATTTGTAGGCACTTTTTACCTTCCTCAATCCCCATTGTCAACATTAAAAATTAGTCTAACTTTTAGAGATCCTCCCTGTAACTTAAAATTGTATCAATTATTGATTACCCCCCTCCCTTCCAATAATAGGCTAACTATAAAAAAAAAACTGTAGGCCCATATGCTAGCTTTTACGTTTAAAAAAGAATTGAAATTGAAAGATTTAATACATTTTTAACTTGTTTAGGCTAACTGATAACAACTTGACTATAACTCTCATATATATATATAGGCCTATATAGGCTTAGGCATACCCAAGAGAAGGAGGGTGGTGGAAAGGGGTTCGTGTAACAAAGTGCCACTCCGCCCCCCCACCTTTTTTTCAACATTTGTTTTGTAATCCGAGTATTTTATGAATAGTTAAGGGCTTATTTCTTTTTGTTTACTATTATATTTATCATAGAAATATTTAAATGAATCTATACGTTTCACTATTAATATTAAGATATAACGAACATATTGGTTATATAGCCTAGTTGCTCTATAGTCTATGGTTAGGCGGGAAATTGTGCACCAGTTGGGAATAAGCGTATATTTCCACCGTACGTTCACGTTACTATTTCCTCTTGCCCCCCCCCCCCCGGGGCACACTTTAATAGCCTAGGGCTATATTTCCTTATATTAACCTGATTCCTTCCACCTTTACGCCTCGCACTATATATTTATTTGCCCCCCACACCTCGCACTATATATATATTTGCCCCCCCCCACACACACCTTGCACTATATATATTTGCCCCCCCCACACACTCCTCGCACTATATATATTTGCCCCCCACACCTTGCACTATATATATTTGCCCCCCCACACACACCTTGCACTATATATATTTGCCCCCCCACACCTCGCACTATATATATTTGCCCCCCACACCTTGCACTATATATATTTGCCCCCCACACACACCTTGCACTATATATATTTGCCCCCCACACCTCGCACTATATATATTTGCCCCCCCCCCACACACACCTTGCACTATATATATTTGCCCCCCCCCACACACCTTGCACTATATATATTTGCCCCCCAAACATTGCACTATATATATTTGCCCCCCACACCTCGCACTATATATATTTGCCCCCCACACCTTGCACTATATATATTTGCCCCCCCACACACACCTTGCACTATATATATTTGCCCCCCCACACACACCTTGCACTATATATATTTGCCCCCCACACCTCGCACTATATATATTTGCCCCCCCCCACACACCTTGCACTATATATATTTGCCCCCCCCCACACACCTTGCACTATATATATTTGCCCCCCACACATTGCACTATATATATTTGCCCCCACACCTCGCACTATATATATTTGCCCCCCACACCTTGCACTATATATATTTGCCCCCCCACACACACCTTGCACTATATATATTTGCCCCCCACACCTCGCACTATATATATTTGCCCCCCACACACACCTTGCACTATATATATTTGCCCCCCACACCTCGCACTATATATATTTGCCCCCCCCCACACACACCTTGCACTATATATATTTGCCCCCCCCACACACCTTGCACTATATATATTTGCCCCCCACACATTGCACTATATATATTTGCCCCCCACACCTCGCACTATATATATTTGCCCCCCACACCTTGCACTATATATATTTGCCCCCCCACACACACCTTGCACTATATATATTTGCCCCCCCACACACACCTTGCACTATATATATTTGCCCCCCACACCTCGCACTATATATATTTGCCCCCCCCCACACACCTTGCACTATATATATTTGCCCCCCCCCACACACCTTGCACTATATATATTTGCCCCCCACACATTGCACTATATATATTTGCCCCCCACACACCTTGCACCATATATATTTGCCCCCCACACCTTGCACTATATATATTTGCCCCCCACACCTCGGACTATATATATTTACCCCCCACACCTTGCACTATATATATTTCCCCCCCCCACACACCTTGCACTATATATATTTGCCCCCCCCCACACCTCGGACTATATTTATTTGCCCCCCACACCTTCCCTATATATATTTGCCCCCCCCCCCCACACACCTTGCACTATATATATTTGCCCCCCCCACACCTCGCACTATATATATATTCCCCCCCCCACACACCTTGCACTATATATATATATATGCCCCTCCCCCACACACCTTGTAGTCCTGGCTACGCCACTAAAATAATAAGTTTACTTCATAATAAGGTATGACATATCACTTATATTTATTTTAATCTATCAAAATATAAATAAAATATAAACTTAGTTTACAAAGAAAGGGAGTATAATAAAAACTTGGTTTTTATAAGTTAGTTTTTATTATCACATAGGCTTATTTCAATGTTTTTCAGAAAATTAGGCATTAGAAGATTGAAATTGTGTAATAGCAGATCTTTTAATTGACCTAATTTTAACGTTTCATCTATTATAATGTAACAGGCAAAATATACAGGCCTAGCCTACATGTCAGAAAAAAAAGTCTATTGCTCTCCTACAGTGCTCTACCCCCTCCCCCCTCCCACACACACACTATAGCCTATGTATAGGCCAACATATACATAATACATAGTTTGTACATACCCTCTCCCCCACTTGATTTAGGTGCCCCATCGTCGATCTCCTTGCCCCCCCCCCAACCGTGCCCTTTTGTTTTTACTTTTGTTCATATTGGAATAAAGGGTGGGTGTTATATAGGTCTAGACTAATAATATATAGGCCACGAAGTTTAATTTGTTCAGATTGGAATAAAGGCTGGGTGTTATATAGGTCTAGACTAATAATATATAGGCCACGAAGTTTAATTTGTTCAGATTGGAATAAAGGCTGGGTGTTATATAGGTCTAGACTAATAATATATAGGCCACGAAGTTTAATTTGTTCATATTGGAATAAAGGGTGGGTGTTATATAAACCTAGACTAATAATATATAGGCCACGAAGTTTAATTTGTTCATATTGGAATAAAGGGTGGGTGTTATATAGGTCTAGACTAATAATATATAGGCCACGAAGTTTAATTTGTTCATATTGGAATAAAGGGTGGGTGTTATATAGGTCTAGACTAATAATATATAGGCCACGAAGTTTACTTTGTTCAGATTGGAATAAAGGGTGGGTGTTATATAGGTCTAGACTAATAATATATAGGCCACGAAGTTTACTTTGTTCAGATTGGAATAAAGGGTGGGTGTTATATAGGTCTAGACTAATAATATATAGGCCACGAAGTTTACTTTGTTCATATTGGAATAAAGGGTGGGTGTTATATAGGCCTAGACTAATAATATATAGGCCACGAAGTTTACTTTGTTCAGATTGGAATAAAGGGTGGGTGTTATATAGGTCTAGACCATAGGTTCTCAACCTTTTTCGGCTCACCGCCCCCTTTAACATTTCTTTTCCGCTCACCGCCCCCCCCCACCAACTTAATTTTAGCGGCAACATTTGTTAATTAAAGGGAGATAATTAACCCTTTTCATTTGAGGTAATATTTCAATTTTGTTTTTCTTTTATAAAAAATTAAATGGCTTGCATTTATAACTTTGAAATGATATGATAGAACTGTAAAAATTATTTTAAAATTGTATAAATATTATATGACTAAAGAATTTATATGAATATTTTTAAGCATTTTAATTACTACTTAGTTTGTATAATTACTACGTATTCTATACCGCTCAGCTATTGTGGTTACCTCTTTACGAAGGATTCAAACGCATTAAAGGACATCTCGGTAATACAAACAGATCAAAAGAGTAATATTAGCAGATGTTAAGGCGACAGTCCGGTGAACCAACCATAAGACGAGACGGCCGCATACCATATTTGCCAAATACTGACCCCCCCCCCCCTACTTCATCGAAAAGTCATTGCGATTCTTATTTGTTCAATAACATGTATGCCTACTGTGGGGGGATATCAGATATTTAGTAGCACTTGCGTTTACATCATATTTCATCCAAAAACGAATCGATTCAAATAGCTGATTTGTTGAAATTATAGCAGGTACGTATGTACCGCCCACTTGCCCTTCATCGCCCCCCAATCGCCCCCGGGAATGTTATCGCCCCACTAAAGCTTCTAATCGCCCCCTGGGGGGCGATATCGCCCCCGTTGAGAACCTATGGTCTAGACTAATAATACATAGGCCACGAAGTTTAATTTGTTCATATTGGAATAAAGGGCGGGTATTAAATAGGTCTAGACTAATAATATATAGGCCACGAAGTTTACTTTGTTCATATTGGAATAAAGGGTGGGTGTTATATAGGCCTAGACTAATAATATATAGGCCACGAAGTTTAATTTGTTCAGATTGGAATAAAGGCTGGGTGTTATATAGGCCTAGACTAATAATATATAGGCCACGAAGTTTACTTTTGTTCAGATTGGAATAAAGGGTGGGTGTTAAATAGGTCTAGACTAATAATATATAGGCCACGAAGTTTACTTTGTTCATATTGGAATAAAGGGTGGGTGTTATATAGGTCTAGACTAATAATATATAGGCCACGAAGTTTACTTTGTTCAGATTGGAATAAAGGGTGGGTGTTATATAGGCCTAGACTAATAATATATAGGCCACGAAGTTTACTTTGTTCAGATTGGAATAAAGGGTGGGTGTTATATAGTCCTAGACTAATAATATATAGGCCACGAAGTTTACTTTGTTCAGATTGGAATAAAGGGTGGGTGTTATATAGGCCTAGACTAATAATATATAGGCCACGAAGTTTACTTTGTTCAGATTGGAATAAAGGGTGGGTGTTATATAGTCCTAGACTAATAATATATAGGCCACGAAGTTTACTTTGTTCAGATTGGAATAAAGGGTGGGTGTTATATAGGCCTAGACTAATAATATATAGGCCACGAAGTTTAATTTGTTCAGATTGGAATAAAGGGTGGGTGTTATATAGTCCTAGACTAATAATATATAGGCCACGAAGTTTACTTTGTTCAGATTGGAATAAAGGGTGGGTGTTATATAGGCCTAGACTAATAATATATAGGCCACGAAGTTTACTTTGTTCAGATTGGAATAAAGGGTGGGTGTTATATAGTCCTAGACTAATAATATATAGGCCACGAATAAGTTGGCGCAAATTACGTTATTTAATCTATGATTAAATAGTAGGCTGCAAGTGATGGTAGTGTGTGTCTTACAAACGCACGATTAATTTCCATTTTTCCATTTTTTTAATGTACTAAATTTATTATAAGCTTCTAAAGTAACATATCGTTGGAAAAATCTTGACCCACTCCCAATATGAACAATAACTGACAAACTTGTTCACCCCCCCCTTTTCACATTTTGTTGACACAATGAATGGACGGTCTATTACTGTTGAGTTATAGGTTGTAGAGTCGTAGGCCTATTGTTTTTTTTCACAAGCGCTTGGCGGCATAATAAAACTAAAATGATTAAGACACAAATAGACAGAATTGAGTGCTAAAATAAAGGTAGGCAATATAACCTACGTCACAGATGTTAGTTTCGAGAAAATCGAGTTTGAAAATTCAAGTTCAAGGTTGTTCTAAAACATAGGTTCTCAACCTTTTTCGGCTCACCGCCCCCTTTAACATTTCTTTTCCGCTCACCGCCCCCTCCCCCCCCCCAACTTAATTTTAGCGGCAACATTTGTTAATTAAAGGGAGATAATTAACCCTTTTCATTTGAGGTAATATTTCAATTTTGTTTTTCTTTTATAAAAAATTAAATGGCTTGCATTTATAACTTTGAAATGATATGATAGAACTGTAAAAATTATTTTAAAATTGTATAAATATTATATGACTAAAGAATTTATATGAATATTTTTAAGCATTTTAATTACTACTTAGTTTGTATAATTACTACGTATTCTATACCGCTCAGCTATTGTGGTTACCTCTTTACGAAGGATTCAAACGCATTAAAGGACATCTCGGAAATACAAACAGATCAAAAGAGTAATAAATATTAGCAGATGTTAAGGCGACAGTCCGGTGAACCAACCATAAGACGAGACGGCCGCATACCATATTTGCCAAATACTGACCCCCCCCCCCTACTTCATCGAAAAGTCATTGCGATTCTTATTTGTTCAATAATATGTATGCCTACTGTTGGGGGATATCAGATATTTAGTAGCACTTGCGTTTACATCATATTTCATCCAAAAACTAATCGATTCAAATAGCCGATTTGTTGAAATTATAGCAGGTACGTATGTACCGCCCACTTGCCCTTCATCGCCCCCCCAATCGCCCCCGGGAATGTTATCGCCCCCCCTAAAGCTTCTAATCGCCCCCTGAGGGGCTATATCGCCCCTCGTTGAGAACCTATGGTCTAAAACATCTAAGGAGCCCAGTTGTTTTAAAGAAAAATTGGCTACTTTGGCATTATTTTGTGTGTGTTCATATTTAGATTAGATTTATACTTTAATATAGACTTTAAAAAAAACAACGATAGCCTAAATATTAATCACTCTTTAGTTTCATATCTATATTATATGACGTACCGGTAATTAGTTTTAGCACCAGCGGGGGCCTACATCTAAAGGTTTAACATGGTAAATAAATTAGGCCTACTAAGATTAGTGATATATTTTAAAAATGTGAACATGACATCGGCTACCTAGTACCTAGTCGAATATCGACTGCCTGTAATTTTTCATATAGGCCTATGCGTATTCTTACTAGACTAATTCAAATTAATAATAAGGCGCATCTTAAGACAGTTGACCGTATTTTGAGAATTTTGACGATTAATTTAAGACTAATTCCTACATTATATTCTCGTGTAAATAAACTGTAAGTTTTAATAACAACTTAGACTTTAGACTATAGATTTAGTGTTATACATTTCGAGTACGAGTGAGTTTGCTGATTCTAGATAGATCTATAGCCTAATCAAATTCAACAGCTACAAAAAGAAAAGAAGTTATAATAACCCCCCACGTGTACCCCCGTCCTCCCGATACCACAGTTGAAGAGAATCAGTTTTAAAAACAGTATCATATAGCCTACCTCTCCCCCCCCCCCCCGTTCCCTTTGCTAGACAACGGATCAAAAGTAATTATAAAAACATGCCGTTATTTTGTTCGTATTGGAATAAGGATAAAATAAGAGAGCTGCTTTTCTGACTATGCACCGTTGAAATTGTCTCCGACTCTCCGACTATCGAGCGTCGAGCAGTCCGAGTTCTACCGAGTTTCTCACACTTTTCAGCATGTGACAGGAAACATACATTCGCAGAAATAAGCGCGGATCGAATAGAGGCCGTCATCAAATGACATAAAAGTAAACATGTCATTACATTTCTATTGACATGCATTTACATATTTAAGCTCTCTACCATTTATCTGTTTGCCCACTATTAGTTCTACTTTATTTTTGGGATCCAAACAATAAAACACACATCTTAAAAAATAGCAACACCTTCCTTGCACTAAATCCCGACATTGATTTTGACGTCATGTGTAGTCGTGCTGTTACTATTAATAACCCAGAACTGTTTGCATTGTAATTTTGTTAAGTCGGCAGCGAGTTTCAGGTGGTTTTAACGTTTTAAGGCTAAACATATGAGAGTTAGATAACATTCTGCTAGTGTGACCATAGATATCTATGGTGTGACTGTGTTGTTTTAAAATATATTTTGATATATATAGCCAATATAGGCTATATGCCTACGTAGGCCTACATATTATAAATGTTCATATGTTATATGTGAATTGGATTTACTTTTAGGTTAACGATAGTTATTTAATAATACCCTTTTAAAAGTTTGAAGTATAGCCTGGTTCTTATAGTAATTAACTCTCCAATAATTATGTTAATTATGCATTCTACCTCCTTAGTCTTAGATCTAGTTGCAAGTGAAGAGATAGTGGCATTTATTTGTCAACTCGGTTATTTATGTTAGATATTACTAATATTAGACTAATTAATTTAAAAGAAAACAGAAAGAGCGTCTGTAATGTATAAGATAAAACAATAAAACATATTAAAAGCGAAATCGACGTTGACGTTGATCAACATTGCCAGCAGATATTTAGTGCTTTTTACTTTGGACTTGGTCTTGAATTATAAGGAATTGTTAGACAGGTAGGCGCTATAAAAATATACTAATACTTTGACATTGTGATGTGTTTTAGTTTTAGGCTATAGGCTCTAATTCTAGTTTTTTTTTTTTTTTAAAGTTTGAAGATATTAAAATTTAGCAATAGGCCTACGAGTTGAATGATATTAAGATAATAGGGGAGAGTGGGGAGAAATGGCCAGGTGGGAGAAATGGCCCACCCCTATTATATCCAAAACTGCTGGACCTTAATGTTTAGGATGTAAATGAATGTATTAAGTACATTCTTTTTATGGTCCTCCATCAATTTCCGGGCGAAATGTTCAATAATTGTTGGACTGGATATGTTTGAAATTTTATGTTAAAAAAATATACTTTTTGAACTTTTGCATTTTTTATTCAAAATTAAGCTTTTTGTCTTAATAATTGGAAAGTCATTTTCTTAATACATCAATTATTTAGATATAACAATATGATATTTTAAATTATCTTTTATATCATGTAATTTTTTCAAAAATATTTTTATATCACAACCCCCCTATGGGGAGAAATGGCCCACAATTTGTGGGGATAAATGGCCACCCATAAAACTAACTTTTTTAACAAACTATCCTTTTAAAACAACTGTTTTATAGTAAATTAATTTAAATTTACCACTAATATTGATAATAATTTAAATTACTAATTAAATATATTTTGATATTAGAAACTATTGTGTTTTTAAATATTTTTTTTATTATTATTACAAATTCAATTGCCAATAATAGTGAATGTAGCCCTATATATAGTTTATAGTAAGCATATGCAATCTATTGCTTATTAAACTATGATTAATATGATTATAACAAATATGAATATTAAATAGACTTTACCAACATGTTATTTCTAAATGTCTAATTATGAAATTATAATTTTTCTATTCAAACGTCAAGATTTTAAAAGGACTCCAAATACCATAGCATTCAACGGGTTGAAAAAGTGGACCGAATAAATTTTTTTAATATTACTAAATATGTAAAATGCTCAGGCTAAGATATAGTTTACATATAGCCTACTTTTCAAAAGCTAAATGGTAGGAAATAGCAAAAAAGCATTCAGGGCCATTTCTCCCCACCTAGTGGGCCATTTCTCCCCATGCTATGGCCATTTCTCCCCACCTATATGTACATCAATTGTTATTTATTATCTATAAATCTATATATAATTAAGGGATAAACAAGGTATATTAACTTGTATTATTGGCTAGACTAACATCTATTACAATTTCATAGATAAATATACATATTTGTATAAATTAGACACAGTTTATCAAGAAAGACTATTTGGTGGGCCATTTCTCCCCACTCTCCCCTACGTAGGCCTATTATATTGACATGCGGCTGATATATAGGGGCCTATGCCTAATTAAACTAAATAAGTAAGAGTAAGATTTCTTAGAATACGATCTAACATCTATCTTCGACAATATTATATAGGCTACAATAAAGTTGAATAAATTAATAGTGTTAAATAACCTTGGCCTAATTATTTTATTCTTATACTTATATAGGTGTGATAGGCCTAGTCTATAGACTATATATAGGCCTATTCTATATATAAAATAGCCCTAAATTATTCAAATTATTGCCAACGGCAATATTATCATTACGTTGGCATTCCATGGATGATGGTTGAAGGATTTCATTCATGTAAGTCTGTAATTAGGCTATTTTAAGCCTATGGCCTATACTATACCCATACGGTATGTCCCGGTAGGGCTATGTGTAGGCACTTCGCATTGCGTCATTCAAATTACAATATCTCCACTATCACATATTATATCATTAGGCGCCTATATAGGCTATATGCGAAATTCATACTACGTTATAGAGTTATAGTTTATAGGCCTAGTAATCTTACAAACTGGGTAGTTAATGTAATGAAATGTTTAAAAAGAAATAAGCATAATATAATTTTTAGTCACATAGGCCTATATTATAATATTAATATAAATTTTAAAATACTTTTTACAGTTTGGTCATTATAAAGTTGTAAGTTTTAGGCCCTTTAGTCTTTCATTAAAGAAAAATAATATTAGAAATATTAGCGCAAATAAAACGGGCTAATTATTTCCCTTTAATTAATTTTTGAAATATAAATTTGATTCAATAGTGATGCCAAACAAGTTATGTTTTGTAATATATAACTTAACAAATATTGCTGATTACTGACTATATTACTGACTAATTATTATTTCTTTATATAATTCCACCACTACAGTATTCATTACAAGATTAAATTAGAAATATTCAAATACACATTTAAATTCCTGCATTAATTGTTTGTCCATTTAACCATAGGCCCAAGGAGTTTATCTTTTTAACATTAGCCTAATAATGACAACACATGCATATAAATGCTATTAAAAATAGTCTCTTATATTTATTAAATTAATAAAAACAAATTTGGCTTTAGAATTACTTATATTTATGTTTAATTATAGTAGATGAGCATAAAACTCTTTTAAATGTAATTAGTCTGCATCAATTAATTAGTGCCTTGTCTTGAATTCTCTTTGCTAATTTATAATGGCAGATACATATTTAGTCATTTCTGATTAGTTAAGTGTTATTAACCTCTTTGAATGCTTAACACAGCTTTCATGAGCAATAAATACTATTCACAAGTGTAAGTTGAACCAAAAGGTGAAAGTAGAGCTGGCAGTTGAGAATAGCAGATGACTTGAGAATAGCAGATGACTTCCCTAAGCATCGTCGTTCCAGATTTTCCTGCAAATTGGCATTTTGATGCCCATTGTATTTGGATGTTTAAAATTCAACTGGCCACATTTTAAAATCGACAATATCCATCCACTTAAAATACATCTAGGCCTACATCTAAGAAGGTTGTAGTAACTCAAGCCAATAAGGCTTGATGATCGAGGTATAAAAAAATGATTCCATGAATTTGTTTACAAAACTTTTCTTTGATTGTTTCAAACTATAAACTAAAAAGCCCAACTATATATCTTAATATCTGCCTTAATAAAGGGAAGTACATATAGTAAATTGTTTTAAAATTGATTGCACTCAAGATAAAAGGAAATCCATTTTAGTGATCTAACAGGTCAAGTGCTGTTTGACCCCATCCTTGTCAATGTGTTGCTATGTCATTCAGATACATAGGCTTCAACAGTCATTTTTCCTCATTCAGTACCGGAAAATCAAAAAAAAAAAAACACTCTTGAAAATGGCTCTGCATGCCCTAGGTTGCCGACTCCTGCCTTAGCTTATGGCTATAGTATGGCTATGGCTATAGTATGGCTATGGCTATAGTATGGCTATGGCTATAGTATGGCTCTGGCTATAGTATGGCTATGGCTATAGTATGGCTATGGCTATAGTATGGCTCTGGCTATAGTATGGCTATGGCTATAGTATGGCTATGGCTATAGTATGGCTATGGCTATAGTATGGCTATGGCTATATATATATAGTATGGCTATGGCTATAGTATGGCTATGGCTATAGTATGGCTATGGCTATAGTATGGCTATGGCTATAGTGTGGCTATAGTATGGCTATGGCTATAGTATGGCTATGGCTAAAGTATCGCTTATGCCAGGGGTCGGCAACCCTTTTGTATGAGAGAGCCATGGACACCACATATTTTGAAGAGTAATTCTGTTAGAGCCATACATTATTTTTAAAACTAACAATTCAAGTAAATGTGTACATTTTGTGTAATTTAATTACAATAATTATGTCTCGGAATTCTTCTGATGTTGAGCTGCAGTAGACTTTAGCTCATTTGTAGAATGAAATATTGATATGCAATTAATATGTAGATAAAAAAATCTAAAAAAAACATTTTTTTAATAATCGAACATATGTCTGCGAGCCAGATGCAGCCATCAAAAGAGCCACATCTGGCTTGCGAGCCATGGGTTCCCGACCCCTGATATAGTGAATTATAGTAGGCCTATATTATAGTTATAGTAAATATAAAATAGAGAACATTTTTAGAATAATAATTGGCCTATTACCCCTATTACCTATATTATATTGGCTATATTATATAGGATATATAAATATAATAAGATCTTATGCCTATAGGCCTACCCATATATAGCTATATAATAATAGATGTAGGATATATAGTTTTAGCTATCCAATACAAATTCCAGGTAACACTTTAATGAAAATATCTTTGACATATGGTCCATTAAAATATAAGCTTCATGCTAACACTAAACATTTTGCTATAAAAAAAATCTAAAGGCTAAAGGAATTTTTTTTCCCTAAGAAGCGTATAGGCCTATTATATAATATTAAATAGCTTACTATAGAGTATGTCTATTATAATTTTTTACATTTTAATATAGCCTATCCTATAATATTATATATATAGTCTATAATGCTTCAAAAGATTATTGCATCTTATATATGTTATATCACTTCTGATGATAGTTGCAACTTTATAACAGAAGTAGTGTTTGAAAACTAATGAAATTTTTTTCAGAATTTCGTTACAAAAAGTGCAACCTACACGCAAGGTCTATAAAATATAAATATATAAAAATAAACTTCATAAATTATAAACGTGAATAGAAATTCAGTCTCGCTGTATAATTTCTAGTGTTGGTAGGAAATATGATTGATAAAGAAACTGTATAATTAGGTAATAGCAAACTGTGCTGCTACTAAACCATCAACCAAAGAAAACCTAAAAAAAAATAAAACAAATTCAGAAAAGAGCTGCAAGGTTCGTTACTAGGAAATATTCAAAATTGAAGAGTAACACCAATAGCTAAATCACTAAATCTAGAAACACCAGAGGACAGAAGGGCGAAGAGTAAAGTAGTAATAACAAAAAAGGTATTAAATTCTAATTTAGAAATATAACACAATAATAACCCATTGCAATGCTCTGATAAACATAAAGACAAAAATACTTTCTTTTGCCCTTATGGGAGAACAAATGCATATAAGTACTGTTTCTTCCCGAGTGGCATTCGGGCCTGGAATGGGTTGCTTGAACAAACCAGGAAAACCTGTAACTTAGCATCATTTGAAACATTAATAATAATGCAAGACTAGACTCAGGCCACGGGGGAGTGTAGGACGCAATAATCTTCTTTATAGAAGGAGCGTCTGTAATTTATAAGATATATATAAGATAATAACTGTAATATTTAGGCAAATCTGGCTCAGGGAGATGCAAACTCTTAAGATAGGACTGTCATTGATGATAATTTTGTTAATTTCTAATCTTTTATTTAAAAGTATAAAAGATATAAGTTACAATGCAATGAGAAATTTGAATGTTTGGAAAATAATTTATATTTTTTAAAATCACGCTCAATGAACTATATTATAATTCAAATAGTTTGTTGGAAACCAGTAGGACAATATAGGCCTACAAATTTTTTTAAAATGTACAATAATATTATTGTATATAACTTCAGATAATTCATTTACTTCATACTTAAGAAAATGTAAATTAAAAATAAATACATATAGAAATAAAAGATTTTTTTAATATTGTCATTCTTATAAAACAATTTTTTTTAAATTAGCAGTTTTGTAAATCTACTATTTTAAGTTAAAAAAAAGTATAATATATATATAATACATATGTATACATATAGGAATCTAAAAATCATTCAATAAATATATAGAAATCAATTTAAATCCACACAAAAATTTGATTGAAATAAAAAAAATATTTAGATGTAATAAAAAAAATAAAAAATTGTAAATAAAAAAGTTGTTATTATTAATCCTGCAATACACCCTATTTACTCATGCCCTTATAATAAATAGGATTATTTTGTCATTCACTTTTGGTCAATGCCACTGATGTAATCAATACAGTTATACTGTTTGTAATGCTGAAACTTGTACTTTTTTATTGTTTGTTTCAGTCACATTGGAAGTCACACAGTCGGATGCTGGCTGGTTAATGAACAAGAGATTGAAACACAGTCAATTTAATGAGCCAGTTCAGTCAGTGAGTTTATAAAAGAAGAGTCAATTTAATGAGCCAGTTCAGTCAGTGAGTTCATAAAAGAAGAGTTAAACCCATGGAACAACATCCACCGGAAAAAATAAAGAAATTTAAGCAAAACAAATCTACTCGGTTGAACATCCATGATTCCAGCTATGGATCAATGATTACAGGGTAAGTAAAAAAACTGTTATTTATGTATATTCTTTGACACTGTTGCTCTCCACCCTCAAGCTGTTATTGTTATTGTGCTGTTTTTCTAAATTAGACGTCTGTCTACTTATTTCAAGATTTATCTCCCTTTTTTTCCCTATTCCACATGTAAAAATAAACATATATTATCTTCAGAAATCTAAGTTCTATTGGCTAACTAACAGCCAGCCATTCCCAGAAATCTAAGTTCTATTGGCTAATAGCCAGCAATTCCCATAAATCTAAATTCCTTTGGCTAATAACCAGCCATTCCCAGAAATCTAAGCTCTATTGGCTAACAGCCAGCCATTCCCAGAAATCTAAGTTCCATTGGCTAATAACAGCCATTCCCAGAAATCTAAGTTCTATTGGCTAATAGCCAGCCATCCCCAGAAATCTAAGTACTATTGGTTAATAGCCAGCCATTCCCAGAAATCTAAGTTCCATTGGCTAATAGCCAGCCATTCCCAGAAATATAATTTGTTTTCTATCAGGAAATGACAGAATGACACGATAAACATTCACATATAATTCCTATAATTTATAATATAACCTAAAGCCAGCGAGTTTTAACTCGCCGCAACTAGATCTAGATCTGGTTATGATGACAAAATGTATTTGTTACGGCCAAAGCCCGAAGTGCGGCCAGATCGCGATCTGGCCGGCCAGATCGCGCTTTGGCCGACGCGCTTGGCCAATGTCCGATGTGCTTGAAATTGCTAGTGTTTACGCTACTTTGGCCGGCCACTTCGCGATGTGGCTGGCAATCCCTGGCCAATGTCCGATGTACTGATGCTAGAATGTTCGGTAGGCGGCACAGGTGTGATGGCGGTTTGCATATGGTAGCAAGGACAGTGATACATACGCTGTGACGATAATTTTCTGTTCATCTTCTGCTTTTCAGAGAAAGTCCTGCCGAAGTGGTCACTAATTATCAAGGAAATTAATTATCACACGATTTAGTAAACTATCTACCTGGATAAAAACACCCTTTGCGTCATAAATTGACTGTTACTGTCAGTGATTAGAAGATTGACATTTGATAATCCACAAAGGTGGTCAGGTCAGGCAGGAGCGACCGTATTTATATCTAGCCATTGTCCGCATGGTCTAAGTATAGTTTCATGTGTTGTATAAACATTGGTGGGGCCGCCAGTCGCAATGACAAAGAGCTTGTTTAATTTTATGATAATAGATAGAGAGGGAGTGTCAATACTGTACAGGACAGGGCCACCATTGATCTCGTTACCCACATCGACGACCGCGAAAACTCCCTCCCAGCCCCACCCCATTGACGGACCCTCGAAGCCACAAGCGACCGGAATGTTTGGACAAAGGGATCGGAGACAGACATGTGACTTTAAATTCCACCCACTCTTTTCTCATTGGTCAATGTTATATTATGTGGGTAGATCTTCCTTGTTTTAAAAACGCCCCAAACACGACTGTACGCACTTATTTCCTTTTGGATTTTAGTATTGTAAGACAACTGATGATAGAGATTGAAAATTTACTATAATAAACTAATTAGACTGATTTTTTAATTTATTTTAATTAAAGATTGATAATTTACTAATCTATAATAAACAAATTTGACTGATTTTTTAATTTATTTTAATTAAAGATTGATAATTTACTATATAATAAACTATTTTGACTGATTTTTTAATTTATTTTAATTAAAGATTGATAATTTACTATATAATAAACTAATTTTGACTGATTATGTAATTTAGTATAATTAATAATCAATATAGGCCTAATGTGATAATTACGGTATATAAACACTCGAAATCTCCTCAAGACCTTCTTAATCGGGCTTTGGCCGATCGCCCCTGGCCATTTCGCGATCTGGCCGGCCAAGGTCCGAAATCAAGAAGAGATCGGGCTTTGGCCGGTCAAATGTGAGGTGATCTTGGCCACTTCGCGATCTGGCCGGCCAGATCGCGATCTGGCCGACTTCGGGCTTTGGCCGTAACATATTCATACACTGAGGCGGGCTCCGAGGGCTGTGGAGATGGGTGTGACTTCATGAATAAAAAAAATATGGCGAAGGCAGTTTAATACCATTCAGGAAGACGAGAACTAAAACATTGCAAACCATGGCGTGATAATATATGACAAACAAGGATTGCTCAAATTGAAACAAATATATAATAGAAATACATTTAACACATTCATCAAGCCTTGAAAAACCAGGGCTGTGGAGTCGGAGTCGGATGTCGGAGGAAATTTGGGTACCTGGAGTCGGAGTCGGCAAATAATACACCGACACCGACTCCTACTAAATTTAGATTGGAAAAAGACATGGCTTCATTTATTTTAAACAACCGATCAATAGGCCTACAGAAATTAGTGATATAAGAAAGTGAAATATATGTTTCTTCCTCTAAGTCTCCATCCCTACTCAAGATCCTATCCCTATTGTCATACTATAGCGGGTCGACACAAAAAAAGTCTTTTGAACTACCGGTAATTTGAAATGCGTCATTAGACTGAACGTCTTATAGACTGCACGGCGCCGGTATTGATGACGCCATACAAGTGCCAAAATTACTAATTACCATTCACATTGTTTGTAATGATTTCAAATGCTAGGACAAGGCACGCGCGGTTTTCTCGGAATACTAAACACTGCCTTAGTAGGCTCTATGCATAGGCCATAGGTCCTAAATAAAACGCATCTTAATTAAGCTACTAGTGTACAAGCATACCTTTATTAGAGGCTTAGAGAGGCTTTTACACATTTACGATTCTTCCATAATGTAATTTGCGTTCAATAGGCCTACAAAAAAAAATGCCGCCTTTACGACTTATAAATGCGCTACGCACGCAACGCACAATTAGGAGCGACAATCAGTGGCGTATTTAGGCATGTTCCACATGTTCCATTGGAACAGGCGCCCAAACATAAAAGGGGCCCCCACACACCCCAAAAAGAAATGTTTGAGTGACATCCCCATATTTCGTTGAAAATGTGAAATAAAATTCATTTACTACCATACAATTTAAAGCACTCCAGTTCAACCAAGCTACGTGCAACATAAAATGTATGATTTTACAGAATGTAATATGAATTAACGGCCCTTTTCTGGGGTAGGCCCTATGTGGAAGGCAGGGCGAGACCACGAGGGGCCCCACATACATTTGGGAACAGGGCTTCCACGTTAATTTGGGAACAGGGCCCCCACAATCCTAAATACGGCCCTGGTGGCAATATTTATACTTTTCATAGTGTTGTGTTCTGCTTAAAGATGTTAAACGAAAACCGGAATACCGGATTCCGGTTTTTAAACTGAAAACCGGTTTTGATTTTCAAAACACCGCGTCTGTGCTTTATTATAAACGGCACTATTAAATACACATTCTTTTGATTCTCTTTCAACACATTATTTTACAAGTTATCATAAATATATGCCTCTTCATATGCTTCTTAATATTATCGTCAACGATAATCGGTTATTTGATTATCACTATTGAAATATTGAAAGCTATTGTCGGTTTTTAGCCCAGATTTTTTTAGTTCTAAAGAATTTTATGGTAAAGAGTACAAAATCAAATTGAATTCACACAAATCAACCCCTTGAATGCCCTGCAAACACTAATTAAGTTTAAAGTATATTTCAAATATATGCCTACAAAACTACGCACATTTGGCTGTTCCGGCATGTGACTTGTGACATTGCGCGGGGGAGGGGAGAAGGTAACCGAAATCCGGTATTTAACCGGTTTTATAGAACCGATAACTGGTTTTAACATCCATAGTTCTGCTATTATAGGGAACGCAGCGCCCATGTGTAACCTAGCCTCTCACTGGTAAGGGATTAACCGTTTGCCCCTTAGAGTCGCCGATCGTGACCTCTACTGATAAGGCCCCACGAGAGATGGTACAGCCGGTATGCCGTACCGGGGCCCTCAAGAGTTTAGGGGGCCCATGAATATTTAAAATTAAATACAGTATAATTTTGGCTTTCCCGCCAGTAGTCCTGTGGTAATGACATGTAGATGTATGTTGCCTTTCTTTCCTTCAAGGAATGTACAAAATACATTCACATATTAATACAGAGGAGTCGGGGAGTCGGAAGTAAAAAAAAATGAGGAGTCGAAACATTTATCTACCGACTCCGCAGCCCTGTGAAAAACTTAAATTTTTTATAAAGGCATTAATCATTCATAGATTCAAACCTCTGTAGATCTACGACTAAATAAAATGCATTAAAAAAACAATGTCTAGTGCGGTTAGGTTTTTTTTTTACTGTTTACAACAATAGTAAAACGTATTTATATATTGTCTATTTAATGAAGTTAAAGCATAGGGCCTATCTGTTGTGGAGATGGACTATAAATTCTTTCCGTGTTAATTTTTGCTATGAATAATGAGTAGCCTAATGAGCCTAGGGCCTAGGCCTATCGCGTTTATGGTGTAGATAAATCACTTTTAGTTTTTCATGTCTTAGAAATTGAATACAGTAAGAAAAAAAACCTTGGCTACGTTATATAATATTATATTGTAACATAAAAGTTTTATTTTCTCAATTGTCATCTTGATTGTAATTACTTCGTGCAACTTGCTCTGTTCTCGTCCAATCTCTAGAGAGTTTCTATTTTTCTTGTCCAGTCGAGATCAAATAAAAGGAGACGCTTTGTGTCAGGAGAAAGTAAGTCGTATAGAAATAACCACACTAGCTAAAGACAACGTGACGACAAGACGCGTGAATTATCTTCCCTTCAAGCCGTTCGTTCGGCATGTGTGTCCTTGACCTTACAGCCGGCGGACATTAGATACAACACACTGTTTTTCGCCGTGAATACTATTTTGAATGTTCGAACAATGTTTACTGTCAGCAACCTGTAGAGTGTCTTACAGTAGGCCTACAGTTACATAACTGGGAAAATACGGCGCGAGGGGCGGGATTGTTACTATGGATGGGATCAGAAGTACAATACACTGATAGAACATGTCTAGTCCGGGTAGCAAAGAAAAACATTTTAATTAATCTATAGATCTAGATCTATGACTAGTCTATATGTTTTTCCAACTCTGGCGTAGGCCTATAAAATAAGTGTGTCTTATCTTATATATTAATTAAAGACGCTCTTTCTATAAAGAATATTATTGCGTCCGTGGTCCGAGTCTTGTCTTGCATCTTTATTAATGTTTTGAATGATGCAAAGTTACTGATTTTCCTGGTGTGTCCGGGCGCTGTGTCGCAATAGTTCTAAAAAAAAAACAATATAAGAATAAAAATACATTCTATAAACAGAAACGTTTCGAAGGTATAAGCATTTCAGCCCATTACGCTGGTACAACTCTCAGTAGGACAACACACTTCTTGCTATATCAGTCGCCCCCATTTACCCTCTAGTTACCGGTAAATATAATAGATATACACGCTACCGGTAGATCCTTACAAGTTTATGTCATAATTACATTTTCCTACTTCATCACATGGGGTGGGGAGGGGGTGGTAAAGTTGGCACCTATCTGGAATGTTCGTTTTCATTCATTAGTAAGCTATCGGAGAGACGGTGTGTAATTTCCGTAAATCAACGTTGTACAATTATTTAGGGAAATATTCAGTTTCGCGCCATTCCAAACTTTGGAGGAGACCTTCACCCCCATCTAGTAACACTACTGGTGAAGGGTGGTAGAATTATTAGGCCTACAACGAATGTAATAAGCTCGCGCCGGTGATCTTTCGCATTTTAAATTTTAAAAAAAACTGTGTCATGAGTCTAGATGTTGACCTTCACATAGATGACATAGATCTCAACAGTTTCCACAATATTCGTTTGTCCCCACTTGGTGTATGAGACCTATTACCAATACCGTGACAGTGCGAGCTGGTATAAAGGCGGAGATATAAAAGTCAACATAAACAGGTGCAGTCATCTTGTCTAGATGCACCCCCCCACCACCCAATGTTTGTGTTATTACTGTTATTAGTATTGACGTAGATTGAGCTTTCTTTAATCATTGCATAACTACCAGTAACTCCTCCCCCTCATCCCCCCGAGACATCGCTTTCCTGTGTGAACTCTTGTGTATTGATTTTCTTCTCATCCCCGCCAAGGCTTTCAGCGCGTGACATGCGCGACAACGTGGAGGCTACCATTTCATAAATATAGAAACTCGCCCTTGGCATTCACAGGAGTGGTGGTGTTTTTTTCCCCGTTGATTTGACACAGTGCGACCTCTTAAGATGGCCAATTCTATCGTTGCTTGTACTCTACGTCTGCGTTTTCATTGTTTGCACGCGTTTTCATTGTTTGCACTTTCCTTACTTTGCGCTTCTTTAGGTTTTCGGGGAATTTATTGTTTCAGTCAAACACTAGACTATAACTGATCTAAGGGAATTTATTGTTTCAGTCAAACACTAGACTATAACCGATCTAAGGGAATTTATTGTTTCAGTCAAACACTAGACTGTAACTGATCTAAGGGAATTTATTGTTTCAGTCAAACACTAGACTATAACCGATCTAAGGGAATTTATTGTTTCAGTCAAACACTAGACTGTAACCCATCTAAGGGAATTTATTGTTTCAGTCAAACACTAGACTATAACCGATCTAAGGGAATTTATTGTTTCAGTCAAACACTAGACTATAACCGATCTAAGGGAATTTATTGTTTCAGTCAAACACTAGACTGTAACCGATCTAAGGAAATTTATTGTTTTATTCAAACACTAGACTATAACCGATCTATAAATGTCTCATTAAAAAAAACGGACGAGCCTTCTGACTCTTATGTCTAGGTCAGGGCGTAACTATGTAAAGGTTGCTACAAGGGGAGAGCACACCAAGATCCTGTCGGAGACTAGCCACCCCCGGCGTGCCACGTAACATAGGGTACGTTACGGTCTCCATAGTCACATGCACTGCACTTCTCTCGCTACATGCGGAATTACCCTTGGATCATTGGCTCGCTCGTATACATGCACTGTCATCCGATAGCACAAATTCCAGACTATAGGTCTTGACATCCAGGGCGGAGTTGTGACAGACTGTTGCGCTGATTGCTTCCTCCCCACGGTGATATGGAGCCTCTCAGCTGTGCAATGATTCTCAGTCGCGCAACAGGGCTGTCCCCCACGCGTTATCGCAAAGGTGTCCTCTTAATGGGAGCGTATCGGCGGTTAACACACTACGCCAGCATTGAGGCCCATGAGTAGAGCAGTGGGTACTATAACCACGTTGTCCGTTCCTCTAGAGATGTACTTGTTAGTTTTTCCTGTAAGTCATATAGCAGCCAGGTCAGTTAACTACTAATGACTGCACCATCAATCCATACAACTATTTACGATCAATCCATACAATTATACAATCAATCCATACAATTATACCATCAAATCAATCCATACAATTATACCATCAATCCATACAATTATACCATCAATCCATACAACTATTTACGATCAATTATACCATCAATCCATACAACTATTTACAATCAATCCATACAATTATACCATCAATCCATACAATTATACCATCAATCCATACAATTATACCATCAATCCATACAATTATGACTGGGTTTATATTATGTGAATATCTTGAATAAAATAGCATGAGGTGATTGAATTTGAGTTTTTCAGTTTTAAAGCGTGTTTTTTCTATTTCACTATATTCAGTAAATCTTTATCTCAGTGAACATGAAGACCTAATCCAACATAATATGTTTAACAATTGAAATGAGAATTACAATATAATAATTACACATTAATGTAATAATAACATTACTTCCCCACTGCCAAAAATAAAATTATGTACATTTTTAGTAGACTAATAATCAACTTTTATTGCAATAAATAATGAAGAGTAAAGTAAAAGTCACAAAGTCTTCCTGCTGTCGAGACACACAGACTCCAACCATTTCATCATCATCATTGATCTTTTTGAGTTCCTTGTGTAACATAGTGCGCTGATTACCAAGGTTTCTTGCCAGTTGTTATAGTCTCCATATACACTTGGGTCTTCCTCTGTGTCTTTTGCATTGGGGTTCATAAGGCCTGTCTAAATCTGTTTTTACTATCTTTCCCAGGGGTGTGCCCAATCTTTCACCACTTTCTTTCCAGGAATTATTGTTCTCTGTTAACACCTCCCCCACAACTTGGAGTTTTCTATCTTGTCCTACCATTGTATTTTTGATACATAGGGCCTATAAGGCATCTAACAAAGGTCCGGAATCTATTTACTGTAATCTCTGTTGTTCCTCATTTGATAGTAGGCCTAATCAGTTATTTGAATGAATCCCTGTGTTTAACTGTAATGCATTTTAACATTTCACATCCCATAGTTCCTATTTAGAGACAAATAGTTAGGCCTACTAAATTTTTTAATTTGTTTTTAAAGTAAAATAGGTAATGAAGTCGAGGCATGTGTTCATTTGAGGCATAGGCTAACAATTGACAAGGACATGATACATTAGATAGAGATCATTTGATTAAAAAAATGGCTGCTTCAACTGTCATGTGATGAAACCTCCCTTAACACATTTTGAGTGAAAATACTTAAAAACCCATGTTGATTTTTATTTTCATGGAAAATATGGTCTTTAGTCAAGGCATACAATTTTGGATATGAAGTCCATTTGAATATTAAAGAACAAATTATTGCTTGAAAACACATTAACGATAATTTCTTTTTATTACTATTATGAATTAGTTAAATTTATTTTTTATTACTATATGCCCCATAGCGATCTATACAAACCTGTAAGCCAGCTGGTCCAGCGGTTAGTTTATCTAGTTTATCGGACTGTCAACCAAAAAACCAACTGACAGCTCACAGATTCTATCCCTGCCACCGACGGATCCCTGTTGCCCTGCAGGAGTTTTGGGCCTAGTGGACGTAATAATCTTCTATCTAGAAGGAACATCTGTAAACTTATAAGAATTGAATTTATTTCAAATGACATGATTTTTATTTTTATTTTTTCAGGACAAGTAGTAGTTCCTCAATATCTTTGTCATTATTTAGTGAAAGTGAGCTTGCTGAGACACCATCCACTAGTGGCTGTAGGTAAGGAATAAAAATTGAAAATATTATTTGACACTTTAAGCATGTGAATCATGGGACCTGACTACACTTGCAATGATGCAATAACCATGTGAATCATGGGACCTGACTACACTTGCAATGATGCAATAACCATGTGAATCATGGGACCTGACTATACTTGCAATGATGCAATAACCATGTGAATCATGGGACCTGACTATACTTGCAATGATGCAATAACCATGTGAATCATGGGACCTGACTATACTTGCAATGATGCAATAACCATGTGAATCATGGGACCTGACTATACTTGCAATGATGCAATAACCATGTGAATCATGGGACCTGACTATACTTGCAATGATGCAATAACCATGTGAATCATGGGACCTGACTATACTTGCAATGATGCAATAACCATGTGAATCATGGGACCTGACTATACTTGCAATGATGCAATAACCATGTGAATCATGGGACCTGACTATACTTGCAATGATGCAATAACCATGTGAATCATGGGACCTGACTACACTTGCAATGATGCAATAACCATGTGAATCATGGGACCTGACTATACTTGCAATGATGCAATAACCATGTGAATCATGGGACCTGACTATACTTGCAATGATGCAATAACCATGTGAATCATGGGACCTGACTATACTTGCAATGATGCAATAACCATGTGAATCATGGGACCTGACTACACTTGCAATGATGCAATAACCATGTGAATCATGGGACCTGACTATACTTGCAATGATGCAATAACCATAGGAAGATTAGAAAAGTAAAAAGCCTGAACAATGTAAAAAATGAAGTATTTATAGTCCTTTGTTAACATTTGAATAACTCCAAACTATTCTGCTGTTTTTTTTCCTGTCTGGTCATAAGATAATTATCACTTTGATCATTACAAAATAATTTTGGATTATGAAAACTTTTACCGTAATGTTATTTTTAAAAATATTATAGCATTCCTTTTTTTACTCTCAGCTTTTCCTGATTACTTTGAATTGATAAATATTTTGTTATGATACCCAAGCAAACGAGTGGCTGCATGTGTCATATTCTCATGCCTTTTCCCCACTTTTAAATGTACAGGTATATATAACAGGATTCCCAAGGGTTTGAGGAAAATCTGAAATATGTTGGTTGGGAATGTATCAGGGCTGCATGCTTTTATGTACAATATTATAAATGTTGTAATTAATTTGTTTGTTTTTTTTTGCTTGCAGAAAGCAACAATACAATTACCGGTATTCTAAATGTAATGTTATTACTTGTGTGTGTATAAATACATCTATATTATATATATATGTGTGTGTATACATATATTTATTATGTTTGTTGTATGTGTAATTATATATACGCAAGCTAAATTCCCCTGGGTTGCCAGGGAAACAATTAAATAGACCGTTCATAAACTACATTGAACAGAAAGCTATAGATCTAATAATTTTAAAAACATAATTCTTATTCTGAAATCATTTAGGAAAGTAATTTAAAATAAATTGTGTAAACAGGTTAAAAATGGCTTTTTATTTAACAAAAAGCTAAAATGCCCAGCGTTGCCAGCGGAAGGACTATCCCGTTGGATGAGAATCAATCACCCATCTAATATATAATTATTATATTTTTCTTACTGAAAACATTTTTAAAAAGCTATAAGTCCCAAAATTCTTACAATTTTGAAAAAAAAAAGTAATATTAATGAGAAAAAAAAGTAGAAAAAAAAAAGCAAGGTATCAGTGGGGAATCAAACCCAAGTCACCAGCATGGCAGACAAACCCAAGTCACCAGCATGGCAGACAAACCCAAGTCACCAGCATGGCAGACAAACCCAAGTCACCAGCATGGCAGACAAATATGCTAACCAATAGGCTAGGGAAGACACATGTCAGAAGCGAGATCACACAAGAAAGATATGAGACAATTAAATTAGCCAATGGGGATCAGATACGACACACTCAAGCTTCTTTATATATATAGATATATTTATTATGTTTGTTTTGTATATACATATCTTATCTTCTTCTTATACATTACAGACGCTCCTTCTACAAAGAAGATTACTCATATAAGATATAAATGCACACATAAACAAAATAAATATAGAGAGTTTTTATGTCAATATTGGAGTGAAAGATAAAAATGATTTTAACTTAAGAGTTTTTTTTTATGATATTTACAAATAACATTTTATATGAGATTTATTTATGAAACAAAATTTCAGCTCTGAAATGGCCACTGCACTTCAGTCTAAGGAGAAAAAGAAGGAAAAAGCCAAAGAATTTATGAAAAAACTCAAGTCTATGCTCCCTATGAAGGAAAGAAAAGGCAAAATGGACACTTTGTCCACTCTAGAGCAACTGGTTAATAACATGAGACAACTAAATGGTCAGTTATCTTCTAAAACTTACTCAAAGGAGCAATAATTATAAAAATTTACATTTTTAATTTTTTTTTATAAAAAGGTAAAATATAGTGCTCAAATATTACTGAGCATCTTAATGTAAGCCATAAAATATGATTTGGTGCTTTGTTTGGAACTCATTCTAGAAATATTATACATATCTTAGTGTAATTATTAAACAATATACTTAATATTAACATTTATATTTGAAGTTTTTAATTTATGTATTTAACTTTTGTCCTGATTGGTCAAAAGCGTTAGGGTTCTATAAGAACAAATATATATTTATATCCATATGTAAATATAACAAATATATATTTATATCCATATGTAAATATAACAAATATATATTTATATCCATATGTAAATAGAACAAATATATATTTATATCCATATGTAAATAGAACAAATATATATTTATATCCATATGTAAATAGAACAAATATATATTTATATCCATATGTAAATAGAACAAATATATATTTATATCCATATGTAAATAGAACAAATATATATTTATATCCATATGTAAATAGAACAAATATATATTTATATCCATATGTAAATAGAACAAATATATATTTATATCCATATGTAAATAGAACAAATCCTATACTATAATACGAGTTAAAATTGTATGTATATATATATATATATGTCTGGAAATTTTCTTCAAAAGCGCTCTAACGATTATCTTCATGTTTTAATGCACGACTTGTTTCCCCTAAAAAAAAAATCTACACCTTTTCGGCCACACAAATAAAAATCGGAAATGAACGTTAGACAAAAATACACAAAAGATTTATCGTAGATAATTGATTTTGGCCGTGAAAACATGCCATTGCACGATCCACATGTAGCGCGGCATTCAAGAGCGGTGTTTTGTTGCGTTGCAATTATGACGTTGCGGAAATACCCGTTCAACATTAACAAGAAGTTTAATTATATTTTATTTTATTTTTAATCTATGTTTTGCGCACCGATGATAGATATTTATAATTTAAAGCAAGACCAAGTGTAATAATTTATGTAATGCAGGGTGTGCAAACTACAGCCAGTGGTTGACTCGCGGGCTAACAAATAATAGTATGCGGCCCTTGAGGCTTATTTAGATTAAAACGTCCTCAATATATTTTAGACTAAATTAAAAATAAAATAAAATATAAAATATTTACGTATTAATTACTAGTGAGATAATAGTTTGCCGTTTAAATAATAACATAATTAGATGAGATTTCTCCAAACTATATGCCTATTTGTAAATTTTGTTTATAAATGACATATATTTCTGTTGGATTTAAAACTGACAACGCTAGCCTACATGTTTTTTTTTTTAGGGTTTGAAATTAGATTAAGCTGTTTGGTTTTTGCTTTTTTTCTAGCCGTTTTGCAGCAGCTGGTTTAAAAAACAAACTTTCTTTTTATTCATTGGCAGCATATTAAATAGCAAGATAATTTAACTATAAACTCGCGGCGCTATAAATAATTTCATAATTTCATATTTGTAAAACTAATCACTATTAAAGGTATTGCAATATTTGCAATAAAAGTCAGTTTTTAAACATTTCATGATAATTATGTTACGTTAGTCATGTCTGTAGCAGGTATGACAGCTATAAGCAAGTTAACCTGGACTGATG
Organism: Anisus vortex; assembly: GCA_949126835.1. Lineage (NCBI taxonomy): Eukaryota > Metazoa > Mollusca > Gastropoda > Planorbidae > Anisus > Anisus vortex. The sequence goes on from OX421507.1 coordinate 29,841,675, forward strand.
ACTCGCCTATAATGATCAGTACTGAATAGCTGTTCTATGTTAGCTATATCGTATATAGACGCCTACCGAGATTATAATATGCCTACTTTATTTTTAAAAAAATTACACTATAGTCAACATTAAACCAGGCTTAAAGCTTTAAAAAATTAGGCTTAGCAGTAGGCCTATGGGGGCACGGTAGCCGAGCGGCACCGCGTTCAACTGGAGAGCCGAAGGTCCCGGGTTCGAATCTTGGTGCAGGCTAGGATATTTTTCCCGGGTCTGGAGGGTGTCCCTGAGTCTATCCAGCTCTGACAATAGTTAGGGTAAAGTAAAGGCGGCTGTGCATAGTGCTGGCCACACAATCACCTAGTATGCCGAGGCCACAGAAACTGATGAACGCTGCTTCATCGGACATATGGATCAAATTCGGTCCGACAGATACTTTTTTTTTAGTAGGGGATATTTTACTAATTGATGAATATCCAATGCAAGTCTTAATAACTCAGATTAACATGTAGGCATACAGTAAGAATTCAGAAAAAGCTTACCTTTAGACACCTTTTATGAAAGAGATGATTTACGAGAATTTTAAAACACAATCATGTACCTTTTGGTACATGCATTTGTCATAAAGGTCCAAACGTTAAGCTTAACAGTTTGTTGGTATCATATGTTTAGAGTGAAAGATCGATGCAGTTGAAACGTTTATCTCTTTTCAGGCAGATTTTATAAATCACACCTAAAATGTTGCTTAGGGGGAAATTTTACATCCGATATGAAGAAAGTAATATTGGAGTTGGGTGGAGGGCTGCATGTCCTTACGCTATCAGGGCGAATAAAAAGTGGCCGTAGAGGAATACGTCTGTGGACATTTTATCTGCTTTGCTCAGACAGACCCGTCAACAGTGGCAAGTAAAGTTGGATGGCTGGCTATATAAACAAACAATATCGCAATACCAACTACATTACAACAAAAGAAGAATATGCACACCAGACGAAGAATTATATTGAGCGTCAGCCTCCGGCCAAACTATCTACCATACGCAACAAGAAATATAGGCCTATCGTCAGGATTTCAGTCAACAATAGCTGACTACTAATGAACTTTTTCTTGCATGATAATTGTGTGATTGTGTGTGCGATTGTCTATTTTTATAAGTATATTTCATTGCTTGTATATAAATTACAAATAATTATTTTATTTTGTTTAAAATATGCTGAAGGACAAAACATCTGTAATCAAGACAAATTTCCATTTGTTTGGATCCGTAAAGAAATCTTATCTTTTATCTTTTATCTTTTATACAATGAGTGCAAAAATAGAAATGAATACGCCAAAAAACGTTACATAACTTTAATTTTTGTAGACGGGAAAAAAAGCAAAATATTGGTCTGGTAAAAACGTACTTATTAAAATGTATGCACCGTTTTTTTACAGCACAATATGTTAAGGTACAAACGCCTGCTCTTTATTACCGATCGAATGATCGGTCACCTGGTACTATATATTTATATCCATATGTAAATAGAACAAATATATATTTATATCCATATGTAAATAGAACAAATATATATTTATATCCATATGTAAATAGAACAAATATATATTTATATCCATATGTAAATAGAACAAATATATATTTATATCCATATGTAAATAGAACAAATATATATTTATATCCATATGTAAATAGAACAAATATATATTTATTTCCATATGTAAATAGAACTAATATATATTTATATCCATATGTAAATAGAACAAATATATATTTATATCCATATGTAAATAGAACAAATATATATTTATATCCATATGTAAATAGAACAAATATATATTTATATCCATATGTAAATAGAACAAATATATATTTATATCCATATGTAAATAGAACAAATATTTTGTCAACAGAAGATCAAAAGAGAAACAGTGAATTCAAGACTCCACCACCACACTGTGGATCATATCATGGCAGTGATACTGATAAACTAATGCAGGTACAATGGAATCAACAAATTCTGTTCTATTAATATATTACAGATGCTTCTTCTCTAAAGAAAATTTTTGCATCCTACGCTTATCTGTGGTCAGACTCGAGTCTTGCATTTTGATTCGTGTTTTAAAGGATGTTAAGTTTCTAGTTTTCCTGGTTTGTTCATTACTCCCATTCCATGCCCGGATGCCACTTGAGAAGAAAGAATACTTATATGCATTTTTGTTTATATTTATCTAGCCTGGAGAATTATATCTGTGCTCTATCCATGTTTTTGTTTGCTCAATGTTAAATGGGCTCTGAGCTTACATTATGTTTGCTCAATGTTAAATGGGCTCTGAGCTTACATTATGTTTGCTCAATGTTAAATGGGCTCTGAGCTTACATTATGTTTGCTCAATGTTAAATGGGCTCTGAGCTTACATTATGTTTGCTCAATGTTAAATGGGCTCTGAGCTTACATTATGTTTGCTCAATGTTAAATGGGCTCTGAGCTTACATTGCTGGCAGGGCTATAGAAATCAACGTATTATTATTTATTGTACAATATTTTCAGAGCAACATGTACATTTCTGTGTCTCTGAAAAATCACGTCGTACAAACAACCTCCTCTACTTTGATGGAACATTTAGGATATCCTTTAGTAAGTTGACTACTCAACATTTGTAGACATTTTTTTTATTCAGTTGACTGTTTATCTGATATTTAGTTAAACATTTTATTTATTTGCCTAGAAAATTGTTTATTGTCACACTGTGTTGACATTTAAGTATTTTTATTAGTCATAGTTTATTAAAATTGTATTTTCTTTACATGCTGTTATATTTTGTTAAAAAATGTTTTTAGAAAATATTAACACTTTTAAGTTATAGTTTTTACATCAATATAGATTGACAACATTTTTTTTTTTTTCTCGGATTCATAATTTGGGAACATTTTCTAAATATAGATTGTATTCTCTTTAGTTGTTAATTGTGCTTGTGTTGAATTCATGGTGACATCTTTTCTTTATTGAAGGACTGGTGGAAAGGGAGACTACTGAAAGATTTTTTGAATAAGAAAGACATTAACACAGTGAACAATTGCATTGCCTTACATTCAAATGATGAGGATCAAATAGAGGCTTTAAGTAAGTAACACAGAATGAAACAAATAATTTCAACTTATCACCAATTGGGGACACAGTGGCCGACTGGCATAACAAAAGCCCTGAGTTCAAATCCTGGTTTGTTCCTTGGGTCTGGAGATTGTCCCTGAGTCTACCCAGCTCATAATGGTTTCCTAGTATTAGTCAACGGCGGCTGGGCATTGCGCAGGGCAAACTATCCCCTAGTATGCTGTAGCCACAGAAACATGTGAACAATGCTTCACAGGCCCTATGGATCAAATTCGTTCAATGGGGCGCTTACTTACTTTACCACCAATGGCTTTTTTTTTAGATGAGTTTTAAATTAGTTTTGTTTCCATGGGAAATATAAATAAAAAAGATAACTTTTATCTGCATATTTTTAATTGTTGGAGGTTAAAGGTTGCAGTGATAGTTTATTGTAAAATATTTTATATGTAAATATGCTACTGTTGAATAACTGATTAGAAAAGATATTTTTTAACATAGCCCAATTCCAATTTTTATTTCATTTCTTTTTAAAAGCTTTTTTGAATTTATGTTGTATTTTATTTTGCAAATGGTTTCAAGCATATATAACACAGACCTTAATGTAACTAAGAAATAACTTATTGTTAGATTCAACAGCTGGCATGCAAGCAAGTGGAATGAAGGAATGTTCAAAGTACTTTTATGCTAGAATGAGGTAAACTTGTGCAATATTTCATAGTCTAGACTTTCAGTGCTTGGATATAGATCTGTTTTGATTTGTTTTTTTTCATTTTTGAAAGATTTACATTATTTTATTGGACAATGAAATACACTTTTAAATACATCAAATGGTCTAAAATTTTAGTAAACCAATCAAATGGTCTCAAATATTTGGTGAACCAATCTTCCTTGGTTTAATAAAACATTTAAATTTGCAATGCATAATGAAAATGCATAGATAGATAAGAGTTGGGTTTAATTATATGGTTTTATCTTTAAAAATATACATTGATTTTTTACTCCAATATCTTCCAACTCATTCATTTTTTTTTACTAAGTGGTAGGCCCTACCTGTTTAAAGAAATCCAAAGCAGGCTCTAAAACTGTTATTGTCTGCTTCACTTGTTCACCATACCCTGGCCTATATTTGTCAACATTTGTGTCTTTAAAAAAGCAACATTTATGCTCATAACATTCTTAAATCACTTTTTCCTCTTTCCTCTTTAACTCTGATGGATACCTGACATTAGTTGGGGTAAAGTAAAGGGGGCTTGTCATTGTGCTGGCCACCCAGTTCCCTAGTAGGCCATGTCCCACAAAAAATGGTGACTGCTGCTTTACCAATCCTGTGATCAATTTGGTCCAACAGGAAATTTACTTTTAACGTGTATTTCGGTTTTTCATTCTTTCTATAATTAGGCATTACTGACCATTTGTTCCCAAATGTTTCAATAATTGGAGCCCTTTTTGATTGGTTGCCATGTGTTTTTGTGTATGCTTACTGCCTTCCTATTGGTCAATTTTTAAAGTAACATTACATTGTACTATCAATTCTCTATGTTTTTGCCCATTAGTGTCTGGAGTGATGGGCCAGGCTGTGTCTGGTATGAAGCTCAAAGTTTTTTCTCTATTTGGTTCAATTATTTGCTTCACTCTAGGCAGCTTGACTCTCTTTAAAAAAAAAGTGGTCACACTAGATCCATGTCTTACTCAGTAGAATGAAAGTACATTAAATTTCTGGCCACCAAGAAAATATAAAAACAAACAAATTAATTTTATTGCTAGTGATATTCACATCTAAGTGTTACACTGTGAATTCATTAACATTTTTGAATAAAATTAAAAATACATGATACACAAAGCTTTCATAAACTTCAGTTGAATGTTAATTTCTCTGATTTTCTTCTCAGACTTTCTTCAGTTTAACATAAGCAGTTAGGGGTTAAAGTTAGTAAAATGATCAATAAATGAATCATACTCTAATTGATTCATATATACATCATCCAATACAATTTATAATTTATTACACAATAAAAACTTCATAATTCACACATTTATTTTACAAAAAGATTTTTATGTTGTTCAATTTTGCCAATTTAAATACTGTCAACAATAAGTGTTAAAAATGTTACTAAGATTTTTACATGACTATTTAGTCTGAATTAAATGCTGTCATTAATTATAATGTGTGTTCTTTTATCTTTTCATTCAGTCAGTTTCAATGGATTAGGGTATAAAATTATTAAAATAGTATAATTTTTTTGCTTTGTTTCAGGCGATTTCGGAGACTAGGGGATGGATTCAATATCCAGAACGTGATCTCCTACTGCCCCTTCAGAATGGTCATCACAACCAAGGCCCTGGAACAGTTGGACTCTTCTGAAGAGGAAAGCATAAAGCATAAGAAATCTTTGACAATTTTCTGCCAGCCTTTGACTTCTGCCTATATTGGTACATTTAAAATTGAATTTATTAAATCATATTTGCCTAATATAACTGGAGTAACAAAAGGGCAAAGACAATACAGGGAAAAAATATCAGAGTCACATTTTGTAATTTTTTAACTTACAGCTCCACTCATATATATATTTATATATAGTAATACGTGGTATGTACTGAACTACTTTTCAACTGAAACAAAATGACAATAACCATAGGAAAATTAGAAAATAAAAAAGCCTTTACACCGGAAAAAAGAGACATTGTCCTTTGTTAAAATTTGAATAACTCTAAACTACAAAAGCCTAACTATTTTTTCCCCTGTGGCCTTGGTGTGGTGTTAGTAAGAACTGATTGAACTATAAACTGCATTTATTTGTTGTATTTCCTCAGGTGGACGAATTCTACCAGATAAAAGAAACTTCAGCCTGAGACATTCTTTGTTCTGCAGTTACACGTATGTTCATCCAAAGTAAGTCTTCTCACGTGCAATCTATGTTTGTTTGTCTTTTAAAGACTTCTCAAACCCTAAACATTAGGTTGAAATGTTTTATTTGTCTTTTAAAGACTTCTCAAACCCTAAACATTAGGTTGAAATGTTTTATTTGTCTTTTAAAGACTTCTCAAACCCTAAACATTAGGTTGAAATGTTTTATTTGTCTTTTAAAGACTTCTCAAACCCTAAACATTAGGTTGAAATGTTTTATTTGTCTTTTAAAGACTTCTCAAACCCTAAACATTAGGTTGAAATGTTTTATTTGTCTTTTAAAGACTTCTCAAACCCTAAACATTAGGTTGAAATGTTTTATTTGTCTTTTAAAGACTTCTCAAACCCTAAACATTAGGTTGAAATATTTTATTTGTCTTTTAAAGACTTCTCAAACCCTAAACATTAGGTTGAAATATTTTATTTGTCTTTTAAAGACTTCTCAAACCCTAAACATTAGGTTGAAATGTTTTATTTGTCTTTTAAAGACTTCTCAAACCCTAAACATTAGGTTGAAATGTTTTATTTGTCTTTTAAAGACTTCTCAAACCCTAAACATTAGGTTGAAATGTTTTATTTGTCTTTTAAAGACTTCTCAAACCCTAAACATTAGGTTGAAATGTTTTATTTGTCTTTTAAAGACTTCTCAAACCCTAAACATTAGGTTGAAATATTTTATTTGTCTTTTAAAGACTTCTCAAACCCTAAACATTAGGTTGAAATATTTTATTTGTCTTTTAAAGACTTCTCAAACCCTAAACATTAGGTTGAAATATTTTATTTGACTTTTAAAGACTTCTCAAACCCTAAACATTAGGTTGAAATATTTTATTTGTCTTTTAAAGACTTCTCAAACCCTAAACATTAGGTTGAAATATTTTATTTGTCTTTTAAAGACTTCTTAAACCCTAAACATTAGGTTGAAATATTTTAGTTGTCTTTTAAAGACTTCTCAAACCCTAAACATTAGGTTGAAATATTTTATTTGTCTTTTAAAGACTTCTCAAACCCTAAACATTAGGTTGAAATATTTTAGTTGTCAACACTTTCAAAAGGTGCCAAGTCACTTAAAAAAAAAGCTAATGTCAACTTTAGTAGGTCCCACCTTGAAACTGTGGGGAAGGGACGGTTGAGCACCTGCTCTTAGAGTAGACAGGGACAGCCAACCGTTTGTGCCGAACCTTTGTGGTAATGTATCACAGCTGCTTGATACATTGGAATTCATTCTCCAAGCAAATACAAATTTTGTTTTTTTTTGCAAATTTAAAGTTCTAGGCTGTCAATGTTAGACCTCCTTTAAAATAGGCCTCTTCTATCTGGGATCAATTAACAAATGGAAATTAAAAAAAATGTTCATTAAAATTAGTTTTTCAAACTTAACGAGTGTGATACTTACTAAACTTAATAAAATTAGAAACAGATACTATATACAGATACTGTATATATAAATGTCTAGAAAATGAATAAAGGAAATTAAGGATACAGAGCATTTATTCCAGCTTTGAAGTACAATAAACTATTTGAATAAAATACTCAGAATTACAAAGAGGTAAAACCATTTCCTTATTCTATATATAAGTTAATATTATTACATCCCCAATCTTCTTGGTACTATCAATCCCATGTAGATTACTTGTAATTTTATATTTAGGTGATTCAGTAGTAAGAAACTAAACTATAGCGCAGTTATCACAGTTTTGATTTAAATTAAAATAGAAATTAGTCATTAAGTGCGGGATAGTCCATTCTTTAAAGAACTATATGGAAAAAAAAAAAGAGAAAAGATTTGCTGACTTTTAATTTATGTCTGCCTTGACCTTGCTCCCTGTCTGCCTTGACCTTGCTCCCTCTCTATTTGGTATGGTCTGACAGACATATGTGTGACATCTCAGCCCTCGAGTATTCATTAGACATATTCACCAGCTCAGTGTGACATCTCAGCCCTTGAGTATTCATTAGACATATTCGCCAGCTTAGTGTGACATTTCAGCCCTCGAGTATTCATTAGACATATTCACCAGCTCAGTGTGACATCTCAGCCCTTGAGTATTCATTAGACATATTCGCCAGCTTAGTGTGACATTTCAGCCCTCGAGTATTCATTAGACATATTCACCAGCTTAGTGTGACATCTCAGCCCTCGAGTATTCATTAGACATATTCACCAGCTTAGTGTGACATCTCAGCCCTCGAGTATTCATTAGACATATTCACCAGCTTAGTGTGACATCTCAGCCCTCGAGTATTCATTAGACATATTCACCAGCTTAGTGGGACATCTCAGCTCTCGAGTATTCATTAGACATATTCACCAGCTTAGTGTGACATCTCAGCTCTCGAGTATTCATTAGACATATTCACCAGCTTAGTGTGACATCTCAGCCCTCGAGTATTCATTAGACATATTCACCAGCTCAGTGTGACATCTCAGCCCTCGAGTATTCATTAGACATATTCACCAGCTTAGTGTGACATCTCAGCTCTCGAGTATTCATTAGACATATTCACCAGCTTAGTGTGACATCTCAGCTCTCGAGTATTCATTAGACATATTCACCAGCTTAGTGTGACATCTCAGCCCTCGAGTATTCATTAGACATATTCACCAGCTTAGTGGGACATCTCAGCTCTCGAGTATTCATTAGACATATTCACCAGCTTAGTGTGACATCTCAGCTCTCGAGTATTCATTAGACATATTCACCAGCTTAGTGTGACATCTCAGCCCTCGAGTATTCATTAGACATATTCACCAGCTCAGTGTGACATCTCAGCCCTCGAGTATTCATTAGACATATTCACCAGCTTAGTGTGACATCTCAGCTCTCGAGTATTCATTAGACATATTCACCAGCTTAGTGTGACATCTCAGCTCTCGAGTATTCATTAGACATATTCACCAGCTTAGTGTGACATCTCAGCTCTCGAGTATTCATTAGACATATTCACCAGCTTAGTGTGACATCTCAGCTCTCGAGTATTCATTAGACATATTCACCAGCTTAGTGTGACATCTCAGCTCTCGAGTATTCATTAGACATATTCACCAGCTCAGTGTGACATCTCAGCTCTCGAGTATTCATTAGACATATTCACCAGCTTAGTGTGACATCTCAGCCCTTGAGTATTCATTAGACATATTCGCCAGCTTAGTGTGACATTTCAGCCCTCGAGTATTCATTAGACATATTCACCAGCTTAGTGTGACATCTTAGCCCTCGAGTATTCATTCAACATATTCACCAGCTTAGTGTGACATCTCAGCCCTCGAGTATTCATTAGACATATTCACCAGCTTAGTGTGACATCTCAGCCCTCGAGTATTCATTAGACATATTCACCAGCATAGTGTGACATCTCAGCCCTCGAGTATTCATTAGACATATTCACCAGCTTAGTGTGACATCTCAGCTCTCGAGTATTCATTAGACATATTCACCAGCTTAGTGTGACATCTCAGCTCTCGAGTATTCATTAGACATATTCACCAGCTCAGTGTGACATCTCAGCTCTCGAGTATTCATTAGACATATTCACCAGCTTAGTGTGACATCTCAGCCCTTGAGTATTCATTAGACATATTCGCCAGCTTAGTGTGACATTTCAGCCCTCGAGTATTCATTAGACATATTCACCAGCTTAGTGTGACATCTTAGCCCTCGAGTATTCATTCAACATATTCACCAGCTTAGTGTGACATCTCAGCCCTCGAGTATTCATTAGACATATTCACCAGCTTAGTGTGACATCTCAGCCCTCGAGTATTCATTAGACATATTCACCAGCTTAGTGTGACATCTCAGCCCTCGAGTATTCATTAGACATATTCACCAGCTTAGTGTGACATCTCAGCCCTCGAGTATTCATTAGACATATTCACCAGCTTAGTGTGACATCTCAGCCCTCGAGTATTCATTAGACATATTCACCAGCTCAGTGTGACATCTCAGCCCTCGAGTATTCATTAGACATATTCACCAGCTCAGTGTGACATCTCAGCCCTCGAGTATTCATTAGACATATTCACTAGCTCAGTGTGACATCTCAGCTTTCGAGTATTCATATTCACCAGCTCAGTGTGACATCTCAGCCCTCGAGTATTCATTAGACATATTCACCAGCTCAGTGTGACATCTCAGCCCTCGAGTATTCATTAGACATATTCACCAGCTTAGTGTGACATCTCAGCCCTCGAGTATTCATTTCCTAATAAGGAGATTTTATCCATTTGTTTCTAGCCCTCTCTCACTTCTAAGCGAGAAATTTTGGTTCCAATATTTCATTACATATAACAATATATTTAGATTAATGAATATTTCTTTCTAAGTGAGCATGGAATGGAATGGAGTAAAACTAAGAACTTAATAAACATCATTTAGCCAAATACAATACTAGAATAAACTAAGAAAGTCAGTGAGACAAAATTATATATGTACAGCTCAACCAATGTTTATTTATTTACAAGTATTTTTGTCATTTCTGGAGTATTCTCAGTGCTGGTTAGAATACCAATCTAGACTAGACTAAGATATGGGTTTGATTGCTTGAAAACATTTTTATTTATCTCTGTACTTTATTTCAGTGCAGTACATCTTCTTGGTTTTCTTCCTCAAGACTTGAATGGGATGTCTATATTTGAACTCTATCATCCAGATGATTACCAGAAACTTTTAGAAATACATAAAAAAAGTAAAGTATCACTGAATATTATCAACTCCTTAGTATTCTCGTATCACTGAATATTATCAACGCCTTAGTATTCTTTTGTAGGATATGTTAAAGACACTCCTTTTATGCAGAAGATTATGGCTTCTTCACATGGTCTGAGTCTAGTCTTTTATTTTGAATAGTGTTTTAAATGTTTTTACTGGTTTTCCTGCTTTGTTTGGTCAAACCCAGATGTCCAGATGCTACTTAAGAAGAAAGAAGTTCATTACTAGCCAATATTCACAACTGACAAGTAATACCAATAGTTAATCACTAAATCTAGAAAAACTAGAGGACATAAAGGCAAAGAGTAAAGTATTAATGATGCATAAAGCATTACAATCTATTACAATATTTAGATAAACATAAGGATAACAATTTTTCTTATTTCAAATGCAAGAAAACAATTCATATAAGTACTCAGTCAATAGTTGAGTCAACTGCAGCCCTGTCCAATATTTTACGATGTTGAACCAGCACAGTCAATAGTTGAGTTGAGTCAACTGCAGCCCTGTCCAATATTTTACGATGTTGAACCAGCACAGTCAATAGTTGAGTCAACTGCAGCCCTGTCCAATATTTTACGATGTTGAACCAGCACAGTCAATAGTTGAGTCAACTGCAGCCCTGTCCAATATTTTACGATGTTGAACCAGCACAGTCAATAGTTGAGTCAACTGCAGCCCTGTCCAATATTTTACGATGTTGAACCAGCACAGTCAATAGTTGAGTCAACTGCAGCCCTGTCCAATATTTTACGATGTTGAACCAGCACAGTCAATAGTTGAGTTGAGTCAACTGCAGCCCTGTCCAATATTTTACGATGTTGAACCAGCACAGTCAATAGTTGAGTCAACTGCAGCCCTGTCCAATATTTTACGATGTTGAACCAGCACAGTCAATAGTTGAGTCAACTGCAGCCCTGTCCAATATTTTACGATGTTGAACCAGCACAGTCAATAGTTGAGTCAACTGCAGCCCTGTCCAATATTTTACGATGTTGAACCAGCACAGTCAATAGTTGAGTCAACTGCAGCCCTGTCCAATATTTTACGATGTCGAACCAGCACAGTCAATAGTTGAGTCAACTGCAGCCCTGTCCAATATTTTATGATGTTGAACCAGCACAGTCAATAGTTGAGTTGAGTCAACTGCAGCCCTGTCCAATATTTTACGATGTTGAACCAGCACAGTCAATAGTTGAGTCAACTGCAGCCCTGTCCAATATTTTACGATGTCGAACCAGCACAGTCAATAGTTGAGTCAACTGCAGCCCTGTCCAATATTTTATGATGTTGAACCAGCACAGTCAATAGTTGAGTCAACTGCAGCCCTGTCCAATATTTTACGATGTTGAACCAGCACAGTCAATAGTTGAGTCAACTGCAGCCCTGTCCAATATTTTACGATGTCGAACCAGCACAGTCAATAGTTGAGTCAACTGCAGCCCTGTCCAATATTTTACGATGTTGAACCAGCACAGTCAATAGTTGAGTCAACTGCAGCCCTGTCCAATATTTTACAATGTCGAACCAGCACAGTCAATAGTTGAGTCAACTGCAGCCCTGTCCAATATTTTACGATGTCGAACCAGCACAGTCAATAGTTGAGTCAACTGCAGCCCTGTCCAATATTTTACGATGTCGAACCAGCACAGTCAATAGTTGAGTCAACTGCAGCCCTGTCCAATATTTTACGATGTCGAACCAGCATCTCCAACTTCCACCTTCTACAGTGCCTTGGAGGATTGTTTTCGGCCAGTTTTTATGCTGCAACACCTGACCGAATCAGTAGCTACATATCATTTAAAACACTAATCAAAATGTAAGACTAGACTTATACCATTAAGGCCAAAAAAATCTTCTTTATAGAAGGAGAGGTTGTACATATAAGAAGATAAGATATATGCCATTTCCCTTAACAAAGAAAAATTATTCTATTGTATGGTATATATAGGCCATTTTACTTAACAAAGACAAATTATTCTATTGTATTGTATACATAGGCCATTTTACTTAACAAAGACAAATTGTTCTATTGTATGGTATATATAGGCCATTTCACTTAACAAAGACAAATTATTCTATTGTATGGTATATATAGGCCATTTCACTTAACAAAGACAAATTATTCTATTGTATGGTATATATAGGCCATTTCACTTAACAAAGACAAATTATTCTATTGAATGGTATATATAGGCCATTGTACTTAACCCTTTGAAACTTTCCCAACATTAAAAAAAGAAGTTAAGTTGGGATCAAGGCTAGAGAAAGTCAGATAAAGGTTAAAGGTATTTTTTCTGCAGTATTTTGATGTGAATTTATGTAAAATACATACAAAGAGACCCACGTAAGATATCAAGGAGAAGAATTTATGTAAAATACATGCAAAGAGACCCACGTAAGATATCAAGAAGAAGAATTTATGTAAAATACATACAAAGAGACCCACGTAAGATATCAAGAAGAAGAATTTATGTAAAATACATACAAAGAGACCCACGTAAGATATCAAGAAGAAGAATTTATGTAAAATACATACAAAGAGACCCACGTAAGATATCAAGAAGAAGAATTTATGTTAAATACATACAAAGAGACCCACGTAAGCTATCAAGAAGGGTTAAATTACAAATGTTATGGTGTACAATTTTGTTTTTTTATTAGAAATTCAGTCATTATTCCTTTCATTTTTTTTAGTTGTTCTGTCCATGGGTCAGCCATTTAAGAGTGGTCCCATTCGACTCAAGACTAGAAACCACTGCTATATTGAGGTGGAGACAGAGTGGTCAAGTTTTGTTAATCCTTGGTCCATGCAGCTGGAGTTCATTATTGGCCAACACACAGTCGCAAGGTGAGTATTTCTTTACTTTAGTTGTCATGACAAATAATTGTCAACTTTATTTCATTGCCCTATCTAAAAAAAAAGTATAGGCCTAAATTTTAATATTGAGAGTATAGGCCTATGTGATGCAACCCCACGAAACGGTACGGAAGTCGGTAAAACTAATCTTTCAATAAATGCAAAATAATGTGTAAAATGAGTCCTAGGTCATTTTTAAGGTTATTATTGATTTGTAATGTTGTATGCTGTGAAATTTTCAAACTAAAATTATTTTTGCAGCTTTTGTATAAAATCAAACGAAATATCTTCTAAAGATAAAATTGTTTTTAAGTCAACTAAATATTATTTTAAATCTTTAAAACGTTAACAGCTTGTGTATTGTCTCATTATTAAAGTATTTGCCTAATTTTATGGTGATTAGTTAATATTTGTTCATCCTTGTAATATTTGATTATTTGTTACAATGCTAAAACTGTTAAAAATCGGTAGTGTTTTATGGCAAAATTGTGCACATAGCTATTAAAGCATTTTGTATGACCTTTCTAGGGGACCTTTACGATGTGATATTTTTGAAGATGTACAAAGTAATACAGACAAACCTGAACTCTCAAGTGAAGCTAAAGCCATTCAGGAGAAAATTTTGGAAGTTTTAAAGAAGGTAAAATTGTACAATTGATTGTTTTCACATTTTTGTTTTTCTTTTTCTTGACATTTGGGGAGAATATAGTCGACCTTATTTGTCAACTGTTGACCTCTATGTATATTGAATGGGGCACGGTGCAGCAGCACATTCAACTGTTGACATCTATGTATATTGAATGGGGCACGGTGCAGCAGCACATTCAACTGTTGACCTCTATGTATATTGAATGGGGCATGGAGCAGCAGCACATTCAACTGTTGACCTCTATTTATATTGAATGGGGCACGGAGCAGCAGCACATTCAACTGTTGACCTCTATGTATATTGAATGGGGCATGGTGCAGCAGCACATTCAACTGTTGACCTCTATGTATATTGATTGGGGCACGGTGGAGCAGCACATTCAACTGTTGACCTCTATGTATATTGAATGGGGCACGGTGCAGCAGCACATTCAACTGTTGACCTCTATGTATATTGAATGGGGCACGGTGCAGCAGCACATTCAACTGTTGACCTCTATGTATATTGAATGGGGCATAGCGGATGAGCAGCAGCACATTCAACTGTTGACCTATATGTATATTGAATGGGGCACGGTGCAGCAGCACATTCAACTGTTGACCTCTATGTATATTGAATGGGGCACGGTGCAGCAGCACATTCAACTGTTGACCTCTATTTATATTGAATGGGGCATGGTGGATGAGCAGCAGCACATTAAAATGTTGACCTCTATTTATATTGAATGGGGCATGGTGGATGAGCAGCAGCACATTCAAATGTTGACCTCTATGTATATTGAATGGGGCACGAAGCAGCAGCACATTCAACTGTTGACCTCTATTTATATTGAATGGGGCATGGTGGATGAGCAGCAGCACATTCAACTGTTGACCTCTATGTATATTGAATGGGGCACGGAGCAGCAGCACATTCAACTGTTGACCTCTATTTATATTGAATGGGGCACGGTGCAGCAGCACATTCAACTGTTGACCTCTATGTATATTGAATGGGGCACGGAGCAGCAGCACATTCAACTGTTGACCTCTATTTATATTGAATGGGGCATGGTGGATGAGCAGCAGCACATTCAAATGTTGACCTCTATTTATTTTGAATGGGGCACGGTGCAGCAGCACATTCAACTGTTGACCTCTATGTATATTGAATGGGGCATGGTGCAGCAGCACATTCAACTGTTGACCTCTATGTATATTGAATGGGGCACGGTGGATGAGCAGCAGCACATTCAACTGTTGACCTATATTTATATTGAATGGGGCATGGTGGATGAGCAGCAGCACATTCAAATCTTGACCTCTATTTATATTGAATGGGGCACGGTGCAGCAGCACATTCAACTGTTGACCTCTATGTATATTGAATGGGGCATGGTGCAGCAGCACATTCAACTGTTGACCTCTATGTATATTGAATGGGGCACGGTGCAGCAGCACATTCAACTGTTGACCTCTATGTATATTGAATGGGGCACGGTGCAGAGGCACATTCAACTGTTGACATCTATGTATATTGAATGGGGCACGGTGGATGAGCAGCAGCACTTTCAACTGTTGACCTCTATGTATATTGAATTCGGCACGGTGCAGCAGCACATTCAACTGTTGACATCTATGTATATTGAATGGGGCATGGTGCAGCAGCACATTCAACTGTTGACCTCTATGTATATTGAATGGGGCATGGTGCAGCAGCACATTCAACTGTTGACCTCTATGTATATTGAATGGGGCACGGTGCAGCAGCACATTCAACTGTTGACCTCTATGTATATTGAATGGGGCACGGTGCAGCAGCACATTCAACTGTTGACATCTATGTATATTGAATGGGGCACGGTGGATGAGCAGCAGCACTTTCAACTGTTGACCTGTTTGTATATTGAATGGGGCATGGCGGATGAGCAGCAGCACATTCAACTGTTGACCTCTATGTATATTGAATGGGGCACGGTGCAGCAGCACATTCAACTGTTGACCTCTATGTATATTGAATGGGGCACGGTGCAGCAGCACATTCAACTGTTGA
This sequence comes from Anisus vortex, assembly GCA_949126835.1. Lineage (NCBI taxonomy): Eukaryota > Metazoa > Mollusca > Gastropoda > Planorbidae > Anisus > Anisus vortex. The sequence goes on from OX421507.1 coordinate 29,857,925, forward strand.
CCTCTATGTATATTGAATGGGGCACGGTGCAGCAGCACATTTAACTGTTGACCTCTATGTATATTGAATTCGGCACGGTGCAGCAGCACATTCAACTGTTGACATCTATGTATATTGAATGGGGCATGGTGGATGAGCAGCAGCACATTCAACTGTTGACCTCTATGTATATTGAATGGGGCACGGTGCAGCAGCACATTCAACTGTTGACCTCTATGTATATTGAATGGGGCACGGTGGATGAGCAGCAGCACATTCAACTGTTGACCTCTATGTATATTGAATGGGGCATGGTGGATGAGTTGCAGCACATTCAAATGTTGACCTCTATTTATATTGAATGGGGCACGGTGCAGCAGCACATTCAACTGTTGACCTCTATGTATATTGAATGGGGCATGGTGCAGCAGCACATTCAACTGTTGACCTCTATGTATATTGAATGGGGCATGGTGCAGCAGCACATTCAACTGTTGACCTCTATGTATATTGAATGGGGCATGGTGCAGCAGCACATTCAACTGTTGACCTATATGTATATTGAATGGGGCACGGTGCAGAAGCACATTCAACTGTTGACCTCTATGTATATTGAATGAGGCACGGTGCAGCAGCACATTCAACTGTTGACATCTATGTATATTGAATGGGGCACGGTGGATGAGCAGCAGCACTTTCAACTGTTGACCTCTTTGTATATTGAATGGGGCATGGCGGATGAGCAGCAGCACATTCAACTGTTGACCTCTATGTATATTGAATGGGGCACGGTGCAGCAGCACATTCAACTGTTGACCTCTATGTATATTGAATGGGGCATGGTGGATGAGCAGCAGCACATTCAACTGTTGACCTCTATGTATATTGAATGGGGCACGGTGCAGCAGCACATTCAACTGTTGACCTCTATGTATATTGAATGGGGCACGGTGCAGCAGCACATTCAACTGTTGACCTCTATGTATATTGAATTCGGCACGGTGCAGCAGCACATTCAACTGTTGACCTCTATGTATATTGAATGGGGCACGGTGCAGCAGCACATTCAACTGTTGACCTCTATGTATATTGAATGGGGCACGGTGCAGCAGCACATTCAACTGTTGACCTCTATGTATATTGAATGGGGCACGGTGCAGCAGCACATTCAACTGTTGACCTCTATGTATATTGAATTCGGCACGGTGCAGCAGCACATTCAACTGTTGACATCTATGTATATTGAATGGGGCATGGTGGATGAGCAGCAGCACATTCAACTGTTGACCTCTATGTATATTGAATGGGGCACGGTGCAGCAGCACATTCAACTGTTGGCCTCTATGTATATTGAATTCGGCACGGTGCAGCAGCACATTCAACTGTTGACCTCTATGTATATTGAATTCGGCACGGTGCAGCAGCACATTCAACTGTTGACATCTATGTATATTGAATGGGGCACGGTGCAGCAGCACATTCAAATGTTGACCTCTATGTATATTGAATGGGGCACGGTGCAGCAGCACATTCAAATGTTGACCTCTATGTATATTGAATGGGGCACGGTGCAGCAGCACATTCAACTGTTGACCTCTATGTATATTGAATGGGGCACGGTGCAGCAGCACATTCAACTGTTGACATCTATGTATATTGAATTGGGCACGGTGCAGCAGCACATTCAACTGTTAACCTCTATGTATATTGAATGGGGCACGGTGCAGCAGCACATTCAACTGTTGACCTCTATGTATATTGAATGGGGCACGGTGCAGCAGCACATTCAAATGTTGACCTCTATGTATATTGAATGGGGCACGGTGCAGCAGCACATTCAACTGTTGACCTCTATGTATATTGAATTCGGCACGGTGCAGCAGCACATTCAACTGTTGACATCTATGTATATTGAATGGGGCACGGTGCAGCAGCACATTCAAATGTTGACCTCTATGTATATTGAATGGGGCACGGTGCAGCAGCACATTCAACTGTTGACCTCTATGTATATTGAATGGGGCACGGTGCAGCAGCACATTCAAATGTTGACCTCTATGTATATTGAATGGGGCACGGAGCAGCAGCACATTCAACTGTTGACCTCTATGTATATTGAATGGGGCATGGTGCAGCAGCACATTCAACTGTTGACCTCTATGTATATTGATTGGGGCACGGTGGAGCCGCACATTCAACTGTTGACCTCTATGTATATTGAATGGGGCATGGTGCAGCAGCACATTCAACTGTTGACCTCTATGTATATTGAATGGGGCACGGTGGATGAGCAGCAGCACATTCAACTGTTGACCTATATTTATATTGAATGGGGCATGGTGGATGAGCAGCAGCACATTCAAATCTTGACCTCTATTTATATTGAATGGGGCACGGTGCAGCAGCACATTCAACTGTTGACCTCTATGTATATTGAATGGGGCATGGTGCAGCAGCACATTCAACTGTTGACCTCTATGTATATTGAATGGGGCACGGTGCAGCAGCACATTCAACTGTTGACCTCTATGTATATTGAATGGGGCACGGTGCAGAGGCACATTCAACTGTTGACATCTATGTATATTGAATGGGGCACGGTGGATGAGCAGCAGCACTTTCAACTGTTGACCTCTATGTATATTGAATTCGGCACGGTGCAGCAGCACATTCAACTGTTGACATCTATGTATATTGAATGGGGCATGGTGCAGCAGCACATTCAACTGTTGACCTCTATGTATATTGAATGGGGCATGGTGCAGCAGCACATTCAACTGTTGACCTCTATGTATATTGAATGGGGCACGGTGCAGCAGCACATTCAACTGTTGACATCTATGTATATTGAATGGGGCACGGTGGATGAGCAGCAGCACTTTCAACTGTTGACCTGTTTGTATATTGAATGGGGCATGGCGGATGAGCAGCAGCACATTCAACTGTTGACCTCTATGTATATTGAATGGGGCACGGTGCAGCAGCACATTCAACTGTTGACCTCTATGTATATTGAATGGGGCACGGTGCAGCAGCACATTCAACTGTTGACCTCTATGTATATTGAATGGGGCACGGTGCAGCAGCACATTTAACTGTTGACCTCTATGTATATTGAATTCGGCACGGTGCAGCAGCACATTCAACTGTTGACATCTATGTATATTGAATGGGGCATGGTGGATGAGCAGCAGCACATTCAACTGTTGACCTCTATGTATATTGAATGGGGCACGGTGCAGCAGCACATTCAACTGTTGACCTCTATGTATATTGAATGGGGCACGGTGGATGAGCAGCAGCACATTCAACTGTTGACCTCTATGTATATTGAATGGGGCATGGTGGATGAGTTGCAGCACATTCAAATGTTGACCTCTATTTATATTGAATGGGGCACGGTGCAGCAGCACATTCAACTGTTGACCTCTATGTATATTGAATGGGGCATGGTGCAGCAGCACATTCAACTGTTGACCTCTATGTATATTGAATGGGGCATGGTGCAGCAGCACATTCAACTGTTGACCTCTATGTATATTGAATGGGGCATGGTGCAGCAGCACATTCAACTGTTGACCTATATGTATATTGAATGGGGCACGGTGCAGAAGCACATTCAACTGTTGACCTCTATGTATATTGAATGAGGCACGGTGCAGCAGCACATTCAACTGTTGACATCTATGTATATTGAATGGGGCACGGTGGATGAGCAGCAGCACTTTCAACTGTTGACCTCTTTGTATATTGAATGGGGCATGGCGGATGAGCAGCAGCACATTCAACTGTTGACCTCTATGTATATTGAATGGGGCACGGTGCAGCAGCACATTCAACTGTTGACCTCTATGTATATTGAATGGGGCATGGTGGATGAGCAGCAGCACATTCAACTGTTGACCTCTATGTATATTGAATGGGGCACGGTGCAGCAGCACATTCAACTGTTGACCTCTATGTATATTGAATGGGGCACGGTGCAGCAGCACATTCAACTGTTGACCTCTATGTATATTGAATTCGGCACGGTGCAGCAGCACATTCAACTGTTGACCTCTATGTATATTGAATGGGGCACGGTGCAGCAGCACATTCAACTGTTGACCTCTATGTATATTGAATGGGGCACGGTGCAGCAGCACATTCAACTGTTGACCTCTATGTATATTGAATGGGGCACGGTGCAGCAGCACATTCAACTGTTGACCTCTATGTATATTGAATTCGGCACGGTGCAGCAGCACATTCAACTGTTGACATCTATGTATATTGAATGGGGCATGGTGGATGAGCAGCAGCACATTCAACTGTTGACCTCTATGTATATTGAATGGGGCACGGTGCAGCAGCACATTCAACTGTTGGCCTCTATGTATATTGAATTCGGCACGGTGCAGCAGCACATTCAACTGTTGACCTCTATGTATATTGAATTCGGCACGGTGCAGCAGCACATTCAACTGTTGACATCTATGTATATTGAATGGGGCACGGTGCAGCAGCACATTCAAATGTTGACCTCTATGTATATTGAATGGGGCACGGTGCAGCAGCACATTCAAATGTTGACCTCTATGTATATTGAATGGGGCACGGTGCAGCAGCACATTCAACTGTTGTTCTCTATGTATATTGAATGGGGCACGGTGCAGCAGCACATTCAACTGTTGACATCTATGTATATTGAATTGGGCACGGTGCAGCAGCACATTCAACTGTTAACCTCTATGTATATTGAATGGGGCACGGTGCAGCAGCACATTCAACTGTTGACCTCTATGTATATTGAATGGGGCACGGTGCAGCAGCACATTCAAATGTTGACCTCTATGTATATTGAATGGGGCACGGTGCAGCAGCACATTCAACTGTTGACCTCTATGTATATTGAATTCGGCACGGTGCAGCAGCACATTCAACTGTTGACATCTATGTATATTGAATGGGGCACGGTGCAGCAGCACATTCAAATGTTGACCTCTATGTATATTGAATGGGGCACGGTGCAGCAGCACATTCAACTGTTGACCTCTATGTATATTGAATGGGGCACGGTGCAGCAGCACATTCAAATGTTGACCTCTATGTATATTGAATGGGGCACGGAGCAGCAGCACATTCAACTGTTGACCTCTATGTATATTGAATGGGGCATGGTGCAGCAGCACATTCAACTGTTGACCTCTATGTATATTGATTGGGGCACGGTGGAGCCGCACATTCAACTGTTGACCTCTATGTATATTGAATGGGGCATGGTGCAGCAGCACATTCAACTGTTGACCTCTATGTATATTGAATGGGGCATAGCGGATGAGCAGCAGCACATTCAACTGTTGACATCTATGTATATTGAATGGGGCACGGTGCAGCAGCACATTCAACTGTTGACCTCTATGTATATTGAATGGGGCACGGTGCAGCAGCACATTCAACTGTTGACCTCTATTTATATTGAATGGGGCATGGTGGATGAGCAGCAGCACATTCAAATGTTGACCTCTATTTATATTGAATGGGGCATGGTGGATGAGCAGCAGCACATTCAAATGTTGACCTCTATGTATATTGAATGGGGCACGGAGCAGCAGCACATTCAACTGTTGACCTCTATTTATATTGAATGGGGCATGGTGGATGAGCAGCAGCACATTCAACTGTTGACCTCTATGTATATTGAATGGGGCTCGGAGCAGCAGCACATTCAACTGTTGACCTCTATTTATATTGAATGGGGCACGGTGCAGCAGCACATTCAACTGTTGACCTCTATGTATATTGAATGGGGCACGGAACAGCAGCACATTCAACTGTTGACCTCTATTTATATTGAATGGGGCATGGTGGATGAGCAGCAGCACATTCAAATGTTGACCTCTATTTATTTTTAATGGGGCACGGTGCAGCAGCACATTCAACTGTTGACCTCTATGTATATTGAATGGGGCATGGTGCAGCAGCACATTCAACTGTTGACCTCTATGTATATTGAATGGGGCACGGTGGATGAGCAGCAGCACATTCAAATGTTGACCTCTATTTATCTTGAATGGGGCACGGTGCAGCAGCACATTCAACTGTTGACCTCTATGTATATTGAATGGGGCACGGTGCAGCAGCACATTTAACTGTTGACCTCTATGTATATTGAATGGGGCACGGTGCAGCAGCACATTCAACTGTTGACCTCTATGTATATTGAATGGGGCACGGTGGATGAGCAGCAGCACATTCAACTGTTGACCTCTATGTATATTGAATGGGGCATGGTGGATGAGCAGCAGCACATTCAAATGTTGACCTCTATTTATATTGAATGGGGCACGGTGCAGCAGCACATTCAACTGTTGACCTCTATGTATATTGAATGGGGCATGGTGCAGCAGCACATTCAACTGTTGACCTCTATGTATATTGAATGGGGCATGGTGCAGCAGCACATTCAACTGTTGACCTCTATGTATATTGAATGGGGCACGGTGCAGCAGCACATTCAACTGTTGACCTCTATGTATATTGAATGGGGCACGGTGCAGCAGCACATTCAACTGTTGACATCTATGTATATTGAATGGGGCACGGTGGATGAGCAGCAGCACTTTCAACTGTTGACCTCTTTGTATATTGAATGGGGCATGGCGGATGAGCAGCAGCACATTCAACTGTTGACCTCTATGTATATTGAATGGGGCACGGTGCAGCAGCACATTCAACTGTTGACCTCTATGTATATTGAATGGGGCACGGTGCAGCAGCACATTCAACTGTTGACCTCTATGTATATTGAATGGGGCATGGTGGATGAGCAGCAGCACATTCAACTGTTGACCTTTATGTATATTGAATGGGGCACGGTGCAGCAGCACATTCAACTGTTGACCTCTATGTATATTGAATGGGGCACGGTGCAGCAGCACATTCAACTGTTGACCTCTATGTATATTGAATTCGGCACGGTGCAGCAGCACATTCAACTGTTGACCTCTATGTATATTGAATGGGGCACGGTGCAGCAGCACATTCAACTGTTGACCTCTATGTATATTGAATGGGGCACGGTGCAGCAGCACATTCAACTGTTGACCTCTATGTATATTGAATGGGGCACGGTGCAGCAGCACATTCAACTGTTGACCTCTATGTATATTGAATTCGGCACGGTGCAGCAGCACATTCAACTGTTGACATCTATGTATATTGAATGGGGCATGGTGGATGAGCAGCAGCACATTCAACTGTTGACCTCTATGTATATTGAATGGGGCACGGTGGAGCAGCACATTCAACTGTTGACCTCTATGTATATTGAATTCGGCACGGTGCAGCAGCACATTCAACTGTTGACCTCTATGTATATTGAATTCGGCACGGTGCAGCAGCACATTCAACTGTTGACATCTATGCATATTGAATGGGGCACGGTGCAGCAGCACATTCAAATGTTGACCTCTATGTATATTGAATGGGGCACGGTGCAGCAGCACATTCAAATGTTTACCTCTATGTATATTGAATGGGGCACGGTGCAGCAGCACATTCAACTGTTGACCTCTATGTATATTGAATGGGGCACGGTGCAGCAGCACATTCAACTGTTGACATCTATGTATATTGAATTGGGCACGGTGCAGCAGCACATTCAACTGTTGACCTCTATGTATATTGAATGGGGCACGGTGCAGCAGCACATTCAACTGTTGACCTCTATGTATATTGAATGGGGCACGGTGCAGCAGCACATTCAAATGTTGACCTCTATGTATATTGAATGGGGCACGGTGCAGCAGCACATTCAACTGTTGACCTCTATGTATATTGAATTCGGCACGGTGCAGCAGCACATTCAACTGTTGACATCTATGTATATTGAATGGGGCACGGTGCAGCAGCACATTCAAATGTTGACCTCTATGTATATTGAATGGGGCACGGTGCAGCAGCACATTCAACTGTTGACCTCTATGTATATTGAATGGGGCACGGTGCAGCAGCACATTCAAATGTTGACCTCTATGTATATTGAATGGGGCACGGTGCAGCAGCACATTCAACTGTTGACCTCTATGTATATTGAATTCGGCACGGTGCAGCAGCACATTCAACTGTTGACATCTATGTATATTGAATGGGGCATGGTGCAGCAGCACATTCAACTGTTGACCTCTATGTATATTGAATGGGGCACGGTGCAGCAGCACATTCAACTGTTGACCTCTATGTATATTGAATGGGGCACGGTGCAGCAGCACATTCAAATGTTGACCTCTATGTATATTGAATGGGGCACGGTGCAGCAGCACATTCAACTGTTGACCTCTATGTATATTGAATTCGGCACGGTGCAGCAGCACATTCAACTGTTGACATCTATGTATATTGAATGGGGCATGGTGCAGCAGCACATTCAAATGTTGACCTCTATGTATATTGAATGGGGCACGGTGCAGCAGCACATTCAACTGTTGACCTCTATGTATATTGAAAGAGGCACGGTGCAGCAGCACATTTAACTGTTGACCTCTATGTATATTGAATGGGGCACGGTGCAGCAGCACATTCAACTGTTGACCTCTATGTATATTGAATGGGGCACGGTGCAGCAGCACATTCAACTGTTGACCTCTATGTATATTGAATGGGGCACGGTGCAGCAGGACATTCAACTGTTGACCTCTATGTATATTGAATGGGGCACGGTGCAGCAGCACATTCAACTGTTGACCTCTATGTATATTGAATGGGGCACGGTGCAGCAGCACATTCAACTGTTGACCTCTATGTATATTGAATGGGGCACGGTGCAGCAGCACATTCAACTGTTGACCTCTATGTATATTGAATGGGGCACGGTGCAGCAGCACATTCAACTGTTGACCTCTATGTATATTGAATGGGGCACGGTGCAGCAGCACATTCAACTGGCATACCAAAGATCCTGGGTTCAAATCCTGGCTAGGGCTTGTTCCCGGGCTTGTTCCTGGGCTTGTTCCTGGGCTTGGAGGGTGTCTCTGAGTCTACCCAGCTCTGATGGGTACCTGACATTGGTTGGGGTAAAATAAAGGGGGATGAGCATTGAGCTGGCCACACAATCTCTTAGTATGCTGTGGCCACAGAAACCTGTGCTTCACAGGCCGCCATGTAAGGATCCAATTGGTCAAACAGGAAGCTTTACATTTTACTATGTATAATATTGAAATAGTAAAAAAAGTATTATTATTTTGTTTTTTTCTAACAATGCCAGCCAATCCAGAATGTGTTTGCTGAACCAACTCCTATACTACATATGGTAAAAGAACATGGTAAGTATATTTTGTTATCACAGTTTTTAATGCTAGCACAGCTATTTAACCTGTCCTGTACTGGCCTACTTTCCTGCTATGTATACCTTCAGTACTGGCTACTATTTTACTTATTACTCCCTACAGCCTAGACTTCATTTCAAAATAGATGAGACATCGCAATTATTTTTTTACTTTTTTGTTGGTAAAAACTAATAATAACATGTTGAGAGTAAATTGCTAGAAACATAATAACTTACCTTATTAGAACAATCTAATTCATAAAATAATTGTTTCATTCATAATATTAATTCATAAGTCTCATCAACATGTAAGTCCATTAGGGTCGCACATAAATACTTTGTAATTGGTAAATTTTCGTAATTTAAAAAGCAAATAAAAATTAAACTATTCAGCTTTCGAATAAATATTCTGCCCTAGACTATGGTGAAAGGTCGAATCAGTTATTTTGTTCTTTAAATAGACACCATTCCTTGAGGAATATATACGCGTCCGTGACTGTGTGTGTAATTTGTACTTATCTCTACATCATGTTTTTTTTTAAAATCCTGTATATTAATTTTGTTTTTCATTTTTGACGGGTAATCGACCTAAACTTCGGAAGGCTAATCGACCCACTTCTGGTTAAACTATTGAGCCGAAACTAGGCACATAGAAATAATCCCAATGACAAGACATTATACATTTTCAGCCGCTCCTGAAACCATCAAAATCAGTTTGAATGATTTTCCAAGTTTACTTTTTTTCTTGTTTCTAAAAGGGGAAGATGAATGCTGGGAAATATGTGTTTAATTATGCCCACCATCAAGTGCACCTTAAAGAACATAACATTATATTTAAATGAACTACTCTTTTATTTATTTATTTCTTAGTGTGTGGCAATTGGGCAAAATCTGTAGAATGCTAAAGCCAATGCATGACAAGAATGTACAAAAGGATTTTTAGTTGAACATTCTGATCAGTAGCAGAGCCATACCTTTATTGAGAGTCTCCAGCATAGTTGTTCTTTAGCTCCATATCATATAGGGTTTTGAATCCTGGTGAAAGCTAGGATTGTGTTCCCAGGTCTGGAGGGTATCCCTGAGTCTACACACCTTTGATGGGTACCTGACCTTAGTTGGGGTAAAGGAAAGGCAGCTGTGCATTGTACTGGGCAGACAATCCCCTAGTATGCATTGGCCAAAGAAACTGGTGATTGCTGCTTCACCGGCCCTTTGGATGAATTTGATCCGACGGGATATACCTTACTTTATTTTTCCATGTCATACATATTGAAATGACCTTTAGAAAGGAAGTTATACATTCTTCCATCAAATACTAACAAGTTGAACTATTATTTTTTACTCTATATTTTCAATTTAACATGTGTAAATATTTCAGCACCAAAGGCTGCCTCTGTTATCAATGTTTCATTGAAGGAGATAGAGACACCTACTGTTTGTCCCGTTTCAGCTGAGAAACCAAAGGTAACCAGGACAAATTAATGTTTTGTAGGGACAACATTCTGGTTTGTTTTTTTCCACTATGTACAAATGAAACAATTTTTTAAAATTATTACATTGGGTCTAAGTGTTGAAATCCTGTATATTTATTTAACATTAGCATCTGGTCATATGAGGCTGAATGACTGTTAACAATGTGCATGTCTTGTGTAAATATTTATCTTTTGACATAAAGTTGCACAGTCTAAACTTTGTTTTTTTAAACATTATAATGTAAGGTTGAATTCAATAAATGTTGACATGTCAGTATATGTCATTGAGGCAGATAGAATGTCTTTATTTGATTGTAATGGGACTGAATAAAGCAACCAACTTGAAGAAAGAAACTGTTTCATTAATGAACATTACATTTTACTAGTATGCTAGTATGCTGTGGCCACAGAAACACGTGAATGCTGATTCACAGGCCATATGGATAAATTTGGTTTTATGAGATACTAATGTAAAGTTGAGTTGAATGACTTGACATGACAGTAAATGTTGATGTGAGAAATAGAATGTCTTTTTTTATTTTTATAATTGGACCCAATAAACTTTTAAAAAAAATTCAAAATTTTTTTTCTGAATGAAGATTACAATTTTTTATTTAAATGTTTCATTTAATGAATTGTGTTCAAATTGAAGATGTACTGTATCTCACAGTGTCCTTTCAATCCTTTTTTTTAGCCAGCAGCATCCAGTACTTTGGAAACTAAATCTGCTGTGATAGATGAAAAAGGAATTTCTTCAATCTACAACCAGTTGAATTATTCGCATAATATTAAGAGGTGAGTAACATTTTCTAACACATATTGCCCCAACTGTGACAGTAATACTCTTAATAGTGACTGTGTAATTGTCCGTGTGTGACAGTAATAGTGACTGTGTAATTGTCCGTGTGTGACAGTAATAGTGACTGTGTAATTGTCCCTGTGTGACAGTAAAAGTGACTGTGTAACTGTGAGTATGTAATGGACTGTAATTATAAACTAACAGAGACTTAGTGACACACAGTGGACTGTATTATTGTAATGTGTTGACTGGACTTGGTGACCCGATAAGCTCTTTTGTTTTGTTTATGTAACTGGCTGGTCCCCTGTGTGGGTATCTGGGCCTGGAAATGACCAGGTGAAATGACCAGGTGCTGGGAAGGGGAACTCTTGTGTTGGTAGCATGGGAACTTAGGAGGGGGGGGCTGGAGCCAAGATGTGACAATTCCATGGAGTATTCCCAGAATCTAAAAAACTAAATGGCACCATTGAGAGTCATAACCATTTGAAAAGCTCTGTGGATGGCGGAGAATGAACCATTGGCAAGCGGCACCTAGGCACCGCAATGGCTGGGCACAGAACCAAAAACTCTCTTGAAATGCAGGGTTTGAAAAAAAAGCCACAAAGACATACCCAGAATAACAATGCTAGTGTGTCTGGCGTTGACTGCAAGAGAGCAAACTGCTCTGCAGATGGGCTAACAGAAGAAGAATGCGACAGGCTGGACATAGTGAGTTGTGTTCATGAATGTCTTGTTTAAGTGTGTGAATATTGAGTGAATGTAAAGCCCATTCAGAGACTTGTTATGAATAGCGTTATATAAATATGTAATTTGTTGACTGGAGTAAGGGAACTATGTAAAAGGATTGTAGAATGAGAATTATAGTCACTTGTTTTACTGACCAGCGTCTTATCAAGTACTTACTTTTACATAGCCTACTATATTTATTAGGTGAAGAAATAAAAATTTCTATTTAGACATAGTGTTTGATTTGAGTGGTATATATTTATTAGGTGAAGAAAACAAGTATTTCTATTTAGACATAGTGTTTGATTTGAGTGGTATAGTTACTTGGTGAGAAAAATGGCAAGGATAAGGTCACATGTTACGTTGGCCTGACACATTATTTATATGGCAATTAAGTCAGCAATTACTTCTGACCTCATTCTAGTTATATAAGGTCAGCTGTTATTGTGCCATAGCCCCAGTCTTCATTCCATTGTGCACATTGTATAGGAGATAGATGAAAAATAAGAAACTGTTGCTATGCTTGAAAGTGACTAACTAGTTCAGTAGGGGTAATGATGGATACCAAATCAAACATGGGTGACATTCTGTCAAATTCTGTTAATTTATATTTCAAATGTCATATTCCCAAAGAATTTAAAATATTAGATTTGTGAAACCATTTTTATTTTTGTTTTAATGTATAACAAACTTTTTTGTATAAGCTTGCCCCTCAACTCTCTGCCTGCATCAAAAAATTAATGTTCCCCAACCCCTTCTATAAAATACATTATTCTTATTTTGTAAGGTTCATTTGTTATTGGTCTAGCTGTATACACAATAGCATACACAAAATTTGGCATTTGTTCAGAATAATTAATATCTGGGTGAATAGTTTGAATGGGTGAGCTCAGCTGCCTTGTCCTAGATTTATCAAAGGCCAGCAATTCATTGTGTCACGCCAGTCAGAATTGCTTAACATTACTACCTAGTAGATTTTTGTCTTCTTTATAACATTGTGTTGTGGTGTTAACCATGGAGCTAGTTGAATCTAACCATGAAAGGTAATAATGATATAATGATAGCCTATTGATCTCATGGCTGATATCTTGCCTAGTTATTGTATTATTTGTTTGTCATATTAGATTTGATCAATTTAATGTATTTTTTTAAAATAGTAAATTTGAACAGAAGATAAAGTTTCCCCAGTGTTGTCTGAAAGGTATTCTAAGGCTCAACACTTAGCCTACTCTTTTTAGAATTAAAGTTTTGTAAACTTTACTGATCAATAATGTCTGATAAAAAACCAGACGAGCCTTCCCGTTCTTACGTCCATGGTATAACAATGTAAAGTGGAGCCATATCAAAGGGGGGGGGGGGGGGGGAAATCAATATCTTGTCCAAGACAAGCCACCACATAGGATGTGCCGCTTAATAAAGGGTTCAGTTTCTGCAGTACATGCACTACACTTCTCTCCCGGCCTGCAGAATTCCCCTGCATATTAACGTGGTGGCTCACTCGTATACCTATACTGTTGCATTATCCTTACAATGACCTGCCATTCAAGACTTGCAATAAGGTTCTTGTGTAAGGACTGTATCTCTGGTTTGTGCCATTTTTATATCACCAACCATTAAGATTCAGCTTAAATTGTGGGACAAGTGTTTTTTTTAATGTTTGGGTAGACATAACCTACATTTTAATTGACTACGTTTGAACATAAATTTTCTCTTCCAGATTTCTCATGAGTCATCCCAAATCATTTTCTAATGTTTCTGATGAAGACAGTCTCATCACAAGAGAGGATAGTGATGATGGTAAGTACTCATTGGACCAAATCAATCATGGGGCCTTCACCAGTTTCTGTAGCCAAAGCATACTAGGGGATTGTGAGTCCACCACATTGCCAAACTGCTATGTTCTGTTTCTTTTATGTTTCCACCGGATGAAAGAGTTTTTTTTTCCAATACTTTTAATTCCTTTCAATTGCTGTAAAAGTTTTTTTGTATTGAGGAGAAATTGTATTTTTAATAGTGTTATTTTTGTAATTATGCAGATTTTTCATAACAAGACATGTTTTAATCTCATCCTAGACATTTTGTCTTAGTAATGTTTACTTTTTAATTCTTGAATAGAGGCCATTAATGATGAAGAAGAAATGCCATTAGAAATTCCAGTTGTCAAGCCACCTAGTTGTGGCAGCTCTACTCAGGTAACAGATCTTGCACACATTTTTATTCTACTAGTTTAACAGAGCAACCATCTTCCCTCTTTCTAACTTTTTTTTCTTACTCTTCCGTCTCTAACTGACATCACATGCATGCTACTCAACATTCATATCTTTCACACCAAACATTATCATTTGAGATTTTGTTATCAATAACATTTAAATTAAATAATTCATATCGGAAAAATGGGATTTTTGTTATCAATAACATTTAAATTAAATAATTCATATCTGAATCAATGGGATTTTTGTTATCAATAACATTTAAATTAAATAATTCATATCTGAAAAATGGGATTTTTGTTATCAATAACATTTAAATTAAATAATTCATATCTGAATCAATGGGATTTTTGTTATCAATAACATTTAAATTAAATAATTCATATCTGAAAAATGGGATTTTTGTTATCAATAACATTTAAATTAAATAATTCATATCTGAATCAATGGGATTTTTGTTATCAATAACATTTAAATTAAATAATTCATATCTGAATCAATGGGATTTTTGTTATCAATAACATTTAAATTAAATAATTCATATCTGAATCAATGGGATTTTTGTTATCAATAACATTTAAATTAAATAATTCATATCTGAATCAATGGGATTTTTGTTATCAATAACATTTAAATGAAATAATTCATATCTGAATCAATGGGATTTTTGTTGTCCAGACCAGGGAAAAGTCTTGAATGTTTAAATTTAGTTCCAAATTCAAAGTGTAAAAAAAATTCCTTTTTGGTCTCCTCACTATGCACTTGGCTAAAATTTCAACTGTTTGTGGAATAAAAAAAAAATGAAAAGGTCTCTTTTATATGGCAATACTGACAATTTTATTACTTTTATATTGCTACAAATATTTGAGGCTTAATTATATTAATTTATCAATGTAACTTTTTATATTTTTATTGATCATGGTCTTCTTCCAACATCTGGAATTTGAAGACAATTTTTTTTTTAATTCTAGAATTTGTTTTTCAAAAAGAATAAGATACCTGGATATTGTCATTACACTTGTCAGTAAATAATGCAATTGAATGCTCAATGTTTCAATGTATTGTCATTACACTTGTCAGTAAATAATGCAATTGAATGCTCAATGTTTCAATGTATTATCATTAAACTTGTCAGTAAATAATGCAATTGAATGCTCAATGTTTCAATGTATTGTCATTACACTTGTCAGTAAATAATGCAATTGAATGCTCAATGTTTCAATGTATTATCATTAAACTTGTCAGTAAATAATGCAATTGAATGCTCAATGTTTCAATGTATTATCATTAAACTTGTCATTAAATAATGCAATTGAATGCTCAATGTTTCAATGTATTGTCATTACACTTGTCAGTAAATAATGCAATTGAATGCTCAATGTTTCAATGTATTGTCATTACACTTGTCAGTAAATAATGCAATTGAATGCTCAATGTTTCAATGTATTGTCATTACACTTGTCAGTAAATAATGCAATTGAATGCTCAATGTTTCAATGTATTGTTTCAGGTGCATGTTTCAGAACAGGGTCATGGGGAAGAGATGCTTGGCCCACCTACTTTTGGGGATGACGCCATGCCGGCTGCAGAAGCAGGAGACAATGTCCATCTCCTGACTGAAGAGGTGCTGAAGAAACATACACGACTACAGGAGAGACTTTATCTCCAGACAATATCTG
Organism: Anisus vortex; assembly: GCA_949126835.1. Classification (NCBI taxonomy): domain Eukaryota; kingdom Metazoa; phylum Mollusca; class Gastropoda; family Planorbidae; genus Anisus; species Anisus vortex. The sequence goes on from OX421507.1 coordinate 29,874,094, forward strand.
AGGAGCAGCCACTACTCTTAAATATGAGACGCCTGAAGGTCAACATTTGTCATAGATTTTTTTTTTTACTAATTTTAAAATTTAAAATAATTATTCTTAAATCTACACCTTAAAAATACTATTAATTTAACACTAAACTATTTTATAGTTTTGGCGAATATTCACAACTGACAAGAGTAACATCAGTAGTTAAATCACTAAACTAGAGAACAGAAGGGCAAAGAGTAAAGTAGCCATTAAATTCTAATTTAGAAATACAACACAATAACATGTTAAAATACTCAGATAAACATAGGGACAAAAAAACTTTCCTTATCCCTTATGCGAGAATAAATGCATATAAGTACACTTTCTTCCAAATGGCATCCCGGCATGGAATGGGTTGCATGAACAAACCAGGAAAACCAGTAACTTAACATTACTTAAAACTCTGATAGAAATGCAAGACTAGACTCAAACCACGGATGTTCGTAAGAGGCAATAATCTTTTTTATAGAAGGAGCTTCTGTAATTATAAGATGTAAAGATAAAAAGACCTATACTAAAAACTAGAATTCCTTAGCAATCTTAGAAGTTTATTTTCCAGACATTGACATCGTCTCTAAAAATCAGTACAATTTCTATTTAAACACTTGATTTTTGTCCACCGGTTAAATTTATTTGATCCTCATAATAACAGGTGGAAATGTATTAGGATTTTTTTTTTTACGGAACAATCTTTGCTCTTAAGGAGTTTTGGCCAAGTGTATAATCATCTTCTCTCTGTAAACTTATAAGAGAATTTATCGTTTATTTTTACTTTCTTTTGTTTTTGTTGCGTGTTAATTGATTGGACCAATTATTTATAAGTAACTGTCAGAGTTAGTAAATGTCAGAGAATATTTTTGTTGCTGGGTTGGTGGTATTATAAAATGTCTCTCTGCCATTCATAACTTCAAAACATTGACCAAATAACTTCATAACATTGACCACATAATTTCATAACATTTTATATCTTTATTATTATTATTATATTATTATTAAATGTAATGTAAAAAAAAAAAAAATTTAGCAGAATCATCAGTCAATTAAGTCTGACTTTTGACATTTGAGCACATTCCCTATTGGCAATAACATCATGGTTTTGCTATATAGTATACATCATCATGGTTTTGCTATATAGTATACATCATCATGGTTTTGCTATATAGTATACATCATCATGGTTTTGCTATATAGTATACATCATCATGGTTTTGCTATATAGTATACATCATCATGGTTTTGCTATATAGTATACATCATCATGGTTTTGCTATATAGTATACATCATCATGGTTTTGCTATATAGTATACATCATCATGGTTTGGCTATACAGGAAAAATCATCATAATTTAGCTATAATGGCAACAACAATATGGTTTTGATTTGAATTACATGTTGTTTTTTTTTAAATGCAATTATAATTAATATCTTATTGTATTTTATAGAGCTCTAAAAATACACCACTACAGAAGCGTCCGAGACCTCGGGAACCAAATGAAGAAGTTGATACAGCCAAGCACCCTTGTACAAACAGCGGAGTCTTCAGATCCAGGTCAATATGACATTCATTCTTTGCTCTTTATCTATTCACTGAGCTAGGCTTTATTCTTATTAACGCAACTGTTGAATGTCTTATGCTGAATGTTTTATTGAGTTGCTGTTCCTAATGAATGTTTTATTGAGTTGCTGTTCCTGATGAATGTTTTATTGAGTTGCTGTTCCTAATGAATGTTTTATTGAGTTGCTGTTCCTGATGAATGTTTTATTGAGTTGCTGTTCTTGCTGAATGTTTTATTGAGTTGCTGTTCCTGATGAATGTTTTATTGAGTTGCTGTTCCTGCTGAATGTTTTATTGAGTTGCTGTTCTTGCTGAATGTTTTATTGAGTTGCTGTTCTTGCTGAATGTTTTATTGAGTAGCTGTTCTTGCTGAATGTTTTATTGAGTTGCTGTTCCTGTCGAGTCTTTGTTTCTGAAAGAGTCAATTGATTTATAATCTGGTTTTCAGTTCCAACATCTTCATGCAGAGCTTCCCTGCAGTAACTTCCAGTGAACTTACTACTGTGACAACATCCACTCAGCCTATGTTTCATCAGGCAGAAATGCCAACTGGACTGTCTTATGACCCCAGGTTTGTGTGTCAAAGTTCACAGACGGGATATTCACAGTATCAAACTGGATATCCAAGTGGTACGTTAGAATTCTTTGCATTTATGTTTGTTTCTTTGTAAAATGTGTTTTTCCAGTTTTTGTTGTTTTTCTTTCTCTTTTGATCATTTTTTATCTGCATGAATAAAAGGAACACAACAAAAAATTTTCTTATCTATTAAAAAGCCATTTCTATTCCATTCAATTTCTCTGTCTTCGTATGCTGATTTTGAGTTGAACACAAAAATATATCATGTATTTTGCATTTTTTGTTTGTTAGCTTTGTTTGAATTATTGTATGTAGAGTCATCTCTTTATTTCTTTATTTGGTTTCATGAATCAATTTATTCATTTTCCCCATGCTTGCATGAGTTGTATGTTTTTTATTTTCATTACTTCTTCTTCTTCTGCAATTATACTGTGGAGACCTTGTTATACCCAAGGAAAAAGTCCACAATGTAAGGTTAAGCTGATTGCGAATACTCTAGGATTAAAAGTGTGCATTACTATTTATATAATTTATAATTTTTATAACATACAACAAGTTTTAAGCTTAAGCCAACAACAAAGTTTCGTTTGCTAGTCCAACCCTTCAGAGATGACTTGAAAGTTGGCACAGAAGGGGCGGTGATAAAGGCTTGGTCTAATGAGTTCCACAGTCTAATGGCTGACAAAAAAAAAAGAATATTTGTAAACGTCGGTGTTAAAAGCAATTTCTGTGGTAATCAGATTTTAACTGGTCTTTATATCATAGCAATAAGGCAAACACACATTTATTTTGATCCATAGTCTACTATTTTATGTAAATATTATATCAATTTAAATTCATAGGAAGAAAGCAATTTTATAGTTTCATTATGAATTTTACAAACATCTGACAGTCTCAAAATTTCAAGCCCTATGAGCTAGAAATCTGCATTTGTGAAGCACCCCAAAGAATAGTACACAAAATAAGATATTTAGATTTTAGGAGTTGAATAGAAGCTAATTCATCTACGCTATCTATAGATTGGTGAAAAAATCTCTAAAATTGATGAATTAGTTTTAAAGTTATTCAAAATTACATAAATGAAGGTAAAGGGCAGTCATTAAAAAAAAACACACTATTGATTTTTAACAATTTAGCATTGCAACCAATAATCAAATATTAACAGTATCAATAAATATTAACCAATTACCATGAAATTTAGAAAATGCAGTCAAAACACAACCTGTTCAAGTTTTAAATATTATTATATTTAGTTGACTTTTAAACAATTTAATCTTTAGAGGAGATTTTGTTTAATTTTATACTAAAGCTGCATGTAAAAACACTTTTTTAAGTAATTTCTAAAAATAATTTTAGTTGTAAAATTTCACAGTTAAAAGTTAAGGCATTCAACATAAAAAATCAATAGCCTACTAATCTTCAAAATGACCTATGACCCTTTTTCACATTATTTTGTATTTATTGAAAAATTAGTTTTACAGACCTCCATACCGGTTTGTGGTGTAGCATGGAATTTCTGTTGCATTCTCTGTTTTCTGTTTCATTACTGCCTTGATCAGATTGTATTCTTCACATGTTTTCTGGGCTTCACTGTATTTCTAATACTGTATTTCTGGGCTTCACTGTATTTCTCATTCTTTAACTGCCACCCCTCCCCCTGGTTTCACACCACCATATAGGCTACCCAATTTATCCCCCCTTGGCAGGCAGCTTGGCCCACCAACCGGATGAGCCCAACCAAATGGATCCTGTGATCCATAGTTGGAACCACTTACCATCCAGGAGCCCATATCAGTACTTACTTTGGCCGTATTATCAGCAGACTGGTAGGAACAATACATTCATTTTTAATGCCATAAAATTTTTGTATATCTCTATCTCTAGGTTGATTTAGTTTTGAGACAAGGAAAAAAAATGAGCAAAACAATGTATACTAAATAATTGTTCATATTTTAAAATGTTATGTCTTTTACGTGTAATATTAATATACATTTGTTTGAAAAAAAAAAGAGTTTGTAATACTTTGCACATTTAACTAAAAATCATCTGATATTTATTGGTATAAATAAAAATCCCTAATTCTTTAATAATTAAAATTATTTCAATGTAGTATATATTATCAGCAAGGATAGTTTAACAAATAGGAATATTCTAATGCTTTGAGATAAATTATAGGAAACACAAATGCCCAGCCATCTTTACCTTATACCAATTAAAGTCTGGTACCCATCAGGGACACCCTCCAGAACAAATCCTAGCCTTCCCCAGGATTCAAACCCAGTATCATTTGTATGCCAGCCAAACGCACTGCCGCCCAATACTGAAATTAATATATTACAGTGGCTCAAAATGTTTTTTGTTTTTTTTGGCAATATGAAAATTTGAAAAGAAGGGGAGAAAAAAAAGTAATGTAGTATGTAGTATATCTCAATTTTCTGTTATAAATACTTAGCACTTAACATATATACCTAAGTATCATTACAAGTTTATGTTGCTAATCGTTTTAGATAAGATGTTTTAAAGACTATAAGATCTTATCTTATACATTACAGACGCTCCTTCTATAAAGAAGATTATTGCGTCCTATGCTCATCCGTGGTCTGAGTCTAGTCTTGCATTTTTATTAATGTTTTAAATGATTAAATAATGTGTTACCCTAAATCAACTAAAGTAACACATAAGTAACTTATATTAGCCTATATAAGGCAGAAAATATTTTCCTTTTTTTCCCACGATTTGGTCACATCCTTGTTCTATTAATCTTTTTTTTTTATATACCGGTAAGTAGTAAACAGAATATAAACAGTAAACAGTATGTTATTGAAAAAAAAACTAATGTTTTACTCAGCACACATTTCATTAGGCAACAATATTTTTTTCTATTTCTTGTTCCTTATGAAAAAATTCCTATAGCACTAAATGATATTAGGTTTACAGCTTACTTGTGGATTGTGTGGCCTCCACATAGTCCAGCACCTTTTACATTCATTGAACTTATTTCAAGAAGCCATCAGAGCTGGGTAGACTGAGAACATTTTTGGACCCTGCAAATACGATCCAGAAACCGCTGGGGTCTTGTGATGTCAACACAAATGGAGAACATTTTTTTTAATGCACATGCATTGCACATGTATATTATTTTAATTCTAGAAGCCCATGAAAGCTTTGATTTAGACTATCTAGGAACTTGTTCCCTACTTAGTGATACATTTAGCAGATGCCCTTTACTGTAAACTACGATCTCATTAGTAAATGTTTTACTTCAACTTAAGCCGGCTGGTCCAGCAGTTAGTTCACCGGACTGTCAACCAAAAACCAACGGACAGGTCGCGGGTTCTATCCCTGCCACCGACGGATCCCTGTCGCCCTGCAGGAGGTTTGGGCTTAGTGGACATAATAATCTTCTATCTAGAAGGAACGTCTGTAAACTTATAAGACTATGAGAAATTATTTTAAAACAGATTAGAAGAGTGAAAATTGAATTTGGTAAAAAAAAACAACAACTAGGTCATGCTATAGTCTTGGTAAGGTTATTGGTCAGGTTGGCTTCTTCTGCTATAATCTTGGCCAGATATTCTATTGATAAATTGAATATTTTTGTGCTAAAAGATTTTATTATGTGTATAACATTGTTATTGTTGTTTCATGTAATTTTGTTTTTTTTCTTTTCAATCAAGTAATCATTGGATTCATTTTCAGGTTATTCTCTGTTGCCTCAAGTGATGTCTGGTTTCTTTCAACCTCATCTGCAGCAAGTCCAGGCCCAGGTGGGTCAGGTCATACAGACCACCCTGGGGAAAGAGCCACAAGTGACCAACACACACACTGCAGAAGTCATGAGTGAAAGTCTTCATCGCCAGGTGCCCTTTTATTTATTTCTTTTATATCATCCACAGTTAAAGACCAAATGGATGCAACGTTCACCAGTTTCCGTGGCCATGGCATACGAGGGGATTGTGGGGCCAGTACAGCCACCTTTTATTTTACCCCAACTAAAGTTTGGGGGGTCAGATAAGAGTTTTGATAAACTTATAGGTCAGAAAATCGTTGGCATCTGTCCGTCTCGAGAGACGATGGTGTAGCTTCATGGGTGAAGTATCCAACTGCACCGCCAAGAATGGCTGTGTAGACCAACCCAGGAGTGGTAATTCCTGAAGGACTTGAGGCATTTGAAGGCGGATGCTGTTGTAGCAGGTGTTTCCGTCTCGCTCTTTTCTAAAATAAAATAAAACAGTGGCAAGAAGAAGAAGATCATTGGAAACATATAAAGACAATTGCCATAGAGAGGCATAAGTAGATTTTCAGTGTGGATATTGTTTCACTTAGTATTTATGATTTTCTATGTAGACATATATTTCTTAATTAGACATGAACTACTTCATAGATATTTAAGTTTACATTAGAGGCATGTGGTTTTGTACTTCAAAAAATTTATATTTTTACATGTTACCCATGGCTCTGAGTTGTTGTTGGAATAAATGTCTAAGTCATCACATACTATTTTTATATATTAACAAACAATACATTTTCATGTTTCCTCTGTAACATGTAATCTTTAAAGGTCATGGTAGTCTAGAAGCTTTGATAGAACTAGTTTACTGACATTTATACAACATAGGTTTGATAAAACTAGTTTACTGACATTTATACAACATAGGTTTGATAGAACTAGTTTACTGACATTTATACAACATAGGTTTGATAGAACTAGTTTACTGACATTTATACAACATAGGTTTGATAGAACTAGTTTACTGACATTTATACAACATAGGTTTGATAGAACTAGTTTACTGACATTTATACAACATATTAATATGTTGGTTGTTTTTTTCAATGCTTTTACTTATATACTACTAACTTCAATCTCCAGGGATTGTTTTTCCTAAGATAATTTTTGGTAATAAAAAAAAAGTTTTGTGTTTCTATCAGACTATATAGGGCCTGGTGGCCGAGTGGCAGTGTGTTAACTGGTGTACCGAAGGTCCTTGTTTCAAATCCTGTTGAAAGCTAGGATTTTTTCCCTGGACTCGAGGGTGTCCCTGAGTCTACCCAGCTCTGATGGGTACCTGACATTAGTTGGGGTAAAGTAAAGGCGGCTGGGCACTGTGCTGGCCACACATCCCATAGTATGTCGTTGCCACTGAAACTGGTGAACGCTGCAATTTGGTCTGACGGGATACTTTTAAAACATTTTTACTAGCAGACTATATCAAATTTTAAGACTAACTTTGTAACTAACATTAGGGTGGAAATTTCAAATCCCCCAAGTGTAGGCCTAGTTGATTTAAAAGGCTGCTTGACTGGCTGGTTATGAAATATACGAGCTATTTAATAGTTTTAATGTGGCAATGACCAATGGCCACTCTGACTCTGTCTCTAGTAAAAATATATATCTATATTGTCTAATTGTTAAACAAATTCTACTCTCCATGTAACAGCCACAGAAGAAATTGAAAACTGATTTATTCAGTCATAACAGAGAATCAGATCAACCGCCATCATCAGTGGATGATACAACTTCATCGATTTTATATTTGCTGGAGGCAGACAGTTCAACCTTTGAGGTTTGCATCAATTACATCTTACTTTACATGAATTGGTGTTTGTTTATTTTAAACCTCAAGAGTTTTTATTATTACAAATTATTAATAGTGCCCAGTTGTCAGTTTAGCACACCAAAGCCCCCCCAAAAAGGCAATTCAAATCTCTTCCAAATGAAAAAGCAGGATGACTGTAAGGCACGCTAAATGAATTTGAATTCCTACTTTGACTATTATCAAAAGAATGCCGACACCTGGTCTAGGACTATGAATCACTATTATGAGAATCAAGGCTTTCAAACCAAATAAAAACTTGTATATTTTGTTTGTTTTAGAGGACCAAAGTCTCCTCAGTACTAGGTTTTGTTGTAATTACAGTAGGCATATAAAAAAAAAACTTTTTTATTTAAAACTTTTCTCTTGAGTAAAGTGTTAGTCTTGACACTTGATTTCTGAATATTTTCTACTTGCAATTGCATCATTTATGATCAGGTCTTTCTGATTTTTTTATTAGGCAAGATAAATATATATTTTTTTTCATTATGGTCTGGTCTTATCCCTGTCTTTTTACATACTTTTTTGTTCTCATAGAATTTTTTTAAAGGCTGTTTCTTCTATTTCAAGAAAATAGATAATTAAATTAGATGCTTCTATAGAAACACAAACCATCTCATGCATTTCTATTTTTTAGAACTTGAATGATGAGTAATGAAAGAATAAAATCCAATGCATTCTATGTTTCTTTCCTCAGGACTCAGATAACAAGGCTAGCTCTGCTATGGCTACAGAAAGGAAACAGAATATACGATCTATTGAACCAGCGTGGTTGAGAGGAATTAAGTGGAACACTGACATCAAGATGAGGTACTTGCCCATCCAATGGTACTCGCCCATCCAATAGTACTTCCCTGATGTGAATAGCCCATGCAATATTTATCTTTTTGTCATTTACATTGTTAATTAGTTGGACAGCTGAAGTATCTTTAAATAAGAAGAAGTATTTTTTACCTGATTTCTTTATACATGCATGGCTCCTATTAATTTGATAACCATATCATACACTTAAGTACAACATTGAACTAGCTATGGCTGTTTGAGTAAACAATGTATGTATCTCAAAATATCTAATTTCATTCAAATTTCATGCTATAACAAAATAAGAACTAGCACTTGAAAGAGGATTAATGTATTTTGATATGACCTTTGTATGACCTTTAATTTAATACCCATATTGTGTATCTTGGCAAAAACAAAGTTATAATTGTTCACCTAATTCAGCTTCAGTTTTCCTTCTTTGACTTTCTTACAAAAATTTTATCAATTAAAAATTTAAAACTTTGTAATTTATTATGTAATTTTAATAAATGATATAACATTAGAATCATCTCTTCAAACTTTTTCTAGTGATATATAACAAGATATTATTCATTCATTTAAAAATTTTCAAGTCCCATACTTACATATATGGAGTTAGGGCCATTACTTAAATACATTGAATTTGATTCAATTTAATTTATAAGATATAACACTGCTAAGAATTGAGCCAATTTTTTTAATGTGATAAAAATGCTTAGTACAATTTAAAATGGAACTGTTAATGTGGGGTTGTTTTTTTATGATATGACGGTCATTTAAATAGCATATTTCTCTATCCCATAGCAATCTCAATGCCCCCTTGTTTAGAATTCAGTTGCAGACGTAGGAAATGGAGGGAACAAAAACACTAGTTAAAGAGAAAGGTCCTTAAACTTTTTTTACAGGAATTTTTATTTATTCAGAATCCCTGAGGGTAAAAGTAATGCAGATTCAAATGGGTGCACTCCAAAGGACTTCTTTTTGTGTCCAACATGTATCCTGTGTTACTATTGATTCGGGATAGATTCTGTTTCCCACACAGTTTCATTTGAATAACTTGACTTCCTATTACTGTCATGTTATCTACATGCTGTCATAGAATAAGTTAATGCTAAAGAAATGTTTTGAATTGAACAGGTACCAGATGCCAGTCCAAAAAGTATTTTCAGTACTGAAGATGGAGGAAAAGTTCTTGAGAAAGAATCCACAACATGAAATGGCTCTAGAATCTCTAGAGGAACTTTTGGCTGATGTCTCTCTACCTGGACATGTTGACCCAATTGTAAATATTTCTTTACTGTCTATAGTACTTGACTGGGACTTGATAAACGGGAATAGACTATTGTACTTGACTGGGACTTGATAAACGGGAATAGACTATTGTACTTGACTGGGACTTGATAAACGGGAATAGACTATTGTACTTGACTGGGACTTGATAAACGGGAATAGACTATTGTACTTGACTGGGACTTGATAAACGGGAATAGACTATACAGGGTTCCCGCGGCCTCCTGAAATTTCAGGATGTCCTGAAATCCTCCTGAAATTGCAAAAAAGTGCAAAAACTCCTGAAAACCTCCTGAAATTTGAAATAATCTCCTGAAATGTCCTGAAAAATTGAGCTCACCCCTATTTTTTCCTTCTCCAGCACGTGTCCCTATTTCAACAGCCCCACCTCGCTTATAATGCTTGCTACGCCAAGCCTATCCCTTCTCGCTTTGTGACGGTAAAGATGGTATACATACAGCTCTTCCTCCTCTTTCGCTCCCTCTCCCACAGTTTGTTGTCTGCTAGATTAGATAATGAAAAGGACTAAGCTAGCGTTTATAGAGGCGGCGGGTTTCGGAAAATCGCACGCGCGAGTCGACCCGAGCGAACTCGTGCGAGGAATGTTATTTTTTTTGCTTTACAGTTGTTCATAGAGGACGCGGGTCTCTCGAGGCGACAAATTTGCCGACCGGCGCGGGTAATTACCAGAACTAGTTTGGTTTCCCTATTTTCGCGATCAATGTTGAGAATGCCTGATTACGCTATGCGCGGCGCCTACTAGTCTACTTGGGGTCAGCGAACCGACATAATTTGCCAAATTGATTTATTTTGAAATATATTTATATCAAAATACACAGAAATAGGTCTTTTAATTAGTTAAAAAGAAAACGATGACGTTTAAGACGCTATCTTATATCATATTATGGTAAAAATTCCAGTAGGCCTATTTAGCTAGCCCTACTAGAGGAGTTGTTCGCGATTTAGGCCTACGCCGATTGGCGCCGATATCATTATCAACTTTTTAAAGGTGTAGGCCCTACATGGTTTTACTAATTATTATATTGTATGGGTAGGCCTACAATGTGTTTTTTTTTTCAATGTGGGAAATGTAGGCAGACGATTTTGGGTCTAGGCATAGGCCTAGCCGGTGTGACCCTAGGTCTATCAGTTTATCAGTCTAAAGACTGGGCCTAATCTAGAAGTCTAGATCTAAGTCATTTTATTTACCAATACATTGATGAAATGCACTCAATGCTAAATATATCTGACTAGAAATCATTACAAACAATGTTAATGGTAATTTAATTAGGTTAGGGCACTTGCATAGCATGTCATCAAAACTTGTCATCAAAACTGGCGCCGTTCTGTCTAGAAAGCATAGGCAGGCCTACTTCAAAAGACTCTTTTTGTGTGTCTACCCACTATAGTGTTAGCCTACTATAGGGATAGGAACGTGAGCATGGACAGTGACTTAGATGTAGAAACAGATACATTACTTTGCCTTATGACTAATGGCTGTATTGATCGGTTGTTTTAAATAAGTGAAGCTTTTTTTTAAGGAAAGTTTCCAAATTAGGGTGAATATTTAGTAACTTTTATGTTTAAATGGTATGAACATAGCTTAATGGTACATATTTAGCTTCCACATTGTAATACCCTTAAAAATATTTAATTTAATTTTATTTGTATCTGAGTCATTGTTTAGTGACGTAGTGAATTCGGTTTTGCCGCGCCTCCTGATATTTTAAATTTTCTCCTGAAAAACTCCTGAAAACCTCCTGAAATTTTGATTTGAGTTTGGTGCAGGAACCCTGACTATAGTACTTGACTGGGACTTGATAAACGGGAATAGACTATTGTACTTGACTGGGACTTGATAAACGGGAATAGACTATTGTACTTGACTGGGACTTGATAAACGGGAATAGACTATTGTACTTGACTGGGACTTGATAAACGGGAATAGACTATTGTACTTGACTGGGACTTGATAAACGGGAATAGACTATTGTACTTGACTGGGACTTGATAAACGGGAATAGACTATAGTACTTGACTGGGACTTGATAAACGGGAATAGACTATTGTACTTGACTGGGACTTGATAAACGGGAATAGACTATTGTACTTGACTGGGACTTGATAAATGGGAAAAGACTATTGTACTTGGTTGGGACTTGATAAACGGGAATAGACTATTGTACTTGACTGGGACTTGATAAACGGGAATAGACTATTGTACTTGACTGGGACTTGATAAACGGGAATAGACTATTGTACTTGACTGGGACTTGATAAACGGGAATAGACTATTGTACTTGACTGGGACTTGATAAACGGGAATAGACTATTGTACTTGACTGGGACTTGATAAACGGGAATAGACTATTGTACTTGACTGGGACTTGATAAACGGGAATAGACATTTTCATGGAAACAAAACTTTGTATATATAAACAATTTCTTTTTTCTCTTGTGAAGGGGTACAAAGATGTAGCTGTGGGGAACTTAGATTTTGCTACTTTAAATCCTGTTGAAGGCTAGGATTTGTTCCTGGGTATGAAGGCTTCAAGTTCACCCAGCTCTGATTGGGTACCTGATACTAGTGGGGGGGGGGAATGGTATAGTTGTTGGCTGTTGTGTTTACTATCTACCCATGAAAGTACCTGATGCATAATTTAAGTCAATCTTAAGTTGTAAGGAACATGTAATGACAAAAACAGTTGACTTTGTTGTCTAGTTAGCCTGAAAATTACCGGGCTTGTGATGTCACAACTAATGGAGACAGACCATTCTTAATTTAACACATACAGCCCATATATAATTTAACACATACATCTCATGCATAATTTAACACAGCCCATACATAATTAAACACATAACATAAGTCAGAGCTCTCCAAATTGAATAGATCTTCAAAGATTACCATCTTTTCTTGCAGGATGAAGAAGCAGACTTTATGATGTTTTTAGGAGATGAGGCTCTGGATAATCTTGACCATGATAGTGAGACAGCGGAAGAAGTGTACATGACAGACGACAAGTCGTTGATGCAGGACGGAGGGTCCATGGAAGAGGTGGTCTGGACTTGTGAGAATGATGACGAGAGCTTTGACACTCCAGTGAACAGCCATTCAGAGGATGAGAAATCTCCATCCACGCCATTGAATGAAGAAGTTAAAGAAGTAGAAAAGCCTAATATTGAGAATGTGGTGTATCCAAACACAAATCTAAATAAAGTAAGTCAAGTGAATACAATTTATGTATGAATAGCCAAACTAAAGTAAGTCAAGTGAATACAATTTATGTATGAATAGCCAAACTAAAGTAAGTCAAGTGAATACAATTTATGTATGAATAGCCAAACTAAAGTAAGTCAAGTGAATACAATTTATGTATGAATAGCCAAACTAAAGTAAGTCAAGTGAATACAATTTATGTATGAATAGCCAAACTAAAGTAAGTCAAGTGAATACAATTTATGTATGAATAGCCAAACTAAAGTAAGTCAAGTGAATACAATTTATGTATGAATAGCCAAACTAAAGTAAGTCAAGTGAATACAATTTATGTATGAATAGCCAAACTTTTACTGTTTATATAACATTAGGTTTACATTTTTTTGTTTTTATCCAATAAGAGTGATTTTCTACTTATATTAAATAGACCATAAGGGAAAAACGGCACACTTTTGTAGTTTAGAGTTATTCCACTTTTAATTTTAATTTTATTGTAGTTTAGAGTTATTCCACTTTTAATTTTAATTTTATTGTAGTTTAGAGTTATTCCACTTTTAATTTTAATTTTATTGTAGTTTAGAGTTATTCCACTTTTAATTTTAATTTTATTGTAGTTTAGAGTTATTCCACTTTTAATTTTAATTTTATTGTAGTTTAGAGTTATTCCACTTTTAATTTTAATTTTATTGTAGTTTAGAGTTATTCCACTTTTAATTTTAATTTTATTGTAGTTTAGAGTTATTCCACTTTTAATTTTAATTTTATTGTAGTTTAGAGTTATTCCACTTTTAATTTTAATTTTATTGTAGTTTAGAGTTATTCCACTTTTAATTTTAATTTTATTGTAGTTTAGAGTTATTCCACTTTTAATTTTAATTTTATTGTAGTTTAGAGTTATTCCACTTTTAATTTTAATTTTATTGTAGTTTAGAGTTATTCCACTTTTAATTTTAATTTTATTGTAGTTTAGAGTTATTCCACTTTTAATTTTAATTTTATTGTAGTTTAGAGTTATTCCACTTTTAATTTTAATTTTATTGTAGTTTAGAGTTATTCCACTTTTAATTTTAATTTTATTGTAGTTTAGAGTTATTCCACTTTTAATTTTAATTTTATTGTAGTTTAGAGTTATTCCACTTTTAATTTTATCCCATCAGCAAAAGAAAATGGACTAGGCCTAAGCTTAGTTCACATTTAACAGCTAAAAAGCATTCATTTTATAATGAAATATAAACATTGGTTGGAGGGGGATTTTGAAAATTCTTGCAGCTCTAAATGTTTAATTGTGTTCAGTTATTTAACATTAAATTCTAAAAGCGTGACGTATGTTATGATTTATAATCTAGTCATACTTTGTATGTACTGAACTACTTTATATTTAGTCATACTTTGTATGCACTGAACTACTTTATATCTAGTCATACTTTGTATGCACTGAACTACTTTATATCTAGTCATACTTTGTATGCACTGAACTACTTTATATCTAGTCATACTTTGTATGCACTGAACTACTTTATATCTAGTCATACTTTGTATGCACTGAACTACTTTATATCTAGTCATACTTTGTATGCACTGAACTACTTTATATCTAGTCATACTTTGTATGCACTGAACTACTTTATATCAAGTCATACTTTGTATGTACTGAACTACTTTATATCTAGTCATACTTTGTAGGCCTATGTACTGAACTACTTTATATCTAGTCATACTTTGTATGTACTGAACTACTTTTCAAGTGAAAGAAAAACATCAATAATCAAAGAAGGGAATATTAGAAAAGAAAAACCCTGGACAATTGAAAAAAGAGGCATAGACTTTTGTTAAGGCAATAAACTACTATATAAGATGAGAAAAAAAATAAAAAAGTAGAAAAATTTTTTGGGATGTTTTGAAAGCAATAAGATAACATTCAAATAATATAATTTTTTTTTTGCTAACAATACTAATTTTGAGGTTAATTTATCAAACAACAATTTATGTTAACAGGGATGATATTATTATAAGAAATAAATCACAATTCAAGAAGTATTTCTCTCTCATCAAATACTTTTTTCATCTTCAGAGATTTGGTTTCTAGTGTCTAAATCTTGTTTGACTTCCAACTTTCCAGGTTCCTGAAGGAAGTGGAGATGTTTCCATGGAGACAGTTTACATGAATAACAGTGAAGCATCTGGAAATATTCCTGATATAAAAGGAAGCCGCAGCCCAGTAGCTGGCTCGTTGAGTGGCGATGAAGGCAGTGGAAGTGACGGCGGGCAGAAGGCAGAAATGGAGGACGCCCAGTCCAACTGCTCAAAAGTGTCCAGTGATCTGACTCCGAGTGACGACCACAGCAACGAGGAGGCAGGCAGCTCCATGAAGGAATCGGATGCTTCCACAAAGAAAATGAAAGGAGTCTCGTCTGTTGCATCGTCCAATTCTTCCAATGACCACAATAGTCAGGAAGAAGGCTCCAATGCCGTGCTGACCAAAGATGCTGAAGACATTATTAAGAAATTATTTGTTCCTCTCAAGGTAAAGGTGACCAAGAGGCTTGAGACTGTGAAATATCCTTACTGGCTGATTGAGGCTCACTACAGCCCCCAGGTGGCATTGACTTACAAAATACCCACACGCAATCTAGAGGAAGTGCTTCGTGAGGACAAAAGAAAAATGACTGATCTTGTCCAGTCTTCTACTGTTAAACAGCAGCTTCTGCAGTTGCTGAGTGAAGTGGATGTGAAATATGCTGGGATTGTGGCTACCACTTTGCCCAATAGCCAGACCACACAATCCCCTTACAGCCAGGCTAGTGGTTTGACTGTTGTGAACAAGCTCTCAACCCAGTCAGACTCTGCCCTGGGCACAGTGACGGAAGAAGATCTGTCAATGTCTGATGACAAGTCTTTAAGTGACAGGATACATGAACAAAAGGCAGCAGCCCACAAATTTGTAAATCTGTCATCGAGCACAGTTGCCTTGAGCCTGAAAAGTTCAGGAGTGGCCTGCAGTGAAGTAATTATCTCTAAAACTGACTCTAGAGCTTCACTTTGTGAGAAAACTTCACATCTCACCATGGTCAGCCCTGCGTTCAATGTATTCATGCAGAGCCTTCACAGTGACTGCAGTGAAAAGTATCCACAAAGTGGTAAACAAACTGGCCAGGACAGCTCTGATTCCAACACAGACTTAGTTGCTGATGAATCTGGCTCCATGAGTGCCGGCCAGTCTTCAGGGGCAGTGACAATAGTCAGGGGCAGTATGGTCAACTCCAGTGTGTCCAGGATGGAGGCCCACCTCCAGGAGAGGTTCCAGGTCATCGAGTCTGGCAACATGGCTGGTCAAAAGATTGAGGATATCATCATGAGTAAAGTTTTTGTTCCAGTTGAAAGTGTTTCCACCAACAACCCTGACACTAGACCCATGTCAAATATTTTTATTGTCAATGAATAGGCAGATCCTAGGTTCTGCTTTTGTGGTGTTTTACCCACAAAGCTGTATTAGTTGACAACTCAACACATTTGTTTCTTGATGTAGAACTAAAACTATATTTAACAGAATTCTGTCAAAAAAGAAATTGTGATTACATTATCCTTGTATGCTGAGAATTTAAAGAACTAAAATTTGCATGCATTACTTATAAATTAATGTATTACATTATTAACAAAATGAAAACTAATATTGTGTTTCATTGGTTGGCAGTCTCTTGTGCTGCTTTACTTCCTAAATTATATTTTGATATTGTTCCAAGAATCAATGTACAATAGTGTAAACCAACAATTCTGAGGTCTGTTGTATTTTTTTCTTATGTGAAAATATACTAGTTGTATATGAATATATTATTATGTGAAAATATATTAATTGTAGTTTGATATAATATTATTGAAAATAGGTGTAATTGGTGTAAACCAGACAAAACAGTTTGTGTATTGATGTAACTCTATTTTTATACAAAGTTTTCAAAGTAGTGAAATAAATACTATATTTTAGACTAAAACACTTCAATAGAAGTATTTTTTTTTAAATGTTAAAAGGTTTTTTTTATCTTATAATTTTGGTAGCCTACCAATATAATTATTAAAGTTTACAGAATATTTCATTTTTTGTAAACAGTTAAAATACTTATTGAAGAATTAAGTATCAATAACATATCTTTGACTTCATGTGTGTAATTTCCATAATTTGACTATTTTCTTTTCCAGCATTAATTACAGACAGATTATATCGATTTGGTTGAAAATGTAATGGCAGTATTTCTATTTCCATGATGGAGTAGTTTATTTTGTTGTCACTGTTTTGTTTCTTTAATTTAATGAGATGTAAACAACATTTTTTGTTGTAATTTTGTTGTGATATCCTAAGCAAAATATATATTTGTAACCCTCCACCAAGAAATGAGTCGCATTGTGCCCTACGGTCATTTTGAGTTATTAGTGAGTCTTGTATTAATTTAAATGTTAAATTCAATGGTGAAAACTGTTTCAAAATTGTAGAAATAGTCTCTTAGCCATCTGTGTTTTACTGTATCCACTGTCTGAAACCTGATTGTGAGAAATTTAAAATTTACTATTTTGCTTTTACAGATGAAACAAAACATGGTGTTACTTTTAAAATATTTTTTTTATAGTTTATAACTATTTATAGAACAAAAACTTACCCCAGAAATGTGCAGAAATAAATTAATAATTAGAAATTATCAAAATCCAAAAATCTATATTTTACACCTTATGACATAAATACAGCAGTAGCTCATAATAGCTGGAAACACAAAACGACTCATTGCTTGGTGGAGGGACAAGATATTTGGTTAGTAAAATACTTGTAAACTAATGTAGCTTACTAGTGTAAGGTGATAAATATAGAGTCACTACATTTATTAAAGCTTCTTATAATAGTGTAAGGTGATAAATATAGAGTCACTACATTTATTAAAGCTTCTTATAATAGTGGAAGGTGATTTAGAGTCACTAAATTTATTATATATTTACTTTATAAAATAAAATATTTAACTGATAGGCATACTTCAAGGCAATTTTTTAAAACATTTTTTATTAATGTTGGCTTAAAAAAATATATCAGACTGAACAGTGTTCATGAAAAACTTTACTTTTTTACTTCAGTATTTTGTCTACTATATTCTAATATAACATAATTGTTTTTCTTTCAAAGTTCCATTCCATGATAATGATGTGTAAATAAATAATTTCTTTCAAATTGCATTTTGTTAGCCAGTGTTGTCAGGATTTATTAAGGCTCAATTAAATACCGTATATACTCGCGTATAAGTCGCACTTTTTTTACCGAAAATTTCGACAAAAAGTAGGGGTGCGACTTATACACCCAACACAGTTTTTGAAAAGTTTGAAAAACATCACTACTCTGTCATAAAGTTTCCAACATAACCCGTATAGTTGATTGGAGTTGTGTAGAATTACTAGGATATGCGTAGGCATACATTTTACATTTAGAAAACTTTCGTAGGTGTAAATATTACTATCTTTATATAACTGAAATTGAAATCGACAAATATTTTAGGTTTTCAGACCCTCACCAACTCTTTTGAACTTTTGGACCAATTTTGTACTGGTATTTCCGAAACGTATCGTAAGTTTAAAGGCGGCATTTTCGGTAGCTTATTGAGCACAAATTACAGTATGGTATGAAGCTAAATGTGTGAAAGCCTGTGTAGGCCTATAATGTAGGTAGGCATAGAAGCGTAAGATGCGTTTTATTTAGTACTTAAGGTCTAGGCATTGTTGAGCTCTCCGATAAAACCGCGCTATGTCTAGGCAATGTTTCTAAAACTACGATCGGCAGATGGACGCGTGAAATGTCAATAGTGTGTTTTATTTTCCATTAGTTGCATGTAAGAGTTGAAAGAAAACACATCTTATTATCTGTTTGTCGCGCAGACGCACTTGAAATCATTACAAACAATGTTAATGGTAATTAGGACACATGTATAGCGCGTCATAAATGCCGGCGCCTCCCAGTCTCCAGTCTAGGCGACATTGAGTCTAATGACGTACTTCAAAGACTTTTTTTGTGTGTAGTGTTGCTATAGGGATAGAAACTTGAGTAGGGAAAGGGACTTAGATGAAGAAACAGATACCTTACTTTCCCATCTCACTAATGTCTGTAGGCCTATAGATCGGTTGTTTAAAATAAATGAAGCCATGCCTTTATTTGATTATGTTTGCCTTATGAACGATTAAAACTATTGTCTAAGGAAAGTTTCCAAATTAGGGTGAATATTTTGTAACTTTTATGTTTAAAAGGTATGCATTTTTTAGATATTAAAAGGCAGTATAATCCGGGAAGTCAGGGTGCGACTTATGCGCGGGTCAATGACAACATATAAGAAAAAAAAGTCTTGAACTAGGGGTGCGACTTATACACCGGTGCGACTTATACGCGAGTATATACGGTAACTAAATTTGGTCTAAGAAAAACGTTTTCTCTATATTTTTATATAATTTCTCCAATTGAATGGTATTCAACTGATATTATATATAGCTACATGTTTACAATCTTGTACATTTCCCTTGGTTTTGTAACCAATACTTTTATTTTTCTTAATCTTTAAGGCTGGGGGGGCACGTTTTAGGCACTTTTTTTTAATTTACCGACCAAAACGTCTGAAACTTTAACCACATAACTAGTATGGAATATCATTCGGGGCAATGAATTTTAAATATTTTTTTTATGCATTGGTTGCCATGGCAATGGCCGCCATATTGGATTTTATAGGTGTTTTTAAAAATCGATCTCCTCTGTAACCTTTATACCTACAAATACAATATTTGATACATTTGGTAAAGATATGAATTTACAACAGAAAGCTCTACCCACTTTTTTTAAATTTAAGATATTTAATTTTTTATAAATTTTTTCTTAAGGCACTTTTTAAATAGTTATTTTTTTTCAAAAATACTCAACGTTTGCACCTATAAAATTATAATAAAACAAAAATTTAAAATTCTAAGTAGAACTTTCTGTTAAAATAGGTGCTTAGATAAAAATTACAAAGTCTCAATACAATCGGTAAGGAAAGGTGAGAGGAGTGGTAAAAATAAGGTACAAAATAATTATTTTGAGTAAAACGCAAACAAGTAAGAAGAGTTTGAAAAAAATGAAATTTATCAAGTACTTAATATAACAATCAACATGAAATTTATTAGCAATAGTATAAGGAATACTGAAACAAAATTTCATTTTGATTAGTTTGTAAAAATATTTTTTTTACGAAAAATACGTACTAAACCTATAAAAACAATAAAATAATAAAACTCAGCATTTTTTTTCTATAATATAAAATTAACCAACTAATACTTAAATTTAGCTAGTTCAAGTTATTGTAAATAGTATCAAGATACAAATAAATGGCAAACTTTTAATAGAATATGCTTAGAAATGTGAAAGTTGTAAGAAGAAGAAATAAAAATGAATATTTTTTGAAAAACGCAAAAAGTCAGAAAAACATGAAAATAACATTTTTTTCTTATAAAAATTCGAAATAAATCGCTTGTTTTTTTATTTCGACCAAATGTAGTTAATTATTGCGTAGGATAAAACTACATATCTATTAGTGTAAAGAACTATAAGCATTTTGCTTTTTTACTGTGAGTTTCGAGGTGTCAAACATGTGAAAATTTTACATTTTCTTCACCTCTTAGCTACATACATACCATTTCAAAAAAATATATATAAAAAAACTATTGCGCTTTTTACTATAAGAGTGGAATTTTTGGATACAGAAATGGTTGAACTTATTTAATAAAGTAAAACCTAAAAATCAGTACCCGAGTTGAATACCCCTAAAATGGGGTGCCGTACCCAGCCTTAAAACAAAATTACAAGTTTACAAAATTATATTTGTCAATATAATTGTTGGCAGCACTATATAAATAAACTTATTATAAGTTTATTTATATAGTGCTGCCAACAATTATAATGTAAGCTTAGAGCACATTTAACAAAAAGAAACTCCTTTTTCTCTTTTACAAAAAACTTGACTGTGATCACAACTTGTACACAATAAAAAAAGATGTTCGCTTTCATTTCTTCTTTTTTTTAAATTATTGTTGAGTAAAAATAAATAACAAACAATAGTAAAACCTAATATTCCAGCTTTGATTTAATTATTCCTGTTTTGATATAATTATTCCTGCTTTGATATAATTATTCCTGCTTTGATATAATTATTCCTGCTTTGATATAATTATTCCTGCTTTGATATAATTATTCCTGCTTTGATATAATTATTCCTGCTTTGATATAATTATTCCTGCTTTGATATAATTATTCCTGCTTTGATATAATTATTCCTGCTTTGATATAATTATTCCTGCTTTGATATTTTAAATGTTTAAGTAGTTTCAAATCTTTAAATCTTTAATTTGTTAAAGAATATTTTATTTAGTCTGTGCTTAATACATTTTATTTAGCTGTACTTAATACATTAAAAAAATTTTTTTTTCTTACATTTTCATTAAACTATTTGAAAACAATTATTAAAATAAAATATTTGCATTTAGAAGGACTGAATATGTGATCTTTTAATTATTTATATTTTACAATGAAAGTTCAAAGTAAAGTAACAGTGTATCCACATACTAGATTAGATTAGATTAGATTACTAAACAATTCATTTACTTCTTCCTTAAACAGTACCAGGTGTTGTCTTTTCCAAGCCGTTTAGTAACTATTTGCCTTTATTTAGATTTAAAAAATCTCCCCCCTCACACAGGCCACAAAAACAAAATCAAAATGACATAGTTTCTACATTGAAAGTGTCAATCTGGGTTTGAAAAGAATAAATAAGTCCATGACCCGTTCAGAAGTAGATGGAGCTGCTCCGAGAGAAAATCATTTTTGGGAAGTCGGGCTCAATTGGGTGAAAATTACATATTTTTATCTTATCCTATATATTACATACAGACACTCCTTCTATTAGAAGATTATTGCATCCTATGCACAGTCCATGGTTTGAGTCTAGTCCTGCATTTCTATTACTGTTTTAAATGATGTTAAGTTCCTGGTTTGTTCAGGCAACCCATTACATGCCCAGATTGTTTTTTTTAATTGCCAAATATCTTCAACTGGGCTATTTATATTTATTTAGTAAGGAAAGTGATTTGGAATTTTATTGCTGCTTGTTGTGTTGCATTTATCACAGAGATAAATTATTCTTTTAGTTTTTTTTTAATAGTTTTTTTTTTTTTATTTTTTTTATCAAAATTGTCTATCGTATATTTTTGAATTCTAATACTGGGTTATTTAATAAGCCTGTGTTGATCTTTCCATAAGCTATCTTATAAATTTGCCATTTGTCCATCCTTAAGGGACGATAGCATAATCTCCTTTTCCTACCCCCCCCCCCAATCCTTTCTCCTGGCTCGCTTTCCTTTGCTCCTTTCTGTTAGGGTGGCTTTTGCGACTTGCCTGTCTTCGCACATCTTTGACCGCCAGGAAGTATGTTCCTCAACAAGCCTTCCAACAATTTATAAGCTATCTTATAAATACTATAAACAAGTACAAGCCACTAAAGATCCAAAGGGATAATTCTAATAGTTTTTTATATAAACGTTTAAGGTAAAATATTGATGCCAATAACTGCCAATAAGCATAATGTGAACTGCCAATAAGCATATTATAAATGTGCACTGCCTATAAGCATAATATGCACTGCCAATAAGCATAATGTAAGCTCATATATAGCACTAAGCAACAAAAACATAACTAGAGCTAATTTGTATGCAAGAACATGGAGACACTTCTTAAGGCTAACAAGTATAAACAATTTTTTTTTATCAAACCAAAGGATATAGATCTAGAACTATCTGAAAAACACAAAACGTTTGGAAAAACCTAAGATGGAACAAAATAATTTAATATTAAACAACTTAATATAAAAATTAAACAGTAGAGGTCGAAAAATACCTACCGTATCTAACTCTATGACCATATCAGTGAATGGCTGCAAAAAGACAATGCCTTGATCTTCCACTGGTTAATATATAAAATAATAGATGTATACATTCAGAAAATGAGAAAAACATTATGCTACGAAATTAAATTAGTGTCAAGACATCTTATGCTACATTAAAAATCTGTAAGTAGAAACAAAATGAAATGCTCCTACCAACTGCATGTATACATACATGTGGTATAGACTTATTGTTTGGAGTATTTAACACAATTTTAAAAAAATACTTTAAACCTTTATTTCTAAAAACTCTGAACAGCAAATTATTTGATTGAAAGTTAGTGTTGAGTTGTGAATCAAATTAATGCCCCTGTTCTAAAGACCTTTCTAACCTCACAGACAAATTAATGCCCCTGTTCTAAAGACCTTTCTAACCTCACAGACAAATTAATGCCCCTGTTCTAAAGACCTTTCTAACCTCACAGACAAATTAATGCCCCTGTTCTAAAGACCTTTCTAACCTCACAGACAAATTAATGCCCCTGTTCTAAAGACCTTTCTAACCTCACAGACAAATTAATGCCCCTGTTCTAAAGACCTTTCTAACCTCACAGACAAATTAATGCCCCTGTTCTAAAGACCTTTCTAACCTCACAGACAAATTAATGCCCCTGTTCTAAAGACCTTTCTAACCTCACAGACACCAAAATGACAGAAAATTCAATGTCAGTATGACATTCCTTAGAGGGCACTGTGGCCGCATGTTTGGTATGCGTAAGCCTACCAAAGGTCATAAGTTCGAATCCTGGTGAAGGCTAGGATTTTTTGCCAGTTTACCCAGCTCTGATGGGTACATTAGTTGGGGTAAAGTAAAGACAGCTAGGCATTGTGCTGGCCACACATCCTCTAGTATGCCGTGGCCACAGAAACTGGTGAATGCTACTTCACCAGCCCTATGATAAATTTGGTCTGATAGGTACTTTACTTATGACATTCCTTGATATGCCATATTGCTACTATCTCATGTGATATTGTAAGTAATTCTATTGTGTAGTGTTTTCAAAGTTGTCAGAAATGTAGAACAGTATTTGTGTTTGAAGATGATGTTGTACTTTGAACTTTTTTGTTGAAAAAATGTAAATGTACTTATACCTAGGTGGGGCACTTTGGTGGAGAATATCAAAGGTCTTGGGTTCAAATTCTGGTGAAGGCTAGATTTGTTCTCGAGGGTGTCCTTAAGTCTAACCTGCTTTAAAGGGTACCTGACTTTAGTTGGGGTAAAGTAAAGGTGGCTGGGTATTGTGCTGGCCCAACAATAACCTAATGTGCCTTGGCCATAGAAACCAATAAAAGCTGCTTCACCAGCCCTATGGATTAATTTAATCATAATG
Organism: Anisus vortex; assembly: GCA_949126835.1. Taxonomy (NCBI): domain Eukaryota; kingdom Metazoa; phylum Mollusca; class Gastropoda; family Planorbidae; genus Anisus; species Anisus vortex. The sequence continues at coordinate 29,898,470 of OX421507.1, forward strand.
TATACTTTACTCTACCTAGGTATGCGATCATACTTACTTAATCTGTCTTCAACAAGAAACATATATTATTATATCAAATTACTTTTTAAAATTCTAAATGAGGAGAGATTATTATTTTTTTTAGCAGAATTCTAATCAATCCTTTGACAATTTCTCATTTAACCATTGAAGTTCATTGTACTCTCCATTATCTGGGATGATGCTAGGGAAGACCTATTATCTAGGATGATGCTAGGGAAGACCTATTATCTGGGATGATGCTAGGGAGGACCTATTATCTGGGATAATGCTAGGGAAGAACTATTATCTGGGATGATGCTAGGGAGGACCTATTATCTGGGATGATGCTAGAGAGGACCTATTATCTGGGATGATGCTAGGGAAGAACTATTATCTGGGATGATGCTAGGGAGGACCTATTATCTGGGATGATGCTAGGGAAGACCTATTATCTGGGATGATGCTAGGGAAGACCTTTTATCTGGGATGATACAAGGGATGATGCAAGGGAAAAAGATTGAAAAACACAGACAATCCAAACTTTTAATCTGTATTGTTATAATTGAGAAATCCAATTATTTGAACTTCAACTTCATGGTTTACACATTTACAATTTCTGTATCAGTTGCTTAGATTTCTTCACATTTAGTTAAAACTTTTTCTAAGATACGAAGAAAGTCTTTCTTCATGATTAAACTGTAATGTTGTTATTGTTAGTTTTTGCTTGGCAAATGCAGAAGCTCAAAGATTATTCCCCACAGGAGTTAGTTCAAAGATTATTCCCCACAGGAATTAGTTCAAAGATTAAGCTTAGGCCTATTCCTCACAGGAGTTAATTCAAAGATTATTCCCACAGGGGTTAGTTCAAAGATTATTCCCCACAGGCATTAGTTCAAAGATTAGGCCTATTCCTCACAGGAGTTAGTTCAAAGATTATTCCCCACAGGAGTTAGTTCAAAGATTATTCCCCACAGGAGTTAGTTCAAAGATTATTCCCCACAGGAGTTAGTTCAACGATTTTTCCCCACAGGAGTTAGTTCAAAGATTATTCCCCACAGGAGTTAGTTCAAAGATTATTCCCCACAGGAGTTAGTTCAAAGATTATTCCCCACAGGAGTTAGTTCAAAGATTATTCCCCACAGGAGTTAGTTCAAAGATTATTCCCCACAGGAGTTAGTTCAAAGATTATTCCCCACAGGGGTTAGTTCAAAGATTATTCCCCACAGGAGTTAGTTCAAAGATTATTTCCCTGTGAAATAATTAATAATCTTACACCTACATAATCCTCATCCTAACCATCAATCTAGACATTTTTTTAAAGTTAAGTTTGGTCTTTTAAAGTTTATTTTAAAAAAATGTATTTCTGCTAAGACCGAAATTAAAAAAATTGTGAAGGGAAAAAAAAAGAAAAGAATTACTTCAAGGAATATCTTGAAATTCTGTAATAAAATTGGAATAAATTTGAATCAAAACAAACTTGCACATAATAGGTAGCCTACAAATAAAAAGATGACAAAATTCATTGTGTTTGTTTATAGGCTACAATTTATTATTTTCTCCTTCTGAAATTTCAATGTTGTAACAAGTTTAAAAAGGTGTAAGCATTTAATTGTAACAGATAACTGGATTTAATTTCTAATAATTTTCAATAGTTCGTATCCAAGCATGCGCCATCAAAGGTACTGTGCTCGTCATCACTGTCACATCCAGTATGGATGGACATACAATGTTGAAATCTGTGCCGTCTTCTATAATATGGAACAGCTTGCCCCAGACACATGGAACAGCTTGCTTCAGACACATGGAACAGCTTGCCTCAGACACATGGAACAGCTTGCCTCAGACACATGGAACAGCTTGCCTCAGTCACATGGAACAGCGTGCCTCAGTCACATGGAACAGCGTGCCTCAGACACATGGAACAGCTTGCCTCAGACACATGGAACAGTTTGCCTCAGACACATGGAACAGCTTGCCTCAGACACATGGAACAGCTTGCCTCAGACACATGGAACAGCTTGCCCCAGACACATGGAACAGCTAACCCCAGACACATGGAACAGCTTGCCTCAGACACATGGAACAGCCTGCCTCAGACACATGGAACAGCTTGCCTCAGACACATGGAACAGCTTGCCTCAGACACATGGAACAGCTTGCCTCAGACACATGGAACAGCTTTCCTCAGACACATGGAACAGCTTTCCTCAGACACATGGAACAGCTTGCCTCAGACACATGGAACCAGGCCCCACGAGAGGGGGTACAGCCGGTACGCCGTACCGGGGCCCATGAGAGTTTAGGGGGCCCATGAATATTACAATTTTAAATTAAATTGGCAATTACGCAAGTATTTATTTTTAATTGTTGCTATTAAGCTAAGAGGAGATGTCCCAAAACCTCCTACAATCTCACGTGGCGCTGGGGGCCCTTAATTTTGATATTCTTTGAATGTGTACTTGAACATTTTGTTAAATTTGCAATGAAGCCTTTAGTTGTAATATAGGGCCTAATTATTTTCGATAGCATTTGGGATCTTAGTTTTCATCCTGTTTCGTCTGCATGCGCTGCCGCTGTTGGTAATGTGGAGTAGTGCTGTCAAACAGTTAAGGCATGGATGGCAGCAAACAGACTTAAATTAAATGATGACAAGACAGGCAATTATTTGTGGTTCTGATGTCAGTCTTCGGAAAAATGCTATTACTACGATCAAGGTTGGGGCTTCCGAGATAACGTTTTCCAAAACGGTTAGAGACCTTGGCCTTTTTATTGATAAGAAAATATCAATGGCTGTTGTTGTTCGTCCCTCATGATCACGTCTATCAGTCGCTTTGTGGCCTCTTTGGTGGCCTATCAGTCCTATGCAGGCCCTGAAGGATCTGTTGCAGGTACTGCAGATAAAAGATGCGGTCGTGGGGTCTGGCAGCGCCTTGCAGGTCTGCTTGGCTTTTCTTTCTGCTCGTTTTTGTTCGGCCAAGGAGATTCTGCTATATTCTGCCAGCTGTGTCCCGGACGACACGACATTGCGCCACCTGCTTCTATCGGTCGCCAATTCTTCCCATCTATCTGGGTCTACATCATGTGCTTTCAAGGTTTCTTTCAAACTGTCTTTGAACTGTCTTTTTTTTTTGGCCGCCGGTTCTTCTTTTCCCGTGTGCTAGCTCGCCAAATAGGAGCTTTTTGGCAGTCTGTGGTCCGGCATTCTAACTAGATGGCCAGCCCATCGCGCTTGGGATTTCATAAGCTGTGTCGGGATGCTGGACGTGCCTGCTCTGCGAAGCACTACAGTGTTAGGGACTCCATCTTGCCAACGTATTTTTAGTAATTTGCGAAGGCAACCGACATGGAAGTGATTTAGTTGCTTTGCATGCCTACTATATACTGTCCATGTTTCGCTCGCATACAGCAATGTTGGCAGTATTGTGGCGTTGTATACTTTCAACTTAGTGTCTAGACGGAGTCCTTTTCTGGCCCAGGCGTTTTCCCGACGGCGCCCAAAGGTGATGCTTGCTTTTCCTATTCTATTGGTTTGGCTATCAATTGTTACACATAACAGTCCTGTGGTTAAGGCTTGTTCGACTCATCTACGCACCCTGGGTCAGCTGCGACCTCAACTCAATAGAAGGACAGCCAATACCGAAGCAGTCTCTTTTATCCAGTCAAGTTTGGATTATTACAATAGTTGCATTTTGGGTTTGCGACAGAACACCGCGGCGCGCATTGTTTCGGGGGTGAGGAGGCAAGATCATATTTCCCCAACACTAAGGGATGTCCACTGGCTCCCGGTGATAAAGCAAATAGAGCACAAAATTATGTCCATTACCTACGGATGCTTCTTCCTATCTTCGAGAGCTTATATCAAGGCATAAGCCATCTAGGGAACTGCGCTCTTCATCTCAGTCACTCAACAAAACTCCTAGTTTGGATGGACACAAAAAGAAGTACCTGGAAGTGCGCTCATTTGTATCAATGGTGCCATCTATATGGAACAGTTTACCTCAGACACTGAGAGAGTCTGGGACAAGAGAATCTTTTAAAAGGAACTTAAAGACCTTTCTCTTTGGCTAATACATCTGCCACTGCAAATCAAACCCAGAGCGCACTAATCACTAAGCATGCTAATTTAATAGCATGGATAGAAGCGCTATAAGAAATGCCCAGTCTTATCTTATCTTCTTATATCTTTTTAATTATTTTTCTCCACGGACGATTACAGATATAGACATATGAGCCTTACAGGCTTACAGTTCTCCCTGTTAGCTTAGTAGCCTAGACCTACATACTCTATATCGCTGCATACTTGTACGGCAGTCAAAGCTAGTTAATCGATCCGTTTACACTTTAATGATCTCCTGTGCGATAGCCACGAGGGGAGGTTGAAGTAATCATAATTTTAAACAAATGCAAATACACATTATTCACCCAAGAGGTGGAAAATACTGTCAATTTAAAGCTTCATGGCATATGGTCAGATCGAATTGAAAGTGTAAAACTATTTGTAGCTCATCTACCAGTGGTTGAGTTGGCTTTGGACGATTTGTTAAAGCTGCATCTTACTCCGAAAACCAGAAACGAAATCCATGAAATTTATAATATGCTATGTCAGTTGTTTCACTTGCAATATAATGCCAGCCACTAGTCCCTATTGACTTCTGCAACAAAGTCATGCAAGCTTGGGATGCGAATGTAGATATGGAAGTTGCAAACATAGAAAGCTTATAATATGCACAACTAGGGGCTCTGCGAAACAGTTGGAAAGCAATGTGGAATGAAGCTAAGCTTCTTGCAGCCAACCTGCAGATAGAAGTACAATTGTACTACAATAGTAATACAACTGCCAGAAAAAAGACGATTCCATGACGAGGATACACCTGATGAAAATGTGAATGGGATGAATGAAACAGAAGAATTCCCAAAAGGATGCCCACTTTTGAAAATACATTATTTTATGTTGTATTGGATAGTGTCGATAGTGTTATTGGATGCAAGGTCTCATATTGGTAACACTTATGACAGTTTTACAAAATGATCCACAGACCTTTTAAAAGGATTCCCGATTTTCAAACGTATGTAATATAAATAAATCATCTAGATATGACTAGTGTTAGGAAAAAAAAAGGTATTCGGAGAGGGGGGGGGGCGAGGGGGCCCACAAAAGATCTCGTACCGGCATCTTTTTTTTCTCTCGAGGGCCCTGCATGGAACAGCTTGCCTCAGACACATGGAACAGCTTGCCTCAGACACATGGAACTGCTTGCCCCAGACACTGAGAGATTCTGAGACAAAAGAGTCTTTTATACAAGAGTTTACCTTTCTCTTTAGCTCGTGGCTGTACACACATCTGCCACTGCAATTTATACCAAGAGCACACCGAGGATGCTAAATTTAAAAGCATAGATATACAAGCGCCATAAAGTATTTATTAAGAGCTTTCGATCTATTGTAAATGGTAGCCATGGTTGCAATCATTTGTTTACTTAGTCTTTCATTCAACACTGGTAGTAAACTGATATTAAACTGGTATTAAGCCGATATTAAACTGATATTAAACTGGTATTAAACTGATATTTAAATGATATTAAAATGATATTAAACTGGTATTTAATTCTTTATTATAACTGGGCATGCAATTTACTCAGAAATAGATGACACAATTTACTTAAAGACCAAGTGAAGAGCTTTTTATCAAAATTGAGTTAACATTTGATTTTGATAGTAAATAGTGTATTCAGTATCTGAATGTTAAAAAAAACATTTATACAAAATATCAAAGATACATTTTAAGTAATTAGTTCAATATTTGCACTTAAATGTGTGTGTTTTTCGGATGATTACTCCAAATCTCGTAGCCATTTGAGATGTTTTTATTTCCGGCAATATAGGAAAGTGACGTAACATAAAGGATTCCGACTAGGAAAAATGAATATTGTCACGTGTTTTGAATCTATTGCCACATGTTTTGAATCTTTTCCCGGTTCTTATTTTTAACAAAATGGTTAAATATAGATTTATAGCGTCTATTTTTATTTATTTATTTCACTTGTGATACGTCACTGCCGTATGAGGCTATTCCAAATCTCGTTCTTTTGAGAAAAACCTCTTCACTTGGTCTTTAAATGTAAATGTCATAAAATTTGTGAAAAAAATTTGTTTTTACTAGATTGTAGGGTGTACATAAAGTTTTAAAAAAATGTAGGATAGGCTACTATCAAATAATTCAAATATTTGTCTCAATGAGAGTTTTTTTTAAATTTTATTTTTAAAATATTAGTGTGAATGAGAATTTATTTTAAGTAACAGAAAAAAAGACTCATTATTGAAACCACATTTAGGTTGTTTTCTTCAGTGTAAGATTTTGATGATTATTTTTGGCTTTGCTTAAAAAGATTGTTAACGAAAGTAAAGGTTGTATTTCTAGTTGTTCTTTTTTTAACCCGAGAACGCGCAGCAGAAAAACTGAGTATTAAATAACAATTGAATACAGATAAACAGCCAAGATTAAGGTGATTTAAAGGAATTAAGAATGGTATTTTGTTTTTCCTATTGTTATTGATATGTAAGCTAAAACATGAACATGTATAGATCTATTGGTCCATGAATTTGAGCCCAGGAACTGTCAACAAACTACACAGTGTGCAAAAATATGCCCTCACACACAGGGTTCGTACAGAGTCATGGTATTTTGGAAAAGTTGTCCAGTCTGAAAAAGTTTTGGAAATTTTCATTTTTATAATTAGGGCATGGAAAAGTTTTGGAGTTTATTGATTTAGAAATTTTATTCCAAATAATTGAGCGGGTCCAATTTTTTTCCTAACGCACTTGTCAAAATAAGCTGTACTATAATTTCTGCTCCTTTTGCAAATATTCCCACTCCCATGTGTAAGAGAGGGAAGCCTCTCGTCTCCTGCTTTTCTTGCAAACATCCTTACCTCCATTGTTAATAAGGATAAGCCTATCTTGTCTTGCTACCGACCGATTTCCCTAACATCGTGTGTAGGGAAGGTAGCTGAGAGATTAATCAATAGGAGGCTTGTGAGGTTCCTAGAGGATAATGGACTGGTTACCCCCACTCAAGCAGGCTTCCGTAGTGGAAGAAGCTCGATGGACCAGGTGACGCTCTTGGTCCAGAAAATGGCTGACGGGTTTCAGCGGAAAGAGTCTACACTAGCAGTGTTCCTGGATTTTAAACAGGCCTATGACAAGGTCTGGCGGCCGGGGTTGTTGTTGAAGCTACAGAGGCTAGGAATAGCCTCTAACATGTACAATTGGATCAAAGGATCAAGGATTGCCCCAGGGCTCAGCACTGTCCTGTACATTGTTCCTGGCTTTTATCAATGACCTGCCGAACTATCTGGGAAGCTCGTCACTGCTTTTCGCAGACGATCTTGTGGTCTGGTCGACCGGGAGGGAAGCGCGTGCTCTCGAGCGGGCCCTCCAGCAGGATTTGAACGCAGTAGTCTGTTACGCCAAGCTTTGGGGTATGGAAGTAAACTGCCTAAAAACAGTTTACTCGCTCTTTACCCTCGGAATCGATATCCTCAAAGAGCCGATCGAGCTGAACATTGACGGCCGCGCCCTGGCATGCGACCAGAAGCCGGTCTATCTCGGAGTGACATTGGACCGAAAGCTAACGATGTATGACCATGTGAGGTTAGTCCAAGAGAAAGCTTCTTCTAAGCTGAACATTGTCAAGAGACTGGCCAGTACTGGCTGGGGTGCGAAGGCGAGTGTGTTGAGGAATCTTTACCTAGGAGCGGTAAGATCCCAGATCGATTACAGCCTCCCGGTGCAAATCTATGCGTCTGATACTGCTTTGAAGACGTTGGACTCTGTACAAAATCAAGCCCTCAGACTAATATGTGGAACGTTCCGAACCGCCCCGACATCGGCTGTTGAAATCATGGCAAACGTGCCGCCTCTGAATGGGAGAAGGAAAAGGGCCGTTATTACTGCTTACGAGCGGTATAAGCGGTTGGAGGAAAGTTCCCCCCTCAGGATGCTCGTGGATTCCTGGGTGGGAAGAGGCCGGATCTCAATGCAGTCCTTCATGCACCACGCATTGAAGCTCAGCGCAGAGATTGGACTCCCGGTCGACCGCATGCCCATGCGGACGGGAGTGGAACCTCCTCCTCACCTATCCTTCAACCTACCAGAGATACGGACGAACCTGATGGAAGCAGTCGGACCCAGCGCTTGCCTGACTGAGAGGCGCGCAGCTGCTCTAAGGACGGTACGGGCATACTCGGGATTCGTTGAGGCATACACTGATGGGAGCGCGATCAGTGGGACCGAAGCGCGTTCTGGGTATGGTGCTCTTGTGTCGTACCCGAAGGCAGAAGAAAAACGGGCTGAGCTAAGTGGGCCGTGTGGAGCAATCTGCATCTTTGATGCGGAGATGGAAGCCATCAAATTGCCGTTGAGGCAATTGGGAAAACGTTCGAAGAAACACCATCTGCTCGTGATGATGTGGTTATCTTCACTGATGCACTTTCAGTTCTCCAAGCCATCGACGGCTTGGGGAGTTGGCCCGAACTGCTTGTCCGACTATTAGCTGCTATTTCCGATCTGATCCTCAGGTACGAGGTGAAGGTCATCTTGCAGTGGATTCCAGGTCATGCAGGAGTCCCTGGCAATGAGATAGTGGATGCCTTGGCCAAGAAGGGATCCCTGACACCCACTCCGGAGGGTCCGTCCACCTTCGCGAGTGCCCGCAGATCAATACGTGAGTGGGAGACAAGACAATGGAATAAGAGTTGGGACGAGTCTGACAAGGGTCGAGGTGTGTGGCAGCAACTAAAACGGCCAAATCGAGCTGATCCGCAGGAGAGAACAGGCTACGATAGCCCAGTTCCGCACAGGGCACTGCCCTATTGGTGCCTATTTCGGACGATTTAGGCCCAATTTCGATTCGCGGTGCCGACACTGCTTTGAAGCAGAAGAGACGGTCGAGCATTTGCTTTTAGACTGCCCTGCCTTGCAGGAGGAAAGAGTAGATGGGAATGGTCAACAGTTTGCACCATCCCTTTATGGTAACCTGGCTGTGCTACGTAGTACAAGTGTGTTTGTCCTCCGAATCCTAAGAGATTAGTCTCGATTCGATCACTCCGGTGAGTGAGGTTTAAAGTCTGTCTTGCTTTGTGTTTGGTGAAAATGGTACCTTGCCTCTCTTCTATTTCTCTGTTCTTTCCCCACAGCATATAGCTATACTCTGAAGCAAACATTTATATTCCCTTATTTCTTTACACTTGCAGTTTAAAGGTTTTTAAGCCACTGAATTTACCCATTGTGCTTAGCAGTAAATTAAAAAACTACTGGTACAAAACATTTATGTTTTGTAGATAAACATCTTAAATAACTAAAATTGTACATTTTATATTATAATAGGGATGCTAAAAGCTTCAAATTAATTAATTAAAATGTACTTAAGAATAATTTGGTAGGCAAGGGAGGTAACCTTGATAATTTTAACCCTGATAAGTCAGATTTAGTTGTTCTTCTTTGTTTTTTCTCTTAAAACTTTACAACTTTATTTCATTGTTAGGCCTATCCAATTTTAATAAATGATATACGAATGGAATGCTATCTTTAATATCCTTCTATTAATAAATAGCACAATTGTTAACATTTATTATGTCTAACCTAAAAAAAATGATAATAAGCCTATAAAGAAATAAAGAGCCCTCTTCTTTAATAAAGAAAAAAAATTAAAGAGTAGGCGTAGTATTTAATAAGACCAATTACCACTTTTCTTTTTCTTTCTCTACATTAGTACTTATCAATATGTTAATATAGAGTTCCCATTAATAATAGTTTCTGACACAATCTGATCTACTAATTAGCTAGAAATTAATTAGTCTGCTCTATTTGTGATGGGCTCTCTTATTATTTATTCCGTATTTTAATAAAAAATATTGTTTCGTTTCTATACTATTCTCCTTTGTTTAATTGTTTAATTTTGTAATTATTATTGTAAACAGTTTTTATAGCAATATTTCATTGGTATATTTCGGGATTATTACTAAAAAAAGGTCTTGGAAATTTTGTATGTTACCATGGAAAAGTTGTGGAAATGTCATGAAAACAATTATTGTCTTTAAACTTGTGGGAACCTTGACCACAGGAACTCCTATTTTCAACATACTGTAGGCTATTTCATTTTCTTATTGGACGACAGCAAAGTGTTAAAATTTAGAATACCGACTTGGTAACAAAAAAAAAACAACTTTTTCTGGTTAATATTAATTTATTTATAGATAAAAAAAATCAATATAAATCTATTATTATAAAAATCAATAAAATCTGTTGGCTCACTGTGTTGCTACATTTAAATCTGTTGGCTCACTGTGTTGCTACATTTAAATCCGTTGGCTCACTGTGTTGCTACATTTAAATTGTGTCTTAGCAAATTTTTACCAAACCTGGCACTTCTTAGTTGGATTCATCTTTGATTCCACAGGACAATTAAAAGCTTCGTTAAAATCTTTTGAATTCTGGACGGCGCCATTAACTCTGAAATAAAATATCACACCCGATTAGAATAAAATTTGTTAATTATTATAAAAGTTTTAATTAAAAAAAGATTTAACTTTGTCCACAGCAAAAAGTCCAAATAATAAGACTATCAAGCCTTAAACTGTCCTTGTTGCTAATTTTTATTATTTGAATTTTAAATTTTTATTATTTAATTAATTAAATTCAGACCGCAAGGCTTGAAAACTGATATAATTCTTTTTCTTCTAACTAAAATTGATTTTTCATAAAATATGAAAAGCCATCATTGAATGCAGATAAACAGCCAAGATTAAGGTGATTTAAAGAAATTTTGAATTGTATTTTGTTCTTCCTATTATTATTGATACTTAAGCTAAAACATGAACATGTATAGATCTATTGGTCCATGAATTTGTGCACAGGAACACGAAATTGAGAAAAATATGGTCTTGACACTAAAAAAAAGGGAATTTAATTTGTGAGTATAAAAAAAATTAATAAGAAATAATCCATAAAACTTGAATTTCATCGGGATAAAAAGACCAATGTAATACCTGTGACTGCTACTAAAGATTAATGTACTACCTGTGACTGCTACTAAAGACAATGTACTACCTGTGACTGCTACTAAAGACCAATGTACTACCCGTGACTGCTACTAAAGACCAATGTACTACCTGTGACTGCTACTAAAGACCAATGTACTACCTGTGACTGCTACTTAAGACCAATGTACTACCTGTGACTGCTACTAAAGACCAATAGACTACCTGTGACTGCTACTTAAGACCAATGTACTACCTGTGACTGCTACTTAAGACCAATGTACTACCTGTGATTGCTACTTAAGACCAATGTACTACCTGTGACTGCTACTAAAGACCAATAGACTACCTGTGACTGCTACTAAAGACCAATAGACTACCTGTGACTGCTACAAAAGACCAATGTACTACCTGTGACTGCTACTAAAGACCAATAGACTACCTGTGACTGCTACTAAAGACCAATGTACTACCTGTGACTGCTACTAAAGACCAATAGACTACCTTTGACTGCTACTAAAGACCAATGTACTACCTGTGACTGCTACTAAAGACCAATAGACTACCTGTGACTGCTACTTAAGACCAATGTACTACCTGTGACTGCTACTAAAGACCAATAGACTACCTGTGACTGCTACTTAAGACCAATGTACTACCTGTGACTGCTACTAAAGACCAATGTACTACCTGTGACTGCTACTTAAGACCAATGTACTACCTGTGACTGCTACTTAAGACCAATAGACTACCTGTGACTGCTACTTAAGACCAATGTACTACCTGTGACTGCTACAAAGACCAATAGACTACCTGTGACTGCTACTTAAGACCAATGTACAACCTGTGACTGCTACTTAAGACCAATGTACTACCTGTGACTGCTACTTAAGACCAATGTACTACCTGTGACTGCTACTAAAGTCCAATAGACTACCTGTGACTGCTACTAAAGACCAATAGACTACCTGTGACTGCTACTAAAGACCAATAGACTACTTGTGACTGCTACTAAAGACCAATAGACTACCTGTGACTGCTACTAAAGACCAATAGACTACCTGTGACTGCTACTAAATACCAATATACTACCTGTGACTGCTACTTAAGACCAATGTACTACCTGTGACTGCTACTTAAGACCAATAGACTACCTGTGACTGCTACTAAAGACCAATGTACTACCTGTGACTGCTACTAAAGACCAATAGACTACCTGTGACTGCTACTTAAGACCAATAGACTACCTGTGACTGCTACTAAAGACCAATAGACTACCTGTGACTGCTACTTAAGACCAATGTACTACCTGTAACTGCTACTTAAGACCAATGTACTACCTGTGACTGCTACTAAAGACCAATAGACTACCTGTGACTGCTACTAAAGACCAATAGACTACCTGTGACTGCTACTAAAGACCAATGTACTACCTGTGACTGCTACTAAAGACCAATAGACTACCTGTGACTGCTACTAAAGACCAATAGACTACCTGTGACTGCTACTAAAGACCAATGTACTACCTGTGACTGCTACTAAAGACCAATAGACTACCTGTGACTGCTACTAAAGACCAATAGACTACCTGTGACTGCTACTAAAGACCAATAGACTACCTGTGACTGCTACTAAAGACCAATAGACTACCTGTGACTGCTACTTAAGACCAATAGACTACCTGTGACTGCTACTTAAGACCAATGTACTACCTGTGACTGCTACTAAAGACCAATAGACTACCTGTGACTGCTACTTAAGACCAATGTACTACCTGAATTCTGCTAGACTGTGTGGCTTTGTTTTGATATGATTTTGTGAAGCCGCATCTGTTTGTTTTGTACAGCAAATCTGTTGTCAAATAAACATTCATATGTTCAATGTTTTCAATTTAGCGTATTAAATATTACCCCATTAACATATTTCTGTATTTAAACTCTATTAAATTTTAAGCGTTACAATGATTACACTATAAATTAAACCCAGATAACTTTCTCTTACCTGAGCAAAACTAATAAAGAAAATTTGATTGTGTGTGAAATTTAAACCAAGTAATTTCGTCTCTTCATGTCCTTGGGACTTGACCCAATTTCTATATGCCTTTATGTTGAAAAGAAAACAATCGTTCTGACATTACTATTTAAACCAATTTTAAAAAGAAAACGGTTGAAATAAATGTTTGATTTGCACTTTGATACAATTGTGTAATTTCTTTATTAGGCCTACAGACAACAGTTAGTTAGTAAACAAAAATAATTTAAAAAGTGGAAGATTGTAAATTGATTTACACTAAATTAAATTAAAAAAAAAAAACGTTTATGATAATTGACCGACAGACAAAGCTTCTTAAATATCTAAAACGTGGTTCAAGCAAAAAAAAAACGAAGTTTCTGTTAAACAATATGTAACTTCTAAGTATACAGAGTTGGTAAATTATAAATACAGATTTGTTGCTGCAGAATAAGTTCACAAATCCTGCATGTAATATAAATGACAAGTCAAAGTACCCGAAAGGCTTGTCTAAGTCCACCGTTATCAGCAATGTTTTCTCCAATGGTACGCACTCCATCGGCCTGGAAATTACCATCAAAAGCATACATTTTTAATATGTCATGTTATGTTTTTTATATGGTCAAGAGAAGTGACATATTTAAATGTGGGGCATTATGAAATAAACAACAGAGGCTACAGTTAAGCCTATTTAAACTAAAATCATTCATAGAAAGATAATTTAATTTTATACTTACTTCATTCATAGAGAGCTAATGTATACTTATACTTATATCATTCTGTGTATACTTCTTTCATTCGCAGAGACCTGATGTATACTTATATCATTCACAGAGAGCTAATGTTTACTTTTATCATTCATAGAGAGCTAATGTATACTTATATAATTCACAGAGTGCTGATGTATACTTATATCATTAACAGTGAACTAATATATACTTCTTCCATTCACAGAGAGCTAATGTATACTTATATCATTCATTGATATTAATGTATACTTCTTTCATTCACAGATAACTAATGTATACTTCTTTCACTCACAGAGACCCGATGTATAATTATATCATTCACAGAGAACTAATGTATACTTCTTTCATTCACAGGTAACTAATGTATAATTATATCATTCACAGAGAACTAATGTATACTTCTTTCATTCACAGGTAACTAATGTATAATTATATTATTCACAGAGAACTAATGTATACTTCTTTCATTCACAGGTAACTAATGTATAATTATATCATTCACAGAGAACTAATGTATACTTCTTTCATTCACAGGTAACTAATGTATAATTATATCATTCACAGAGAACTAATGTATACGTTCATCAACGACATCATTAACACCTCTCTATCCACGGGCGTGGTCCCGGACTGCTTCAAATCCGCCATTGTCCGCCCACTCTTAAAGAAACTCGGGCTCGACGTAAATGAGTGCAAGAACTACCGCCCAGTATCCAACCTACCCTTCCTTTCCAAGATCCTGGAGCGTGTTATCCTCGAGCAGTTAAATTCCCACCTTTCTTTGCACGCGCACCAGTCTGAGTATCGCCACCATCACAGCACTGAGACAGCGCTTCTGAGTATCGCCACCATCACAGCACTGAGACAGCGCTTCTGAGTATCGCCACCATCACAGCACTGAGACAGCGCTTCTGAGTATCGCCACCATCACAGCACTGAGACAGCGCTTCTGCGGATCACCACTGACCTTCTGAACGCCTCAGACAGAGGTCTCGTCTCTGCCCTTGCCAGCTTGGTTTGTCCGCTGCCTTCGATACAATTGACCACCGCCGACTCAGCTCTACGTTTGACATTCATGACATCGCCCTCTCCTGGTTCACAAGCTATCTTCAGAATCGCTCTCAGACCGTTATGATTGAGTCCTTATTCTTCCAGCCTTTTCATGTCTGCTATGGTGTGCCACATGGGTCTGTCCTCGGCCCAGTTCTTTTCACCCCTTACACTCAACCCCTCTTCTTTGTCATTGAAAGCCACAACCTCAAATATCATTCTTTCGCCGATGACACCCAGCTGTATAACAGTGATGAGCCTGAAGACTTCGACAGGCTCCTTGCTTCCATCTCCATCTGTTTCCTGGACATCAAGAACTGGATGACCGAAAACAAGTTGAAGCCTAACAGTGAGAAGACAAAAGCTCTTATCGTCGGTACGAGACAGAGGGTCGTGTCCCTCACTGTGTCCGATCTTCAGCTGGCTGACGCAACTGTGTCTTTCTCCCCGACTGTCAAGAGCCTTGGCGTCTATCTATCTGTCCATGCAGCCCCACATCCCCTTCCTCACCTTCCATCTGCGTCGTATTGCGTCGTATTGCCGCCAGACGTCCTTATCTCACCAAGGAAGCTTGTGTTAAGCTTATAATCTCTCTCCTCTTTTCCCGCGTGGACTATTGCAATTCGCTCTTGGCAGGTCTCTCGGCCTCCTCCCTTCAGGTACTCCAACGTATCCAGAACTGCGCTGCCCAATTAGTCCTAACTTTTAAAACAGTTTCGCATTTTATATTTTAATTCTAATTGCGCGCAATTTTAAAATTATTCAATTTTAACAAATTAATAATATAATAAATTAATAATAAACGTGAAAATACAAGAAAAGTAATAATTTTTCCCCACATTTACCGGTGCGTACCGTCATAAAAAGCACTGCTTCTTTCATTCACAGATAACTAATGTAGGCCTATACTTATATCATTCAAAGACAGTTATATTTTATGTTGTGTTTTTTGTATTTTGAAACCTAAACCAATTTTATTATTATCATTAATAATATATTATGTCGATATTTTTACATGTTCTCCTATATCTGTGTTCATTCAATGGGAAAATTATTAATTTCTTGTTTAAGCTTTGTCGTTTGTATAGACAACCAAAAGATCATTTCAATTTAGGGAAACCATTTTAATGGCTAATATGTCTAGGGATCAAGGTGCACATCAAGGTCTTGTGCTAATCTAGCTACCTCATGGCAGGCCTTAAAATCATCATGCCGTGTAACACATGGTACAGTCTCCGCAGTAAATGCACTACACTTCTCTCCCCAACTGCAGAATTCCCATCGGATCATTAATATGGTGGCTCGCTTGTATATCTGCATTGTCACCCGGTAACACAAATTCCAGACTATAGGTCTGAATATGCAGGCCCCTGGGCGGGGTTGGGACGGGCTGTTACGCTCAAAGCATTCTTTCCCCCCGAGCTCTCAGCAGTGAAATGATCCTCGGACGCACAACAGGGGCTGTCCCCAATGCATTAGCCCATCTGTATGCTCTTAATGTAGGCGTATCAGTGGTTTCTACACCTCGACGCTTTGAATATTTAAGGTCCAAAATTATGTCAAAATAAAGTCATCCAAAAGAACATCTCTCAAATTTACCTTTATTTTACTTGGTTCCAATACAAAATTCCCGTACTGATCAATCAAACAATGAGTCTTGGTTTTAAATTTTTCCTCTGCATCAGGTGACCACCAGTTATACAAATTACCAACTTTGTCATAATGGCGTCCTGAACAAACGTTAACAAGGACAATTGCTTCAACACTGTCAGTTAGCAAAAATCTGTTTTAATGCGTAGCTTAAATCTAATTGTGAAACTAATTACGGTCCCTCACCTGTGTCGTCAAAACCATGTATCATTTCATGACCAATCACCATGCCTATACCGCCGAAATTTATTGACCTGTTTGCAATTAGTGATAATTGGAATTTTTTAAAATAAGAAGAAGATACGTATATAGTTTTTCACGCTTTTTTACTTGGTTAAATGCGTTTTTCTCAACTATGTTTATTTGTTGTTGTTTTTGTGCTACGATAATTTAAAAATATTGAAAAAGAAATGATATAACCAGTTGAAATTTTGTATGTAGCTTTATAAAATATATTGACAGGTACTAAAACTTTATAAAATATATTGAGAGGTACTAAAACTTTATAAAATATATTGACAGGTACTAAAACTTTATAAAATATATTGACAGGTACTAAAACTTTATAAAATATATTGACAGGTACTAAAACTTTATAAAATATATTGACAGGTACTAAAACTTTATAAAATATATTGACAGGTACTAAAACTTTATAAAATATATTGAGAGGTACTAAAACTTTATAAAATATATTGACAGGTACTAAAACTTTATAAAATATATTGACAGGTGCTAAAACTTTATAAAATATATTGACAGGTACTAAAACTTTATAAAATATATTGACAGGTACTAAAACTTTATAAAATATATTGACAGGTACTAAAACTTTATAAAATATATTGACAGGTACTAAAACTTTATAAAATATATTGACAGGTACTAAAACTTTATAAAATATATTGACAGGTACTAAAACTTTATAAAATATATTGACAGGTACTAAAACTTTATAAAATATATTGAGAGGTACTAAAACTTTATAAAATATATTGACAGGCACTAAAACTTTATAAAATATATTGACAGGTACTAAAACTTAATAAAATATATTGACAGGTACTAAAACTTTATAAAATATATTGACAGGTACTAAAACTCTTGGAGCAAAAATATCAATAGAGAAGTCTTAATTAGACGACCTTTTCAATAGGTCAAGGTTAATCGTGTTCATGAATTTCCGGTTCATTTCCGGCAACAAAAAACAACAACATTCAACATGCTGGTGTTTGACAATTAATTTCACCCTCGACGGCCAGTTCTGGTCTTTTAGAAATATAAAAGGCTACAAGATTAGTTATGAGGAATCCGTTTTTAACATCAAAAGTGAGTATGCGATAGCTAATACTCGAAGTGTTAGTTGCGTTAAGTTAAATTTAGCTTATTTAAAAAAAAAAGTCTTGGATATTATAATAAACACAATCCGTAGATACATAGAAACAAAAAACGAAAATTGTTTTGCAACAAGCAATAAGTTTGGGCTTATATATAGGTGATTCTTCACGTCTGACATTCTCAATAAGCTTACATCGTTTTATTTTGGCAACATCTTTTGGAAAAAAAATAAAATTGAATCCTCTATCTTATCATAGTACAAACAGTAACACAGCACACAGTCATGTTTTGTTAGCAAATGAACGAATGGGACCGGAAATGTTGGTACACGATTAACCTTTAGGTTCTCCTTGCATGCATAATATTTAAGACTTGTCCATAATACTTTGTATTTTTTTTTACATTGGCGGCCGCAACCATGGCAACCGAGTTTTTGTCAATAAAATTACTTGAGGCCACTTTAGACATATAAGTATTCTATTTAAAATTAAAAACATTTTGGTCTAGTTTATTTAGTTTGGCTACATATTTCATTTTTTGTTGTTGTTCTTTTCGTTTATTTAGCTTTATTGCATTCATATTGTAGTTATTTACCCTTAATGCAACTCATACAACATGTTTTCTATTGTTGATTTTAACAAAGAGAAATTCAAGGTTTTTAAATACTTATAATATGTGTTTTAAAAAACTATTCCAAGCCAATGCCAAAAACTTACTTTGGAAATACTTTGTTATAAAATGGTGGCTGTAAAATGCCAGCAGGAAATACTAGGAATAAAAAAATATTGTCCATATTTAGTCATTAAATCAAACATAGTGTGAACATGTCTGTAATTCATTAGATTATGTATTCATAGTGTGAACATGTCTGTAATTCATTAGATTATGTAATCATAGTGTGAACATGTCTGTAATTCATTAGATTATGTATTCATAGTGTGAACATGTCTGTAATTCATTAGATTATGTATTCATAGTGTGAACATGTCTGTAATTCATTAGATTATGTAATCATAGTGTGAACATGTCTGTAATTCATTAGATTATGTATTCATAGTGTGAACATGTCTGTAATTCATTAGATTATGTATTCATAGTGTGAACATGTCTGTAATTCATTAGATTATGTAATCATAGTGTGAACATGTCTGTAATTCATTAGATTATGTATTCATAGTGTGAACATGTCTGTAATTCATTAGATTATGTATTCATAGTGTGAACATGTCTGTAATTCATTAGATTATGTATTCATAGTGTGAACATGTCTGTAATTCATTAGATTATGTATTCATAGTGTGAACATGTCTGTAATTCATTAGATTATGTATTCATAGTGTGAACATGTCTGTAATTCATTAGATTATGTATTCATAGTGTGAAAATGTCTGTAATTCATTAGATTATGTATTCATAGTGTGAACATGTCTGTAATTCATTAGATTATGTATTCATAGTGTGAACATGTCTGTAATTCATTAGATTATGTATTCATAGTGTGAAAATGTCTGTAATTCATTAGATTATGTAATCATAGTGTGAAAATGTCTGTAATTCATTAGATTATGTATTCATAGTGTGAAAATGTCTGTAATTCATTAGATTATGTAATCATAGTGTGAAAATGTCTGTAATTCATTAGATTATGTATTCATAGTGTGAAAATGTCTGTAATTCATTAGATTATGTATTCATAGTGTGAACATGTCTGTAATTCATTAGATTATGTATTCATAGTGTGAACTTGTCTGTAATTCATTAGATTATGTATTCATAGTGTGAACATGTCTGTAATTCATTAGATTATGTATTCATAGTGTGAACTTGTCTGTAATTCATTAGATTATGTATTCATAGTGTGAACATGTCTGTAATTCATTAGATTATGTAATCATAGTGTGAAAATGTCTGTAATTCATTAGATTATGTATTCATAGTGTGAACATGTCTGTAATTCATTAGATTATGTAATCATAGTGTGAACATGTCTGTAATTCATTAGATTATGTATTCATAGTGTGAACATGTCTGTAATTCATTAGATTATGTAATCATAGTGTGAACATGTCTGTAATTCATTAGATTATGTAATCATAGTGTGAACATGTCTGTAATTCATTAGATTATGTAATCATAGTGTGAACATGTCTGTAATTCATTAGATTATGTAATCATAGTGTGAACATGTCTGTAATTCATTAGATTATGTAATCATAGTGTGAACATGTCTGTAATTCATTAGATTATGTAATCATAGTGTGAAAATGTCTGTAATTCATTAGATTATGTAATCATAGTGTGAACATGTCTGTAATTCATTAGATTATGTAATCATAGTGTGAACATGTCTGTAATTCATTAGATTATGTAATCATAGTGTGAACATGTCTGTAATTCATTAGATTATGTATTCATAGTGTGAACATGTCTGTAATTCATTAGATTATGTATTCATAGTGTGAACATGTCTGTAATTCATTAGATTATGTATTCATAGTGTGAACATGTCTGTAATTCATTAGATTATGTAATCATAGTGTGAACATGTCTGTAATTCATTAGATTATGTAATCATAGTGTGAACATGTCTGTAATTCATTAGATTATGTAATCATAGTGTGAACATGTCTGTAATTCATTAGATTATGTATTCATAGTGTGAACATGTCTGTAATTCATTAGATTATGTATTCATAGTGTGAACATGTCTGTAATTCATTAGATTATGTAATCATAGTGTGAACATGTCTGTAATTCATTAGATTATGTATTCATAGTGTGAACATGTCTGTAATTCATTAGATTATGTATTCATAGTGTGAACATGTCTGTAATTCATTAGATTATGTATTCATAGTGTGAACATGTCTGTAATTCATTAGATTATGTATACATAGTGTGAACATGTCTGTAATTCATTAGATTATGTATTCATAGTGTGAACATGTCTGTAATTCATTAGATTATGTATTCATAGTGTGAACATGTCTGTAATTCATTAGATTATGTATTCATAGTGTGAACATGTCTGTAATTCATTAGATTATGTAATCATAGTGTGAACATGTCTGTAATTCATTAGATTATGTAATCATAGTGTGAACATGTCTGTAATTCATTAGATTATGTATTCATAGTGTGAACATGTCTGTAATTCATTAGATTATGTAATCATAGTGTGAACATGTCTGTAATTCATTAGATTATGTATTCATAGTGTGAAAATGTCTGTAATTCATTAGATTATGTAATCATAGTGTGAACATGTCTGTAATTCATTAGATTATGTATTCATAGTGTGAACATGTCTGTAATTCATTAGATTATGTATTCATAGTGTGAACATGTCTGTAATTCATTAGATTATGTAATCATAGTGTGAACATGTCTGTAATTCATTAGATTATGTATTCATAGTGTGAACATGTCTGTAATTCATTAGATTATGTATTCATAGTGTGAACATGTCTGTAATTCATTAGATTATGTATTCATAGTGTTAACATGTCTGTAATTCATTAGATTATGTAATCATAGTGTGAACATGTCTGTAATTCATTAGATTATGTAATCATAGTGTGAACATGTCTGTAATTCATTAGATTATGTATTCATAGTGTGAACATGTCTGTTATTCATTAGATTATGTAATCATAGTGTGAACATGTCTGTAATTCATTAGATTATGTATTCATAGTGTGAACATGTCTGTAATTCATTAGATTATGTAATCATAGTGTGAACATGTCTGTAATTCATTAGATTATGTATTCATAGTGTGAACATGTCTGTAATTCATTAGATTATGTAATCATAGTGTGAACATGTCTGTAATTCATTAGATTATGTAATCATAGTGTGAACATGTCTGTAATTCATTAGATTATGTATTCATAGTGTGAACATGTCTGTAATTCATTAGATTATGTAATCATAGTGTGAACATGTCTGTAATTCATTAGATTATGTATTCATAGTGTGAACATGTCTGTAATTCATTAGATTATGTAATCATAGTGTGAACATGTCTGTAATTCATTAGATTATGTATTCATAGTGTGAACATGTCTGTAATTCATTAGATTATGTAATCATAGTGTGAACATGTCTGTAATTCATTAGATTATGTAATCATAGTGTGAACATGTCTGTAATTCATTAGATTGGTTAGGGTATGGTTATGGAATGGGTTAATCTTAATGTTAGTGTAAGGTTAGGACGTTGTGATTGCAGTTGAACAAGTAATGTAGTACAATGGTAAATAAGCTTTAACCAAAACAAACACACAAAACCCAACTAAAATACTTAAGAGCACTATAATTGTTTGGCTACAGGTGCTTTTGTTTTTGGTTCTCATTGTTGCAAACTTAAAAAAAAACAACTCTATTGCCCTACACGTAGGCCTACATGTGCAATCGTTAAAACAAAACAAATAATACATTCCAATTAAAATGTATACTAATACAAACACAATGTCTTTGTAAACGTAGATGCCCCATTAGAACATGCAATAAACCATCATTACTTACCTCATAAGAAATTGCAATAAACCATCATTACTTACCTCATGAGAACATGCAATAAACCATCATTACTTATCTTATTAGAACATGCAATAAACCATCATTACTTATTTTATTAGAACATGCAACCAGCCTAACTTATCTTATTAGAACATGCAACCATCATTACTTACCTCATTAGAACATGCAATAAACCATCATTACTTACCTCATTAGAACATGCAATAAACCATTCTTAATTAACAAGTCTTAACAAATATGCATGCATAAAATGTCGCAACGAAAGACATTTCCGGTCTGATTCGATTATTTAATTAAAAAAAACGTGTTACTGATTGTACCAAAAGCTGTAGGAGATTAAATTTTATTTCATTTCCAAAAAATGTCGCCAAAAGAATACGATGGATTTTGAAAGTCAGAAGTGAAATTTCACCTTTTTATAATATCAAACTTATTGCTTAATGGAAAAGAATTTTCGTTATTTGTTTTTTTTTAATCTGTGTTTTTTAATAACCAAGAAACACAACTCTTGACTAATTTATTTTGTAAATAAAGATACATATAATCTTACGCGACTAACACTTGAGTATTAATTATCGCCTACTCACTTTTGATGTTAAAAACGGAGTCCTCATAACTAATCTTGTATCCTTTGTATAATTCTAAAAAACTAGAACTGGCCGTCGAGGTTGAAATCAATTGTCAAACACCAGCAAAAGCATGCTTTTTTTGTTTACCAATTTAAAAATAGAACCAGAAGCACGTGACCTCTTCCATTTGGAAAGGTCACACCTAATTAAGTCTTGTCAATTGCCTCAATAGAACATGCAATAAACTATTCTTAATTGCTTCATTTGAACATGCAATAAACAATTCATTCTTAATTGCCTCATTAGAACAAGAAATTAACCAACTTGAACAAAGCTGAAAGACCTATCAGCTACCACTTAACCAACATGGACAAAGCTGAAAGACCTATCAGCTACCACTTAACCAACATGGACAAAGCTGAAAGACCTAGACCTATCAGCTACCACTTAACCAACATGGACAAAGCTGAAAGACCTATCAGCTACCACTTAACCAACATGGACAAAGCTGAAAGACCTTTCAGCTACCACTTAACCAACATGGACAAAGCTGAAAGACCTATCAGCTACCACTTAACCAACATGGACAAAGCTGAAAGACCTATCAGCTACCACTTAACCAACATGGACAAAGCTGAAAGACCTAGACCTATCAGCTACCACTTAACTAACATGGACAAAGCTAAAAGACCTAGACCTATCAGCTACCACTTAACCAACATGGACAAAGCTGAAAGACCTAGACCTATCAGCTACCACTTAACCAACATGGACAAAGCTGAAAGACCTAGACCTATCAGCTACCACTTAACCAACATGGACAAAGCTGAAAGACCTATCAGCTACCACTTAACCAACATGGACAAAGCTGAAAGACCTATCAGCTACCACTTAACCAACATGGACAAAGCTGAAAGACCTATCAGCTACCACTTAACCAGCAGGGACAAAGCTGAAAGACCTATCAGCTACCACTTAACCAACATGGACAAAGCTGAAAGACCTATCAGCTACCACTTAACCAACATGGACAAAGCTGAAAGACCTATCAGCTACCACTTAACCAACATGGACAAAGCTGAAAGACCTATCAGCTACCACTTAACCAACATGGACAAAGCTGAAAGACCTAGACCTATCAGCTACCACTTAACCAACATGGACAAAGCTGAAAGACCTATCAGCTACCACTTAACCAACATGGACAAAGCTGAAAGACCTATCAGCTACCACTTAACCAACATGGACAAAGCTGAGAGACCTATCAGCTACCACTTAATCAACTTGAAAAAAATAATTTTATTTGTGTTGATCTTCTGTTTCAATCACTTTTTGTTTAATGTTTATTTACCGATTTCGTTGTTTGAAGGCAGATAGTGAGCATTAGCAGATGTAGATTTTGGGATCCATCTAAGAAAAGAAAAGAAAGTACAGTAGTAATTAATATCATTATTTCCTTTTTGACAGATACAATTTCAATGCATGCTAACAGCTGTAGTTAGTTTACTTACTCATCCTTATTGAAAGGCTTTCTCAGTTCACGAAGATTGACAACGTACTCAAAGCGTAGAGCACTTATTATATTCTCAAAGAGTCTTTCGTCAACTTTTATCTGTATAGGATAAAATTAAACAAGTATAGGTCTAAGTGCCAAAACGTTGATTCAATCTTTTCTTCAATTAACATTACAATTACAAGAGCGTTACATGTTACATCGCTGTAACTGATTTGAAAATATGATTTTCGTTCACACACTGTATTGTATGACTCAATTTTCTATAAATAGAGATGATGGAAAACACATTTATTGCTTAGCCGTATTTTCCTACAATTATAAACTAATAGCTCAAATTTTATATCACATACTGTCAGCCAATGATAGCTTATATTTTAGAACATATATAATTTAATTTGACAGTCCCGGTTGTCTTGCGAAAACTTGGGGAGACAGTTGGATGTATACAGATAGATCGATTCATTGGGGAGACAGTTGGATGTATACAGATATATCAACTAATTGGGGAGACAGTTGGTTGTATACACATACATCAATTCATTGGGGAGACAGTTGGTTGTATACAGATATATCAATTCATTGGGGAGACAGTTGGATGTATCCAGATATATCAATTCATTGGGGAGACAGTTGGTTGTATACAGATATATCAATTAATTAGGGAGACAGCTTGATGCATACAGATATATCAATCCATTGGGGATACAGTTGGATGTATACAGATATATCAATTCATTGGGGAGACAGTTGGATGTTTACAGATATATCAATTCATTGGGGAAACAGTTGGTTGTATACAGATATATCAATTCATTGGGGAGACAGTTGGTTGTATACAGATATATCAATTCATTGGGGCTACAGTTGGATGTATACAGATATATCGATTCATAGGATGTAATTGGACAAAAAATACAAATAGGAGAGCCAGAAGAAAGGGAAAAACATACGACATCGCCTATTGTCTAAACTTATATGAATGTGTTACTGCTGATGTGACTATGTATTTATCTACTCAAGTTTGATTTAACAGTTTTATGAAAAAAAAAAGGAAGACATTATCTATAAGTTTCGCATTTATTGAATAATAAAAGCCTTACGAAGTTATATATTATCATTGAAATTATCATATTTAACTAGCCACGAATTCTTTCTTTCTTTTTTTTTAGACGTAATCAATTCAGAAACCCAATGCACATCAGCAGCCATTACTCCCAGACAAGACACAATCTAGCACAATATTACAGGCTCATTCCGGAATATTCAAACTACTTACGTCATATATATTTTTAGCTATATTTTTCTGTAGGTGAAGACACATATATATTTCACTCAATACATAGACTAGCAAACTATATTTCACTTAATACATAAACTACTAAACTATAGTTCACTTAATACATAGATTACTAAATTATATTTCAATTAATACATAGATTATTAAATTATATTTCACTTAATACATAGATTATTAAACATTAGTTCACTTAATACATAGATTACTAAATTATATTTCACTTAATACTTAGATTATTGAACTATATTTAAATTAATACTTAGATTATTAAACTATATAGTTCACTTAATACATAGATTACTAAACAATAGTTCACTTAATACATCGATTATTAAACTATATTTAACTTAATACTTAGATTATTAAACTATATTTAACTTAATACTTAGATTATTAAACTATATTTAACTTAATACTTAGATTATTAAACTATATTTAACTTAATACTTAGATCATTAAACTATATTTCACTTAATACTTAGATAATTAAACTATAGTTCACTTAATACATAGATTACTAAACAATAGTTCACTTAATACATAGACTACTAAACTATAGTTCACTTAATACATAGAATACTAAACTTTATTTAACTTAATACTTAGATTATTAAACTATATTTAACTTAATACTTAGATTATTAAACTATATTTAAATTAATACTTAGATTATTAAACTATATTTAACTTAATACTTAGATTATTAAACTATATTTAACTTAATACTTAGATTATTAAACTATGTTTAACTTAATACTTAGATTATTAAACTATATTTCACTTAATACTTAGATTATTAAACTATAGTTCACTTAATACATAGATTACTAAACAATAGTTCACTTAATACATAGATTACTAAACTATAGTTCACTTAATACATAGAATACTAAACTATATTTAACTTAATACTTAGATTATTAAACTATATTTAACTTAATACTTAGATTATTAAACTATATTTAACTTAATACATCGATTATTGAACTATATTTAACTTAATACTTAGATTATTAAACTATATTTAACTTAATACTTAGATTATTGAACTATATTTAACTTAATACTTAGATTATTGAACTATATTTAACTTAATACTTAGATTATTAAATTATATTTAAATTAATACTTAGATTATTAAACTATATTTAACTTAATACATCGATTATTGAACTATATTTAACTTAATACTTAGATTATTAAACTATATTTAACTTAATACTTAGATTATTAAACTATATTTAACTTAATACTTAGATTATTAAACTATATTTAACCTAATACTTAGATTATTGAACTATTTTTAACTTAATACTTAGATTATTGAACTATAGTTCACTTAATACTTAGATTATTGAACTATATTTCACTTAATACTTAGATTATTGAACTATATTTAACTTAATACTTAGATTATTAAACTATATTCAACTTAATACTTAGAATATTAAACTATATTTAATTTAATACTTAGATTATTGAACTATATTTAACTTAATACTTAGATTATTGAACTATATTTAACTTAATACTTAGATTATTAAACTATATTTAACTTAATACTTAGATTATTAAACTATATTTAACTTAATACTTATATTATTAAACTATATTTAACTTAATACTTAGATTATTGAACTATATTTAACTTAATACTTAGATTATTGAACTATATTTCACATAATACTTAGATTATTGAACTATATTTAACTTAATACTTAGATTATTAAACTATATTTAACTTAATACTTAGATTATTAAACTATATTTAACATAATACTTAGATTATTGAACTATATTTCACTTAATACTTAGATTATTGAACTATATTTCACTTATTACTTAGATTATTGAACTATAATTCACTTAATACTTAGATTATTTAACTATATTTCACACAATACTTAGATTATTGAACTATATTTCACTTTATACTTAGATTATTGAACTATATTTCACTTTACACTTAGATTATTGAACTATATTTCACTTAATACTTAAATTATTGAACTATATTTCACTTAATACTTAGATTATTGAACTATATTTCACTTAATACTTAGATTATTGAACTATATTTCACTTAATACTTAGATTATTGAACTATATTTCACTTAATACTTAGATTATTGAACTATATTTCACTTAATACTTAGATTATTGAACTATATTTCACTTAATACTTAGATTATTGAACTATATTTCACTTAATACTTAGATTATTGAACTATATTTCACTTAATACTTAAATTATTGAACTATATTTCACTTAATACTTAGATTATTGAACTATATTTCACTTAATACTTAAATTATTGAACTATATTTCACTTAATACTTAGATTATTGAACTATATTTCACTTAATACTTAGATTATTGAACTATATTTCACTTAATACTTAGATTATTGAACTATATTTCACTTAATACTTAGATTATTGAACTATATTTCACTTAATACTTAGATTATTGAACTATATTTCACTTAATACATAGATTAGTAAACTATAGTTCACTTAATACTTAGATTACTAAACTATATTTTACTTAATATATTTATACTTACTTTTCTGTAGTTCAATTTCTTTGTATACTTTGATTAAGAATTTTGAAAATGATATTACAAATGATAAAATGCTAAGTGTTGAAAACTATAATTAAGTTTCAATCCAAGATTGATGATATTGATGATAATCGATATTGAATTAACCAAGTAATCACATTAATAATAATACCTTTTTTTTTTTGCATTTGTTTTGTATGTTGTTTTGTTTTGTTAAATTACAATGAAGAAACGTACAATTTTTCAATTATATGATTTCATTGAATAAAATATAACTTAATTATTGATTGATGAAAAACACATTAATTTTATGAATTGAAGATAATGAATTAAGTAAAAAAGATTAAGAAGAGATACCTAAAAGATACAGATTTATATAACTTTTTGAAACTGTGTTACATAGAGAGAGATTGAAATAAATCTCGTATTTATTGACATTATGAAACATGACATTGAAGAGAGATTGAAATAAATCTCGTATTTATTGACATTATGAAACATGACATTGAAGATAGATTGAAAAAAATCTCGTATTTATTGACATTATGAAACATGACATTGAAGAGAGATTGAAATAAATCTCGTATTTATTGACATTATGAAACATGACATTGAAGAGAGATTGAAATAAATCTCGTATTTATTGACATTATGAAACATGACATTGAAGAGAGATTGAAATAAATCTCGTATTTATTGACATTATGAAACATGACATTGAAGAGAGATTGAAATAAATCTTGTATTTATTGACATTATGAAACATGACATTGAAGAGAGATTGAAATAAATCTCGTATTTATTGACATTATGAAACATGACATTGAACAGAGCTTGAAATAAATCTCGTTTTTATTGACATTATGAAACATGACATTGAAGAGAGATTGAAATAAATCTCGTATTTATTGACATTATGAAACATGACATTGAAGAGAGATTGAAATAAATCTCGTATTCATTGACATTATGAAACATGACATTGAAGAGAGATTGAAATAAATCTCGTATTTATTGACATTATGAAACATGACATTGAAGAGAGATTGAAATAAATCTCGTATTTATTGACATTATGAAACATGACATTGAAGAGAGATTGAAATAAATCTCGTATTTATTGACATTATGAAACATGACATTGAAGAGAGATTGAAATAAATCTCGTATTTATTGACATTATGAAACATGACATTGAAGAGATATTGAAATAAATCTCGTATTTATTGACATTATAAAACATGACATTGAAGAGAGATTGAAATAAATCTCGTATTTATTGACATTATGAAACATGACATTGAAGAGAGATTGAAATAAATCTCGTATTTATTGACATTATGAAACATGACATTGAAGAGAGATTGAAATAAATCTCGTATTTATTGACATTATGAAACATGACATTGAAGAGAGATTGAAATAAATCTCGTATTTATTGACATTATGAAACATGACATTGAAGAGAGATTGAAATAAATCTCGTATTTATTGACATTATGAAACATGACATTGAAGAGAGATTGAAATAAATCTCGTATTTATTGACATTATGAAACATGACATTGAAGAGAGATTGAAATAAATCTCGTATTTATTGACATTATGAAACATGACATTGAAGAGAGATTGAAATAAATCTCGTATTTATTGACATTATGAAACATGACATTGAAGAGAGATTGAAATAAATCTTGTATTTATTGACTTTATGAAATATGACATTGAAGAGAGATTCAAATATGATCTCAAATTATTTAGAGATTTTTGAAATATGTTTTTTGGAGATTGAAACAGATCTCGTATTATATGGATGTTGTGGAATATGTTTTTTGGAGAAACTGAAAGAGATTTCGAATTTAATAAAATGTCA
This sequence comes from Anisus vortex, assembly GCA_949126835.1. Classification (NCBI taxonomy): domain Eukaryota; kingdom Metazoa; phylum Mollusca; class Gastropoda; family Planorbidae; genus Anisus; species Anisus vortex. The sequence goes on from OX421507.1 coordinate 29,928,666, forward strand.
TTGATGAGTTTGAAATAAGAGCTCATATTATATAAGAATATCATTTTTTTATATTGAGTAAATGTAACTTTTTCAAAGACTGAAGTATATTAGAAGTTGAAGACTTATACAATTTTTGCACATTGTACAACATTACTAAAAAAATAATATAATAATTTTTTTCTTTAGAGGGTGAAAGGTATGTTGCAGTTCAGTTTTATTCACTGCAACATGATTTTAAACAGTTGAATGAGTGAGTGAAGTTGTTCCCTAAATAAACAAACAGTAGTGAAGTGTGCAAAAGAAGTATGTAAGAAAAGCATGATTTTGTATGAGTGATCCAGAGTTGACAAGGGAGAGAATGATAGGGTAAAAGTTTAGTACATGTTGGAGTCTTGAGATAGGAGGTTGAGTTTTATATAAGTTCTGTTGAACTAGATGTGTCATACTTAAATTAATTCAAGTCTAAGTGTAGACTTTGAATAGTGTTTTAATAAATAAAGAATCCTATAAGGAGCTAGATAAAGTGCTCAAGATGTAATAAATATATGACTATAAATGAAGAATGCTGTTATGAAGATTGTATGATACAATTGAAAATTTATGTACAAGAAGTAATTGTGAACCATGTGCTGCGACCATTGATGTTTTATATGTAATAAACTTATCATCTGAATGAAACCAATGTGTACTCAAGTATTCATGTTACCATTGTTCAATAGATAATATTACACGCCTTTCAAATAATTTAAATCTATGAACAATACTGTAACAATTACTAAACTATATTTTACTTAATACATAGATTTCTAAACTATATTTCACTTAATACATAATTATAGATTACTCCACTATATTTCAATTAATACATAAATTACTAAACTATATTTCACTTAATACTTAGATTATTAAACTACCCGGTATATTTCAATTAATAAATAGATTATTAAACTATATTTCACTTAATACTTAGGTTATTAAACTACCCGGTATATTTCAATTAATAAATAGATTATTAAACTATATTTCACTTAATACATAGATTATTAAACTATATTTCACTTAATACATAGATTTCTAAACTATATATCACTTAAGTTCAAAAAATGAATTACTCGCTCATATTTCAATGTAGGCCTACTTAGGTGAACACAACTTATATCTTGGTACCAATCCCTGCACTACGTACCATACTGTACAATTCTTCAATATATGTATCATTGTATATATAGTCAGGATATCCAATCTTTGAAACCATGTAGCGTTTCTGTTAAAAAAATATAACAATATCTAGGTTTTTAAAGTAAGAAAGACTACAAGACTAAATGTCTTCTTCGACAATTAGTTTAATACCCAGTTTTGTAAGAGAAATACATTAGTCATGTGAAAAGCTCAACGCAAAGCGGACAAATAGATCTAATACTTTTTTCTTCTATAAAATCGGACACAAATGATCTTTATAGTAATAAGACTTACATGTTTAAAATTGTATTTTTTGTTTGTTTGGTATAGCCGCTTCATAAAATTTTAATAAACTTAGAACGCAACATTATTGGAGTAGCCTAAGCATTAGTAAAGTAAAGGTTAGAAGCCCAGTGTGATTGGCTTCCCATTACCAGATGTATTATAAAGCAGTCAGTATGACAGACAGATGGCGGGACAAAGGTCTTTTAAAAAAAGAGTTTTGCTTAACTCATCCCAAATTCAAAGTGCACGGCGTCTGGCGGTCAACTTTGTTAAAGAAGACACAGTGTCTGGCGGTCAGCTGTGTTAAAGAAGGGACGACGTCTGGCGGTCAGCTGTGTTAAAGAAGACACGGTGTCTGGCGGTCAGCTGTGTTAAAGAAGACACGGTGTCTGGCGGTCAGCTGTGTTAAAGAAGACACGGTGTCTGGCGGTCAGCTGTGTTAAAGAAGACACGGTGTCTTGCGGTCAGCTGTGTTAAAGAAGACACGGTGTCTTGCGGTCAGCTGTGTTAAAGAAGACACGGTGTCTTGCGGTCAGCTGTGTTAAAGAAGACACGGTGTCTTGCGGTCAGCTGTGTTAAAGAAGACACGGTGTCTTGCGGTCAGCTGTGTTAAAGAAGACACGGTGTCTGGCGGTCAGCTGTGTTAAAGAAGAGACGGTGTCTGGCGGTCAACTTTGTTAAAGATTACACGGAATCTGGCGGTCAACTTTGTTAAAGAAGACCCGGTGTCTGGCGGTCAACTTTGTTAAAGAAGACCCGGTGTCTGGCGGTCAGCTGTATTAAAGCAGACACGGTGTCAGGTGGTGAATTGTGTTAAGGAAGACATGGTGTCTGGCGGTCAGCTGTGTTAAAGAAGACACGGTGTCTTGCGGTCAGCTGTGTTAAAGAAGACACGGTGTCTTGCGGTCAGCTGTGTTAAAGAAGACACGGTGTCTTGTGGTCAGCTGTGTTAAAGAAGACACGGTGTCTGGCGGTCAGCTGTGTTAAAGAAGACACGGTGTCTGGCGGTCAGCTGTGTTAAAGAAGAAACGGTGTCTGGCGGTCAGCTGTGTTAAAGAAGACACGTTGTCTGGCGGTCAGCTGTGTTAAAGAAGACACGGTGTCCGGCGGTCAGCTGTGTTAAAGAAGACACGGTGTCTGGCAGTTAGCTGCTTTAGAAGGCAAACAGAAAAAAGAGGCAACCATTGTAGTAAAGAAAACAAATAGGAGAGCCAGAAGAAAGGGAAAAAAATACGACATCGCCTATTTAAGCCTAATGAATGATTAATATTTTTTTTTTTAATATGAAAATATAAAACTTTACATTATATTCATACTTAAGATTTAACTAGATTATCTAGGGTAATTAGATTCAATACCTTTTCCTCAGCATATTGTTTAGTTTGTTCATCCAGCCAATCAGATTCCTCAAGAAGTTCACTGAAAGCTTTTTTCAATTCTGCAATCATGTCTAGTGCCTAGTGAAAGAAGAGTTCGTAGATTTCAACTTATTATACATGGAATATAAAAAAAATTATATTAAAAACATAAAGCTTGAAATTCTGAAAATTCTCGACATTTGTATAGTTCTGAAATTCCTCGACATTTGTATAGTTATGAAATTCCTCGATATTTGTATAGTTCTGAAATTTCTCGACATTTGTGTAGTTATGAAATTCCTCGACATTTGTATAGTTATGAAAGTCCTCGACATTTGTATAGTTCTGAAATTCCTCGACATGTGTATTGTTATGAAATTTCTCGACATTTGTATAGTTAGGACATTTTTCGACATTTGTAAAGTTATAAAAGTCCTCGACATTTGTATAGTTATGAAATTACTCGACATTTGTGTAGTTATGAAATTTCTCGACATTTGTATAGTGATGAAAGTCCTCGACATTTGTATATTTATATAAATTCATTAACATTGGTATAGTTATGAAAGTCCTCGACATTTGTATAGTTCTGAAATTCCTCGACATTTGTATAGTTATGAAATTCCTAGACATTTGTATAGTTATAAAAGTCCTCGACATTTGTATAGTTATGAAAGTCCTCGACATTTGTATAGTTTAAAAATTCCTCGACATTTATATAGGTATGAAATTCCTCGACTTTTGTATAGTTATGAAAGTCCTCAGTATCTTGAGACTTTGGAAGACAAATATCCATTTCTTTTGTTACGGACTGTTACTTATTGCGAGACACAATACGCTTTTAAACAAAAAAATGTTGTGTTTTCAACACTAAGTATGATTGATATAGTTTCTTTATAGAAGACATTGTTTACGTCAGACATTCTATTTGTGGGCAAATTTTGCTTTCTGTGCCGGAAAGAACTGTATTCTTGCTCACCGAAACTGTTAAAATGGACGTTACGTTTTTTCTTTATTAGGGAGTCATTTACATTGGAGAATATTGTAAAAAAGGTAAAAAATGTATTAACATTTTAGAACTTTATTGATAATTTCAGCTACTTACAATAACTTTTGCTTCCGGATCGAAATGTTTCTCAACAAACATTCGCCCAACGGAAAGGCTGAATACAGATAGTGTAGTAAGTGTACACATAAGTTTCATATCTGGGAGGAATAAACTTCCATACAAAGCCTGGTCAATAGTCATTATAAAAATGAATTAAATTATTCAAAGGTTTTGATTATCAAGGTCATTGCATTTCATTTCTGTTTAAAATAAGTCTTGTACACAAGTAAATACGAAATGGTTCTTTGCAAGTGTCCCTAATACTTTACATAAGGCACCCCATATTAACTTAATCTTCCATGGAGACAACCTCGTTTCAAGCCATAAACTGCATTTAGTAGACACGAGTGTAAGCGTATCACCAGTTTCAATAAAAACAGTAGATATTATAAGTTTGCCAATTTTACCGTTGCTAATTTTACCCCTTTGCGAGTTTTGCCGAATTTACCTTTGCCGAAATTACCTTTGCCAAAATTACCTTGACGAAAATACCGTGGCCGAATTTACCATTGTCAAATTTACCGAGCACTGGAAGACATAGTCCGGTGTTCAAGTGCACAGTCGTTGCTCAAGGCTCCCAGTCTTATTGGACATAGGAAAAAAACTTTTGGAGTGCGTGCCTTCGAGTCTTGAGAGAATAAGAGAGACGGCTTCGGCATTTGCTGTTTTCTTGGTGAGATGAGGTCACAATTGACCTAAGTGTCGTAATTGCATAGATACTTCTACACTGCTACCTCTACTAATATTTCTACACTGCTACACTGCTACCTCTACTGATACGTCTACACTGCTACCTCTACTAATATTTCTACACTTCTACACTTCTACACTTCTACCTCTACTGATACTTCTACACTGCTACCTCTACTAATATTTCCACACTTCTACACTACTACCTCTACTGATAATTATACACTGCTACACTGCTACCTCTACTGATACTTCTACACTGCCACCTCTACTGATACTTCTACACTGCTACTTCTACTGATACTTCTACACCGCTACCTCGGGATACGATTTTGATAAAGCTTTGACCAATTACGCATTACATTTTCCTACTTAGGATATTGGACGTACGCCATTGGTCTTTTTTTGGATTAAGTTACTGTTCTAAATATGAAACTGCAGTGATTAATCTAAATACTCTGTTTCAGTGGTGGGAGTTTGTTGAGTTGGAAGATCTTTGTGAAAATACAACATGTGTCGTGTTTGAATGATTGTGGTGAATACATATACATGGACCCTGGAGTGACACAATTGTGTCACCGATAGACGATGTTTTATTTCGAATAAACTTATTCATCCATTGCACTAAAATGAAATAGTTGCAGAGCTATATTCTCTATGTCTGCATCCTGGATAACGGGAGAAATGTGTTTGCATCCGCGAAAATATAAATATCATGCAATAAGTACCACGAAACCACAAAGTTAAATGTTCTGCGATGATGGTCACTAGATAGATAAGCCAGTGATTGGTTAACATGGAATGTTCATTAGATGGATAAGCCAGTGATTGGTAGACATAGAATGTTCATTAGATAGATAAGCCAGTGATTGGTAAACATAGAATGTTCATTAGATAGATAAGCCAGTGATTGGTTAACATGGAATGTTCATTAGATAGATAAGCCAGTGATTGGTTAACATGGAATGTTCATTAGATAGATAAGCCAGTGATTGGTAGACATAGAATGTTCATTAGATAGATAAGCCAGTGATTGGTAGACATAGAATGTTCATTAGATAGATAAGCCAGTGATTGGTAGACATAGAATGTTCATTAGATAGATAAGCCAGTGATTGGTAGACATAGAATGTTCATTAGATAGATAAGCCAGTGATTGGTAGACATAGAATGTTCATTAGATAGATAAGCCAGTGATTGGTAGACATAGAATGTTCATTAGATAGATAAGCTAGTGATTGGTGAACATATAATGTTCATTAGATAGATAAGCCAGTAATTGGTAGACATAGAATGTTCATTAGATAGATAAGCTAGTGATTGGTGAACATATAATGTTCATTAGATAGATAAGCCAGTGATTGGTAGACATAGAATGTTCATTAGATAGATAAGCCAGTGATTGGTAGACATAGAATGTTCATTTGATAGATAAGCCAGTGATTGGTAGACATAGAATGTTCATTAGATAGATAAGCCAGTGATTGGTAGACATAGAATGTTCATTAGATAGATAAGCCAGTGATTGGTAGACATAGAATGTTCATTAGATAGATAAGCCAGTGATTGGTAGACATAGAATGTTCATTAGATAGATAAGCCAGTGATTGGTAGACATAGAATGTTCATTTGATAGATAAGCCAGTGATTGGTAAACATTAAGTGTCCACTAGATAGAAAAGCTAGTTATTGATAAACATTGTGTGTCCACTAGATAGAAAAGCTAGTTATTGTTAAACATAGAGTGTCCACTAGTTAAAAGCTAGTTATTAGTAGGCCTAAACATTGAATGTTTACTGAACCCTTTTTACACAAGAAAGTGTCTCACTAACATTTTAATGTATTAACATTTTAATAGTATTTTATATCCTGTGTACTCTGTATACACAATGATCATTCTATGTTCAACTAACCTGATTGTATTGAGCAAGCTGCCTGTTGAATATGCTGCCAACCACCCTTTTATCTATTATACTGTAAACGAATGTCCAGATGATATAGTTGGCAATTGTTCTGAAAGACAAAGGCGGATGAAAAGCTAAAGTTTGTTGTAGAAATGGACATAATATGATGGATACATCAGACACTAATTGATGTTATATGTAAAAAGAAACTGTTATTAAATGTTACAGTGTCATGTATTAAATTGAAATCTATATATATTTATGAGGTCATTTAGTAGTATCTGTTGAAATAAAAAGCTTTAATCAATCCAATATAGTATAACCATATAGTGAAAATAAACATTAAGCAATAAATAAACATTAAGCAATTAATAAACATTAAGCAATAAGTAAACATTAAGCAATAAGTAAATATTAAGCTACAAGAAAACATTAAGTAAACATTAAGTAATAAGTTAACAGTAAGCAATAATTTAAGTAAACCTTAAGCAATAAGTAAACATTAAATAATAAATAAATATTAAGTAATAAATAAAGATTAAGTAATAAATAAGCATTAAGCAACAAATAAACATTAGGCAATTAATAAAACATTAAGTAGTAAACAAACATTAAGTAAAAAATAAACATTAAGTAATAAGTAAATATTAAGCATTAAGTAAACATTAAGCAATAGTTTACCTCTTAGGTGTATTATTGATAACATCTGTTAGTTTTTGAAAATACAGCGGTGCCTTATTCAAAATAATTTCTTTGCTTGATATGTCAATGAGTACATCTGGTGTCGACATGAGGGTGTAGACATATCTGGTCCAATTAAATATCTAGCAAAGTAAATCATATTAACATTCAGCGGTTTAAATAAAATGTTCTCAATCACAGATATTTTCTTTAAATTTCAGTTTGTTTTTTTTAAATTGTAGTTATGCTAAAGATAGATCTTATGCTCTGGCTTCTTGAAGCATTTTAAAAATAGTTTTAATATTAATGTATATTATGTTAAAATAAACAGTAGAGTTACTTAATAAATAAACTGACTTTGCTATAGTTGGCTTGAACATCCTCAAGAGTCATTGGGTTATAGATAAGCCTATCTACGTTCTCATGTTTTGACGCCGAAATCTGACAGGAGAAAATTATATGAATTCACTACAGTCAAGCTTAATAGAATAACAAGTTATATATGTTCACAAGGACAATACTACATAACATGTTTTTTTTACTCACAAACCAACTCATACAAATTATACCGCTTGCCCGTTCCCCGACACCTGCTCTACTTCCATTCCATACAATGGTGGAATTTTTGTTTGTTCGATTATTCTCTAATTATTTGTTGGATTATTCTCTAATTATTTGTTGGATTATTCTCTAATTATTTGTTGGATTATTCTCTAATTATTTTTTGGATTATTCTCTAATTATTTGTTGGATTCTTCTCTAATTATTTGTTGGATTCTTCTCTAATTATTTGTTGGATTCTTCTATAATTATTTGTTGGATTATTCTCTAATTATTTGTTGGATTATTCTCTAATTATTTGTTGGATTATTCTCTAATTATTTTTTGGATTCTTCTCTAATTATTTGTTGGATTCTTCTCTAATTATTTGTTGGATTCTTCTCTAATTATTTGTTGGATTCTTCTATAATTATTTGTTGGATTCTTCTCTAATTATTTGTTGGATTATTCTCTAATTATTTGTTGGATTATTCTCTAATTATTTGTTGGATTATTCTCTAATTATTTGTTGGATTATTCTCTAATTATTTGTTGGATTCTTCTCTAATTATTTGTTGGATTCTTCTCTAATTATTTGTTGGATTCTTCTCTAATTATTTGTTGGATTCTTCTATAATTATTTGTTGGATTCTTCTCTAATTATTTGTTGGATTATTCTCTAATTATTTGTTGGATTATTCTCTAATTATTTGTTGGATTATTCTCTAATTATTTGTTGGATTATTCTCTAATTATTTGTTGGATTATTCTCTAATTATTTGTTGGATTAGTTGCAGTCAGTGAAAACCAGGCAGTCAATGTTGAATTGTTCAATAGATTTAACCAGTCAGTCAATAGAGAATGGATCAATAATTCTAACCAGTCAGTCAACAGGGAATGGTTTAATAATTCCAACCAGTCAGTCAATAGTCAATGGTCCAATAATTCTAACCAGTAAGTCAATAGGGACTGGTTCAATAATTCTAACCAGTCGGTCAATAGTCAATGGTCCAATAATTCTAATCAGTCAGTCAATAGGAAATGGTCCAATAATTCTAACCAGTCAGTCAATAGGCAATGTTCCAATAATTCTAATCATTGAGTCAATAGGGAATGGTCCAAGAATTCTAACCAGTCAGTCAATAGAGAATGGTCCAATAATTCTAACAAGTAAGTCAATAGGGAATGGTCCAAGAATTCTAACCAGTCAGTCAATAGGAAATTGTCCAATAATTCTAACAAGTAAGTCAATAGGCAATGGTCCAATAATTCTAACCAGTATGTCAATAGGGAATGGTTCAATAATTCTAATCAGTCAGTCAATAGGGAATGGTCCAATAATTTTAACCAGTCAGTCAATAGAGAATGGTCCAATAATTCCAACCAGTCAGTCAATAGGAAATTGTCCAATAATTCTAACCAGTAAGTCAATAGGAAATGGTTCAATAATTCTAACCAGTCAGTCAATAGGCAATGGTCCAATAATTCTAATCAGTCAGTGAATAGGGAACGGTCCAATAATTCTAACCAGTCAGTCAATAGGGAATGGTCCAATAATTCCAACCAGTCGGTCCATAGGGAATGGTTCTAACATTTTAGTTTTTTTTTAATCAGTTTCCTGATCATTGACGTCCAGCCGTCAATCATAAAGGATGGGTGGGAGAAAGGCATTAAAAAAGGCACATGAAAGTTCACCTACTTAAGAGATTATTGACATATATTAATGAAACAGTTTTGAACTATGTTCTGAAGGGGACCAAGTCTTTGCTTGAATGTCCAGCTATCCCACAAGTTTTTTGGTCGCACCTAAACAAAATCTCATTTAATAACAGTTCAAAGAGAGAATGCTGGAGAACACACGTGATAGTGCCCACTCAGATTCAATTAGGAAGCTAAAGTCATTTTTCAGTAGTAAATTATCTTAATAATGTTGCAATGATACGAAATACTTTTGGTACTATCGAAATAAGTATTACTATTTTCGTGAAAGCCCAAAAAGGAGGTTCTCTGTTCCAAATATTCCTCTTCTGTGTGAGACAAGATGGACAAGCAAGTATAAAAGTATTCGGATTTTTTCTAGTAAATTTAAATATATTTATTGTCAACTGGAAGAATTTTCATTGCAAGCAAGTGGAAATACACGACAGGCTGCGCATCAGTTATATTGTTCATCAAAGTCCAGCACGCTTTTTTTTTGTCTCAATATTATTTCGGAGTACTCTGCCATACTTGAACCAGTTACTCAGGCTCTTCAAGCCGTTCAAGTTGATCTTCAAGAAGTCCAACTGCAAGTTCAAAACCTATTCAGCGTAGTAAAACTTCACCGAGGTGATTCCGATAACGATTTTATGGATATTTTTGAGAAAACAGTACAACTCGCTCAGAAGGTGGATATTGAACTGATTATCATGGGAAACTATCCCTTGTATGTTTCATATTTGGGTTTTTATCTCATAATGACATTTCTTCTATTGCCATTTCCACACCAGGACGGAATGGAGACTATGGAGCCAATGTGTGTGTGTGTTTATTCCAAGACAGTGTGGAAGACAAAAGCATCGAAGTAATCTGGGAACCATAAGTGTTGACAGTGTTGAAGAGAACTTCAGACAAACAGTTTACATTCCATACTTAAAGTCTCTAATTAGCTCAATGAAGAGTCGATTTTGTGACGCCAACAGTGCACAATTTAACTTAGCGTTGCTACATCCTTCGAAATTGTGCAAACTGAATCATCAACAGTTTAAGGATACAATGTCTACTATTAATCAGGAATACCACATTGATAATTTTGAAAGTGAAGCCTTGAGTTGGTTTGAGTTTTGGAAAACGCGAGAATATAAAACTACCCAAGATTTCATCGACTTGTTACCTTTTATAAAGTTTTATCCGGCTGTCAGGTATCCCTTACTAGTTTTGCTAACATTACCAGCAAAAACATGTACGTTGGAGCGATCGTTCAGCACAATACGTCGTGTAAAAACATGGTTTAGATCTACAATGTCAGATGAACGTAGCCTATGTCTGGGTTGTGCATGTTAAGCGTACACAGAGACAAAGTGAACTGCAACAAAAAAGACTTTATGGACAAAATTGTCGAGTTCTTGTTTAAAGAATACATTTTATTTTTTAAATTTATTTGTAATATTTTTTGGGTAAAGTAAGTTTTTCTGTATCGTTTACGTTTATTATATAGCCTACATATATTGTGTTAATAAAAACATTTGTTGCTACAGTATGCCCTTCCTTACTACAGTGTCCTGTCCGTTCGTTCACATACAAATACGCCCAGTAAATTAAAGCTAAATCAAAACATTACTAAAAATAGATGCCCCCCCCCCCAGAAAATTTTATGCGGGCGACCATGGACATAAGGTAAGGGACATAAGGTAAGCGACATAATCCTGTGATATTTTTCAGCACCACTGCCACTCCCCCCCCCCGCATACACACACACAATCACTTAAGTATCCTTATCTTATCTTATAAGTTTACAGACGTTCCTTCTAGACAGAAGATTATTACGTCCACTAGGCCCAAAACTCCTGCAGGGCCACAGGGATCCGTCGGTGGCAGGGATAGAACCCGCGACCTGTCAGTTGGTTTTTTGGTTGACAGTCCGGTGATCTAACCGCTGGACCAGCCACAAAACTGAAGTATTCTTTCATATAGGTATGATGCCTTTTGATTTTAAAAATGTCAATTCTTATGAGTTAAACTGTAGCCTATGTTTTTTTTTTCATTTCAGGTTTGCATTTATTGAATAATAGTTTTTATATGTTTTAACATAAAATAATAGTTTTTTATAAATTGCATTTAAGTTTGTCTTGCTAGTTCATGTAGACTTGTTTATTAACATTTGAGTTTGGTGTAAGATAGTTTGTTTATTTTAATTCATTGATATTTATGTCGTAATAAAATTATGCTATTTTAATTCATTGATATTTATGTCGTAATAAAATTATGCTATTTTAATTCATTGATATTTATGTCGTAATAAAATTATGCTATTTTAATTCATTGATATTTATGTCGTAATAAAATTATGCTATTTTAATTCATTGATATTTATGTCGTAATAAAATTATGCTATTTTAATTCATTGATATTTATGTCGTAATAAAATTATGCTATTTTAATTCATTGATATTTATGTCGTAATAAAATTATGCTATTTTAATTCATTGATATTTATGTCGTAATAAAATTATGCTATTTTAATTCATTGATATTTATGTCGTAATAAAATTATGCTATTTTAATTCATTGATATTTATGTCGTAATAAAATTATGCTATTTTAATTCATCGATATTTATGTCGTAATAAAATTATGCTATTTTAATTCATCGATATTTATGTCGTAATAAAATTATGCTATTTTAATTCATTGATATTTATGTCGTAATAAAATTATGCTATTTTAATTCATTGATATTTATGTCGTAATAAAATTATGCTATTTTAATTCATTGATATTTATGTCGTAATAAAATTATTGCTATTTTAATTCATTGATATTTATGTCGTAATAAAATTATGCTATTTTAATTCATTGATATTTATGTCGTAATAAAATTATGCTATTTTAATTCATTGATATTTATGTCGTAATAAAATTATGCTATTTTAATTCATTGATATTTATGTCGTAATAAAATTATGCTATTTTAATTCATTGATATTTATGTCGTAATAAAATTATGCTATTTTAATTCATTGATATTTATGTCGTAATAAAATTATGCTATTTTAATTCATTGATATTTATGTCGTAATAAAATTATGCTATTTTAATTCATTGATATTTATGTCGTAATAAAATTATGCTATTTTAATTCATTGATATTTATGTCGTAATAAAATTATGCTATTTTAATTCATTGATATTTATGTCGTAATAAAATTATGCTATTTTAATTCATTGATATTTATGTCGTAATAAAATTATGCTATTTTAATTCATTGATATTTATGTCGTAATAAAATTATGCTATTTTAATTCATTGATATTTATGTCGTAATAAAATTATGCTATTTTAATTCATTGATATTTATGTCGTAATAAAATTATGCTATTTTAATTCATTGATATTTATGTCGTAATAAAATTATGCTATTTTAATTCATTGATATTTATGTCGTAATAAAATTATGCTATTTTAATTCACTGATATTTATGTCGTAATAAAATTATGCTATTTTAATTCACTGATATTTATGTCGTAATAAAATTATGCTATTTTAATTCATTGACATTTATGTCGTAATAAAATTATGCTATTTTAATTCATTGACATTTATGTCGTAATAAAATTATGCTATTTTAATTCATTGATATTTATGTCGTAATAAAATTATGTTATTTTAATTCATTGATATTTATGTCGTAATAAAATTATGCTATTTTAATTCATTGATATTTATGTCGTAATAAAATTATGCTATTTTAATTCATTGATATTTATGTCGTAATAAAATTATGCTATTTTAATTCATTGATATTTATGTCGTAATAAAATTATGCTATTTTAATTCATTGATATTTATGTCGTAATAAAATTATGCTATTTTAATTCATTGATATTTATGTCGTAATAAAATTATGCTATTTTAATTCATTGATATTTATGTCGTAATAAAATTATGCTATTTTAATTCATTGATATTTATGTCGTAATAAAATTATGCTATTTTAATTCATTGATATTTATGTCGTAATAAAATTATGCTATTTTAATTCATTGATATTTATGTCGTAATAAAATTATGCTATTTTAATTCATTGATATTTATGTCGTAATAAAATTATGCTATTTTAATTCATTGATATTTATGTCGTAATAAAATTATGCTATTTTAATTCATTGATATTTATGTCGTAATAAAATTATGCTATTTTAATTCATTGATATTTATGTCGTAATAAAATTATGCTATTTTAATTCATTGATATTTATGTCGTAATAAAATTATGCTATTTTAATTCATTGATATTTATGTCGTAATAAAATTATGCTATTTTAATTCATTGATATTTATGTCGTAATAAAATTATGCTATTTTAATTCATTGATATTTATGTCGTAATAAAATTATGCTATTTTAATTCATTGATATTTATGTCGTAATAAAATTATGCTATTTTAATTCATTGATATTTATGTCGTAATAAAATTATGCTATTTTAATTCATTGATATTTATGTCGTAATAAAATTATGCTATTTTAATTCATTGATATTTATGTCGTAATAAAATTATGCTATTTTAATTCATTGATATTTATGTCGTAATAAAATTATGCTATTTTAATTCATTGATATTTATGTCGTAATAAAATTATGCTATTTTAATTCATTGATATTTATGTCGTAATAAAATTATGCTTTCTCGTACTTTCTTCTAATTTTTAGTCAGCAATTTCTTTTGCATTCGGAAGACTTCGAAAAATTTCATTTCTAGTCTTTCTACACCTTAATGATCTAAGTGGATCATTTGTAATTGTGGTTGTAAATTTCAGCATTGTGTTTATAGCATTGTGTTTATAGCATTGTGTTTATAGCACTGTGTTTATACCATTGTGTTTATAGCATTGTGTTTATAGCATTGTGTTTATAGCATTGTGTTTATAGCATTGTGATTATAGCATTGTGTTTATAGCATTGTGTTTATAGCATTGTGTTTATAGCATTGTGTTTATAGCATTGTGTTTATAGTGTTTATAGCATTGTGTTTATAGCATTGTGTTTATAGCATTGTGTTTATAGCATTGTGTTTATAGCATTGTGTTTATAGCATTGTGTTTATAGCATTGTGTTTATAGCATTGTGTTTATAGCATTGTGTTTATAGCATTGTGTTTATAGCATTGTGTTTATTTGTGCAGCGCGACCAGTAGAATTTTACACTAGTTCAATAATTAAATTCTTATTTCAGACAAACTTCGCGTGACCTGAGTTACTATAATTATTATTGTGACTTAGAACCTACACAGACAAAAGAGGGCACGAGAAAATGTTACATAGTTGAATTATGTTGTAAAAATATCAACATTTAATTTTGCTAGAAATTCTTTATCAGAAACGTCCTTTTGTTGTAGTTCAACTTTCAAGGCCAAAAAAAGATTGTTTATTTAGCCTAGGCTTAAGACTGCATAGATTGTTTATTTAGGCCTAAGACTGCATAGATTGTTTATTTAGGCCTAAGACTGCATTCACTAGAAATATCAGCGTAATAAAAATTAGTTTATGAACTCACACCAATACTTTTATGTTTAGCCTATTTATTGTTTAGGTTTATTATTAACTGCTGCTTTAAAGTTTAGGCTACTTTATTTCTTTGATTGACCAGCTAGTAGCTGGTTGGTCCAGCGGTTAGTTCACCAGACTGTCAACCAAAGACCAACGGTCGCGGGTTCTATCCCTGCCACCGACGGATCCCTGTCGCCCTGCAACAACCTCAACACCAGCAGCATCACTCTCATCATCAGCAGCAGCAAATCCAACAACAACCTCAATACCAACAGCAGCAACTACATCAGCATTACCATCAGCAACTGCAGCAGCAACCACAACCCCAGCTACCCCAGCTACAGCCTCAACATCAGCAGAAAGAACAACAATACCAACAACAACAGATGCATCAGGAGGGTGGTACGACCTCGGAAGACTGCGTAACGCTCACGGTGCAGTAGGACAGTGGCATTAGCATAGGTGAACAAAACAAAAAACGCTTTTTAAAGTTAGCCTATGTAAATGTATGTGGCCTGGTGAGGAGAATGATGTATCCATAGTTTGTTGATAAGATAAATATGTTTGATGTTATAGGCCTTTCGGAAACAAAACTTAACAAGGACAAGGTGGAAGATATCGATACTATAAGTATAGAACACTATACCCTTTTCCACAAATTTAGCAAATTTTCCACACCATAATAGCAATAGTAGATCGGGGGGGGGGGATTGAGTGTAGCCATAAAAAATGACCTAGTTGACAAAACTAAAATATTAAGATGTGACAATAATGAAATGATTTGGCTACAAATAGGAGCAGAAAACAATCCTTTATTAATTCTAATTATTTATACCCCACCCGAGAATTCCCCATATGCCCAAACTGATTTTTTTCAATATTCTAGAAAAGGAATTAATCGATAAAAGAAATATCACTAACAATATAATCATAATGGGTGATTTTAACGCTCATACCAAAGAAAGAGAAGATTACATAATAGACTCCATAGCAAGTCCCCACGAACTCTATGTAGAAATAAGTGTCCAGACAGAAGAAACGCTTAAAAGAAAAGACATTCCACTCAAACGTATAAACGTAGATATGACAATACCGAATAACTGGCGTCGCAAACTAATCAAAACATGTAAAAATACAAACATGTTAATAATGAATGGAAGGAAGGGGTTACTGTCACATAAACCTACGACTACATTTAGCACAGTAATCGATTACGTACTAGCAGACAATGACCTTTTTTACAAAATTAGGAATCTAATAATCCACGACTTTGATCACTTTTTTTCAGATATCCATTGTTTAATATCATGTGAATATGAGATTGAGATTGGTGGAGCAAATAAACCTGGAAATGCGAGTAAACGACTAAATAATACACCAGTGGTAGAGATAATTAAACCGTGGGTGCCAACTAAATCTAAGAACTATTTTGAAATGGTAGAAAAACAAAACAAAAACAGTATAAATCTGAAACTAGACGAATTACTAGAAAGAAGTGACCTTTGTAACTCCCCTGAAAACAAAAAAACAAGAAATAAATAACATAGTAGATGAAATAAATAAAATATTAATACAATCTGCAACTGAAATATTTGGCACAAATCGATACCCTAATGATAAAAATAACCTAAGAAAAAATAAACCCTGGCTTACACTTATATGTAGACAAAAACGAAGATTATACCTTAAAGCAAGAAGAATGAATAGTACCCTCAAAACCAAAGGCTCCCTTGAAAGTTTAAAAACACACAGTAAAAACTACAAGCGTGAAATGAACACCACTATAAATAAATATGAAAACAAAATGAGAAATAAAATTAAAAATGTGAAAGGAAACAATCCAAAAGAATATTGGCGTATCCTAAAGGATAAAAACAGAAAAGAAGATTATAATGAAATTAGTATTGACGAATTGTTCCATTTTTTCAAATCCCAAAACGAAACGACAGACAACTGTTGCATGAACCCAATAAAAACCAATTTAACCGCACCTAACTTAGATACGACAAGACTTAATGGTAAAATAACATATAATGAAATGTTATCAGCCATAGATAAAACAAGTAATAATAAAAGCTGCGGACACGATAAAATTTTTAATGAATATATAAAATGCACAAAGGTTATAATGATAAGATAAGATAAGATAAGATTTCTTTATTCATCCAAACAAATGGAAATTTGTCTTGATTACAGATGTTTTGTCCTTCAGCATATTTTAAACCAAATTAAATAATTATTTGTAATTTGTATACAAGCACAGAAATATACTTATAAAATAGACAAGAGCACACACATTCACACAATTTATCATAAAAGAAAAAAGTTCATTAGTAGTCATCCACTGTATTCTGGCTGACTGAAGTCTTGACGATATATTTATGGTAGATAGTATGGCCTGAGGCTGACGCGCAATAATTCTTCGTCTGGTGTGCATATTCTTCTTTTGTTGTAAAACAGTTGGTATTGTAATATTGTTTGTTTATATAGATAGCTAGCCATCCAACTTTACTTTGCCACTGTTGACGGGTCTGTCTGAGCAAAGCAGATAAAATGTCCACAGTCATATTCCTCCTCTGCGGCCACATTTATTTCGCCTTGTTGGTGTGAAGACATGTTTATTTGTTGTCATTTGTATCCAAGATGGCGGTTCGTTCATTAGTATGGACACCAATGGTGTAAAATAGTTTCGTGTAAAATTATTTAATGTTATCCTAAAAGATGGAATTTTCCCCGAAAGCTGGTCACTAGGGATGATATGTCCAATATATAAAAATAAAGGCAGCAAGGCAAAGCCCGAAAACTTTAGACCAATTACCTTATTATCATGCTTAGGTAAACTATTCTCATCCATTCTTAATGTACGAATGGAGATGTTCCTTGAAAAGCACAACTTATTAAACGAGAATCAAATGGGTTTTAGAGAAGGTTATTCTACAGCAGAAGCATCATTTATCCTATATGCGCTTAGCTTTTTAATAAAAAATAAAGGTGACAAACTGTTCTGTGCATTCATTGATCTAAAAAGAGCTTTCCCGTCTATTAAAAGAAAATTACTCTGGGCGAAAATATTAGATATAGGCATAGATGGAATTTTCCTTAAATTATGTATACAGGGGTTATATAGAGATATTAAATCAACAGTAAAATTAAATACAAAGCTGTCACCGTTATTTAACTGCGAAGCAGGACTAAGAGAGGGAGAAAATCTGAGCCCTCTATTATTTTCTATGTTTATTAATGACTTAGATTCTTATTTAGAACTAAAAGGCGCAAGTAGCTTAACTATCAGCAACGATAACAACACAGATATACTAAAAATATTCACATTATTATATGCTGACGACACAACAATCCTAGCTAAAACCGCAAAAGAATTACAGAAAAACTTAAACATTTACAGTAACTATTGCAAGGAGAATCACTTAAACATAAATGAAGAAAAGACCAAAATAATGATATTCGGTAGAAAGGGTAGGGTAGGAAATCACACATTTGTACTAAATAATAATATAATAGAAATAGTTTCTAAATTTAAATACCTGGGAATAATCTTCTCAGCAAACGGTTCTTTCTCAGAACACAGAAAATATTGTAAGATGAAAGGTACTAATGCTATGTTCAATCTTCTCAGAAAATGTTATACACTAAGCTTGCCCATAGATAGTCAAATTGATATATTTGACCAAACAGTACTACCTATACTAACCTACGGATGCGAACTATGGGGTATGGAAAAATGTGACATTTTAGAAAATATTAGACTAAGATATTTTAAGATGATTTTAAAATTGAACACAAAAACACCAAATTATGTAGTCCTGGGCGAAACAGGCAAACTTTATATAAGATCATTTATTAAAAAAATAATGTTACACTTCTGGATCAAAATAGCGACCGGTAAACAAAGCAGAATTTCTAAAATAATTTATAACATTTTACTTAAAGAACACCTGGTTGAAAAATGCAAATGGTCCGCCAATATAAAGTTACAACTATAACAACTAGGATTAGGTTATATTTGGTTAGAACAAGATATAATAGATACTAAACTTTAAAAATCAATAATTAACTTACGTATAAACGATCAAAGTAAACAAGAACTTTATGAGAGTATGCAAATAAGCAATAAAGGTAAATTATATAGCTCTCTAAAATATAAATCTGACTGGGAAAATATTCCACCCTTTTTAAATAAATTACATCTGAAAGAAGCTATCTATATACTAAAAATACGAACAAGTAACAATAATTTCCCTGTTGAACTGGGTCGCCACTCCAGAATAGATTATAATTTAAGATTATGTCCCCTTTGCTTTAAAGATATAGAAGATGGATTTCACTATTTACTCCAATGTGTGCACTTCAATGCCCAACGAAAAATGTATCTAAAAAAATATTACTATAACAGACCTAATGTAGAAAAAATGTCGGAACTGCTTAATTCTAGCTCTCTAAAAGAACTTAAAAAACTAAGCATATTTTCAAAAATATTAGTATCTGCTTTTAAAAAATGAAAAAAAGGTTAGAAATGTTGAGTATTTTAACATGTTGGTTTGTCACTATGTTAATGAGAGATAGTCATGGAAGTAATGTAATATACTAGAAGAAAAAATGTAAAAGATTTCTTAAATGTTCGTTCTCACTATGTTAATGCTGTGCAGGTCTAATGAAAGTGATGTACCTGTATGTCTATGTTAGTAAATTAAGTTGTTGTTTTTTTTTTCTTTGTTTTTTTCCCCCCAAAAATTGTATTATAAACTAAATTATCCCCCACCCTGAATTTTCTTTTAGGATACCTTTAATTAATACATTTTTTTATTACCTTCATTTTTATTACTAATATTGGTATTACTTTTATTGTTCAATTTATTATTCACAAATTCTATAATTTTCTTATGTTTTTGACTATGCCTTTATTGTACCTATGTACTATGTGGCAAATAAATATTGTTCATTGTTCATTGCAGGAGTTTTGGGCCTAGTGGACGTAATAATCTTCTATCTAGAAGGAACGTCTGTAAACTTATAAGATAACATAAGAATTTAGACAGTTTAATTTTTTTTTATATTATATATCTATAATGTTTATTTCTGTCATTGACCAGTTGACTATACACAATTTAGGCCTATTACTTACTTGGGCCAATTTGATTTCAAAATCAACAACTGCTTTGACATCTTTCGCGGCTGTAGTGGTATCAGCTAATCCCAGAACGGTTGCGACAAATGTGATTAATTCTTCATATGCCATCAATTTTTTGTCGTTTCTGTTAGCCAGATAATAACTTCGATCTGGCATAACAAAAGCAGGTTGATCAATCTATAGAGAAGGGAATAACTTCAATTTCAGTTTTAGAAAACCTAGGGCCTACCTCAACAATATTATATAGATCTAGAGCGAAACAGACGCAAAACAATGAGGTAGGCCTATTGTCAATATGAGAGAAACCAATAAGAGAAAGATAATAAGAGAAAGATGGAAACTAACTTCAAATTGTCTAACTCACAATTAGTCTTCTCTTGCTATTGTCTTTTGAATCAGCAAACTGGAGAAATTTTACAATTGGAAGACGTGAAAGAAGATTTATTTTCGTCAAAGTATTCACAAGGTCAAAGTTCGCTTCATCCCATCCAGCGTGAGTCAATGGCCAGCCACCTAGCTTGTGTATCAGGAATTCTTTTAGTGGTACAACTCCCCTTTCACTGATACTATCTAAGTATACATAAAAACAAAAATCTTAATCTGATACAAAATAAATGAATTTAGATTATTGTTTAAATGGTGGCCTGGCTTCTAATAAATTCACAGTTCAATAAATCATAAGATTACTAGAAAATCTTAATCAGGAAAGCTAAATATTTTAAGAACGCTTGTGCAGTAAAGCTGACGACCCCTGTGTTGACCATGTAATATGTATTAGGTAGCCAACAAAACAGACGACCCTGTGTTGACCATGTAATATGTATTAGGTAGCCAACAAGACAGACGACCCCTGTGTTGACCATGTAATATGTATTAGGTAGCCAACAAAACAGACGACCCCTGTGTTGACCATGTAATATGTATTAGGTAGCCAACAAAACAGACGACCCCTGTGTTGACCATGTAATATGTATTAGGTAGCCAACAAAACAGACGACCCCTGTGTTGACCATGTAATATGTATTAGGTAGCCAACAAAACAGAAGACCCCTGTGTTGACCATGTACCGTATATGTAGTAGGTAGCCAACAAAACGGACGACCCCTGTGTTGACCATGTAATATGTATTAGGTAGCCAACAAAACAGAAGACCCCTGTGTTGATCATGTAATATGTATTAGGTAGCCAACAAAACAGAAGACCCCTGTGTTGACCATGTACCGTATATGTATTAGGTAGCCCACAAAACGGACGACCAATGTGTTGACCATGTATATGTATTAGGTAGCCCACAAAACGGACGACCCCTTTTTTTTTTCTTCTTCTCAGATCATAAGAGATCAAATGCATACCTTCTTTTCCCCTTTCTCCGATTATATCACATTGGAAACATAACAAAGGAAAAATTATGTAACTTAGGCTACTAGCCCTAGACACAGGCCATGCGCACTAATAATTTTGACTTTCCCATCTTGCCTTTTTTAATATTTTTTTTTTTTGTAAATACAATTTTGACTCATTTGTAGTAATGCTACAAAAAAAAAAGTTTTAATATGTAATATAGTTGAAGTCTGAATGTAACAAAATATGTAAATTTTACACTGATTAAGTGCATTAGAAAAAGTGTTTTGTGTATTTTTATGGTGGGGGTAGGTCGTTTCGGAAGCTTGTTTGAAAAAACAAGTTTGTTTTCTACTTTCAGAATGTATAAAAGCCTCTCAATTTCACTATTATAAATATTGTTCAATTACTAAAGCCTCTCTATTTCACTATTATAAATATTGTTCAATAACGAAAAGCTTCTCAATTTCACTATTATAAATATTGTTCAATTACCAAAGCCTCTCTATTTCACTATTATAAATATTGTTCAATTACCAAAGCCTCTCTATTTCACTATTATAAATATTGTTCAATTACCAAAAGCCTCTCAATTTCACTATTATAAATATTGTTCAATTACCATAAGGCTCTTAATTTTACTATTATTAATATTTTTCAAATATCCTTGCTTAAAAATGACACAAACCTTTGTCAAAATAAGTAACCCTTTTCTTATATAGGCCTACAATAAATCAATTTAGATTAATACAACATTACATAACAGCAAAAGTTTGTCACATATCGATAGTGAATAGATTTAATGGGACATATAAGAAAAATCATGTTAAAGTTACAATATTAATGCTATACAAAGTTCTAGATAGCCCCCCCCCCCCCACACACACAAAGAACAACAAAAAAAAACTTCTATGTCTCTATATAGCAAAAATATTTGCTATATGTAACAATTTTTCATAAGCCATTGAAAATACTTTCTTATAAACTTACTTCTTGTAACAATGTTTTGGTATGTGTGAATTTACTATAGCGATACATTTTTGGCAAACCAAAACAAATATTTTCATTAAAAAAAACACAAAATGATGTTCAACTCAGTTGTGCGCATGCTGTGTGCGAATTGACAGCTGTGAACTATTTGCACACGTGTGTGAATAGCCACAGCCAATTCATTCTACCTGTTTGAAATTTTTTGTGAAAATTTGTTTCTTACCTATATCAATACATGCATGATAGAATAATTTAGTTTTTTGAATAATCGGCAATTCCCCTTCTTTAACTGGTTGCTCAAGTAAATCTGCAAAGAAAAGGTGCTTGTAACTTACATAGGCCTAATCTTATTTGTAACTCTTATTCTTTTATCGTTTTATCGTTTTATTTTTTTATTTTTATATTATATTATTATTATATATTATATTTTTATATATATTATATTTATTTTATCGTTTTTAGGCGTTTTTATATGTGAAACGAAACTGTACAAACAGTACACTAATCACAGTATAATTATCAACACTGTATTCCAGCAATTCATTTACTTTATTCACTTAAACAATACACATTTCATATAACAATACACAATAATTTGCTATGCTATAACTCTACCGAAAACATCGACTTTTCACTTATCACATTGGTCGCTCACCTTTCTTACACACCCGTTATATATCCTGTCCTTTCACCACCTAACTCTCCCCTTCACAGGCCCCGAAACACTGGTCACACTCTGCTGCCCTACATTTAACTGTTGTTACAGTGTTTCTTATTATTTATTTTTATTAAGACCAGAATATTGCTGGCAATATTTTAAATGAGATTAACTGACCAATTTCAGCCCACTGTATCAAACCCGTATGTAAATATTTTCTTATCTCTGACAATATGAATTCGAAACTAATTTCTCCAATATAAACACTTTACAGTAGAGAAAAAAGTGTCTGTAATCTTTTTAAAATGCAAATATTGCATACGTATTTCTGAGATGAAATATTTCATTCAAAATTACCCGTAAGATAGGGTGACGTGGCCATCCGGGGTGACTTTGGGCCATTGAGGAAAAAAAATTTTAGAGTGCCATAATTCCAAAAATATTATAATTTCAGGACTTTTAATTGTATATACTACATAATAAAGATATAGGTTACTATTTAGCAGTTTTATGTGTTTACTTACACCTTACATCTTGATGTCATCACATGAACTTAATGTGTTTACTTACACCTTACATCTTGATGTCATCACATGAACTTAATGTGTTTACCTACACGTTACATCTTGATGTCATCACATGAACTTAATGTGTTTACCTACACGTTACATCTTGATGTCATCACATGAACTTAATGTGTTTACCTACACGTTACATCTTGATGTCATCACATGAACTTAATGTGTTTACTTACACCTTACATCTTGATGTCATCACATGAACTTAATGTGTTTACCTACACCTTACATCTTGATGTCATTACATGAACTTAATGTGTTTACCTACACCTTACATCTTGATGTCATCACATGAACTTAATGTGTTTACCTACACCTTACATCTTGATGTCATCACATGAACTTAATGTGTTTACTTACACCTTACATCTTGATGTCATCACATGAACTTAATGTGTTTACCTACACCTTACATCTTGATGTCATCACATGAACTTAATGTGTTTACTTACACCTTACATCTTGATGTCATCACATGAACTTAATGTGTTTACCTACACCTTATAACTTGATGTCAACACATGAACTAATATGTTTACTTACACCTTACATATTGATGTCATCACATGAACTTAATGTGTTTACTTACACCTTACATATTGATGCCATCAAATAAACTTAATGTGTTTACTTACACCTTACATCTTGAAGTCATAAAATGAACTTAATGTTTTTACTTGCAGAAGCGTAGCCGGGGGGGGGGGGGGAGCAGGGGGAACGGCTGTTTTACCTACGACCATTTTCGAAGGAATAAGGGACTTTTCGGGGAAAATAATTTTAACAAGCCATGAAGCATAATTTATACTGTTTCTAATATTTTTTTTAAAATTTAAATCGCATTTCAACAATTTAATATGATTAATAAAACTTGTTAGATCTAGTTAATTTTAGTTTAATTTGATACGAGGTGAAGGTCACACTCTAGTTCAGGGGTCGGCAACCTATTGCTAACAGTGTGCCAAACTAGGATTTCTAAATCATTCAGCGTGCCAACAGCCTAAAAATCAACCTGCTCTATTATACTTGTTTTCTGTAAATAAACATTTCCTGCATTAATTATATGTCCATTCAACCTTAAGGACCTCTTAAACAATTTGGCACATTTCGATGCCGATTTCATTACAGGTTTAAAATTCAACTGGCTACGTTTTAAAATCGCCAATATCCCTTCACTTAATAAAAAAAAGTATCTATATCTAAGAAGGTCGTAGTAAGATTAAGCCAGTAATGCTAGATTAGGTATGAAAAAATTAATTTGAAAGTCTTGAAACTCCGCTTTGAGTGCTTTGATTTGCTTCTGAAAAAGCCCAACAATCTATCTTAATAAATGCCTTTGTAAAAGAAAGTACATATAGTTTAATAATTAGAAATTGATTTCATTCAATGTAAATATTACTGGAAAATATTGTTGTTTTTGTTTTCATCAATAATAAAACACCTCTTGGAGGTCTCTCGCGTACATTGAAAATCGCTTTGCGTGCCAAGTTTAGCACTCGTGCCTTAGGTTGCCGACCCCTGCTCTAGTGGATATTAGGTCATAAGCAGCAACTTAGAGTGGACAGGAATGGCCAACCGTTTGTGCCTAACTTTTGGTGCGTGGGCACATGAGAGTTCGTTCTCCGAGCCCCAAAACAGTACGCTCGCTCGCATTCTCAAAAAAAGGTGGGGTTCAAGTTTGGTGTACTCACTGAAAAGTAATAATGTGACTCAAAGCGCGCTGGCTTTCTCCTTCTCGGCCCTATACGTGTACTGATCGAAAACTTGGTAACATGAACTTCGCATTAAAAAAAAAAAAAAAAAAAAAAAAATACCCAAAGAATTTAAAAGAAAGAACAAAAGAAGAGAAATAACTTTTTAAAAAGAAATTGTTAAGGATATGACCGTCGGGCGTGGCGTTTTAATAGCTGAGAGGAACAAAATAGAAATAATAGATCGTTCCTATAACGTATCATAGAGACAGTGTTGTGTAGATAAAAAGTAAAAAAGTAAAGTACCATTCGGACCAAATTGATCATAGGGCTGGTGAAGCAGCGTTCATCAGTTTCTATGGCCACCACATACGAGGGGATGTGTGGCCAGCACAATGCCCAGCTGCCTTTACTTTATCCCAACTAGTGTCAGGTACCCATCAGAGCTGAGTAGACTCAGGATCACCCTCAATGCCCGGGAAAAAACCCTAGCCTGCGCCAGGATTCAAACCCAGAACCGCCCCGCCACCGACATTTTTTAAGTTTCACTCATGACACATAGATACAGTAAATAAAAATGTTGAAACTTAAAAAATGTCTATATTGACGATTTATCTCGTCTTTTAAAATTAAAAGATGAAGAATGCAGTCTTATAGAAGCATTCACATTGATTCTATAAATACTTTTCGAAACTAGATGTTCATCCAAAAATGAGCAGTAAGTACAATCAATTTTGCAGAAATTCTCATCACTAATAGTTGCTTGTAAAAATCGTGGATGGTTAAATAAATACTTCACTATTATGTGTAAATCATGAGGCACAGAATATTCTTATAAAACTTGATACGTATAAATTCTTAGTTCTTCTATTAATCTGGAAAAGTTGCTAAAAGTGGGGCCTTTTCCCTTAAACTTCGCTCCCCCTAGCGTCAAAACCTGGCTACGCCACTGACATCTTGATGTCATCGCATGAATTGTATGTGTTTAACCACACTTTAGCCTTGATGTAATAATTATAGCCTAGGCTGATTGTAATGTCCAACACTTTATGGCTTATGGATGGATTATACCTAGAGCCAAATGTCAATGACCCAAACTTTAGGAATGATGGAACCATTATTCTTGAACTACGTGTGATGACCCACATATTAAACTTGATGTAATGGCTTATAATTTAGCACAATTACTTTACTAATACATTTGGCTTGCTAATAGGAAAAGTTTGTTTTTTTATGATAAGCTTGTCTTCTGCACAATATGAAACTTATGAAAATCCTACCTCTCACTATAAAAAGTATCCGTCTTTGTATCTCTATAAGGAAGTTGTGGGTAGAAATTTTCCGAGACTCCAAATCTTTTAGCCAACGCCCACAGGAGAATTTATAGAAATCATCACAAGGCATTACATCATAATCAATAGACTGGTCGATCTGTTTGGCTGAAAAGGTTTACAAGTAGTAATAGGATAATATTGGTGTTGTTTAATTAGTCAACTTACGTGTAGGCTATATATATTAGCAGATTAGTTCAAATCATTATGGAGAGTGCTACCCAGCGGGCACACTACGTCGTATCGACGAAGGAAAAAACGTGAAAACAACGAAAACGCATGGAAACCACGTTTTTTCCCCATCGATACGACGTGGTGTGCCTGCTGGGTAAGTATTAAATTTAAATGTATAAAATATGTGCGCAAATAGTTTAAAAATATTAATCTACATAATTAAATTCCTACACATGTTTTCGAAAGTGCTTTTATCATTGTTACTTTAAGGCTATACAAAATATTTTACCTGCAGCAAAAAAACCCTGGGGCACGCTCGTCGTTTTCTCTGTCAATAATCAAATAATACATATAATATTCATTGTACCTGTTAATAATTAAATTATAATACATAGAACATACCTTGTATAATATGTCAACAATTAAATAATACATAATATACATTGTCCCTGTCTCTGAGGAGACGCGCAGTAACTACAGCACCCTGATGGCAACACAATCCCCTGCCATCACAATATGTATTACAAGGGTCGGCAACCTAAGGCATGCATGCCGGATTTGGCACGTAGAACGATTTTCATTAGCACGCGGGAGATCTCCAAGAAGGCCATTTTTAAACGCAAACTACATGACAATCACACTGGACGTCGAGTGTTCAAGTTCATGAAAGTTTGTGATTTAATGTCTAGGCAACTTTTAGAACATGAAACAAATATTCTCACACTCCATTTTAAATCTAGACATAGACTTAAATCTAGACATAGACTTAAATCTAGACATAGACTAACGTAAATACGTTAAATAGAGTTGATACAAAAGTAGATCTTCCTAAGTCTTTCTGATCTACCAGTTCATCATGATCTCTTAGTCTAGACTCTGATATACCAGTTCATCATGATCTCTTAGTCTAGACTCTGATATACCAGTTCATCATGATCTCTTAGTCTAGACTCTGATATACCAGTTCATCATGATCTCTTAGTCTAGACTCTGATATACAAGTTCATCATGATCTCTTAGTCTAGACTCTGATATACCAGTTCATCATGATCTCTTAGTCTAGACTCTGATCTACCAGTTCATCATGATCTCTTAGTCTAGACTCTGATCTACCAGTTCATCATGATCTCTTAGTCTAGACTCTGATCTACCAGTTCATCATGATCTCTTAGTCTAGACTCTGATATACCAGTTCATCATGATCTCTTAGTCTAGACTGCCAAGTTATGTATTGACGTTGCTCTGAATATATTTTTCTTATGAGAGAAACTGACCGTTCACATCTAACGTTAAAGTACTTGTGATGTGTTGCGTTCTTGTAGTTGTTGTAGTGGGCTGAGGTATGCTTGGTTCCGCCTTGGGACTAGTGCTCAGTGCCAGCTTTGTGGAGGAGATTTCATTCGGTGCCAATGTTGTCGTCTGGTTTACATCCGGTGGCAATGTTGTCGCCTGGTTTACATCCGGTGCCAATGTTGTCGTGGGGCTTGAAGAAGATGAACCAGCCTGGACAATTTTTTTCATGTCTATTATATATAGGGCAACAACAGTTGCCAAAGCCACTGACAATATAATGACAAGCAGCGTCAGAACCTTCTCAGATTGTGTATGGCCTTTTTGTGAACTGAAAATGTAACATTAGAAAATTAAATTATAAAGTAACTTCAAGTCTTACCATCCCTTAATTTTTACCTAAGACCAATTCTTAAAATCCCTTAATTTTATTGTAAAACCAATTCTTACCATGCAATAATTTTATCCTTAAACCAGTTCTTACTATCCCTTAATTTTATAATGAAACCAATTCTTACCATTCCTTAATTTTATTGTAAAATCAATTCATACCATCCATTTATTTCATGGTAGCATCAAATTTTACCATCCCTTTATTTAATGATGAGATCATTCATTCCGTAATTAAGTAATACGTTTAATCATTTCTTAATTGCAACGCGAGGCCAATTTTTATCATGTCCTAATTTTAGGGTTGAATAAATTCTCATCATTCCTAACAAAGATATTTTTCTGCACAAAAAATTTCATTTTTCATTTTTAAATAGATTTTTATTAACTTTTTTTTTTGCATGCCGGTCTATGCGTGCGACCTTGTGTATGCGTATGTATCATGTATGTGTAACATATATAAAATTAAAGAAACAGATTATACTATAACTGACCTCTTTATTGTTTTATACTTAATTTTTTACCAAAATGTGACCAGAAATTGAATTGTATTCACATTTGTTTTTAGTCACGAAGGTGATAAATTATGAGAGGCCTATGTCAACGCCATACAGTTGTAAACTATATACAGTAAACAATGTTAATAATATACAATGTCAACACTATACATTAAACAATGTCAATAATATACAATGTCAACTACACACAGTAAACAATGTTAATAATATACAATGTCAACACTATACATTAAACAATGTCAATAATATACAATGTCAACTACACACAGTAAACAATGTTAATAATATACAATGTCAACACTATACAGTAAACAATGTCAATAATATACAATGTCAACTACACACAGTAAACATTGTCAATAATATACAATGTCAACTGTATACAGTAAACAATGTCAATGATATACAATGTCAACTATATACAGTAACAAATGTCAATGATATACAATGTCAACTATATACAGTAAACAATGTCAACACTATACAGTAAACATTGTCAATAATATACAATGTCAACTTATACAGTAAACAATGTCAACTACATACAGTAAACAATGTCAATAATATACAATGTCAACACTATACAGTAAACAATGTCAATAATATACAATGTCAGCTACATACAGTAAACAATGTTAATAATATACAATGTCAACTATACACAGTAATTATTGTCAATTATATACAATGTCAACTTATACAGTAAACAATGTCAACTACATACAGTAAACAATGTCAATAATATACAATGTCAACACTATACAGTAAACAATGTCAATAATATACAATGTCAACAATATACAGTAAACAATGCCAAATACATACAGTAAACAATGTCAATAATATACACTGTCAACACTATACAGTAAACAATGTCAATAATATACAATGTCAACTATATACAGTAAACAATTTCAACTACATACAGTAAACTGTGTCAATAATATACAATGTCAACACTATACAGTAAACAATGTCAATGATATACAATGTCAACTATATACAGTAAACAATGTCAACTACATAAGTAAACAATGTTAATAATATACAATGTCATCACTATATATTAAACAATGTCAATAATATGCAATGTCAACTATGTATTTACATACAGTAAATAATATCATTTAAATGAAAGTAAAGAATGCAAATTCTTTTGAAATAGTTGATCTGTCTTTCAAAACTCGAGACAGCCAGTAGGGCTAATTTCTAAGGCTAACAAGGCCTTAAGTTGGGATATTAAAATGGACACATACATTGTCTAAGATGGTATATTAAAATGAAAAGAATAATTAACACATATTATATTTTCTAAAATTGGATATTAAAATGGACTGGTACATTGTCTAAGATGAGATATTAAAATGGACGCATACATTGTCAAAGATGGTATATTAAAATGGACACATACATTGTCTAAGATGAGATATTAAAATGGCCACATACATTGTCTAAGATGAGATATTAAAATGGACACATACATTGTCTAAGATGATATATTAAAATGGACACATATATTGTCTAAGATGATATATTAAAATGAACACATACATTGTCTAAGATGATATATTAAAATGAACACATACATTGTGTAAGATGATATATTAAAATGAACACATACATTGTCTAAGATGGGTTATTAAAATGACACTAACATTAAATGAGACTTCCTAGATTCTTAACTAGACAGTAGATATTAAATCGGCCTGGGTTCTCTAACTAGGCAGTATATTTTAGATCGGCATGTGTTCGTAACTAGGCAGTAGATATTAGATCAGGCTGGGTTAAATTAACTTTGGAGTTCTCTCTTCACGAAGCAGGACGTTTTGGCGCAGCCATTTTGGCGCAGGACGTTTTGGCACGATGGACTGAAAACACATCACATCATTTAATCAAATTAACTTAAAACTTCATTTGATGAAAACAATATATTTTGTATAATAAATGAAACAAATATGAAATAAAAACATATTTAAACCATGTATATTATTTCCTCGAGCCGAAACGTCCCGCGCCAAAACGGCTCGCGCCAAAACGTCCCGCGTTAAAACGGCTGCGCCAAAATGGTCGCGCCAAAACGGCACGTACCTCTCTCTTCAAATAGCAAATCAGGCTTATTGTGTGATTTAATAAGACTCAAAATGACATTTCCATTAACAAAGGCAAGTGTTTTTAGTTTGACGTAAGTGCGTATTTGTTTTTTCTAAGACTGTAATTATTGTCTGCTAGCACTAACTGAAGTGTAGCTTCTACATACCTTACGGTTTCTACATACCTTACGGTTTCTACATACCTTACGGTTTCTACATACCTTACGGTTTCTACATACTACTTACGGTTTCTACATATTCCTTACGGTTTCTACATATTCCTTACGGTTTCTACATATTCCTTACGGTTTCTACATATTCCTTACGGTTTCTACATATTCCTTACGGTTTCTACATATTCCTTACGGTTTCTACATATTCCTTACGGTTTCTACATATTCCTTACGGTTTCTACATATTCCTTACGGTTTCTACATATTCCTTACGGTTTCTACATATTCCTTACGGTTTCTACATACCTTACGGTTTCTACATATTCCTTACGGTTTCTACATATTCCTTACGGTTTCTACATATTTCTTACGGTTTCTACATACCTTACGGTTTCTACATATTCCTTACGGTTTCTACATATTCCTTACGGTTTCTACATACCTTACGGTTTCTACATATTTCTTACGGTTTCTACATACCTTACGGTTTCTACATATTCCTTACGGTTTGTACATATTCCTTACGGTTTCTACATACCTTACGGTTTCTACATACCTTACGGTTTCTACATACCTTACGGTTTCTACATACCTTACGGTTTCTACATATACCTTACGGTTTCTACATATACCTTACGGTTTCTACATATACCTTACGGTTTCTACATATACCTTACGGTTTCTACATATACCTTACGGTTTCTACATATTCCTTACGGTTTTTACATATTCCTTACAATTTCTACATATTCCTTACGGTTTCTACATACCTTACGGTTTCTACATACCTTACGGTTTCTACATACCTTACGGTTTCTACATACCTTACGGTTTCTACTTATACCTTACGGTTTCTACATATACCTTACGGTT
Organism: Anisus vortex; assembly: GCA_949126835.1. NCBI lineage: Eukaryota > Metazoa > Mollusca > Gastropoda > Planorbidae > Anisus > Anisus vortex. Next base: position 29,960,883 of record OX421507.1, read on the forward strand.
TCTACATACCTTACGGTTTCTACTTATACCTTACGGTTTCTACATACTTAACGGTTTCTACATACCTTACGGTTTCTACATACCTTACGGTTTCTACATATACCTTACGGTTTCTACATACCTTACGGTTTCTACATACCTTACGGTTTCTACATACCTTACGGTTTCTACATATACCTTACGGTTTCTACATACCTTACGGTTTCTACATACCTTACGGTTTCTACATACCTTACGGTTTCGTGTCTGGACGTTCTTGTAGCCTCGCTACCTGAACCATAAACACTCGAGTGTCCATCGTCTATATTAGTCTGAGAGTGCATCTTAAACATAATTTGAATAATGTAACGGTAGTCAAGAGTATAGTTATAATTCAATACACAATCAACTATACAAAGTAAACCATCTCATCTACAGTAGTAAACATAATGATATGGATAGAGTGAACATTTATTTATTCAGGCATTAAACAATGGCATATAAATGCACTTGACAATATCATATATTTATTATACCATAAGTTGAATAACTAATCGACCTGAGAATAGTTAGCCCGTTCTACTTAGCCATCTGGATAATTTCCCCAGTTAAATAAATGACCTTAGTTTGAGAGTGCAGTGAAACTAGTCAACAGATAACGAGTTATCGCATGCCACTCCTTTGTCCTAAAGATTCGAAATATTACAAAGATTAGGCCGCAAGCGATAACTCACATTTTATTATTTTAGTGGAACATCTTGATTGGAGTGCTCATTTCTGTCAGGACTCGACTCAGGACCATCGTGATAGACCGGTATTGGTTGGAAGAACGTGAAGAAAATAGAGTAAGGCGACTTAGCTAAAGTAAATAAAACTCCTTTCGTTATACTAAGAAATCTTATAAGCATTAGTTCTTGCAATGGAACTAAGAAATCTTATAAGCATTAGTTCTTGCAATGGAAATAACAAATCTTATAAGCATTAGTTTTTGTACTGGAACTAAGAAATCTTATAAGCATTAGTTCTTGCACTGAAACTAAGGAAAATGTTTTAGCCGCATGTTTATCTGAGTATTGTAATCGATTGTTATTGCGTTGTATTTCTATGATAGAGTTTCATGACACATGCATTACTACTACATTGCTCTTTGCCCTTCTGTCCTCTAGTGTTTCTAAGTTTAGTGATTTAACTATTGTTGGTACTCTTGTCAGTTGTGAAAATTCGCTTTTATTGAACCTTGCATCTGTTTCTGAAATTACTTCTAATTTTTAAAATGTTTTGTTTAGTTGATGTGTCACATCAAGAAAATACATACTCTAGTATAGATCTATTTAGTCAACATTTTAATTTAAGTTTGTAAATGTCCCTTTTTATGAAGCCCGGTGTTGAATTTGTATTTTCTAATTACTTCAACAGCATGTGAATTCCATTAAATATGTCATGCGTGATCATCATTTCTTCAAGTACTTAGCATTTTTTAGTTTGGGTTCAATGTTTCCAAAAATTAAACATTAAAACAAGAAAACCGTAAAAACGAAGTTTTTATTATACTCCCTTTATTTGCAAACTAAGTTTACCATCATGTAATTAAATAATTGATTGACTACTGCAAATGAAATATCTGTGTCGCAAATCTCAAAAATATCTCCTTACTCCGTATGAATTGTTCTAAAAATAATCGTAGCGCATATTTTTTTTTTTTTCTAGCTTTGCGCCGAAAAAGTATAAAAAGTTTCACAGGCATTTTTAACGCGAAATCAAAATATTTCTTATACTTTCCTTTTAAGAAATGAATATTGTCATAAGTGTAGTATTATTAAGTTGTTTTAACTGAAAATTTGAAAGGATGTATTGTTAGGCGCCACAAATTTGCTGTCCAAATTTCAGCTCGATCGGACCACGGGAAGTGGTCGAAAATCGAAGCCAATTTTTGCACCATTGACGATTGCAGACGTTGCAACTTAAAATAAAGGGAGTAAAAAACCCTTAGATTTACAGATGTTCATTCTATACAGGTTAAAAAACTTAATTCAAGTAAGCTCTGACAGCAGCTATTAGTCTATATAAATTATTTAATCAATATTGATTTTTATTGCTTGTTTTGAAGATTACCTTAAGTATTTAACTTAGGTACAGTTAAGGGCTTTATTGAATCATAACAGTTGGTGTATTTGCGATATAAAAAGTTATAAAAGCTTCAATCTCAATTTCCGTTTAGGTAAAGTGTTAAGCTAAATAACAAAGATTGATACCCAAAAATTAAACTGCGCAAAATGAAGTGCAATTTGGTTTGAACCAGATATAATGTTCTCAGTAATAACAACAATAACGCAATGTAAGTAATGTATTTAATTTATGTAGGCTAATGTATGTAATATTAAATAATATTAAAGCACAATATTGATGTAGCTGATAGGCTACTTCTTTCTAAATAATAAACACACAAAAAGACATCATTTTGTTTAAACAATGTTTATTTGTACAACAAATCCTTCTTTTTTAAATATGGCTGAATAGATAAATTTATTCCAAAAACAAAATCATCTTTAAAAAGAAAATAATATATATATTTATTTTTAAGGCTAATGATTTAGATTACACGTAGGCCTATATATATATATATCTATATATATAAAAAGACAGTGTTAAGCCCCGCGAGGATCCCCATTGGTCAATTTGAAAACACGTGTGTCACTGACCTAGCTAGGCCTAGCCCAATATACCGTCTAATAATTTTTCACATCGGTCATGTGTCTTCGATAGCTCAGTGGTAAACGTAGTGGACTGCTATACGGGCGACCAGGGTTCGATTCTCCAGTTAGTCTATACTTTTTTTTTCGACAATTAATTTTTCAAACTTTTAAAAACAAAAGACATTGTAAATCTATAGGCAATATAGATTTTGTTAAATAAAAATATTTGACTATTTTTTTTACCCTATTACAATATTTATTTACTTTCCTAAAAGTATTCAGTAAGTGTAGTTTATAAATTTGTTATCTGCACCCCAGACAGTCCTTTTTTTTTCACCCGGGCAACGCCGGGCAATGTAGCTTGTATATATATATATATATATATATATATATATATATATATATATATATATATATATATATATATATATATATTATATATATATTTGTACAGTGTATAGCTGTAATTGGAACCATATAATATTAGAATTCTTGTTTATGCGTTGAAAAACTACTTCACCGCGCTTATTGACGAGTCTTAAATCTTATGCATGCCTACATTTTGGATGACACATCACTTGCGATCCTATTCGCTAAATTCGTTTTAAAATATGACTGCCTTCTGCTATAAATTGTGGCATACTCACTTTTAATATTGAAGACATAATCCTCACAATAATACTTGAAGCCTTTGTTTATTTGTAATCGGCCTGAACTTGCTGTTGAAAGTGAAATGAATTTCTCAATGTCCGTGAAAGTCAGTTACAAGGCATAAATCTCTGCTTGTAATCGTAATGGTTGCCATTGTAAGCAAAACAAAATGAAACCGGAAGATCAATAATGCACTTGAAACATGCCGAAAAGATAATTATACGATTGTTTACGGGAATATAGCGGAAATGCATTTTCATCCAAATTGCCTATTTAAGACTCGTCAATGTTCCTCATTTGGGTCCTGTGTTCCACATTTTTAATTTTTACCACTTTTCTCTTACTGGGGGTAGGGATGTCTGAATGTTACTAATTTAAAAAAAAAAGAATTTCGATAAAAATTCAACAGATGAGTGTTTGCTTTGTAAGCTACCAGCAGTCTGAGGCCAATTATTTCATTGTTTAACATTTATAACAATATGTTACGGTAGGGTAAGCAATGTTGGATCACTTAAGTTGGCCTATACGTATCTGGACCATTTACACAACTAAACTTATTGAAATAAATGTTGACTAGATCGCACTGAGCATGCTCATTGAATAGCATGGATTGAAGCGCTATATAAATAACCATTATTTGTATTCAACAAAATATGTAATTTTCTCCTTGACCAATAAAGAAATTAACGTTATAAAGACGATACAATCCATGTATGTATTGAAATGACTGAAATGATGCAATATTTTTTTATACAAAAAACAAACATGCAATGCTTAGCTAACATATGGGCTGTATTGCTGCTGAGAGTTAACACCCTTGCCCATTTTACAATTACGATGTATACGATTGACTTGTATAAGGGGCAAGGGTGTTAACTCTCAGCAGCAATACGGCCCATTGCATGTGTCATATAAATCACCATGGAAACATTGTCAACTAACAATTGTTTGCTTAAAAAAAAGAACTCTTTTTAGTAAAGAGAAACAATTATGGTCTAAGACGTGACGTATATCTTTGAATTTCAGCCTCAATTTGACCAGCGTGAAGTTTGGCTCCTTGTTATTTTCTTTCACCAATCATAACTTTGTCCATTATTCAATCAGACATTATGAAATTATCTCTCCTTTCTTTCTTTTTTTCTTCGTCGCTTCTGAAATGTACATAAGTTGAACATAAGTAGATCTAGTTGGATATGTGACAGTGTGCCTAAGTTGAACATAAGTAGATCTAGTTGGATATGTGATAAAGTGCATAAGTTGAGCATACGTTGATCTAGTTGGATATGTGGCTGTGTACACAAGTTGAACATAAGTTGTTGGATATGTGACTGTGTACATAAGTTGAACATAAGTAGATCTAGTTGGATATGTGACTGTGTACATAAGTTGAACATAAGTATATCTAGTTGGATATGTGACTGTGTACATAAATTGAACATAAGTATATCTAGTTGGATATGTGACTGTGTACATAAATTGAACATAAGTATATCTAGTTGGATATGTGACTGTGTACATAAATTGAACATAAGTAGATCTAGTTGGATATGTGACTGTGTACATAAATTGAACATAAGTAGATCTAGTTGGATATGTGACTGTGTACATAAATTGAACATAAGTATATCTAGTTGGATATGTGACTGTGTACATAAATTGAACATAAGTATATCTAGTTGGATATGTGACTGTGTACATAAATTGAACATAAGTAGATCTAGTTGGATATGTGACTGTGTACATAAATTGAACATAAGTAGATCTAGTTGGATATGTGGCTGTGTACATAAATTGAACATAAGTAGATCTAGTTGGATATGTGACTGTGTACATAAATTGAACATAAGTAGATCTAGTTGGATATGTGGCTGTGTACATAAATTGAACATAAGTAGATCTAGTTGGATATGTGACTGTGTACATAAATTGAACATAAGTAGATCTAGTTGGATATGTGACTGTGTACATAAATTGAACATAAGTAGATCTAGTTGGATATGTGGCTGTGTACATAAATTGAACATAAGTAGATCTAGTTGGATATGTGGCTGTGTACATAAATTGAACATAAGTAGATCTAGTTGGATATGTGACTGTGTACATAAGTTGAACATAAGTAGATCTAGTTGGATATGTGACTGTGTACATAAGTTGAACATAAGTAGATCTAGTTGGATATGTGACTGTGTACATAAGTTGAACATAAGTAGATCTAGTTGGATATGTGACTGTGTACATAAATTAAACATAAGTAGATCTAGTTGGATATGTGGCTGTGTACATAAATTGAACATAAGTAGATCTAGTTGGATATGTGACTGTGTACATAAATTGAACATAAGTAGATCTAGTTGGATATGTGGCTGTGTACATAAATTGAACATAAGTAGATCTAGTTGGATATGTGGCTGTGTACATAAATTGAACATAAGTAGATCTAGTTGGATATGTGACTGTGTACATAAGTTGAACATAAGTAGATCTAGTTGGATATGTGACTGTGTACATAAGTTGAACATAAGTAGATCTAGTTGGATATGTGACTGTGTACATAAATTGAACATAAGTAGATCTAGTTGGATATGTGGCTGTGTACATAAATTGAACATAAGTAGATCTAGTTGGATATGTGACTGTGTACATAAGTTGAACATAAGTAGTTGGATATGTGACTTTTTATATAAGTTGAACATAAGTAGATCTAGTTGGATATGTGACTGTGTACATAAGTAGAACATAAGTATATCTAGTTGGATATGTGACTATGTACATAAGTTGAACATAAGTAGATCTAGTTGGATATGTGACTGTGTACATAAGTTGAACATAAGTAGTTGGATGTGTGATTGTGTACATAAGTTGAACATAAGTTGTTGAATATGTGACTTTGTACATGAGTTTAACATAAGAAGATCTAGTTGGATATGTGACAGTTTGCCTAAGTTGAACATAAGTAGATCTAGTTGGATATGTGACAAATTGCATAAGTTGAACGTACGTTGATCTAGTTGGATATGTGACTGTGTATATAAGTTGAACATAAGTAGATCTAGTTGGATATGTCACTGTGTACATAAGATGAACATAAGTAGTTGGATATGTGACTGTGTACATAAGTTGAACATAATTAGTTGGATATGTGACTGTGTACATAAGTTGAACATAATTAGTTGGATATGTGACTGTGTACATAAGTTGAACATAAGTAGTTGGATATGTGACTGTGTACATAAGTTGAACATAATTAGTTGGATATGTGACTGTGTACATAAGTTGAACATAAGTAGTTGGATATGTGACTGTGTACATAAGTTGAACATAATTAGTTGGATATGTGACTGTGTACATAAGTTGAACATAAGTAGTTGGATATGTGACTGTGTACATAAGTTGAACATAAATAGTTGGATATGTGACTGTGTATATCTTTTGTAGGCCTATATTATATAAAATACAAGCTACATTGCCCGGCGTTGCCCGGGTGAAAAAAAAAAAGGACTGTCTGAATACTTTTAGGAAAGTAAATAAATATTGTAATAGTGTAAAAAAAAAAGTAAAATATTTTTATTTAACAAAATCTATATTGCCTATAGATTTACAATGTCTTTTGTTTTTAAAAGTTTGAAAAATTAATTGTCGAAAAAAAAAAGTATAGTCTAACTGGAGACTCGAACCCTGGTCGGCCGTATAGCAGTCCACTACGTTTACCACTGAGCTATCGAAGACACATGTCCGATGTGAAAAATTATTAGACGGTATATTGGGCTAGGCCTAGATAGGTCAGTGACACACGTGTTTTCAAATTGACCAATGGCGATCCTCGCGGGGCTTAACACTGTCTTTTTATATATATAGATATATCACCCCCCTATCCCAACCTGCTGTAAATATGCAATGGTAGACTATATAGCTTATGTCCTCCCACTTTACAAAGTTAGTTGGGCGGGAATGAGGGGGGGGGCACTAACAGGCATATTCTGATCTCGTACCCTATTCATCTTAAACTAATAAGTGTTATATCTGACTGTTAGAAAGAATGCATCCAACAAAATAAGTAATTTTTTAGGCATTAATTATTCTCAAGAATGAGCAACAGGCTTGTGGTGCAATCTGCAGCTACGAGGCAGAGGCCATAAGACATACCATAACAAAATACCATCAAGTCAATCGGCAATCGCTTGCAGTGCTCCAGGCCATTTACGCCTTGTCGACCTGGCCCGAGCTATTCTCTCGTACTGTATTGGCTTTTTCAGATCTGATCTCTAGGCACGAAGTGAAGGTCACCCTCCTGTGGATACCGGGTCATGCACGTGTGGTAACCAGCAGTACGCTTGCGTCATGAGCACACCGGTGGGCTAACGCACGGGGGACAACCCTTGCTGCCTCCCCCGAGACTCATTGTACCACCGAGATGCCCGAGGCTCGGTTGGGAGGAGGCAATGAGCGCAGCGTTCCCGCCTCAATCTCACCTTGGTGCCTGGATGCCTGTACCTATAGTCTGGGATCTGCGCTACTTGGCGACGTTGTAGGTATACGGACGAACCACCAAGATAATGATCCAACGTGGAATTCTACAGTAGGAGAAAATAGTGCATGTGGCTGCGGAAACTGTATTATAAGTTACATGGCACGCCACGCCTTCTGAGTGTCGTGTTTGTGTCTGGCGCCTGGACAGACCCTTGGTCCGCCCCACCTTGGTTCACCCCTCAACATTGTCACGTCCTGAACATAAGAGCTGAAAGGTTCGTCTGTATTGTTTAGACAATTATATGGTATGATATTATATTATATGGAATTATATGGTATGATATTATATTATATGGAATTATATGGTATGATATTATATTATATGGAATTATATGGTATGATATTATATTATATGGAATTATATGGTATGATATTATATTATATGGAATTATATGGTATGATATTATATTATATGGAATTATATGGTATGATATTATATTATATGGAATTATATGGTATGATATTATATTATATGGAATTATATGGTATGATATTATATTATATGGAATTATATGGTATGATATTATATTATATGGAATTATATGGTATGATATTATATCATATGGAATTATATGGTATGATATTATATTATATGGAATTATATGGTATGATATTATATTATATGGAAATACATGGTATGATATTATATTATATGGAATTATATGGTATGATATTATATTATATGGAAGTATATGGTATGATATTATATGATATGGATATACATGGTATGATATTATATTATATGGAATTATATGGAAACGAAATAGCGGACTTCGTAGCAATGAAAGGGTCACTGGAACCCTCCCTTACTGTGTGTGTTTGTGCGTGTTTGTGTGTAAGAGTGCGGCTCTTTAACATAAAATCAACAACAAATACGCCCCTCATTAAAGATGCCCGCCCGTCGCCATGGCGACCGTTTAAACAACATTATGTTCTTACTTTTCTTCTTGGTCCTGTTCTTAACGCTGCCGTTTCTGAGACGTGGTCGACTTTTAAGTTTTCTTATTACGTTGTCCACTGTGACAAAAATAGAATCAATTCAATATAAACTATCTGTTATAAGACATAAGCCTACAGATAATAATAAACTAAAATAATTCTATTTGTTTACCGTTGCCAACAAACAAAATGATAATGTAAGCTCAGAGCAACCAACAAACAATAACACGAATATAATTTTCTAGGCTAAAAATTAGATTATATATATAATAAAAATAACAATTGACAAATTGACAAACATAGGACTAAAGAAATCAATATAGCACTAATCGACTTAATATACAAGTAAAACAGTGGGGGTCTTCAAGTGTTTTAAAAGTGACGATAGAGCTTGTTTACTTCAGATGGATGGAAAGTAGATTCCATACTTTCGTCCCACATATTGATAAAATTATATTAATATAATTTAATAGAGACAAATATGTATTGGATAAATTTTTGAGTAAGCTTATTCATGTTTTTAGGAGTACATTTTAATTTAATTTTAAGCCTGTGTCACTTTGTCCCCATTCTATTTGTTGTAAGTAGATGGTATCTTTGTTCCCATTATATTTGTTGTATGATGATGGTCAATTTGTCCCCATTCTATTTGTTGTAAGTAGATGGTATCTTTGTTCCCATTATATTTGTTGTAAGATGATGGTCAATTTGTCCCCATTCTTTTTGTTGTAAGTAGATGGTATCTTTGTTCCCATTATATTTGTTGTATGATGATGGTCAATTTGTCCCCATTCTATTTGTTGTAAGTAGATGGTATCTTTGTTCCCATTATATTTGTTGTAAGATGATGGTCAATTTGTCCCCATTTTATTTGTTGTAAGATGATGGTCAATTTGTTCCCATTCTATTTGTTGTAAGTAGATGGTAACTTTGTTCCCATTCTATTTGTTGTAAGTAGATGGTAACTTTGTTCCCATTTTATTTGTTGTAAGATGATGGTCAATTTGTTCCCATTCTATTTGTTGTAAGTAGATGGTCAATTTGTTCCCATTCTATTTGTTGTAAGATGATGGTCAATTTGTTCCCATTCTATTTGTTGTAAGTAGGTGGTAACTTTGTTCCCATTTTATTTGTTGTAAGATGATGGTCAATTTGTTCCCATTCTATTTGTTGTAAGATAATGGTCAATTTGTTCCCATTCTATTTGTTGTAAGATGATGGTCAATTTGTCCCCATTCTATTTGTTGTAAGATGATGGCCAATTTGTCCCCATTCTATTTGTTGTAAGATGATGGTCAATTTGTCCCCATTCTATTTGTTGTAAGATGATGGCCAATTTGTCCCCATTCTATTTGTTGTAAGATGATGGTCAATTCGTTCCCATTCTATTTGTTGTAAGTAGATGGTAACTTTGTTCCCATTTTATTTGTTGTAAGATGATGGTCAATTTGTTCCCATTCTATTTGTTGTAAGATAATGGCCAATTTGTCCCCATTCTATTTGTTGTAAGATAATGGCCAATTTGTTCTCATTCTATTTGTTGTAAGATAATGGCCAATTTGTCCTCATTCTATTTGTTGTAAGATGATGGTCAATTTGTCCCCATTCTATTTGTTGTAAGATGATGGTCAATTTGTTCCCATTCTATTTGTTGTAAGTAGATGGTAACTTTGTTCCCATTATATTTGTTGTAAGATGATGGTCAATTTGTTCCCATTCTATTTGTTGTAAGTAGATGTTAACTTTGTTCCCATTCTATTTGTTGTAAGATGATGGTCAATTTGTTCCCATTCTATTTGTTGTAAGATGATGGTCAATTTGTTCCCATTCTATTTGTTGTAAGTAGATGTTAACTTTGTTCCCATTCTATTTGTTGTAAGATGATGGTCAATTTGTTCCCATTCTATTTGTTGTAAGTAGATGTTAACTTTGTTCCCATTCTATTTGTTGTAAGATAATGGCCAATTTGTCCCCATTCTATTTGTTGTAAGATGATGGTCAATTTGTTCCCATTCTATTTGTTGTAAGTAGATGTTAACTTTGTTCCCATTCTATTTGTTGTAAGATGATGGTCAATTTGTTCCCATTCTATTTGTTGTAAGATGATGGTCAATTTGTTCCCATTCTATTTGTTGTAAATAGATGTTAACTTTGTTCCCATTCTATTTGTTGTAAGATGATGGTCAATTTGTTCCCATTCTATTTGTTGTAAGATGATGGTCAATTTGTTCCCATTCTATTTGTTGTAAGATGATGGTCAATTTGTTCCCATTCTATTTGTTGTAAGTAGATGTTAACTTTGTTCCCATTCTATTTGTTGTAAGATGATGGTCAATTTGTTCCCATTCTATTTGTTGTAAGATGATGGTCAATTTGTTCCCATTCTATTTGTTGTAAGATGATGGTCAATTTGTTCCCATTCTATTTGTTGTAAGTAGATGTTAACTTTGTTCCCATTCTATTTGTTGTAAGATGATGGTATCTTTGTTCCCATTATATTTGTTGTAAGATGATGGTCAATTTGTTCCCATTCTATTTGTTGTAAGATGATGGTATCTTTGTTCCCATTATATTTGTTGTAAGATGATGGCCAATTTGTCCCCATTCTATTTGTTGTAAGATGATGGTCAATTTGTTCCCATTCTATTTGTTGTAAGTAGATGTTAACTTTGTTCCCATTCTATTTGTTGTAAGATGATGGTCACTTTGTTCCCATTCTATTTGTTGTAAGTAGATGTTAACTTTGTTCCCATTCTATTTGTTGTAAGATGATGGTATCTTTGTTCCCATTATATTTGTTGTAAGATGATGGTCAATTTGTTCCCATTATATTTGTTGTAAGATGATGGCCAATTTGTCCCCATTCTATTTGTTGTAAGTAGATGTTAACTTTGTTCCCATTCTATTTGTTGTAAGATGATGGTATCTTTGTTCCCATTATATTTGTTGTAAGATGATGGCCAATTTGTTTCCATTCTATTTGTTGTAAGTAGATGTTAACTTTGTTCCCATTCTATTTGTTGTAAGATGATGGTATCTTTGTTCCCATTATATTTGTTGTAAGATGATTGCCAATTTGTCCCCATTCTATTTGTTGTAAGATGATGGTCAATTTGTTCCCATTCTATTTGTTGTAAGTAGATGTTAACTTTGTTCCCATTCTATTTGTTGTAAGATGATGGTATCTTTGTTCCCATTATATTTGTTGTAAGATGATGGTCAATTTGTTCCCATTCTATTTGTTGTAAGATGATGGTTTCTTTGTTCCCATTATATTTGTTGTAAGATGATGGCCAATTTGTCCCCATTCTATTTGTTGTAAGATGATGGTCAATTTCTTCCCATTCTATTTGTTGTAAGTAGATGTTAACTTTGTTCCCATTCTATTTGTTGTAAGATGATGGTATCTTTGTTCCCATTAAATTTGTTGTAAGCTGATGGCCAATTTGTCCCTATTCTATTTGTTGTAAGATGATGGTCAATTTGTTCCCATTCTATTTGTTGTAAGTAGATGTTAACTTTGTTCCCATTCTATTTGTTGTAAGATGATGGTCAATTTGTTCCCATTCTATTTGTTGTAAGTAGATGTTAACTTTGTTCCCATTCTATTTGTTGTAAGATGATGGTCAATTTGTTCCCATTCTATTTGTTGTAAGATGATGGTCAATTTGTCCCCATTCTATTTGTTGTAAGATGATGGTCAATTTGTTCCCATTCTATTTGTTGTAAGATGATGGTCATTTTGTTTCCATTCTATTTGTTGTAAGATGATGGTCAATTTGTCCCCATTCTATTTGTTGTAAGATGATGGTCAATTTGTCCCCATTCTATTTGTTGTAAGATGATGGTCAATTTGTTCCCATTCTATTTGTTGTAAGATGATGGTCATTTTGTTTCCATTCTATTTGTTGTAAGATGATGGTCAATTTGTTCCCATTCTATTTGTTGTAAGATGATGGTCAATTTGTCCCCATTCTTTTTGTTGTAAGATGATGGTCAATTTGTCCCCATTCTATTTGTTGTAAGATGATGGTCAATTTGTCCCCATTCTATTTGTTGTAAGATGATGGTCAATTTGTTCCCATTCTATTTGTTGTAAGATGATGGTCAGTTTGTCCCCATTCTATTTGTTGTAAGATGATGGTCAATTTGTTCCCATTCTATTTGTTGTAAGATGATGGTCATTTTGTTTCCATTCTATTTGTTGTAAGATGATGGTCAATTTGTTCCCATTCTATTTGTTGTAAGATGATGGTCAATTTGTTCCCATTCTATTTGTTGTAAGATGATGGTCATTTTGTTTCCATTCTATTTGTTGTAAGATGATGGTCAATTTGTCCCCATTCTTTTTGTTGTAAGATGATGGTCAATTTGTTCCCATTCTATTTGTTGTAAGATGATGGTCAATTTGTCCCCATTCTTTTTGTTGTAAGTAGATGCTAACTTTGTTCCCATTCTATTTGTTGTAAGATGATGGTCAATTTGTTCCCATTCTATTTGTTGTAAGATGATGGTCAATTTGTCCCCATTCTTTTTGTTGTAAGTAGATGGTAACTTTGTTCCTATTCTATTTGTTGTAAGATGATGGTCAATTTGTCCCCATTCTTTTTGTTGTAAGTAGATGCTAACTTTGTTCCCATTCTATTTGTTGTAAGATGATGGTCAGTTTGTCCCCATTCTTTTTGTTTTAAGATGATGGTCAGTTTGTCCCCATTCTTTTTGTTGTAAGATGATGGTCAATTTGTTCCCATTCTATTTGTTGTAAGTTGATGCTCACGAAAAAACCAATGTAACTAAATGTCCAGGTAAATTAGGCAAACTTTATACTCACTACATGGCTGGCATTCACATCTGTAGAGTACAGGGATGTAGGCCAGACGTTTCTGGCTGAGTGGACAGTCCATCTCCACTATTTTCATTGTTTCTAGTTTCCCCACGCAGCACCTGTAGGTCGGCAATGAGAATAAACGGATGGGGGAAATTGTGTATATTGCTATACATGGGGAAATTGTGTATATTGCTATACATGGGAAAATTATGTATATTGCTATACATTGGGAAATTGTGAATATTGCTATACATGGGGAAATTGTGATATTGCTTTACATGGGGTAAATTGCTATACATGGGGAAATTGTGTTTATTGCTATACATGGGAAAATTTTGTATATTGCTATACATTGGGAAATTGTGTATATTGCTATACATGGGGAAATTGTGATATTGCTTTACATGGGGTAAATTGCTATACATGGGGAAATTGTGATATTGCTTTACATGGGGTAAATTGCTATACATGGGGAAATTGTGTTTATTGCTATACATGGGAAAATTTTGTATATTTCTATACATTGGGAAATTGTGTATATTGCTATACATGGGGAAATTGTGATATTGCTTTACATGGGGTAAATTGCTATACATGGGGAAATTGTGTTTATTGCTATACATGGGAAAATTTTGTATATTGCTATACATTGGGAAATTGTGTATATTGCTATACATGGGGAAATTGTGATATTGCTTTAAATGGGGTAAATTGCTATACATGGGGAAATTGTGATATTGCTTTACATGGGGTAAATTGCTATACATGGGGAAATTGTGATATTGCTTTACATGGGGTAAATTGCTATACATGGGGAAATTGTGATATTGCTTTACATGGGGTAAATTGCTATACATGGGGAAATTGTGATATTGCTTTACATGGGGTAAATTGCTATACATGGGGAAATTGTGATATTGCTTTACATGGGGTAAATTGCTATACATGGGGAAATTGTGATATTGCTTTACATGGGGTAAATTGCTATACATGGGGAAATTGTGATATTGCTTTACATGGGGTAAATTGCTATACATGGGGAAATTGTGATATTGCTTTACATGGGGTAAATTGCTATACATGGGGAAATTGTGATATTGCTTTACATGGGGTAAATTGCTATACATGGGGAAATTGTGATATTGCTTTACATGGGGTAAATTGCTATACATGGGGAAATTGTGATATTGCTTTACATGGGGTAAATTGCTATACATGGGGAAATTGTGATATTGCTTTACATGGGGTAAATTGCTATACATGGGGAAATTGTGATATTGCTTTACATGGGGTAAATTGCTATACATGGGGAAATTGTGATATTGCTTTACATGGGGTAAATTGCTATACATGGGGAAATTGTGATATTGCTTTACATGGGGTAAATTGCTATACATGGGGAAATTGTGATATTGCTTTACATGGGGTAAATTGCTATACATGGGGAAATTGTGATATTGCTTTACATGGGGTAAATTGCTATACATGGGGAAATTGTGATATTGCTTTACATGGGGTAAATTGCTATACATGGGGAAATTGTGATATTGCTTTACATGGGGTAAATTGCTATACATGGGGAAATTGTGATATTGCTTTACATGGGGTAAATTGCTATACATGGGGAAATTGTGATATTGCTTTACATGGGGTAAATTGCTATACATGGGGAAATTGTGATATTGCTTTACATGGGGTAAATTGCTATACATGGGGAAATTGTGATATTGCTTTACATGGGGTAAATTGCTATACATGGGGAAATTGTGATATTGCTTTACATGGGGTAAATTGCTATACATGGGGAAATTGTGATATTGCTTTACATGGGGTAAATTGCTATACATGGGGAAATTGTGATATTGCTTTACATGGGGTAAATTGCTATACATGGGGAAATTGTGATATTGCTTTACATGGGGTAAATTGCTATACATGGGGAAATTGTGATATTGCTTTACATGGGGTAAATTGCTATACATGGGGAAATTGTGATATTGCTTTACATACTTTACTTTATATGTTGAAGGAATACTTTACTTTATATAGTAATACCGGACAGTCGGCTATCCTTCCAGTTATGCTATTAGTCTTTCAAGCTTGCTTTAGTTTTCATTTCTAAGGCCATGCAAGTATCTTCTTATATTCTTACTTGCAAGTTCGAGCTATTGCGTCATCAACTTTTTCCGTTTTGCCTTGAAGATTTGAAACAACTATTTTTGGCATGTAGTAGCTCCGCCCACATGTACCTTGTCAACCAATTAAAAAAAATATATTGAAACGTATTTTTATTATAAATTGTGTATATTATCTTATATGTTACTGACGTTCTTTCTATTGTGTCCTTATGTTTACCTAAGCATTGCAACAGATTGTTATTGTGTTGAATTTTATAATTTAATGCCTTAGGCATTATAACTTTTTTTTACTCTTTGTCCTTCTATCTTCTAGTGTTTTTAGGTTTAGTGATTTAATTATTAGTGTTACTCTTGTTACTTGTGAATATTTACATATAATGATAACGTGTATTGCACTATAAACTTGATATTGAAAAGGTCACAATGTGTTGTTGACTCACCCATACAGTAATACAGATCTACAGGTTCAGAGGTCCGACAGCTCGTAGCATGGTCAATATAGACTTCTCTTATTAAATGCATTGAACATCTTGGTTCAAACTTTAAATTTTCACCTACCATAGCCAGGAACAAAGAAAAAGAAAACAAAGAGGTGGATTAAAAATTATGAAACAGATTTACTGTAGGTGGCTTGTGTTCATGATATATTAACATTCGGGCATGGAATGGGTTGCCTAAAAAAACCAGGAAAACTAGTAACATAAACATAATTTTAAACACTAATAAAAAATGCAGGACTAGACTCAAACAAAGGATGTGCGTAAGACGCATAAACTTCTTTATAAAAGGAGCGTCTGTAATGTATGAGATTTTCTTTTCAATTAAATCCAGGAAGTCCTGTTCTATATTGATCACATTGGGGGCCAAGCTGGCAGCAAGTTTGTTCTCGAGTCTGGAGGGTGGTCTCGAATGTCCTAGGTTTGTTCTTGAGTCTGGAGGGTGGTCACGAATGTCCTAGGTTTGTTCTTGAGTCTGGAGGGTGGTCACGAATGTCCTAGGTTTGTTCTTGAGTCTGGAGGGTGGTCACGAATGTCCTAGGTTTGTTCTTGAGTCTGGAGGGTGGTCACGAATGTCCTAGGTTTGTTCTTGAGTCTGGAGGGTGGTCACGAATGTCCTAGGTTTGTTCTCGAGTCTGGAGGGTGTACCCGAGTCTACCCAGCTCTGATGAGTGCATGAGTAAAGTCGACTGGGCATTTTGCTTACCACATAATCCCCTAGTATGCCATGGAAAATTTCACAGATCCAATGGATCAATTTGGTCCGACGGGGTCGATACGCCGTTTTTGCGTACGACTGTGTCCAGTGTAGTCTAACTCGTGTACGAAATACCGTATATACTCGCGTATAAGTCGCCCCGGTGTATAAGTCGCACCCCTAGTTTAGTTTTTTTTTTCTTATATGTTGTCATTGACCCGCGTATAAGTCGCACCCTGACTTTCAGGGGTTACACTGCCTTTTAACTTCTCAAAAAATGCATAGCCTACCCTTAAACAACAAAAGTTACTAATATTCACCCTAATTTGAAAACTTTCCTTAAAAAATAGTTTCAATCGTGCATAATGCAAACATAATCAAATAAAGGCAGCGCTTCATTTATTTTGAACAACCTATCAATACAGTCATTAGTCATATGGGAAAGTAAGGTATCTGTTTCTTCATCTAAGTCCATGTCCCTACTCAAAATACTATCCTATAGTCACACTATAGTGGGTCCACACACACATAAAATCTTTTGATGTGCATCATTAGCCTAGACTGAGTGGCGCCGGTATTCATAGTTGCGCTATACAAGTGATGACCTAATTACCATTAACATTGTTTGTAATGATTTCAAAGCTACTGCGCGAACAATATTTAAATAGGGGGGAGTGCTGGTGGCTTCTCTGAGGGTGTGCTGGCTTCGCCATCGACAATAAGCTGTGTTTTTTTCAACTCATACATGCAACTAAGGAACAATGACACACTTTATTGACATTTCACGCATTTTTTCATAAAGATTTGAAAAAAAAAAGTTTGTTTACGAAATGTCTGGAAATGTGTCGATTGACCGATTGGAAACATTGCTAGGACATGCGGACATTGGCGCGCGCGGTTTTCTCGGTCCTAATCTTAAGCTAGTAGTGTACAAGCTTATACCTATATTATAGGACTAGAGAGACTTTTACACATTTACGATAATTCTTTCCATAATATAATTTGCGTTCAATAGGCCTACAAAAGTGCGCTATTTCAGACTGAGCGGCGCCGGTATTAACCACGCGTTATACAAGTGTCCCAATTCCCATTAACATTGTCTGTAATGATTACAAACGCGACTGCGACACCGACAATAAGCTGTGTTTTTTTTTCAACTCTTACATGCAACTAATGAAAAATGAAACATACTATTGACATTTTACGCATTATTTCTATATAGATAAAAAAAAAAAAAGGTTTGAGTGCCAAATTTTTCCGAAATTTAATGAAATTAGTCGATCGGCCGGCCAATTGTAGTTTTGGAATCATAGCGCGGTTTTCCCCAGGAATGCTACACACTGCCTTATTAGTAGGCTATAACGTATAGTCAGAGGCAATAGGTCATAAATAAAACGCATCTCAGGCTACGTTTGCGGTCTAGACAGTTTTGTACACATTTACGATTCCTTTCGTACTGTAATTTGCATTTAATAGGCCTATGAAAAAAAAACGCCGCCTTAAACTTACGCCACGTTTCGGCAAAACAAAATTGGTCCGAAAGTTCAAAAGGAAAGGGGGGGGGGGCAGAAAAACACTAAAATATTTAGCATTTCAATCAATAGGTTATGAAGGAAACTTTAGAGTAGTGAAGTTTTTTGAACTTTTCAAAAACCATGTCGGGTGTATAAGTCGCACCCCTACTTTTCGTCAAAAATTTCGGTTAAAAAAGTGCGACTTATACGCGAGTATATACGGTAGTTTAACTATTGTATATTGCATATGTGGTTATTAAAATGGAACCCACATACTATTGTATATTGCATATGTGATTGTTAAAGTAGAACCCACAAACTAGTGTATATTGCATATGTGATTGTTAAAGTAGAACCCACAAACTTTTATATATTGCATATTTTGTGATTGTTAAAGTAGAACCCACAAACTTTTATATATTGCATATTTTGTGATTGTTAAAGTAGAACCCATATACTATTGTATATTGCATATGTGATTGTTAAAGTAGAACCCACATACTATTATATATTGCATATGTTATTGTTAAAGTAGAACCCACAAACTTTTATATATTGCATATGTGATTGTTAAAGTAGAACCCACATACTATTGTATATTGCATATGTGATTGTTAAAGTAGAACCCACATACTATTATATATTGCATATGTGATTGTTAAAGTAGAACCCACAAACTTTTATATATTGCATATTTTGTGATTGTTAAAGTAGAACCCATATACTATTGTATATTGCATATGTGATTGTTAAAGTAGAACCCACATACTATTATATATTGCATATGTGATTGTTAAAGTAGAACCCACAAACTTTTATATATTGCATATGTGATTGTTAAAGTAGAACCCACATACTATTGTATATTGCATATGTGATTGTTAAAGTAGAACCCACATACTATTGTATATTGCATATGTGATTGTTAAAGTAGAACCCACATACTATTATATATTGCATATTTTGTGATTGTTAAAGTAGAACCCACATACTATTGTATATTGCATACGTGATTGTTAAAGTAGAACTCACAAACTAGTGTATATTGCATATGTGATTGTTAAAGTAGAACCCACATACTATTGTATATTGCATATGTGATTGTTAAAGTAGAACTCACAAACTAGTGTATATTGCATATGTGATTGTTAAAGTAGAACCAACAAACTAGTGTATATTGCATATGTGATTGTTAAAGTAGAACTCACAAACTTTTATATATTGCATATTTTGTGATTGTTAAAGTAGAACTCACAACTAAATATATTGCATACGTGATTGTTAAAGTAGAACTTACAAACTATTGTATCTTGCATTACTTGTCATTATGGAATAAGTTGCAACCAATTCATTTCATTTTAATATAAAAGTAAAATATTGTCTTAATTTTTCTTCCACAGCCCCTCCCCTCAAGTCTTAAATTTTAATACTATCCTAATACTAGTTCTTTAATAGTTCTTTCTAATATGTTTCAACTGGACTGTGTAGTTCTTTCTAATATGTTTCAACTGGAATGTGTAGTTCTTTCTAATATGTTTCAACTGGAATGTGTAGTTCTTTCTAATATGTTTCAACTGGAATGTGTAGTTTTTTCTAATATGTTTCAACTGGAATGTGTAGTTCTTTCTTATATGTTTCAACTGTAATATCTAGTTCTTTCTAATATGTTTCAACTGAAATGTGTAGTTCTTTCTAATATGTTTTAACTGAAATGTGTAGTTCTTTCTAATATGTTTCAACTGAAATGTGTAGTTCTTTCTAATATGTTTCAACTGGAATGTGTAGTTCTTTCTAATACGTTTCAACTGGAATTCTTCTATCCAGTGGCGTAACCAGGTTTTGACGCTAGGGGGAGCGAAATTTTAGGAAAAAGGCCCCACTTTTTAGCAATTTTTCCAGTTTTATAAGAAAACCCTGTGCCTCAGGATACACACACTGTATAATTAGTGAAGTTTTTATTTAACCATTCACGATTCATTTTCTAGCAGCTAATAGCGAAGGGAATTTCTGCAAAATTTATTGCATCTACTGCTCATTTTCGGGATGAAAATCTAGTATCGAAAAGTATTTATAGAATCAACGCGGATGCTCTATAGCAAGGGTCGGCAACCTAAGACACGCGTGCCAGAATTGGCACCCAGAACGATTTTCAGTGGCACGCGAAAGACTTCCAAGAATATTGTTTAATGCAAGTGACAACAAGGTATGTCAATTATGTCAGCATAATTAGTGTGTTCTGCATGGCGAACTACACGGGAATCACACTGGACGTCGACTGTCTTAGTTCAGGAATGTTTGTATACAATGCTCTCATCATTGGACTTGCAATCTGTGATTGAATCTATTGTTAAGATAGTCAATTGTATAGTTTCTCAAGTCTCTTCTAGTAGAAAGTGATACGGAGTATAGGTAAAGTCTTGGAGAGATTCGTTTCTGGTCTGGAAGCAAATAAGGTGTATCTTAATGAAAGAGAAATTCCGTTATTGAATGAGGATAACTGACTGTTGAAGCCAATGTTTCTGTATGACTTTGTGACACGTTTCATTTAGTTTAACTTGCATTTACAAGACTGGGTCCAAAAGCACTTGAAGTGATGGACAACTAGAATGACTTTGCATTGCAACTGGCATATCTTTCCATAAAATCAATTTCAAAACATTTAACTCTTTCCCTAACTTTACGGCAAATTAAGAATTTTTAGAAGTACACTAGTTATATTAAAACTATTAACTCGTTTGGTATCACTAACATCAAATTTTGAGAATTTAATTGAAGGGGGATAATTAACCCGTTTTCTTTACATTAATATTTCTAAAATGTTTCCTTTTTAAAAAATTAATGGCTGAAAATATAATTAATAACTCTAATGATCAAATTGCACGAGATAGTTGAAAATTATATAAATGTTGAATGACTCAAGTATGTATATGTACATTATGCATCATCAAAATAACTACCCAGTCTGTACATATCACTTCAAATTTGCAATTCGTTCAAGATATCTGCTGTACGAGTTAAATAAATAATGTTAGCGTTAAATGTATTATTCCAAAAATGGTCAACTTATTTAAAATACCGTAAGTATGAAAGCTATGAATGAATGAATGAAACTGGTATGTAAAATAAACAAAATGAAAGAAGTGAAAGTTTGGATTATTTAGATAAGCCCTCCATTTTAAACATATTATGTCTTCTATTCCCTTAGACTTGTATAAATTGCTCTTCTATTCCCATAGACTTGTATAAATTGTTCTTCTATTCCCATAGACTTGTATAAATTGCTCTTCTATTCCCTTTCTCTTTATGTGCAATTATATGAAATTGTCCTTGTACAAAAACTGAATAAACATTCTTGAAAAAAAAATGTTAGTGTTAAAGTTAAAGACCAAGTGAAGAGCTTTTTATCAAAATTGAGTAAATATAACAAGAAAACCATAAAAACGAAGTTTTTATTATACTCCCTTTATTTGCAAACTAAGTTTACCATCATGTAATTAAATAATTGATTGACTACTGCAAATGAAACGTACAGAAAAAATATCTGTGTCGCAAATCTCAAAAATATCTCTTTACTCCGTATGAATTGTTCTAAAAATAATCGTAGCGCATAATTTTTTTTTTCTAGCTTTGCGCCGAAAAAGTATAAAAAGTTTCACAGGCATTTTTAACGCGAAATCAAAATATTTCTTATACTTTCCTTTTAAGAAATGAATATTGTCATAAGTGTAGTATTATTAAGTCGTTTTAACTGAAAATTTGATAGGATGTATTGTTAGGCGCCACAAATCTGCTGTCCAAATTTCAGCTCGATCGGACCACGGGAAGTGGTCGAAAAATCGAAGCCAATTTTTGCACCATTGACGATTGCAGACATTGCAACTTAAAATAAAGGGAGTAACAAGAAAACCGGAAAAACGAAGTTTTTATTATACTCCCTTTATTTGCAAACTAAGTTTACCATCATGTAATTAAATAATTGATTGACTACTGCAAATGAAACGTACAGAAAAAATATCTGTGTTGCAAATCTCAAAAATATCTCTTTACTCCGTATGAATTGTTCTAAAAATAACCTTAGCGCATATTTTTTTTTCTATCTTTGCGCCGAAAAAGTATAAAAAGTTTCACAGGCATTTTTAACGCGTAATCAAAATATTTCTTATACTTTCCTTTTAAGAAATGAATATTGTCATAAGTGTAGTATTATTAAGTCGTTTTAACTGAAAATTTGATAGGATGTATTGTTAGGCGCCCCAAATCTGCTGTCCAAATTTCAGCTCGATCGGACCACGGGAAGTGGTCGAAAAATCGAAGCAAAGTTTTGCACCACGATTGACGGACGATTGCAGACATTGCAACTTAAAATAAAGGGAGTAAAAAATTTGATTTCGATAGTAAATAGTGTATTTAGCATCTGAATGTTCATAAAAATAATTTTTACCAAATATCAAAGATAAATTTGAAGTAATTAGTTCAATATTTACACTGAAATGTGTGTGTTTCTCGGAGGAAAAGTCCAAATCTCGTAGCCATTTGAGATGTTTTTATTTCCGGCAACATATTAAAGTGACGTAAGAGAAAGGATTCCGACTATGAAAAATGAATATTGTCACGTGTTTTGAATCTATTGCCACATGTTTTGAATCTTTTCCCGGTTCTTACTTTTAACAAAATGGTTAAATATAGATTTATAGCGTCGAGTTTTATTTATATATTTTCTTTTTCTAACGTCACTGCCGTATGAGGCTATTCCAAATCTCGTTCATTTAAGAAAAACCTCCTCACTTGGTCTTTAATCTCAGTTATTCTGAGATCAAACATTAAAGACTTTTTAACTATTACTAGAAAAATTTCTTGACAACTAAATTCAAATGTTGATAACTATTAATGTGTAGGTAGAGAAATAAAATTGTGTATTAGCTATGAAAGTTTTTTTTTTTTAAAGCTGATAATAACAAACAGGTTAAATTTTTTTTATTAAATATAAAACGATTTAATGATTTTCTCTATTACGCTCATTTTCTTTTGGTCTTGGTCTACGTCACTAAACAAATTGTCTTAAAACTATAATATAGTTAGTCAGTTTGACTTTCACGCTGTTGGCACGTTGAATGATTCAAATTGATTGTAATAAATTAAATTGTTGAAATGCAATTTAAAGAAAAAAATTACAAACAGCATAAATTGTGCTTCGTGGCTTGTTAAAATTATTAAGTAAATAACTGTTTTCCCGAAAGGCCCTTTTTTTTCGAAAACGGTCGTAGGGGGAGCAGCCGCTCCCCATGCTCCCTCCCTGGCTACGCTACTGCTTCTATCATCAGCAGCATGCTTGTTGTATTTGCAAATTCTCTATCTAATCTTATACATTACTGACGCTCCTTCTATAAAGAAGATTATTGCGTCCTACGCACATCCGTGGTTTGAATCTAGTCATGCATTTCTGTTAAAGTATTAAATGATGTTAAGTTACTGGTTTTCTTGTTGGTTCAAGCAATTCATTCAGCCCGGATTCCACTCGAGAAGAAATAGTACCGTACTTATTTGTTCTCGCATAAGGGATAGGGAAAGTGTTTTTTGTCCTTTGTTTATGTGAGCATTGTAACATATTGTTATCGTGATGTATTTCTAAAGAAGAATTTAATGCCTTGTGTATTTTTTTCTATTCTTTACGTTCTATGACAAGCTTTTACAAGAATCGCAACTAGTTTTGTTTTTAAGCCTGTTGAAAAAATAGTAAATGAGTCAAATCCTAGTTCTATTGTTAATGTGTTTGAGTAACATTTATAATAATAATAGATCTAATAACAATAATGCTCATATATCGCTAGCCCCCATTGACCATTAAGGGGCGCCATTCTACTAATACAACAAATGACACATCCACAATGTAGGATTGCTGATGGCGTTGTTTTTAAAACAAAGATCAGTTCGGGTTCAAATATTATTCTTCATAATATACTGAAAGTGGCATCTGGTTTTAACAATTATACAGATTAGATAATTTCGAGTCGAATATACTTAGCATGAGTACACTCATCTAAACAGGATCCAGTTGTTATCACATCTTTTGGAACAGTTGAAAGTATATATTTGTTTTTCTCTCGTTCAACAACTCGTTGGGGATAATTAAAAAGAGTTGTGCCAATCACAGTGAAGTGGGAGTCTGAAACACGCTGGGGTGCACGATCAGAAGCTGTTAAAGCTATTTATGAAGGACTAGATGAACTATTAGGGCTGTTCGAAAAATTATCAGAAGATGCAACTATGACGCCTGACAAAAGAAGTGATGCAGATACTTTGCTGGCAGGTATATTAAACTTTAACTTCCTAGTTTTGTTACATTTCTGGAACATCATACTTGGGAAAATTGATCGTGCCCAGAAACGGTTGCAGGATCCTACTATGAATTTCAAGGAAGCAGCAAGCATCTGATCTTGAATCGCTGGAGCAAGAACTTGTCAACATTCGTGATAATTTGATCCAGGTTGCGGTAGACACAGGAAAAACATGATGCACAACTTGGGGAATCGAGGTTGACAGAAGGATTAGACGACAAAGAAAAATGCCTGGAGAATTAGCAAGAGATGCCGACTTTCTGCAGAAGAAGAAATTGCACGTGATATGAACAGCGTAATTGATAGACTCAGGAGATATCAATACGAATTTTACGTCTAAAAAAGCTAAACACCAAATTAGGATTTTTACTAGACGTCAAAACTCTTCTCGCTGAGACAAATGTCGATACACTTCTTCAAAATTGCAAAATTTCTACGACACTGTCGTCAATGGTCACGAATTGTGCACAGCAATCGGAGACTGCAAAATGCTGCTCAGTGCCCAGACTGAGGTTCTTTGGATCTTCTTGGTTTTGTTGTTTCATATGGAGATGACGTATTTCCGAATCTGCGCATTTCACTGCAAATACTTCTAACCATTGCTGTTTCAATTGCAAGCTGTGAGCGGTCCTTCAGCAAACTGAAGCTTTTTTTGTCTTATTTAATTCATCGTCTGAGTCAGGGGTCGGCTACTTAGGGCACAGAGAGCGATTTTCAATGGCACTGGAGAGACTTCCAAGAGGTGTTTTTTTTTATTGAAGAAAAAAGATGTTTTTTATTGATGAAAAAAACCTTTTCCAGTTCTTAATGAGGAAAACTGACTGTTGAAGACGATTTTTCTTAATGACAGAGCGGCACATTTTAGTTGGTTGAACGCATTAACAAGGACGGGTTAAATCAAGTGGGTTAAATGGACAAACAATTAATGCAGGAAATGTTTATTTACAACTGTTTAACGTAAATCAATTGTATACATCTGATAATAAAATATTGTAATAAATACCATAATGCTGGATTTATAAAAATAAAGAATAATTAGTCAGTAATATTTGTTATATTACAAAACATAACTTGTTTGGCATCAATATTGAATCAAAATTAGAAACTTTATTTGACTTAAAGGGAGATAATTAGCCCGTTTTAATTATGCTATCATTTCTAATATTGTGTTTCTTATTCTTTTTTTTTTATAATAGACTAAATTGACTAAATGGTCTACAACTTATAACGTTATAATGACCAAACTGTAAAATGTAGTTGAAAATTATATAAATATTAGATCTATATGACTAAAACATTTTATGCACATTTTTTAAACATTACATTAACGTTTGTATGATTACTACATATGAATTACGCTCTACTATGGGGTAATCTGCATCACATAGAAGCATCGAGCAAGTTAAACTGAGAATAAACTATCATTAATAGGCATATTATCAGTTGCTAGATCCTTATCTGGACAACCAAATGATAATGTTTACAAAATCATTACCAAAAATATGAAAGTTTGGTCATATTATTTTTTGGGTTTAAATGCAAATAAAAAGGTTGATAATCACAAACGAGTTAATTATTGTTATTAAATATAAAACGCTTTACCGTTTTTTTTTTCATAAATTTCATTTGCTTTTGGCCTTGGTCTTGCTACGGAGTTAAATTGTCTTATAAAAAAATAAATAATAAAACAAGTATAATAAAGCAAGTTGACTTTTAGGCTGTGGCACGCTGAACGGCTTAGAAATCCTACTTTGGCATGCATTAGCAAAAGGTTACCGACCCCTGGTCTGTGTGATCTTGCACTCCTTAGCATCGAAAGAGAAACACTTGAGAAAATTAATTGTGACGACGTGATTGACGAGTTTACGACAGTCAAATCAAGGCGGATCAATTTGTTGTAGACTATGTCTATTCCAGTCATGTATAATTAGTAGAATATATATTATTTTCAAATAAATTGTTTACAATCGTATAGAGACTTATTAGTCTGTATTATATTTCATTAAAATACCAGATGCTTCGAAAATGAACCATATAAACCGTACAATTTCAAAATTTTCTTGGGTGCTCAGTGAGCCTCCAGACTCTGTCGGTACGAGAAGGGGCGCCGACTTTGTGTCATGTCCCCGGGCGCAGATGACCCTAACTACGCCACTGTGTGAAACAGTACTTACCAGGATGTATAACTTTGAGTGATCCAGTAAATTCTTTTCGTATTCTAGAATTTGTTATATGACATACGTAAATGCCTTGATCATCTTTTGTGACGTTGGGAATAATGAGTGCATTCTCTTTGTCTGAATTCTGCAGCATTTGGAAAAAAAAGTTTATTTATATCCATTATAATGTCTGCTTTGTTATGTTGAATGTATAATCTCTTACAAATTGGTATAAAGGGAAATAACTGTTGGGCTATTGTAATGCTGCCCGCACTCCCTTGCCCCCCCTCCCCCCTCACTTAACCGGGCTATAGTTTGCAAACAAATGTGAAGTAAAAAATAGACGTAATGATGGCATTTATTGAAATGGAAAAAACTTCTACTTATTCGTGTTTAAATTCAACGTTTGAGCCATTCTCTGCAGCACTGAACTGGTGACAATAGAAATGTTTAGTTTATAATACTGACCGATATCTTGCCAGATTATTTCACGGTTTCATTTCACTGTTTTATTTTCAATCAATTTTTTAAAAGTATTACAAACTGAGTCATGGTTTATTTTTAGCTCAATAATAATCAATTAAGTTAAAAACATATTATTGAAGACAATGTAGAAAATAGTTTTATTTCCACCTTTTGTAAGTGGACTACTAAAAAAGGTTATATTAGTAATTTACACAAATACATTATACTCATACTAACATGGACAAGTCTTAAAAAGGCCTGAACTTTTAAAAAAAGGTCATGGTTGAACGTGTATATGAACTTCTGGTGTATTCCGTAAAAAAACAACAACCTGCTTTTGCTGGTGTTTGACAACTAATTTTAACCTCGACGTCCAGTTGTGGTCTTTTAGAAATATACAAAGGTTACAAGATTAATTATGAGGAATCCGTCTTAACATTAAAAGTGAGTATGCGATAATTAATACTCAAAGTCAGTGGCGTATTTAGGCATGTTCCATATTGGAATGAAATAATTGAAATTTCTAAATGTATTGTCAGAGGGGATTAGCCTCCCGCCCCACAGCCCTTTAGGTGGCGATTTGCCCCGTTTCAAAATTTTCACCTATACGTTTATTTATTTTATACGTATTCACATTAGCTTAAACCTGTTTACTTATATATAGAGTAAAATACTTACTTCCATAACTTCATACAAAGGTTGGCTGTCTCGGCGACGTGTCCAGGAAATGGTCGGTTTGGGCCAGTCGTCGGAGCTGCACTGGAAGACCACAGTGTCCCCAACCTGAGCAGTTTGATTGGCTGGTTGATCCACGACATCAATGTCATTTAATGGCATATTCTCTAAGGACGGTCAATGAACCTTATAATATTACAAGTTCACTCAGTTATACTAACGACACACAGTTATACTAACGATAACCTTATAATATAAAAACTTCACTCAGTTTCCTACCTACCCAAAACTCGAATATCAAATGTAAAGTTGATCTGACCCAATAGATTCTCTGCTACACAGGTATATGGACCAGAGTCTATTATTTTAATGTTGTATATGCGCAGCTTCCCTCTGTTGACGTCATACTGTGAACAAAGAAAGTTTCACATAAATGTAGGCTATTGTTTTAAAAAATGACTTGAGTTTTAAATATTAACTCTTGCTGTTTTTTGTCCAATATATTTAGTTTGTAAATGTCCAATATATTATATTCAGTTTGTAAATGTCCAATATATATTCAGTTTTTAAATGTCCAATATATAATATTCAGTTTGTAAATGTTCAATATATATTCAGTTTGTAAATGTCCAATATATATTCAGTTTTTAAATGTCCAATATATAATATTCAGTTTGTAAATGTTCAATATATATTTAGTTTGTAAATGTCCAATACATTTTCAGTTTTTAAATGTCCAATATATAATATTCAGTTTGTAAATGCCCAATATATATTTAGTTTGTAAATGTCCAATATATATTCAGTTTTTAAATGTCCAATATATAATATTCAGTTTGTAAATGCCCAATATATATTTAGTTTGTAAATGTCCAATATATATTCAGTTTTTAAATGTCCAATATATAATATTCAGTTTGTAAATGTTCAATATATATTTAGTTTGTAAATGTCCAATACATTTTCAGTTTTTAAATGTCCAATATATAATATTCAGTTTGTAAATGCCCAATATATATTTAGTTTGTAAATGTCCAATATATATATTCAGTTTTTAAATGTCCAATATATAATATTCAGTTTGTAAATGCCCAATATATATTTAGTTTGTAAATGTCCAATACATTTTCAGTTTTTAAATGTCCAATATATAATATTCAGTTTGTAAATGTCCAATATATATTCAGTTTGTAAATGTCCAATATTTATCCAGTTTGTAAATGTCCAATACATTTTCAGTTTTTAAATGTGCAATATATAATATTCAGTTTGTAAATGTCCAATATATATTCAGTTTGTAAATGTCCAATATTTATCCAGTTTGTAAATGTCCAATATTTATCCAGTTTGTAAATGTCCAATATTTATCCAGTTTGTAAATGTCCCATATATATTTAGTTTGTAAATGTCCAATATATATTCAGTTTGTTAATGTCCTATATATATTCAGTTTGTAAATGGCCTATATATATTCAGTTTGTAAATGTCCAATATATTTAGTTTGTAAATGTCCAATATATTCAGTTTGTAAATGTCCTATATATATTAAGTTTGTAAATGTCCAACATATTAAGTTTTTAAATTTCCAATTTATTCCGTTTGTAGATGTCTAATATATTTAGTTTGTAAATGACCAATATATTTATTTTGTAAATGTCCTATTTATATTCAGTTTGTTAATGTCCTATATATATTCAGTTTGAAAATGTCCAATATATTTATTTGGTAAATGTCCAATATATTTAGTTTATAAATGTCCTATATATATTAAGTTTGTAAGTGTCCAATTTATTCCGTTTGTATAATATGCCCAATTTATTCCATTTGTAAATGTCCAATATATTTAGTTTGTAAATTCCCAATTTTTTCCTTTTTGTAAATGTCTAATATATTTAGTTTGTAAATGACCAATATATTCAGTTTGTAAATGTTCAATATATTCATTTTGAAAATGTCCAATATAAACCTTTTGTAAATGTCCAATATATATTCAGTTTGTAAATGTCCTAAATATATTCAGTTTGTAAATGTCCTAAATATATTCAGTTTGTAAATGTCCTATTTATATTCAGTTTGTAAATGTCCTGTATATATTCAGTTTGTAAATGTCCTATATATATTCAGTTTGTAAATGTCGTATATATATTCAGTTTGTAAATGCCCAATAAAGATTCCGTTTGTAAATATCTAATTGCTTTTTTTTTGTTTATCAAGTGTCTAAGTAAGAGTACAATACTTTAGAAAGAGATGGATTACAACAATATGCGCTAAAGTCACTGTTGAGTCTGCTGAAAATTCTTAGGCCTTAGCTCACTTTGTTTGTATTACTTAAATAACATAATAGATCTTGCGCATTTTATTTATTTTTTTCCGAATCGAGCAGTCATACATTATAAAGCTGTATTTGTATAGGCCTACATTTAAAATGTTACAATGTGTACTTCACAGAAAATGTATAGAACAGAATGCGCAATCCCTATATGCACAGTCACTAAAAGTGAAGCTCGGCTTCCGCCATTTTCTTTTGATTCAAGGCAGCGGTCACTAGAAACGCTATTATAGTAAAACGAGAAAGGCTTTATTTATTACTGATATCTACTCTTAAGGCCTTTCTTAACCTGGTCGAACCTGCGATCGGCGATCTAGTTTGCAAACCATAGTCACGTGTACGAATACAAACCCCTAACCTTTTTGCGAGATCGCAGATCGGGGTTTGCTGTCTTAACAAGGTCGATCCTACTTTTTACCTACTTCTCTGGAAACGTAAACGAATATGGCGGTGTCTTCCACGAAGCGACAGAACATGAAAAGAACTAACCCATAAAAACACAGTTTTTATTATACTCCCTTTCTTTGTAAACTATGTTTATATTTAATTTATATTTTCATAGATTAAAATAAATATAAGTGATATCATACCTTATGAATTTCCACACTAAAATTTTGCGCATCCTTTTTTTTTCTAGCGTTGTGTCGTTTTCATTCTATAGGGCGTTTGCAATCCCGTGACAAAAAGCACGTGATTTGTGTTTACTTTGAGTAATGGTGTACAATTAAATATGGCCGCTGTATTAATAAAGTTTCATATAGGCTCGAGCTTTTTTAAATGATGTGTTGTGTTTTAAGTCTTATTAAGATTTAAGCTGTATTATGTATGTTAAATAAAATAGGCTATTTTATTATTATCATAGACATAGATCATAGACGATGTGAGCCTAATAGTTATTTGACTAGATAGCCTATTCACCAACAATATCGCTTGACATCGTAGCCTAGCCTACGAAACATTAAAAGTGTAGGCCTATAAAGTGAAATTGAAAGTGTAAATAGGTCTAGCCGGCCCTAGCCTAATCACATTAATCAATTAATCTACAGTACTACTATTTACCTCCTTATTTTTGAGTAGGATAGCCAATATTCAGATGTGAATTTTGCATGATAAAGAAGTACTTCACTTTCACCACGTTACGTTTGTACCTCAAGTGGGTTCTATATTTACACAAATACGTCACTAAATTTACACAAAAAAACTTAAGCTCCGCCTACTGAGGACGCTCTATTTATTTCGTAAAAACGAACATATCCGAAAAGTTTATTTACTTCTGTCTCTTCCGGTAGAGGTAGCCATGTTTTACGTGAAATATATTCTTCGATTCGCAAATTAGTCGAAGGACTATTCCAAAGGCTATGATGCTGAAAATTTGATAGAATGTATTGTTAGTCTGGACAAGTCTGCTGCCCAAGTTTCAGCTCGATTGGACGACGGGAAGTGGTCGAAAAGAGTGCCAGGTTCGGCCTTGGTTTGCTCAACACGACGTGCAAACCTCCAACCATGGTTCGCGATCCATTCCAACCCGAGATCGCCAACCCTAGATCGGCAGGTCAATACGGAGAACGGTTCGGATAGGATCGACGATCTGGTTTGCGAACCTAGGGTTCGGCCCGGTTAAGAAAGGCCTTTAGCAAACTTAGGACTAAAACAAGGCTACTAATATTAAGAAATATGAGGTTACAACTTTCCGTTGTTTATCCTTTACGAGGTCAGGAAAGCTATGTAGTTTGACATGCTTATTTGTACAATAATCAATCGCTTTCGCATCATTGTTGCAGTTTATTACACAGCAGCCTTTGTACCTTTCGCCTGAAACATTATCTTTGGGTGTTCGAAAATTGTAGATTTGATGAAAAAGACATTGTAAATAAGCATAAATATATAGTGTAACTAGGACCGCTGCGTTTAAACAGTATGGCGTCGGTATTACTTCCGGAAAGAGAAAAAAATGCGATTGCGCATTCTGTTCTATATTTATTCTGTGGTGTACTTTATACACACGTAAAACTGTCTTAAAAAATACCGGGCGAACCTTCCGGCTCTTTCGTTCAGGTCTTAACAATGTTAATGGATGGATCTGGGGGACACAGCAAAATCCTGTCCAAGACTAGTCACCACACGGCACTACATTTCACTCCCCACCTGCCGAATTCTCATTGAATCATTAACGTGGTGGATCGCTCGTATTCGTATTAGAGATGGGAATCGAACCCTCATAGCAGTTCAGGTTCGGTTCGGTTCGGTGAGACCATAAGTTCGGGTTCGGTTCGGTTCGGTAGGACCCTATGTTCGGGTTCGGTTCGGTCGTATTGGTAAGGCCTTTCTTAACCGGGTCGAACCTGAGATCGGTGATCTAGTTTGCAAACCATAGTCACGTGTACGAATACAAACCCCTAACCTTTCTATGAGGTCGCAGATCGGGGTTTGCAATCTTAACAAGGCCTATCCTACATTTGACGTACTTCTCTGGAAACGTAAACAAATATGGTCTCATCATCGTGCAGTTCCGCCATGTTGATTAGCGCAACCACTGAGCTATATATACATGGAGTGCTCAAGCAATTAAAATAGAGAAGAAAAAATGGGAGAAAATGCGGACTTGTTAATATAGATAGGTGCACCCTGTCCTAAACTATATATACATAAAATTACATAAAATTTGAACACTTTTTGTAATTGCGTCATTGTAATTTGATAAAATTTATCTATTTTATATAGACTTTATATATACTCTCTTATACTAGTGTTGTGTTAATTTAAATAAGTACCGGCTTCATTTTTTTGTCAAGTAGGCTACAAAGATGAAATGGTTGATCATTTGTCTGAATAATTCTTTGAATACCACATACGCTTATATTATATGTTAATTAACTGAGTAAGTAATTTTAATGTATAATAGTATATATGTATTATTTAGACGCTAATTTATATCAATTAATCCACAATTTTAATTTGTAAAAGAATAATTTTGTGTAGATGTAGACCAATATTATATAATATAGTTTTAGTATATTAATAGTAGGCTAAATATGTTTAGAAGCTTTCATTATAATTATATCAATAGTGTACAGCTATTTTTCTTTTCTTAAAGTTTTTCTACAATCTACAATGAAATAGCATTTAGTACTTACCTCTACAATTACCATGCCAAAGCACTGTTGTGTCAAGGGATGCAGTAATAGACAATCCGCAAAATTAAATTTGGAACATGGAATTACATTCCATATGTAAGTCTGTGTGCTTATTGTTTTATATGGCTGCCTACCTTAACAAATTTCTCGGTAATAAAAGCGTTCATTTTCATTAACAAGACCCTCTTGTCAGTAGAATATATATATATTTATCAAGACTGCCATGTTATAAGGTCTCGTTTGTCCAGAGCGTAACGATAAGTTTGAGCTCATGGGGGGGGGGAATCTCAAGCTCTAACCGGGCTCTACAAGCCACCCCACGGGCTCTACAAGCCACCCCACGGGCTCTACAAGCCACCCCACGGGCTCTACAAGCCACCCCACGGGCTCTACAAGCCACCCCACGGGCTCTACAAGCCACCCCACGGGCTCTACAAGCCACCCCACGGGCTCTACAAGCCACCCCACGGGCTCTACAAGCCACCCCACGGGCTCTACAAGCCACCCCACGGGCTCTACAAGCCACCCCACGGGCTCTACAAGCCACCCCACGGGCTCTACAAGCCACCCCACGGGCTCTACAAGCCACCCCACGGGCTCTACAAGCCACCCCACGGGCTCTACAAGCCACCCCGCGGGCTCTACAAGCCACCCCGCGGGCTCTACAAGCCACCCCGCGGGCTCTACAAGCCACCCCACGGGCTCTACAAGCCACCCCACGGGCTCTACAAGCCACCCCACGGGCTCTACAAGCCACCCCACGGGCTCTACAAGCCACCCCACGGTCTCTACAAGCCACCCCACGGGCTCTACAAGCCACCCCAGGACCCGTTAAAGACGTGGCGGGCCGTGTAACAGTGTAAATTTCGTAGCTAGGATTGTCCACTGCAGTTCCCCTAAGGATCATTATCATATTGGCTCGCCCGTATAGCCTACTTTCACTGTCATCCGGTAGCACAAATCCTATAATATAAATATAGCCTATAGGCATCCATGCACCGGTTGGTTCTCGAGACGGGGTTGCTGCGTCCATTGCTGTCCCCCATGCGTTCGTCCGCCGGTTAATTCTTAATGGTAACGTCTCGTCGGTTTACACACTTCGCCAGTCTTTGAGGCCCACATCTCCTTCCTCACGAAAACCTTCTTCTACCATATGCGTCGTAATGCCGCTATCAGTCGCTATCTCACCCAGGAAGATTAATATGTCATCTCTCTCCTTTTATTTCGCTTGAATTATTGTAATTCGCTATTGGCTGGCCTCTCGTCCTCCTCCATGCAGGGCATCAAACGTGTGCAGGACTGTACTGCCCGACTAGTCCTCGATAAGAAGAAATCAACTTATAGACTATCACTACTCTGCTATGATCTCTGCACTGGCTACCCATCAACTACCGGATCTCCTAAAATGTGGCTTCTCTCAGCTACAAGTGCCTTAATGAATCCGCACCGAATTACATTTGCTCCTGTCTCGAGCTCTACACCCAATCCCGTCCACTTCGCTTAGCTTCTGACCCAATGAATCTTCGGATCCCACGTGCAAAGCTAGTGTCCGCTGACCAGAGTGCATTCTCCTACGCGGACACGTCCGACTGTAATCCCCTCCCACTATAAATATCACAACAACTATGGAAATGTCTCGAGGCATCCAGTGGTCACTTACACAGAAATGGATGATTTTATTTTTGCTACCCATGTCTAAACGAAGTTATCTATGATATATTTACATTTTTCACTTACATAGACATAGACAAATTTCTAATATATAATTATATATTTTATAACCAACATACATTTGTTTACATATTTAGTATTGTATTTCTCTATTTCTTAAGGTTTTCAAATCAAAGATTTAGAGAGAGAAGACAACAATGGATAGAAAATGTCGGTATTGTGAAGGAAAATGTGACCATGAATACACGTATTTGTTCACTGCATGAATACACGTATTTGTTCACTGCATGAATACACGTATTTGTTCACTGCATGAATACACGTATTTGTTCACTGCATGAATACACGTATTTGTTCACTGCATGAATACACGTATTTGTTCACTGCATGAATACACGTATTTGTTCACTGCATGAATACACGTATTTGTTCACTGCATGAATACACGTATTTGTTCACTGCATGAATACACGTATTTGTTCACTGCATGAATACACGTATTTGTTCACTGCATGAATACACGTATTTGTTCACTGCATGAATACACGTATTTGTTCACTGCATGAATACACGTATTTGTTCACTGCATGAATACACGTATTTGTTCACTGCATGAATACACGTATTTTTTCACTGCATGAATACACGTATTTGTTCACTGCATGAATACACGTATTTGTTCACTGCATGAATACACGTATTTGTTCACTGCATGAATACACGTATTTGTTCACTGCATGAATACACGTATTTGTTCACTGCATGAATACACGTATTTGTTCACTGCATGAATACACGTAATTGTTCACTGCATGAATACACGTATTTGTTCACTGCATGAATACACGTATTTGTTCACTGCATTAATACACGTATTTGTTCACTGCATGAATACACGTATTTGTTCACTGCATGAATACACGTATTTGTTCACTGCATGAATATGCACGTATTTGTTCACTGCATGAATACACGTATTTGTTCAGTGCATGAATACACGTATTTGTTCAGTGCATGAATACACGTATTTGTTCAGTGCATGAATACACGTATTTGTTCACTGCATGAATACACGTATTTGTTCACTGCATGAATACACGTATTTGTTCACTGCATGAATACACGTATTTGTTCACTGCATGAATACGCGTATTTGTTCACTGCATGAATACACGTATTTGTTCACTGCATGAATACGCGTATTTGTTCACTGCATGAATACACGTATTTGTTCACTGCATGAATACGCGTATTTGTTCACTACATGAATACACGTATTTGTTCACTGCATGAATACACGTATTTGTTCACTGCATGAATACACGTATTTGTTCACTGCATGAATACACGTATTTGTTGACTGCATGAATACACGTATTTGTTCACTGCATGAATACACGTATTTGTTCACTGCATGAATACACGTATTTGTTCACTGCATGAATACACGTATTTGTTCACTGCATGAATACACGTATTTGTTCACTGCATGAATACACGTATTTGTTCACTGCATGAATACACGTATTTGTTCACTGCATGAATACACGTATTTGTTCACTGCATGAATACACGTATTTGTTCACTGCATGAATACACGTATTTGTTCACTGCATGAGTACACGTATTTGTTCACTGCATGAATACACGTATTTGTTCACTGCATGAGTACACGTATTTGTTCACTGCATGAATACACGTATTTGTTCACTGCATGAGTGCACGTATTTGTTCACTGCATGAATACACGTATTTGTTCACTGCATGAATACACGTATTTGTTCACTGCATGAATACACGTATTTGTTCACTGCATTAATACACGTATTTGTTCACTGCATTTCGAATAAAAAATGTTTGGCAGATATGGACAGCACACAAGATTAATACAAAATGCTGTACCAACCCTTTTTGAAATGAATTAACAGAATGTAGTAAGTTTAATATTTTTCATTTCTTTAATATACACTTGTTATTATTTAACACAAACATATAAATATTTATTTATAAAATGTAAAATGCTGGTAATTTAATACACCACTGAACCAGTTGGCCTAACAATGACATTTATACAACACATGACAGAGTGAAGTCATCGTAAGAGGTTGTGTGACTGTATAACGGATATATGATATGTAAACAAGAATGGAACCAGTAAACCCATATAATGCCATTGTTATATAGCATGTACCTAAATTCATCGCATGCCTCTACCTTAATCTCCTGCACCAGTGGCATGTTATGCTATGATAATTTTGTCCAATAGAGAAATACAACTGAGTGCTACATAGCTTATTTATAAGTTATTTGAATCATGGACACAAATCGGTATATATATGTGGCAAATGTTTTAGTATTGAAAAGGCTTCATGACCTTGCTGATAATATTACATTATGTTTGATAATACATTTTGGTATGTGTTCAAAATTTTTCTTTTTTTTTTTTTAAATACTTTCAGCTCTGTCCAGAGGAAATAACATCCACTTCCATTCCAATAATTGAAACAAGAACTATGGCAACAGAAAACAACCAAGACCATTCATATTTTATAACAGACAGTCCCAAGAGAATTAAAAGAAAGATGGACTATGAGAACAGAGTACTTAGAAAGAAATGTAAAGTTTGTCAAACTAAATTGTGTAAATCTAAAAAATGTATAAAATCTATCAAATGTTTAATAGAAAATTTACTAGAAAAATCACTAGTAACAAGCCAGTGTGCTGAATATTTACTTTCTTCATTCTCTGATATCCCAAAAGAATTTTTATCTCGAATATTACTTAAAAAATCAGGAGAATATCCAAAAGAACTGAGAGCCTTTGCTATGACTCTACATTTTTATTCGCAAAGGCTTATAATTATGTTAGGAAATGTTTTTTGCTCTCATTACCTCATCCATCAGTAATTAGGAAGTGGTATTCATCTATATCTGGTGAACCAGGTTTTTCATCAGAAGTCTTTAATGCATTAAAATCTAAATCATTATCTGGTGAAAAAGTCATATGCAGTTTACTTTTAGATGAAATGGCCATTCGCAAACATGTTGAATGGGATGGAACAAAATTTAGAGGTTGTGTTGATGTTAGAAATAACATTGATAACAGCGACTCAGCTCCTATTGCTAGAGAGGCATTTGTTTTAATGTTGGTGGGGTTAAATAATCACTGGAAAGTTCCATGTGGATATTTCTTAGTAAATGGTCTTTCTGGAGATGAAAAGGCTAACATAGTAGAAAGTTGTATATTAAATCCTCATGATATTAATGTTTATGTAAGCTCTATTACATGTGATGGATCTGCTTCGAATCTCAGTATGATAAGATCTTTAGGAGCCAAAATAGATGGAGATATTATGTCTTATTTCTCACATCCTGCAGACCGAACCATTAAAATTCCGGTATTTTTAGATCCATGTCTCATGTTGAAATTAGTTAGAAATACCTTAGCAGAACTAAAATGTTTAAAAATAGAAAAAATTTAATTAAATGGTCTTTTATAGAAGATTTGCATGCTATTCAAGAAAAAGAAGGACTTAGACTAGAAAACAAATTAAATTCTAATCACATAAATTATCAAAATCAAAAAATGAAAGTGAATTTAGCAGCCCGATGTTTAAGTACAAGTGTTGCTGATGCAAATAGCTTATTGTAATGAACAATTAAAAATGGAAAATTTTATAGATTCTCATAGTACAGTAGATTTCATTAAAACATTTGATAAATTATTTGATATATTGAACAGTAGAAATCCGATAGCAAAAGGTTCAAAAGCTCCATTAAAATGCTCTAATTTTGTTAATGTTGACACATTTCTAAGAGAGACTGAAACATACATTAGAACTCTTAAAGACAATAATGATATTCCAATTTTACACAGTAAGAGAAAATCTGGATTTCAGGGATTTTTAATAAACATTGTCAGTTTGCGTTTGATTGTGAACAAATTATTATTTTCCGAACCACCAATGATGAAATATTTATTAACTTATAAGATCTCTCAAGATCATTTAGAATTATTTTTCAGTGCTGTTCGATCAGCGGGTGGATTTAATAACAATCCTACAGCAATTCAATTTGGTTCTGCATTCAAAAAACTATTTATGAGGCATGAAATAGAAGACGGGAGAGGTAGTTGTATTTGTCAAGATGATACAAAGATTTTAGAAATATGTGGTAATCATGACACTAATATTAGTATTGATTCTATTACACCAAACATAGTATTAGATAATGTCTCGGGTTTTGAAGTAGGCAGACTGTCAGAATTTAAAGAAGCTGCAATTTCTTACATTGCAGGATATGTTATTAAGATGATGAAAAAAATTATTAAATGTCGCCTTTGTTTAGAATCTTTATCTTCTGAAAATAATGTTATATTTTCAAATAGTCTTGTACATTTTAAGAATCAGGGAGGGTTAACAATACCCAACAGTGATATCTTTTCTATATGCATAGAAACAGAAAAATATCTTCAAAGGGAACTAAAAAGTTCAGTGTCAACTTTGTTGAATGCTAAAGCTGTTTCAAACATTTGCACAAATACCTTAATAATGTGTCACAATAAAAGGCTTTTTACATGTTTAGATTTCCACTTATTGGATTCATCACCAACATGTAATCATGTCATATTGTTGATAAAATGTTGCATAGAAAGCTATTTAAAAATTAGAATGCACCACATTGGTAAAATGTTTAATCTAAAAGTTTGAGGACAAAAAATAAGAAAAAAAATTTTTAAACTCGTTCTCTTTAAAAACCAATAATTTTTAATTATATTGTCTACTTCTGTGTATATAGCAAGTGAAAACATCAAAACAAGTTATAATAAACATGTGTGTATTGGCCATTTCATGTAAACATATTCTTCAATATTCTTTATTCATCAAGTATAAATTATGATTTTAATGCATACAACATTAAATTCTATTGATAGGAAATTGTTTAGAAGATATTAAATGAATATCTGTTGTTGAAATTTATTGTATAAAATGAAAGAAAATGTAAAATACCATTATATTTTCATTTTTGAAAATATGTTACTTTTATGATACTTTGAATTCAAACACTCTTTTTATGCCAATATTGTTGAATTTATGTGTGTTGATAGAAACAAATGCAGAAAGAAAAACTACTTTACATAATTGATGGATTTAAACAACTACTATATATAAGCAATTCATGAACGTGATGTCTATAAATGCACAATTTCATTATTGAAATGATTACCTTTATCATGTTTGTGTTATATCTTAGGTTACAGGATAGGTTCTATTGTAAATGAAAACATAACAGTAATTATAAAATTTTAAAAGTGATTTGATTTTTAAGAAAACTACATTTTGTTTAAAGTTAAGGAAACATTGAAAAAAACATTAAGAAAAAAATATGTTTAAATATGAGAACAAAAATGTAATCATACTTTTTATGTCCATTGCTAAAACTGTAGAGATGATATATTTAAAATTGATGAAGATTTAGTAAATGATCCAAATGTTATACTATGGTAATTGTATACTATGGCTACTGCTATGAATTTTATCGTGTGAATAAACAAATTGAAACTAATTACAAGTTTGGTTACTATACTTTTAATTTAAATCTCAATACATAATGTAAGCTCATAGCGCATTTCACATACAGCCTAACTAAAAAGAGCACATAAACCAATTTATTAAGTCCGCAATTGTATCTTTATGGAAAAAAAAATTCCGTTATTGAATTAGGAGAACTGACTGTTGAAGCCAATGTTTCTGTATGACTTGGCGACACATTTCAATGAGTTAAACTTCCATTTACAAGACTGGGTCCAAAGCACTTGAAGTGTTGGGCAACTGGAATGGATTTGCATTGAAACTGGGCATATCTTTCCGTGAAATCAATTTCAAAACATTTAACTCTTTCCCTAATTTAAGGCAAATTAAGATAGACGAGCATTTTCAGAAGTACACTAGTTATATTCAAAAAATTAACTTGTTTGGTATCACTAGCATAAATTTGGACAATTTAATTGAAGGGAGATAATTAAACCATTAAACCGTTTTCAAATTTTATGTAATTTTATGTATATATAGTTCAGGACATGGTGCACCTATCTATATTAAAAAGTCTGCATTTTCTCCTACAATTTACTTCCTTTGAGCGCTCCATAGAGCTCAGAGAGCGCAACTATGCATTCACGTCTTTCTGCACCTTTCTGCACCTTTCTGCACCTTTCTGCGCCTTTCTGCATCTTTCTGCGCCTTTCTGCACCTTTCTGCACCTTTCTGCACCTTTCTGCGCCTTTCTGCGCCTTTCCGCTCAAAAAAGTGCCATGTAGGTTGATGCAAATAAAAACAACAACAATAGCCTACGTGTTATTTCTGGGTCTTCTGTTATATGAAATACAATTTAGAGGCCGACCGAACCAAATTGTTTGGTTACGGCCGAAAACGAAACCATACCGAAAGTTATAAATTAACTTTCGGCTGAAACCAAAGCCGAAACCAAAAATTTAACAACACCTTCGGCCGAAACCAAAAAATAAACCTAAATTTTCAAACATAAGAGTTAAAATATTGACTAGTTTATTGGTAGCCTAGTCCATTTAAGTAAACCATAAAACTTGTAATATACTGGTGTATATACATGTAGGCCTTTATATATCATTTTATTCAGAATTGTATATTCTTAAAGATTTAAATAACCTTAAAGGCAATGGCCTACATACTTTATATAAGATTTTTGTCTCTAAATATTATGACCACATTTTGATACAATTGGACAAAACAATGCAAAAATGACAAATGGCTGATGATCGAAAGTCAATATCACTATCGGTCAAAACCAAAAACAAACCGAAAGCTAGCTTTTTAGCTTCGGTCGAATCCGAAATTACATCGAAAGAGGCAATTAATCTACTTTCGGCGCCGAAGCAGAAACCGAAACCGAAGTTCAGTCGGCCTCTAATATAATAAGTATACGTATTTGTTGTGTTAAGGCCTTTCTTAACCGGGCCAAACCCTAGGTTCGCAAACCAGATCGTCGATCCTACCCGAACCGTTCTCCGTATTAACCTGCCGGTCTTGGGTTGGCGATCTCGGGTTGGAATGGATCGCGAATCATGGTTGGAGGTTTGCACGTGTTGAGCAAACCTAGGCCGAACATGGCACTTTTTTGAGCGGAAAGGCGCAGAAAGGTGCAGAAAGACGCGAATGCATAGTTGCGGTAATCAACATGGCGGAATTGTACTTATACGATGATGAGACCATATTTGTTTACATTTCCAGAGAAGTACGTCAAATGTAGGATTGGCCTTGTTAAGATTGCAAACCACAATCTGCGACCTCATAGAAAGGTTAGGGTTTTGTATTTGTACACGTGACTATGGTTTGCAAACTAGATCACCGATCTCAGGTTCAACCCGGTTAAGAAAGGCCTTAAGCGACATATTTCTGGTGTAAGCGCCGTGATAGGAATTACAAAAATTTCGCCATTACAAACAAAATATAATTTTTATTTGAAAATGCTCATTGTTATCAGTGATAACGCCCTAAAATGTCATAAAAGACAAGTTGAGCTCTTAAAGTAACCTCGAATGACAAGTTATAACAAAATAGTTTCTGTGACCTTTTGTTTGCCCCCCCCCCTTTTTTTCTCTTTATTTTCAAAAACAAGGATTTAAAAAAATTATTTTTAAATTAGAAATGTCATTTCATTATTAATTGTTACAATTCATTTTTATACTTAAAAGAAGTATTAGAATTTAAATTGTTTAGGGTGAGCCTGTGCACAAATGCAGAAAAAGTTTGTGAGGTTAAATATCCACCTCTTCATCCCCCAACCCCAAGTTGCAACGTAACTCATTCACTCAATTTTAGCCACAGCGCCGTTGTTGTAGTAATGCAGTTGACACACTTTTAGGCTTCTTTTCCTTCGCAAAATATATTTGGGAAATAATATACATACAAATATAAAAATATTTTCTTTAAAAAAATATTTAAAAACACGGTAAAATACCTAGGTTCTTAAAAATACAAGCAAATATCCCAAGTTTGGAATGATAAAAACAACAAGCGCTTGGGAAAAAAGTCAAGGCGTGTTATCACTGATTGTTATTATAATAAACACGCTAATTATTTTTGGTGGGCGAACGGCAGCTAGGAAGCGGGGTGATGACAGGAGAGAAGATCAAAGCAGTATGACGTCTCAGAGGCGGGGAGAGCAATCATGCTTTTGTGGTACTTTTTTCGGTCGGTCGGTCGATGTTTGTTTTAAGCAAAGTTTTGTTTTTCTCTTTTTTTTTGCCGCGCATTTCTACGTTCATGAAAGCCGATGTGTCAAAGGGTGTGGGGAGGGATGGTTATAAAAAAATAATTCTTTTGTTTTTTAATTATTTTCAATGCAAATGTTATAATTACTGGCGAATGCTTGCTAGTGACAAGATAAAAATACTTTTGTTTCTGTCATTTTTCTATAGGTTCGTTCGGTTCGGTTCGTAGTCCGTCACTTTAAAGTTCGGCTTCGGTTTGGTTCGATCAGCGGCAGAGTTCGGGTTCGGTTCGTTGGAAACCACAGTTCGAGTTCTGTGTGTTTGGTTTGGGTTCAGTTCGATTCCCATCTCTAATTCGTATACCTGCACTGTTGCCTGGTAGCACAAATCCCATACTATAGGCCTAGACATCCGGGCAGCAGGGCAGGGTTGAGACGGGCTATTGCGCTCATTGCTTCCTTTCCATCGAGTCTCTGAGCCTCTCAGTGCATTGAACCTCGTATGCATATCTTTGGTTTTCACGCTTTGAGTTCCATCGGTAAATAAGTGGAATGTATACATAAAACTAAGTCTCAAGTATTAATCTAGAACAGGCTTTATCTATTCAGGGACTTACTTTTTCAGTATTATTTGCGTCAATACGTTTTCTTCCGCTAAGCCAGTAAAAGTCAGGGTCCGGGGTTCCTTTAATGGCGCAGGACAGGTCAACATTAGTGCTTTCCCGTACATCAATATGTCCCTCGGTTGGCGGCTCGGTTTCCCACTGTGGAGGTGCTGATTAAATAAAACATACGTAATGTAGATGTTGTAAACATAACTCTTAACATATTTTACTATGTTTGAATTTTAATTGATTTTACATGATTCATATAACATCCTAAATACTACAAGCATGCGCAGTCTTGCTAAAGACTTATTAGTGTTTCGTAAAGCCAAGTTTCCATATTGTTCCCAACCAGAAACGTAGTTTAAAAAATCCATATTTCCCCTTTTGTATGTTTCTGGTAGGGAGCAATATGGAAACTGTAAAGCTATAGATCAGAGTTCGGAAACATTTTCTTAATATTGTGCAATAATAGGCTTGTAATTCATTCAGCGTGCCACAACCATTCAGCGTGCCACAATCATTCAGCGTGCCACAATCATTCAGCGTGCCACAATCCTAAAAGTCATCCTGCTCTAGTACTCAATTAGTTTTTTTGTTGAAGAGACTTGAATTGTCTTTTTTATGGGACTTCTGCGTGCCATTGACAATTGCTTTGCTATAAGTGGCCGACTAGAGACCAACCGAAACCAAATTTTTGGTTTCGGCCGAAAACGAAACCATACCGAAAAATAGGTAATTAGAAAATGCTATACAAGAGATTAAAAATGACTGCACATTTTTGTGTAATATTAACTAATTTATGGGTACTCTATGTAATGTAAATAAACCATAGAACTAGCGATGTTAA
Organism: Anisus vortex; assembly: GCA_949126835.1. Taxonomy (NCBI): domain Eukaryota; kingdom Metazoa; phylum Mollusca; class Gastropoda; family Planorbidae; genus Anisus; species Anisus vortex. Next base: position 30,005,815 of record OX421507.1, read on the forward strand.
ATATCGTTTTCTTTCAAAACCGATTTTCGGTTCTACAAATCTTATCTTATCTTATACATTACAGACGCTCCTTCTATAAAGAATATTATTGCGTCCTACGCTCATCCGTGGTCCGAGTCTAGTCTTGCATTTTTATTAATGTTTTAAATGATGTTAAGTTACTGGTTTTCCTGGTTTGTTCAGGCAACCCATTCCATGCCCGAATGCCACTCGGGAAGAAAGAGTACTTATATGCATTTGTTCTCGCATAAGGGACAAGGAAAGTGTTTTTATCTTTATGTTTATCTGAGATTTGCAACAGGTTGTTATTGTGTTGTATTTCTAAATTAGAGTTTAATGCCTTATGTATTATTACTACTTTACTCTTTGCCCTTCTGTCTTCTAGTGTTTCTAGGTTTAATGATTTGACCAATGGTGTTACTCTTGTTAATGGGGAATATTCGCTAGTTATGAACCTTGCAGCTCTTTTTTTAATTTGTTCTAATTTTTTAATGTTTTCTTTAGTTGATGGGTCCCATACAGATGCTGCATATTCTAGTATAGGCCTAACTAATGTGAGATAGCATTTTAGTTTTATGTTCTTATTACATTTGTAAAAGTTCCTTTTTATGAATCCTAAAGTTTTGTTTGATTTTTTTATTACTTCATCAATATGAGGGTTCCAAGATAACTTATCATTTATTATTACTCCTAGATACTTAGCATTGTTAGTTTGATTTAGTTCTTTACCATGAATGTTTGCTATTATTTGTTTCTTTTTCTTGGATACCCTTATTAGTTGGCATTTTTCTGGGTGAAAAGACATACTCCAGTTTGATTCCCATTTTTGTAGTTCATCTAGGTCTTTTTGTAGGAGTTCACTATCTTTTCCTGTCTTTATTATTCTATAAATTATGCAATCATCGGCAAATAATCTTACTTTTATTCCTGTGTTGATGCAATTTGGCAGATCATTAATATAAATTAGAAATAGTAGGGGTCCTAGAACAGTTCCTTGTGGAACTCCTGAGTTTACTGTTATTGGTGATGACTTAGAGCCATTTATTATCACTGTTTGTTCTCTGCCTATAAGAAAGTCCTGAATCCACTGATGTAAGGGACCAGAGATGGCAAAATATTTAAGTTTTTTTAGTAGACTAGAATGATGAACTTTATCAAATGCTTTTGAAAAATCTAGTAATATAGCATCAATTTGGTTGTTATTATCTAATCCCTTTGACAAGTCATCTATTAGGCCTATTAATTGAGTCTCACATGATCTATTTTTCCTAAAGCCATGTTGGTGTGGGCACAGTGCATTAAGTTTATCTAGATGATTTACTATACTACTATATATAATATGTTCAAGTAATTTACATGTTATGCTGGTTAGAGAAACAGGTCTATAATTACCGGGGTCAGATTTATCTCCTTTTTTGAAAAGGGGGGTTACATTAGCTAATTTCCAATCTCTGGGCACTTTGCCCTGGTTTAGAGAGGCCTGAAAAAGTATTTTAAAGATTGGAGATATTTCATTGGTTAGTTCTTTAAGCAGTCTTGCTGGTATTTCATCTGGAACAGAAGCTTTGTTTGCTTTTAAGTTGGTTAGGAGTTGTTTAATGCCTTTTTCATCTACATTTATATGTCCTATCTCTTCTAGTTTGTTTAAATTTATGAAGATTTCTTTGTCACCTGGATTTGAGAAAGATGATGCAAAGTGTGTGTTAAGGATATTAGCTTTGGTTTCATTATCATTATAAGTTTCATTGTTTTGGCCTTTTAGTGGAGCTATGCCTGTAGTGTCCATTTTTCTTGATTTAATGTAGGACCATTAGTTTTTATTATAATCTTTAGAAATTACATTGTTTACATATTCATTTTGCATCAAACAGGTTTTGGGTCCCCCTCCCCCCTCCCGCCCCTGGTCAAAATAAGTTATAGGTCGGAAAAGACAAATTTGTGTAGATTATACTAAAACAATAATTTTATAAAACAAATTAATAGGAAGGACCTGGTGATTTTGAATAGTGAAAAATCAAAAACGGTATTTTCATGAATTTAAAATTTTGACTTATATAGACTCTAATTATAATATTAATATGATACAAGTTGCACACATTAAAATAATATTTAATGTTTGAAAAATACTTTTTAGGTCAGTTTTACCACTAGACAAATATTGTCAGCTATTGTAATAAAACTGAAATGATTGAAGGGTTTAACCGGGGAAGGTTCAAATGAAACACTAAATATGTTCTTCGTTTTGTCTCTCTATGTCTTCAATTTGAAGTCCAAGCATCTAACAACGTCTATCGGTCCTCTCGACTACGATAGAATTAATTGTAACAACATATGTGTTTGCTGTTGCTGTGCTTGTATTGCAAGCAATACTCGGGCTTTTGAAAAAAAAACACAATATGCCTATGAGTCGCCTTTGATTAATTATTGTTTGCAAGGCATTTAATGTTAAGGAATTGTTTTGTGCTAATCAATCAGGGTTTAAAAATATTTCTTCAGATAAAAAGATAAATAAATCGCGTGACAACATTATGAATGATTTTATCCCGAAATCCGGTTTTCGTTTAACATCCCTACTTCACACAGATTAATTCGCAACAGAATAAACCGAATATCGGTCGGTCTCTATGGCTGACCCCTGCTTTAAATTCTAAAGACGTCCATGGAAGGTCATGATATTTAAATATAAAGCTTGCATTCTCAATAAACCCCTCCCTACCAAACTAGCACTAAACACCTCCCCACCAAACAAGCACTGAACCCCTTTCTACCAAACAAGCACTGAACCCCTATAACAAACAACAAACAAGCACTAAATCCCTCCCCACCAAACAAGCACTAAACCCCTACCTTTCATCAAACAAGCACTAAACCCCTCCCTTTCATCAAACAAGCACTAAACCCCTCGCTTCCATCAATCAAACACTAAGCCCCTCGCTTCCATTAAACAAGCACTAAACCCCTCGCTTCCATCAAACAAGCACTAAACCCCTTCCTTTCATCAAACAAGCACTAAACCCCTCGCTTCCACCAAACATGCACTAAATCCCTCGCTTCCATCAAACAAGCACTAAACCCCAACCTTCCATAAAACAAGCACTAAACCCCTCCTTTCATCAAACGAGCACTAAACCCCTCGCTTCCATCAAACAAGCACTAAACCCCTCGCTTCCATCAAACAAGCACTAAACCCCTTCCTTTTATCAAACAAGCACTAAACCCATCGCTTCCATAAAACAAGCACTAAACCCCTCCCTTCCATAAAACAAGCACTAAACCCATCGCTTCCATGAAACAAGCACTAAACCCTTTCCTTCCATCAAACAAGCACTAAACCCCTTCCTTCCATCAAACAAGCACTAAACCCCTCCCTTCCATAAAACAAGCACTAAACCCATCGCTTCCATCAAACAAGCACTAAACCCCTTCATTCCATCAAACAAGCACTAACCCCCTCGCTTCCATCAAACAAGCACTAAACATTTTGCTTCCATAAAACAAGCACTAAACCCATCGCTTCCATGAAACAAGCACTAAACCCTTTCCTTCCATCAAACAAGCACTAAACCCCTTCCTTCCATCAAACAAGCACTAAACCCCTCCCTTCCATAAAACAAGCACTAAACCCATCGCTTCCATCAAACAAGCACTAAACCCCTTCATTCCATCAAACAAGCACTAACCCCCTCGCTTCCATCAAACAAGCACTAAACATTTTGCTTCCATAAAACAAGCACTAAACCCCTCCCTTCCATAAAACAAGCACTAAGCCCCTCGCTTCCATCAAACAAGCACTAAACCCCGCTTCCATCAAACACGCACGAAACCCCTCCCTTCCATCAAACAAGCACTAAACATTTCGCTTCCATCAAACAAGCACTTAACCCCTCGCTTCCATCAAACAAGCACTAAACCCCTCTTTTCCATCAAACAAGAACTAATCCTCTCGCTTCCATCAAACAAGCACTAAACCCCTCGCTTCCATCAAACAATCACTAAACCCATCCCTTCCATCAAACAAGCACTAAACCCTTCGCTTCCATCAAACAAGCACTAAACCCCTCCCTTCCATCAAACAAGCACTAAACCTTTCGCTTCCACCAAACAAGCACTAAACCCCTCCCTTCCATCAAACAAGCACTAAACCCCTCCCTTCCATCAAACAAGCACTAAACCCCTCCCTTCCATCAAACAAGCACTAAACCCCTCCCTTCCATCAAACAAGCACTAAACCTTTCGCTTCCACCAAACAAGCACTAAACCCCTCCCTTCCATCAAACAAGCACTAAACCCCTCCCTTCCATCAAACAAGCACTAAACCCCTCCCTTCCATCAAACAAGCACTAAACCCCTCCCTTCCACCAAACAAGCACTAACCCCCCCCCCCATCCCACCATGCAATCCTCCATAAACCAGTGCTTCCTATTTATAATCTATATATATAAAAAGACAGTGTTAAGCCCCGCGAGGATCCCCATTGGTCAATTTGAAAACACGTGTGTCACTGACCTATCTAGGCCTAGCCCAATATACCGTCTAATAATTTTTCACATCGGACGTGTGTCTTCGATAGCTCAGTGGTAAACGTAGTGGACTGCTATACGGGCGACCAGGGTTCGATCCTCCAGTTAGACTATACTTTTTTTTTCGACAATTAATTTTTCAAACTTTTAAAAACAAAAGACATTGTAAATATATAGGCAAAATAGATTTTGTTAAATAAAAATATTTGACTATTTTTTTTACCCTATTACAATATTTATTTACTTTCCTAAAAGTATTCAGTAAGTGTAGTTTATAAATTTGTTATCTGCACCCCAGACAGTCCTTTTTTTTCCCCCGGGCAACGCCGGGCAATGTAGCTTGTTGCATATAAAATAAAAGGTAAAATATAAAAATGTTTTTTTTTTGTCTGGTATTCAATAAAACAAGAAAGATGCACTAACCACTTTTTTGTGATGTTTTCGTTTGTTTCTTCCCTCCCTTTGCAACATTGCACTGAGCTCCTTGTTTCCCGGTTACGTCACATTGTTTGTTTGTCACCATGGTTGCAGCAGTAATCAACGTCCAAATGATGGACAGTTGGGCTAGAAGTTTCATTCTCGCAGACTAGCACAGTCAGAAATATAGATGCAGGTTTTCGTTTACTGTGGAACATAATGGGGCTCTTGTCATATCATGCCAGCTTATGTAACAACATTTAACAACTAATAATATGTTGATTGCCACCATCATAGAGTAAATTATAGTAGGCCCCTATTGCTTGGATGTTAACATTACAATGATGACATTCTCAGATGATTATTGCAGTAATAAAGTTGAACTGAAAGGTCAATAACTAACATTATTATATCCTTGCACAAAAATAGTTCTTTGGGTTGAGATTTCTTACAAGCTTAATGATTACACCTCTTTATAATAATAGAATATGAGAAGGGCTTTCCCTTTTTTTTTGAAGGAATCTGAGCGTTTATTTCCAATGGACAGTTTGTTGTATCATTAAAATTGTTTGTGTATGTTTGAGTGATTGTGTGTGATAGAGGTAGAAGGACATGCAGACAGGCAATGTATATAGTTTTAGCCAATACACGTGAAGGTAGCAGCTTATTTAAATTCCCAAGTAAAGCAAAATGTCAATGCTTCAAGCTAGAAGTTAGCTGTGGCAGTTCTATTTTTTTATATCAATACATTGAACTAGGATACCGCATAGTAAAATTTAAGACGCTGCCGCTAAGCCACCCTGCGCCCTTATAGTTAGTCAATAGAGTCTTCATTTCTCATGTACAAACACCTAACACGAAAATAAAAACAACAGCAAAATTTAAAAAAAAATTATAGTTTGTGTTGTTCAAGAGACAGAGGGAGAAAAAATAAAAGAATCTATAGTCTTGGCCCATACACATGAATCTATAGTCTTGGCCCATACACATGAATCCATAGTCTTGGCCCATACACATGAATCTATAGTCTTGGCCCATACACATGAATATAGAGTCTTGGCGCATATACATAAATCTATAGTCTTGGCCCATACAAATGAATCTGTAGTCTTGGCCCATACACATGAATCTATAGTCTTGGCCCATACACATGAATCTATAGTCTTGGCCCATACACATGAATATATAGTCTTGGCCCATACACACGAATCTATAGTCTTGGCCCATACACATGAATCTATAGTCTTGGCCCATACACACGAATCTATAGTCTTGGCCCATACACATGAATCTATAGTCTTGGCCCATACACATGAATCTATAGTTTTAGCCGAATACACATGAATCTATATTCTTGGCCCATACACATAAATATATAATCTTGGCCCATACACATGAATCTATAGTCTTAGCCGACTACACATGAATCTATAGTTTTAGCTTAGCCGAATACACATGAATCTATGGTCTTGGCCCATACACATGAATCTATAGTCTTGGCCCATCAACATGAATCTATAGTCTTGGCCCATCCACATGAATCTATAGTCTTAGCCCATACACATGAATCTATATTCCTTAATTGCCTCTCGAGGGTTCTCAAAATGACTTTTACTACTTCTTTTGTAAATCATGCTTAGTAGAAAAAAAGAAAACTGACTTTTGGGAGAAATTAATCAAAGAAATGTGGACAATGCCATAAACCAATACAGAATGTACAAGAAAGCGAAAATACAAACGAACTGAATTCGAAGAAAGATTATTCTAAACCAGAAACACTGAGGGTGGATTTGCCTGAGAGCAAAAGTCAGAAGGTAGAGAAATCTACAACTGAAGATAATGAGGATAAATATCCTGATTATAAATACCGAATGGCTACTATTGGATTAATTGTCCAAATCCACAGAGACAAAAAAGTAGACCAAAGTATTTTTGACTCGGAAAAGAGTCTGAAGTCATCGAAAGATGAAACAACACCCGAAAGTCATGGTCAAGGGAAGAATAAAATTGACACAGAGACCCTGTGCAGTTTTCAACCGTTCATTAGTGAAGGTTGTGTGGCCTTACAAAAGGAAGGACCACTGAAGTCCGTAAGAATATTACGAGACACAGGAGCATCATTAACACTGCTGCTTAAAGATGTATTACCATTAAATGATAATACATTGACAGGACAGACTGTCCTATTGAGAGGTTTTGAATGGAAAGAAGAAATACCTCTACATAGGATATACCTCACATCTGACTTGGTGACAGGAGATGTGACAGTTGGAGTAATATCAAAACTTCCTGTTGAGGGCATATCCGTTATCCTAGCAAATGATTTGGCGAAAGGGAGGGTGAGACCTGAACTGATTGTAAAGGAAAATCCAGACCCTAGTCCTATGGTGGAGACAGGAAAAGAAAAAGAACTTTATCCTGTAGGTGATGTTATAAATGGTATGACACCACAGAAAAAGAAAGAAGAAATTATCTCACAAGAAAAGGAAAAGAAAGAAGAAATTCTCCCACGAGAGAAGAAAGAGGAAGAAGAAGTGGAACGTGATACTACTATTTTCTCCATGATTGAAGATTGTCCGAAAGGAAATGATCAATCAAAGGAGTCATCACAAAATGAAATGATTGCTGAGCAGAAAGTAGACCCAGAGTTGCTACAGCTGCATGAGAAAGCTGTCGACGAGAAAGAAAATCCTACTACTGATGTCTATGAACATATAGACCACAGCATGTTCAAACAACAATGCAAACCTGCAGTTGCCGGTACAGATGAAGATTTGAGGAGCATCACTGAAGAAACGAGTGCGGAGAGCTGGACCGAAACTATCAAAAGCTATGGGTTACCACAATCCATACCGTCAGATCGAAGGACCAACTTCGCCCCGGAACTCTTCAATCCAGTCCTAAAGAACTTATGCCTGGAGCAGGAGATGTCAACTGAATCCCATCCGGAAAGTCGAGGAGCCTATGGACCAATCTTTGGACCCACTGTCCGAGGACCACTCAAACTACTTCCAGAGGAATGGCAGACCGAATTGGATCTCCTTGGGCTGAGCAAGTACCTAGATAAGTACATAAATTTTTTGTCTGACATAACTGTTTTTGTGAGAAAAAAATTTTACACTGCTCACATGCAGATGCCATTGTTGTGTGATGAAAGAAAGGCAAATATATTATATCATTTGAAAATGATAAAGCCTTACCTTCTGAAAACAATTGGAATAAGCTTGATGTTGTTAACATTATTACTCTTATTTGTAAAATTTATGCCTGGAGTACAGGATGAATTGAATGTCAAATTCACTGATAGTTAGTTACCAAACTTACTATTTTAAAACTAAATCCCTTACTTGTGAAGAAAAAGGAATGAGTAAAAGTATTGTTAGAGTAAAAATCATTATAGTGTGATATTTCTAAACAAACTTGTTAGGTTGAGCATTTAAAATAATTGCTATAAGAGAACAAGATCAGTTTTATCCGCAGAATTGGTTTCTAAATCAGAGGACATTATAAATGTGGACTGATTATAAGATATTTTTGAGAATCTCTGGAAATGATAATTGAAACATTTGGCAGAGAGGATAATTTGATTGAAAAAGATGTAAATGGTTTTAAGAAAAGAGAAATTTTTCTATCACTAAAGTATTGAGAAATGTTTATGATTGTACTATGGAAATTTATTTTATCATGTACTGTTGTTGAAATATTGCACTGAGTCAGTATGCAAATTTCTTCTATGTGAATTTATTCATTTGTTCTATTATCATTGAATGTATGATAATGAAGGGTAAAAATAGTTGCAGCAAGGCAGAACTATGACTAACAAGAATTCCAAGAAATGTATTATATATGATTTTTCACTTTTAGGATACTGTTACATGAAAAGCAGACCAAAAGTAGAAACTAATAAAACTTTGTAATCCTTATGTTGTATAAATTTAGGATATGTGCCACTGATTTGACACTGCAAACCAGAATGATTGAGAATTTCATGGTTGAAAATTTATAATGTTGACACACCAATGTTCAACAAATGTATTATTAATTAAGGATTTCATGTCAAGATTGTAAAACTAATCTATTTTTTTTCTGTATGAGTTAAAATAGATTGAATGAATTGTATTGACAAGCAAAAGATTGGGTAGACCTGAACACTGTGAAAGTAACAGGAGAATCTATGAATAAGGAATAAAACCTTTATGGAAAATGGAAAAGAGCAATGTACACCACTGAAAAGATTGGAAATGAAATGTTTTACCACAGCAGTCAAACAAGCAGTTTGTTTTGTACATAAATTGTTACATTGATTTCGCTCTGAAAAAAATTAATAGTAGCCTATGCTTAACTCTTTTCTACTTCAATAATATTGTATTTGAAATGTCTTTGATGTAATCTAAAGAAAATAAGTACTTACTGTGTAGTACTAAGATTGTATGAAGATAATATAATCTGCTTTGATTGATAGTTAATTAAGTAAATTAACCAAATTTTTGTTTCAAGTAAATCCATGTCTGCATGAAAGATAGAATGTTTCAATTTAAAACTGCTGTGAACTCTTTTAAAAAGAAAATAATGACGTCGAAAGGTCATGGTAAAATGAAAGATTGAAATATTTTTAATGAAATTGTCTATAAACTATTTTAATTCTGGAACAGACTATGTTTAATGTTCTCAAAATAATATAAATGAATTTGATTTTGAGATGATAGATGTTAAAGAATGCTCATTTAATACGATAACTATTTAATCGCGTAGCAATTTTTTTTACATAGGCTGTGATGAGGTAAAAATTTGCATAGGCCATGTAAACATTGTTAGAATCAATAGGGAATGAGAGAGTGATCGCAAGGAAGAGGGAGAGAAAGAAAAAAGAATACTGACCTAGAAATTTTGGGTTTTGACACAGACAGTATTGTTAAAAGTAATGTGTTAGCCAGCCTACAAACATGGAAAAAAATACTGTCGAGAAAATGATCGTGTTGTTCTGAAATTAGGTCAGGGCTAGTATTTTTTTTTGTTTTGTAATTGAGTTAGGCCTAGCATGTGTTCTATCAGAACGTTGGGTTTTTTTTTCTCCTTATGAAAAAAATAAGTCGTGTCTGAATAGACCTTAAGTGATTTTTCTTTTGTTGTTTGATTACAAATGTAAAGGATATTAGTTTATAAATTAAATGAACGAGAGAGTTTTTATTAACGTGGAATGATAATGGAATGGAAATTATTAGATTGTATAATGTTTAACCCTATGTATTTTTCTTGTATACAAGATTTAGATAAACAATTTAATTGTCCATTGTTTTGAATTAAAAATGGAATGATTGAATGACTATAGTTAAGCCATTTGATAAGATGAACTTATATTGCATATATTATTATGTTATTGTTATCAGTTCGATTGAATTATTGGGATCGCCAATTGAACTGTATTGTTTTCCCGGAATATTTTCTTTTATAATTATTCCTTAAAATTAACATTTTTCGTATGGTTAAAATGTAAAGGAAATAATTATAAAGCTTTAGAAGGGGGGGGGATGTTACGAATATCGGTCATAAATGAATGACGTAGTAAGGCATTGACCTCTTAACAAGTGCGTATCAGAGTCCAAAGCGACCAAGGTTTGACCTTTATGCCCTGAGGGCAGTTTAAATAAAATAATTCGTTCAAATCCCGTGGAAATTGGGGGATAATTCTGGATCGTAGTAATTATAGAGAAAGAGGTTAAAATGCGTATTAAGACCCTGTAGAATCTTCGATGATCGTTTTCTTTGTAAAGTCCCGACCTCCTTAAAGTTAGTTCAGTTTAAACGTTTGTAGAGTGAAGTCGCTATATTCATACATGTACATATAATGCCATTTTATTGATACTTATGTTGCCACCAGTTGATGAAGTTTATTGATCGTTTATATTGAGTCTACAATTTAAATAAAATTGTTTATTCAACAACTGGAGTTGTTTGATCTATCGTTGTTGAGAAAGGTGTTGAAGATAATTATCACGAATATAACTACATTACTGTATAGACCTGTCAGTCAAGGAACCCCTAGCTTGGGCTACAGATTAGCAGAATCTAGAGACTTCTAATAAAGATACAACTATATTCATTGAATCCGATTTAACGAGTCGTAATAATAGTCAAATCATATAGAGGTCCATAACAATAGTCAGATAAGATAATTTCAGCAGTGCCAACTTTTATTACTTCTAGCTTAGAGGTTTTAAGTTTAGCATGAGACCCACACAATATTGCCACTGTTTTATCATCATTTAGCTTTAGCCTATTTTCCACCATCCACGATTTCACTGACAGGCAGCAGTCTTCAAGAGATTTTACAGCCGCAGCACAGGAAGCAGGATCAGGATTGAAACTAATGTATAATTCCGTGTCGTCAGCAAATAGCTTACGATTTACGCCATGGGTACTAATGATTTTGCCGAGTTTACTAGTATAGATAGAGAATAGTATAGGTCCCAATACAGAGCCTTGTGGTACTCCGCACCTCAGTGGTGTGCTCTGCGAAGAAGCTTGTTTTACCACAACATATTGGGTCCTATCCTCCAAATAAGACGTGAACCACCGCAGCGCATTACCCGTGATGCCCATCTCCTTTTTAAGCCTGGCTAGAAGAAGCTCATGGTCAATTACGTCGAAAGCTGCACTTAAGTCAAGCAACACTAATAGTGATAGTTCGCCACGATCAGCACTACAAAGAACATCATTTAGGACTCGCAGAAGTGCTGTTTCGCAACTGTGGCCATGACGATAGGCAGATTGGAACGGGTCAAGTAGATTATTAGCATTAAGATGCTGCACAAGTTGTTGCGACACAACTCTCTCAAGTATTTTAGAAATAAAGGAGAGATTTGAGACCGGGCGATAGTTATTGCAGTCATTCATATCTAACCCATTTTTCTTCAGGAGGGGCTTAATGATCGCCGTCTTGAATGGGCGTGGAATTTTGGCAGACAGTAGGCAGGTGTTTATAATACGTACCAACACAGGAAGTAGAATGTCCATGCATGTTAGCATAATTTTGGTAGGGATGGGGTCAACAGTGGAATAAGTAGGTTTAGATCATAGAATAATACGTTTAAGTCCTTCCTCACAAACAGGGATGAGTTCCACTAATGGGATACCTGCGAAGACATCATCCACTAGGGGCAAAGAATCACGCTCTTCAAAGCTTTTCCTAATTTTCTCAACTTTGTCAGTGAAGAATTTGCTAAGTGTTTCCGCTGCTTTCTCACTGCTCATGTCAGGCAGAACAGGGGTTTCAGATCTTTTTCCAAGAAGGTCATTGACAATGGAGAACATCTTGCGTGAGTCCGTTCCTGCAGACTTTAGAAGAGATTGAATATGAACCGACTTTTCATGCCTGATCACTTGAGCGAACCTATTTCTTTCTTTCCGAAATATTTTTTTGTCACATTCAAGTCGAGTTCTTCTCCAACGCTTTTCAGCTAAACGACGGATTGACTTCGCTTTCCGAACTAAAGGGGAGTACCAATAGGAGTCCTGTCTGTCACTAACAAGTTTTTCCGTCACTGGGGCGTAGTCATCCAGTAAAGTCGAGAGAGTCTGGTTGTACAGGAGGGCCAGGTTTTCAGGATCACTTGATTGTGACTTAACCAATTCTGATTTAGTAAGACTATCGCGAAAAGAATACATATCGATATTCTTAAGATTCCTCGTCTTTATCTTTTTTCTCCCAGCAACTGGCCTTTTCATATTTGTCTTTAACCGCACAAGGAAGTGATCAGACAGAAGGAGGTCTTCAACACTCACAGAGTGGACAAATACCGGTATGTCAGATCTAGAGACCACCCAATCTAGGATGTGTCCAGCTCTGTGCGTTAGTTTGGAAACATGCTGAGTTAAGTCAGCAGAGTCAAATAATTGCTTAAGCTGATGAGTGTGGTTGTTTTCTGGATCATCCCAGTGGAAATTAAAGTCACCTAAGATCAGTAAGCTCTTGTTTTTGATAGATGATACAAGGTTCACAAAATCGACATGAAAACTGCTTTCCTTTATCTGATTTGCGACAGAAGGCGGAGGTCTATATATAACAATGATTCGAACAGTTTGTTTGCCTTGGGAGATCACGAAGTTCATGCATTCAAATGAGGAGCAGTTCATATCGTTACAAAGCCTCACAGTCAAGGCAGATCGATAGATCACTGCTAAGCCCCCACCACGTTGTCCAGTAGAGCGGGGCTTTTGAAAAAAGACATAGCCAGTAGGCGTCATCTCTCTAATTGCTGGTTCATCACCCCCCTCATGCAGCCAAGTCTCCGTGATGATCATAATATCAAGTGATTTTTCAATGATAAGGTCATTGATGAGGATAGCTTTCTTTACTGATGACTGCGCATTTAGAATACCTATCGTGACATTACTAACTGTAGATATTGTATGGATGTCATCTTCTATCTGCTTGGGTAATGTTTGTGAGAGGGAAAGGACATCCTCGGAGCACGACAGCGGTTTGCCATGCCAAATACGATGCAATCGACCAGCTCTCGTTCCTCTTCTTTTCGGTATGTGAACCCCTACACCAGGCCGGCGAGTTGAAGGATAAATACTGTTTGTAGTATGTACTAACACTTGAAGCAGAATATTATAAGCAGATAGATGGTGCCTGATAGTTGACAATATAATAAAGGCAGATAAGAAAATAACTAGTGTGGCAGTCGTCATCTCTTTGTTTACAAATAGTGGTGACGGTAGAGTTATCGAGCGTATCAAGATGGAACACAGTACATTTTGTTTACAAATAGTGTTGACGGTAGAGTTATCGAGCATAGCAAGATGGAACACAGTACAGAACTGTGAGAACAGTTCACCTTATAAACCACAAGTTAGAGTGTATGGAAACACCAAAATCAATTGATAATCAGTTGATAATTAACCAGGTCCAAGACCATCAATAGAATATTACACACAATGTCATAGATAAATTCACAAGTAATGCACTAGTACAAAATTTAAGTATTAAACAAGGATTTAATCACAGAAAAAGTCCAAAAACAGTCCAAAAACAGAGACTGAAACAAAACACTGCTGCCTGCTGGCGCAAAACACAACATACGGTGGACAAAAAGTGGACAAGACAGACAAGGTAAAGTGGACAAGACAGACAAGGTAAAGTGGAAGAGACAGACAAGTTAAAGTTGAGACAGACAAGGTAAAGTGGACACGACAGACAAGGTAAAGTGGACAAGACAGACAATGTAAAGTGGACAAGACAGACAAGTTAAACTGCAGACAGACAAGGTAACTTGGACAAGACAGACAAAGTAAAGAGGAAGAGACAGACAAGGTAAAAAGGAAGAGACAGACAAGTTAAAGTGAAGACAGACAAGTTAACTTGGACAAGAGAGACAAGGTAAAGTGGACAAGAAAGACAAGGTAACGAGGAATAGACAGACAAGTTACAGTGAAGACAGAAAAGTTAACTTGGCAAGACAGACAAGGTAAAGTGGACATGACAGACAAAGTCAAGTGGACAAGACAGACAAGGTAAGGTGGACAAGACAGACAAGGTAAAGTGGACAAGACAGACAAGGTAATGTGGACAAGACAGACAAGGTAAAGTGGACAAGACAGACAAGGTAAAGTGGAAGAGACAGACAAGGTAAAGTGGACAAGACAGACAAGGTAAAGTGGAAGAGACAGACAAGTTAAAGTTGAGACAGACAAGGTAAAGTGGACACGACAGACAATGTAAAGTGGACAAGACAGACAATGTAAAGTAGAAGAGACAGACAAGTTAAACTGAAGACAGACAAGGTAACTTGGACAAGACAGAAAAAGTAAAGAGGAAGAGACAGACAAGGTAAAGTGGACAAGACAGACAAGCTAAAGTGAAGACAGACAAGGTAAATTGGACAAGACAGACAAGGTAAAGTGGACAAGACAGACAAGGTAAAGTGGAACAGACGGACAAGGTAATGTGGACAAGACAGACTAGGTAAAGTGGACAAGACAGACTAGGTAAAGTGTACAAGACAGACAAGGTAAAGTGTACAAGACAGACAAGGTAAAGTGTACAAGACAGACAAGGTAAATGTGGACAAGACAGACAAGGTAAGGTGGACAAGACAGACAAGGTAAAGTGGACAAGACAGACAAGGTAAAGTGGACAAGACAGACAAGGAAAAACTAAACAGACAGACAAGGTACTGTCAAACATATTGAATTGATTTGAACATCTGAACACTAACCGAAATCACCAAAATGTTCTATTATAAGATATTCGTAACACAGCACTACTTGCTAGTAGCGGTGCTGGCAAACACAGCACTACTTGCTAGTAGCGGTGCTGGCAAACACAGCACTACTTGCTAGTAGCGGTGCTGGCAAACACAGCACTACTTGCTAGTAGCGGTGCTGGCAAACACAGCACTACTTGCTAGTAGCGGTGCTGGCAAACACAGCACTACTTGCTAGTAGCGGTGCTGGCAAACACAGCACTACTTGCTAGTAGCGGTGCTGGCAAACACAGCACTACTTGCTAGTAGCGGTGCTGGCAAACAGTGTATACAAGACAATCTGGTAAGAAGTCATTACAGTAGGCCTAATCTAGCATGAATGAGTCTAACATCTAGAAACCATGACATTAACATTGCTTACAGCCCTAACAACAACACTCCGATAAGACGTGCATCATCTGGCGCTTAGAGCAACTTCTTTCTTTTTTACCTTCACGTTATATTTCTCTTTCACTCTCTTTTTTTCTTCTCGTATATTTATAGACCAAAACGAAAAAAAAAAAGCAAAATTCATGAATTAAACTTTTTTTTTTACCTTTTTTTTCACTGTATGTTTTTTCAGTAAGCTGATGCACATTTCTATATGTTATTGAACTAAATAAATTTTGAAATCAGAAGTTTTGTAACTCCCTCCCCCTCCCCCTCTTTCTCTCCCTCCCTACTCCCCTACCTCTCTCTATCCCTCCCTCCCCCTCCCTCTCTTTCTCTCTCTCTCTTTCACGGTCTCCTTCCCGCTCTCTCTTATCAATAGTTTCACGAGTAGCAGACTTTGAACATGACAACTCAATCCTGACGCACAATAAAAATTTATGAATATAACTCAATCTTTATAAAACATCGGACAAACAGTTCAGTTAAACATCGGACACACAGTTCAGTTAAACTATTTTATCGGACACACAGTTCAGTTAAACTATTTTATCAAAAATCTGTATAAAACATCGGACACACAGTTCAGTTAAAAATCGGACATACAGTTCAGTTAAACTATTTTATCGGACACACAGTTCAGTTAAACTATTTTATCAAAAATCAAATCCTGACGAATAATATATAGAATTCACTAACCTGCTTATAAATGTCTGCCGCTGGATGAAGTATCAAAAAGTAGTCCATTGTATTATAAAACCGAAACAGTTAGTTGTACCATTACTTCAGTAATTTATAATCCATTATTGTTCTAGTTGAGCTTGTTCAAATGACTTCATCCTATATTGCCCATTAAAACTGTATATTTGAAACGGAGAATCTATTTAACATGAAGGCAAGTGACGTAGGAACTACATTAATATAAAATTGCATACACAGCTAGTGTTGCCAATGTAATGTTAAGTTCGTTGGTCTAGTGAAGATTGTAAATGTAAGTGAACTACATCTTCATCAGGTAGTTCTTCCTTTTTCAATTTAACACAGGTGATACATAAGAGCTTGTGTGTGTGTGTGAACACCGAAGGAACAGCCAAGACTTCGGTGATAAGATTGGTGTGAGGAAAATGTAGATTCAGTTGGAGGGTGAGAGGTGGTGGTGGTGGTGGTGGTGGCTTGCTTGGCAGAGATTTGATAAATAAATAAAATTTAAAAAAAAGATTTGTGCAAAAAAGCGAAAGAGAATAAAAGATTAAAGAAGAATTTAAAACGTACTTGGATTAATTAGACCCACAGGTGGACATGTAAACAATAATAGCCTATATTGATGCATGATATTTACATGAAAATATTGAGATTAATCATTGATTTAAATCATTGTATTGAGCTGAAGGTCCTAAAGTCCTATAGTATTTATGTCACAACTGTATGATGTAGCCTAAACTATTGACACATCACGTGACTAGCCTATACTTATTAGGTCTATAAATTATTAGGCCTAGCCTACACTTTTTATGTCATTTTGGTAACAAATCTTAACTTCGCATATACCTGCAATAATCTACTGTACAGAGTCTTCTGTAAGATATAAGATGGCTACGGCTAATAATATAGGAAATGTTAGGTCTACTGATTAAATTACTTAGGGCCTATTATCTTAGTGTCGCCGGACGGCTGGCGCACCAAAGGGCCTGGGTTCGAATCCTGGTTCTGGAGTGTGTCACTGAGTCTACCCAACTCTGATAAATACATGAGTTAATGCGTCAGGGTAGTGTAAAGGCGTCTGGGCATTGTGCTGGTCACCCACGCAATCCCCTAGTATGTACTAGCCACAGAAACTGATGAACGTTGTTTCACTACTTTACTCTTTTTTTTTTAAACTCTATTGCAAAATGAAACTAGGCCTACGCAGGCAAATCATTTTATTTTTTTGGGCCCTAATGGTCTTATGGAATGTGAAAGTTGTATCACCCATTTGTAATGGTCTTATGGAATGTGAAAGTTGTATCACCCATTTGTAATGGTCTTATGGAATGTGAAAGTTGTATCACCCATTTGTAATGGTCTTATGGAATGTGAAAGTTGTATCACCCATTTGTAATGGTCTTATGGAATGTGAAAGTTGTATCACCCATTTGTAATGGTCTTATGGAATGTGAAAGTTGTATCACCCATTTGTAATGGTCTTATGGAATGTGAAAGTTGTATCACCCATTTGTAATGGTCTTATGGAATGTGAAAGTTGTATCACCCATTTGTAATGGTCTTATGGAATGTGAAAGTTGTATCACCCATTTGTAATGGTCTTATGGAATGTGAAAGTTGTATCACCCATTTGTAATGGTCTTATGGAATGTGAAAGTTGTATCACCCATTTGTAATGGTCTTATGGAATGTGAAAGTTGTATCACCCATTTGTAATGGTCTTATGGAATGTGAAAGTTGTATCACCCATTTGTAATGGTCTTATGGAATGTGAAAGTTGTATCACCCATTTGTAATGGTCTTATGGAATGTGAAAGTTGTATCACCCATTTGTAATGGTCTTATGGAATGTGAAAGTTGTATCACCCATTTGTAATGGTCTTATGGAATGTGAAAGTTGTATCACCCATTTGTAATGGTCTTATGGAATGTGAAAGTTGTATCACCCATTTGTAATGGTCTTATGGAATGTGAAAGTTGTATCACCCATTTGTAATGGTCTTATGGAATGTGAAAGTTGTATCACCCATTTGTAATGGTCTTATGGAATGTGAAAGTTGTATCACCCATTTGTAATGGTCTTATGGAATGTGAAAGTTGTATCACCCATTTGTAATGGTCTTATGGAATGTGAAAGTTGTATCACCCATTTGTAATGGTCTTATGGAATGTGAAAGTTGTATCACCCATTTGTAATGGTCTTATGGAATGTGAAAGTTGTATCACCCATTTGTAATGGTCTTATGGAATGTGAAAGTTGTATCACCCATTTGTAATGGTCTTATGGAATGTGAAAGTTGTATCACCCATTTGTAATGGTCTTATGGAATGTGAAAGTTGTATCACCCATTTGTAATGGTCTTATGGAATGTGAAAGTTGTATCACCCATTTGTAATGGTCTTATGGAATGTGAAAGTTGTATCACCCATTTGTAATGGTCTTATGGAATGTGAAAGTTGTATCACCCATTTGTATGCTTTGTGCTCTTTATCTTTGTGAAACGATTAGGCCTAGTCTTTATACTAATTAGGTATAAAGTATATAGGGCGGTGCAATCATGTATACACAAGCTAATAGGTGAGTTTTCTCCCTTGAGTTTTGTGCTTTGTGGTAGCCCCCCTTCCCCATGGTAGGCTTATATGTAGCTTACTATATGGGACTATCCTCCTCCTCGTGGTAGGCTTATATGTAGCCTACAATATAGGACTACCCCCTTCCCCGTGGTAGGCTTATATGTAGCCTACAATATAGGACTACCCCCTTCCCCGTGGTAGGCTTATATGTAGCCTACAATATAGGACTACCCCCTTCCCCGTGGTAGGCTTATATGTAGCCTACAATATAGGACTACCCCATTCCCCGTGGTAGGCTTATATGTAGCCTACAATATGGGACTACCCCCTTCCCCGTGGTAGGCTTATGTACAACATGGGACTCCCCCTTCCTCCCCCAACGAACAATGCGATTTATTTTAAAGTTAAAAGTTTGGCATAGTTGCAATGATTTTAATAATCGCGAATATGCCTCTGGTCTGTATCTTTACCAAACATATACTATCTAAAATTACATTTGCATTGTTATTAATTAAGTAATATTTAGACCTTGATCTAATTTGTGAGGCTGGTTGGTCCTGCGGATAGTTTACCGGACTGTCAACCGACACGTCGCGGGTTCTATCCCTGCCGCTGACCGATCCCTGTTTCCGTGCATGAGCTTTAGTCCTAATGGACGTAATAATCTTCTAGAGCGCACCGAGCATGCTCAAAAAGCATGGATAAAAACGCTATATAAATAACCATTATTATAATTATTATTAATATAACAATGCAACCCGTCTAACCCGCCAGTAAGCCTAGACAGGCCTTATAAATGTTGTTTGTTACAAAAACGAGTTTTAAAGGTTCGCTCCCTAGGCTAGCTGCTTAGTATCATGTTTTCAATAAGTTCTAAAGGTTCGCTCCATAGGCTAGCTGCTTAGTATCATGTTTTCATTAAGGGTTAAAGGTCAAGACATAATATTAAAACACTTTGGCAGTGGGAGCCATTGCCCGGAGACCCACGATTTTTAAACTACTGGCTCGAATTCTCTAGACTCTAGGGTACCCAAGCCTCTGCTCAACCGAACGCTCTAGCTATAATTACCATGCCTGCAATAAAATATAAAATACTTGGGATTAAAAACATTAAAGGCATCTTTTTTTTTTCTTAAACAGACTGTTAAGACAACTAACTGGGGTCAGAGGAAAACGGTCACTAATATAGTCAATACATTTATTTTGTTGATACATATTACTGTAGAGACCCCGTTAAAACCGAAGAAGCAGTACACAATTTAACTACACATAAAATAAAAACATCACAAACTATACAATTATAAACAGACGACAGTCTCACTTTAGGTTTTAGTCCAGCCATTCAGTGAAGATTTGAAAGCCGGCAGTTAGGGCAGTGATGGAGGCCTGGTCCAGGGTGTTTCACAGCCTATTGGCTGACGGAAAAAAAAAAGAATATTTGAAGACGTCGTTGCGTGCGTGTGGGACAAGCATCAAAAGATGTACACATATACACAAAAAGGAATTTGACACATAGCTTTTCCAACTAGATCAAAAATAACTCCTGCAGGGCGGTAAGGATTGGACGGCGACAGTGCTAGAACCAGGAGTGTAAAATTGAACTTAACCACAGGCGTAGCCAAGGGTTTTTGGAGGCACGGCCACGGGTTGTGTGTAGGCGTAGCCACGGGTTGTGTGTAGGCGTAGCCAAGAATTGTGTTTAGGCGTATAAAGGGCTGTGTAGAGGCACAGCCAATGGTTGTGTGGAGGCGTAGCCAAGGGTTGTGTGTAGGCGTAGTCAAGGGTTGTGTGTAGGCGCCGCCACGGGTTGTGTGGAGGCGTCGCCAAGGGTTGTGTGTAGGCGTAGCCAAGGATTTGTGGAAGCAAAACCAAGCGTTGTATAGAGGCGTAGCCAAGGTGTGTGGAGGCGTAGCCACGGGTTGTGTGTAGGCGTAGCAAGGGTTGTGTGTAGACGTAACCACACGTTGTGTAGATGCGTAGCCAAGGGTTGTGTGGAGGCGTAGCCATGGGTTGTGTAGAGGCGTAGCCACGGGTTGTGTGGAGGCATAGCAAGGGTTGTGTGTAGACGTAACCACACGTTGTGTAGAGGCGTAGCCAAGGGTTGTGTGGAGGCATAGCAAGGGTTGTGTGTAGACGTAACCACACGTTGTGTAGATGCGTAGCCAAGGGTTGTGTGGAGGCGTAGCCATGTGTTGTGTAGAGGCGTAGCCACGGGTTGTGTGGAGGCGTAGCCAAGGGTTGTGTGGAGGCGTAGCCATGCGTTGTATAGAGGCGTAGCCAATGTGTGTGGAGGCGTAGCCACGGGTTGTGTGTAGGCGTAGCAAGGGTTGTGTGTAGACGTAACCACACGTTGTGTGGAGGCGTAGCCAAGGGTTGTGTGGAGGCGTAGCCATGGGTTGTGTAGAGGCGTAGCCACGGGTTGTGTGGAGGCGTAGCCAAGGGTTGTGTGGAGGCATAGCCAAGGGTTGTGTGGAGGCGTAGCCACGGGTTGTGTGGAGGTGTAGGCTGTAAATATTAGAACTATATGATTCGAATTAGAACTTTGATGCAGTTTTTACATTTTCAATAGAACTTTATGGCTATGAAATTATTCCAATTTTATCTTTTATAATTAAAAAAGTTCAATTTTGTAAACATTATTATCAGTATGTTTTTTTTTTAAAGTAGCAATTATCACAGGGCCCATAACTATTTTTTGTGTGCCAAATTCGCTGTTAGAACCATGTTATTCTCAGGTAGCGTGTTGAATTAGAAATAGACCTAACGTAGTCTAGACGTACTAGTCCACAGGTTGTCTGCCCCCGAGTCAAGCTGTTCTTACCTTACACTCTTTTACTCCGCATCCCTGCTACTTCCTGCCCTCCCCCGTTTTACCCACCAACATTTTCACTCATCAAGCTCAGTGGATTTAAATTTAGACGCCAAGTTTCAACTACCTGGACAACCAGAAAACAGATTCATTATTGCTTTTCTCCCCATGCAATTGAATTTCTGATTTTACTCCTTTTCTGTAATATAAATAAAATAGCTATGCTTTTTTTTAATCAAGTCCGATTACATTACATTAATTGCCTTTTTTACCCAGAAAAGTTTGAACTGTTGAAAGTATAAAAGATAAAGAAACAAATAATTACACACTAGACTCTACTTCATTCATGGACCTGACACAAACTAACAATGATAAGTAGGCTACTTAGGAGAAATAATAAATGATAAAGTATCTTGGAATTCACATATTGATGAAGTGATGAAAACAATTACAAAACATCAGGCTTCATAAAAAGGAACTTTTACAAGTGTAATAACAATATAAAAATAACATATTATATATATATATACTTTCTCACAATTAGCTAGATCTAGATCTAAACTAAAAAAAAACTAAAGAAAAGAAAATTAAGAACAAATTCAGAAAAAGGCTAATTACTAGCGAATATTCACAACTGACAAGAGTAACACATATGAATAGTTAAATCACTAAACCTAGAAACACTAGAGGCCAGAAAGGCGAAGAGTAAAGTAGTAATAATAGGCTACATAACTAATTTAGAAATGCAACACACAAATTATCTGTTACAATGCTCCAATAAACATAAGGACAAAAAGAATCCTTATGCAAGAACAAATGCCTATAAGTAATTATTCTTCCGGAGTGGCATCCGAGCATAGATATGGGTTGCCTGAAAAAAAACTGTGAAAAAGTAACCTAATTTTCTTTAAACACTGATCAAAATGCAAGAAAAGACTCTGACCACGCATGAGCGCACGACGCAATAATCTTTTTTTTATAAAAGGATTGTTTGAAACAAAAGATAATAAAAACACTGTAAGTTGAATTATAGCCATAAGATAAACAGTAGCCTACATTCTCACTATTCCCATTCTAGCCATAAGATAAACATTACATTCTCACTATTCCCATTCTAGCCATAAGATAAACATTACATTCTCACTATTCCCACTATAGCCATTGTTATGAACGGGGGTCATAAATGCTTTGTTATTATCAATATTATCTATAGGGGAATATATCCTCTTGCATGTTTAATTACTGTTGGATACTAAATTAGAACTACCTAGCTTTCAACTAGTTAAATGAAGAAACTCATGTTGTAGTACACAAAACATAAGTTTATTATACCACAATCCACATGGATTAAACTTCATACAATATATATATATGTTACGGCCAAAGCCCGAAGTGCGGCCAGATCGCGCTTTGGCCGACGCGCTTGGCCAATGTCCGATGTGCTTGAAATTGCCAGTGTTTACGCTACTTTGGCCGGCCACTTCGCGATGTGGCTGGCAATCCCTGGCCAATGTCCGATGTGCTGATACAAGAATGTTTGGTAGGCGGCACAGGTGTGATGGCTGCTTGCATAAGGTAGCAAGGACAGTGATACATACGCTGTGACGATAATTTTCTGTTCATCTTCTACTTTTCAGAGAAAGTCCTGCCGAAGTGGTCACTAATTATCAAGGAAATTAATTATCACACGCTTTAGTAAACTATCTACCTGGATAAAAACACCATTTGCGTCATAAATTGACTGTTGGTGTCTGTGATTAGAGGATTGACTTTTGATAATCCACAAAGGTGGTCAGGTCAGGCAGGAGCGACCGTATTTTTATCTAGCCATTGTCCGCGCGGTCTAAGTATAGTTTCATGTGTTATATAAACATGGGTGGGGCCGCCAGTCGCAATGACAAAGAGCTTGTTTAATTTTATGATAATAGATAGAGAGGGAGTGTCAATACTGTACAGGACAGGGCCACATTGATCTCGTTACCCACATCGACGACCGCGAAAACTCCCTCCCAGCCCCACCCCATTGACGGACCCTCGAAGCCACAAGCGACCGGAATGTTTGGACAAAGGGATCGGAGACAGACATGTGACTTTAAATTCCACCCACTCTTTTCTCATTGGTCCATGTTATATTATGTGGGTAGATCTTCCTTGTTTTAAAAACACCCCAAACACGACTGTACGCACTTATTTCCTTTTGGATTTTAGTATTGTAAGACAACTGATGATAGAGATTGAAAATTTACTATAATAAACTAATTAGACTGATTTTTTAATTTATTTTAATTAAAGATTGATAATTTACTAATCTATAATAAAAAAATTTGACTGATTTTTTAATTTATTTTAATTAAAGATTGATAATTTACTATATAATAAACTATTTTGACTGATTATGTAATTTAGTATAATTAATAATCAATATAGGCCTAATGTGATAATTACGGTATATAAACACTCGAAATCTCCTCAAGACCTTCTTAATCGGGCTTTGGCCGATCGCCCATGGCCATTTCGCGATCTGGCCGGCCAAGGTCCAAAATCAAGAACAGATCGGGCTTTGGCCGGTCAAATGTGAGGTGATATTGGCCACTTCGCGATCTGGCCGGCCAGATCTGGCCGATTTCGGGCTTTGGCCGTAACATATATATATACAAGCAAAATCCACGAAAGTTAAAATGCGAGCCAATGAGAAGACTCGTTAAGATGGGACTGCCCAATCATGGACTCTAAACCACGGGGTCTTGAAATGGTTCGTTTCTATTGGTCCTTACGACCCACGGGGTCTTGAAATGGTTCGTTTCTATTGGTCCTTACGACCCTACGTAAAACAACTTCACGAGGATGTCAAGGCTCGTGATTACTTGTTAGATTCGAGAAACCGCAAATCTCCAAGCATGGTGTGACAACAATATGAACAATATATTTATTTGCCACAAAGTACATCAGTACCATAAAGGCATAATCAAAAACATAATTAGAATATTCTAACATTAGTAAATAATAGCACATTTTCAAAATGATTATGAAACCAACAACCATACAGTGCAAGTGTAGCCTAGTAGATGACACGTACACAAAACCTGCCTAGATGGTCATGCTACACGACAATGGTAAGAAAAAAGGTTATGCTTAGGCGAGCACACAATATGCTAACAAAAATATGCTGACCTCTATTCAAACAACAGTTGGTCCACAGAATAGGTATAGATATTCTGTGAGTTGGGCAGAGAGAGAGAGAAAAAAAATCGTCATGCTTGAGTAAACATACAACAAAAATGTAACACGATACTTAAACTAAGCTGACCTCTCTCCACAAGCGTTGGACAGAGAGAGAGGGAGAGAGAGAGAAAAGAGATAGTTCATTACGCTTGAATAGGTAAGCACACCATGGTTGGAATACAGTTATACCAGTATGTTATCATGCCACCCATAAAAGAGAAAAAAAAATTACGCCATCGCAGTGTTACACAGTAACATTACTTTAGTATTGATCATAACATACAGTCTAGGTGATAACTAGCTTACTATAATCTATCAATAAGAAGAAACGTGTATTGTTCACAATTAATTTAGATTTTATGTTAAGCATATAAAAGAAATGGAAGTATAAAATAAGCAGATATTTAAAACAAATAAATGATGTATATTATATTTTCGAAACAATATAATTTCAGATCATGTATATCAAATATCAATGAAATGAATGAAAGATAATCACAATACCTGCACCAAAAATTTTAATAAAAATAGTTTGGTAATAAATATTTAAAAAAAAACAACAACTTTGACTAGTAGAGGAGAATTTTGTAAAGAAAAATATAGGAACTAATTTAATCAAATGGGAAATTAAATTAGAATGTCCTTTTGAAATGCAAAATAAATGAATAAACCATTATGTACAGATTCGAGACGTCGTGAATCTCCAAGTATAGTTTGACAACGATATCACGCCGTACACTCCCCACATTGGGAAAAATATAACTTATTCATAACACCATAAGATAAACATTATATTCTCACTATTCCCACTTTAGCCATAAGATAAACATTACATTTTCACAATTCGTCAGCAGAATTAGCGTATTACTACATATTTCGTTGTCTGTCTGTTTTCTGTAACTGTCGTCTGCGCATAGAACTGTCACCAACGGGATATGCGCTATATAAGCACCGTTATTATTATTATTATTCCCACTCTAGCCATAATATAAACATTACAGTCTTACTATTCCCACTCTATAAGTTTTTTTTTCGTCTAACTCATGTTGTTTTACAAGAAAAACTAAATATTTATTTAGCTCATTGTAACTGCAAATAATAATTTCTCTTTCTTCCCGAGCTGCATCAGGGCATGGAATGGGTTGCCTGTCCAAACCAAAGACGAAAACCAACAACTTAACATTTCATAATTTACTTAGAGGCCTCATGCCACTTTAATCTTCCACATAGACTATTTTGTTTTGTGCCATTAACTACAATTATTACGCAAAAGTGTAATCATACTACCATTGTTTATTCTATAAATAGATAGGCCTAATATATTTTATTTGCCAATTTTACCGTTTCCATTTTAGTGACGCCTATCATGATGTGTATATCATTCTCTATTTGTTTCTCTCACTCTCTCTTTCAATGTCATTCTCTCTCTCTGTTTCTCTTTCACTCTCTATGTTACTCTCTCTCTCTCTTTCTCTCTCACTTTCTGTTTCTCTCTCACTTTCTGTTTCTCTCGGTTTCTCTCTCACTAGCTCTATGTTTCTCTCTCACTAGCTCTATCTTTCTCTCTCACTAGCTCTGTTTCTCTCTCACTAGCTCTATGTTTCTCTCTCACTAGCTCTATGTTTCTCTCTCACTAGCTCTATGTTTCTCTCTCACTAGCTCTATGTTTCTCTCTCACTAGCTCTATGTTTCTCTCTCACTAGCTCTATGTTTCTCTCTCACTAGCTCTATGTTTCTCTCTCACTAGCTCTATGTTTCTCTCTCACTAGCTCTATGTTTCTCTCTCACTAGCTCTATGTTTCTCTCTCACTAGCTCTATGTTTCTCTCTCACTAGCTCTATGTTTCTCTCTCACTAGCTCTATGTTTATCTCTCACTAGCTCTATGTTTCTCTCTCACTAGCTCTATGTTTATCTCTCACTAGCTCTATGTTTCTCTCTCACTAGCTCTATGTTTCTCTCTCACTAGCTCTATGTTTCTCTCTCACTAGCTCTATGTTTCTCTCTAACTAGCTCTATGTTTCTCTCTCACTAGCTCTATGTTTCTCTCTCACTAGCTCTATGTTTATCTCTCACTAGCTCTATGTTTCTCTCTCACTAGCTCTATGTTTATCTCTCACTAGCTCTATGTTTCTCTCTCACTAGCTCTATGTTTATCTCTCACTAGCTCTATGTTTCTAACTCACTAGCTCTATGTTTCTCTCTCACTAGCTCTATGTTTCTCTCTTTAGCTCTATGTTTCTATCTCACTAGCTCTATGTTTCTCTCTCCCCTCTATCTGTTTCTTTCTCCCCCTCTCTCTGTTTCTATCTCCCCCTCTCTCTGTTTCTCTCACCCCCTCTATCTGTTTCTTTCTCCCCCTCTCTCTGTTTCTATCTCCCCCTCTCTCTGTTTCTCTCACCCCCTCTATCTGTTTCTATCTCCCCCTCTCTCTGTTTCTATTTCCCCCTCTCTCTGTTTCTCTCACCCCCTCTATCTGTTTCTTTCTCCCCCTCTCTCTGTTTCTATCTCCCCCTCTCTCTGTTTCTCTCACCCCCTCTATCTGTTTCTATCTCCCCCTCTATCTGTTTCTATTTCCCCCTCTCTCTGTTTCTATCTCCCCCTCTATCTGTTTCTATCTCCCCCTCTCTCTGTTTCTATTTCCCCCTCTCTCTGTTTCTCTCACCCCCTCTATCTGTTTCTTTCTCCCCCTCTCTCTGTTTCTATCTCCCCCTCTCTCTGTTTCTCTCACCCCCTCTATCTGTTTCTATCTCCCCCTCTATCTGTTTCTATTTCCCCCTCTCTCTGTTTCTATCTCCCCCTCTATCTGTTTCTATCTCCCCCTCTATCTGTTTCTATTTCCCCCTCTCTCTGTTTCTATCTCCCCCTCTTTCTGTTTCTATCTCCCCCTCTATCTGTTTCTATTTCCCCCTCTCTCTGTTTCTCTCACCCCCTCTATCTGTTTCTTTCTCCCCCTCTCTCTGTTTCTATCTCCCCCTCTCTCTGTTTCTCTCACCCCCTCTATCTGTTTCTATCTCCCCCTCTATCTGTTTCTATTTCCCCCTCTCTCTGTTTCTATCTCCCCCTCTATCTGTTTCTATCTCCCCCTCTATCTGTTTCTATTTCCCCCTCTCTCTGTTTCTATCTCCCCCTCTTTCTGTTTCTATCTCCCCCTCTCTCTGTTTCTATCTCCCCCTCTATCTGTTTCTATCTCCCCCTCTATCTGTTTCTATTTCCCCCTCTCTCTGTTTCTATCTCCCCCTCTTTCTGTTTCTATCTCCCCCTCTATCTGTTTCTATTTCCCCCTCTCTCTGTTTCTATCTCCCCCTCTATCTGTTTCTATCTCCCCCTCTCTCTGTTTCTATCTCCCCCTCTCTCTGTTTCTCTCACCCCCTCTATCTGTTTCTCTCACCCCCTCTATCTGTTTCTATCTCCCCCTCTCTCTGTTTCTCTCACCCCCTCTCTCTGTTTCTCTCTCCCCCTCTTTCTGTTTCTCTCTCCCCTCTCTCTGTTTCTCTCACCCCCTCTCTCTGTTTCTCTCTCCCCCTCTCTCTGTTTCTCTCTCCCCTCTCTCTGTTTCTCTCTCCCCTCTCTCTGTTTCTTTTTCTCTCTGTTTGTCTCTCATTCTCTCTCTCTCTTTTTCACTCTTTCTGTATCTCTCTCTCTCTCTTTAAGTTCTTGTCACCAATCATGAGATTCATTGGTTGAAGCGTCCAATGAGTGAATAGTTGAGTTATACGTTGACGTTTTAAGAGACAACTAAAATTTGGAGTCCTCCGGTCGTGCTTGAGAGTTGAAGACTATACAATGATATTGTGAATATATTTTAGGTTATGGACTTAAACCTTCCTTATAATAATTGAGTATGAAGACTATACAATGATATTGTGAATATATTTTAGGTTATGGACTTAAACCTTCCTTATAATAATTGAGTATGAAGACTATACAATGATATTGTGAATATATTTTAGGTTATGGACTTAAACCTTCCTTATAATAATTGAGTATGAAGACTATACAATGATATTGTGAATATATTTTAGGTTATGGACTTAAACCTTCCTTATAATAATTGAGTATGAAGACTATACAATGATATTGTGAATATATTTTAGGTTATGGACTTAAACCTTCCTTATAATAATTGAGTATGAAGACTATACAATGATATTGTGAATATATTTTAGGTTATGGACTTAAACCTTCCTTATAATAATTGAGTATGAAGACTATACAATGATATTGTGAATATATTTTAGGTTATGGACTTAAACCTTCCTTATAATAATTGAGTATGAAGACTATACAATGATATTGTGAATATATTTTAGGTTATGGACTTAAACCTTCCTTATAATAATTGAGTATGAAGACTATACAATGATATTGTGAATATATTTTAGGTTATGGACTTAAACCTTCCTTATAATAATTGAGTATGAAGACTATACAATGATATTGTGAATATATTTTAGGTTATGGACTTAAACCTTCCTTATAATAATTGAGTATGAAGACTATACAATGATATTGTGAATATATTTTAGGTTATGGACTTAAACCTTCCTTATAATAATTGAGTATGAAGACTATACAATGATATTGTGAATATATTTTAGGTTATGGACTTAAACCTTCCTTATAATAATTGAGTATGAAGACTATACAATGATATTGTGAATATATTTTAGGTTATGGACTTAAACCTTCCTTATAATAATTGAGTATGAAGACTATACAATGATATTGTGAATATATTTTAGGTTATGGACTTAAACCTTCCTTATAATAATTGAGTATGAAGACTATACAATGATATTGTGAATATATTTTAGGTTAT
Source organism: Anisus vortex (assembly GCA_949126835.1). Classification (NCBI taxonomy): domain Eukaryota; kingdom Metazoa; phylum Mollusca; class Gastropoda; family Planorbidae; genus Anisus; species Anisus vortex. The sequence continues at coordinate 30,035,516 of OX421507.1, forward strand.
AGACTTAAACCTTCCTTATAATAATTGAGTATGAAGACTATACAATGATATTGTGAATATATTTTAGGTTATGGACTTAAACCTTCCTTATAATAATTGAGTATGAAGACTATACAATGATATTGTGAATATATTTTAGGTTATGGACTTAAACCTTCCTTATAATAATTGAGTATGAAGACTATACAATGATATTGTGAATATATTTTAGGTTATGGACTTAAACCTTCCTTATAATAATTGAGTATGAAGACTATACAATGATATTGTGAATATATTTTAGGTTTATGGACTTAAACCTTCCTTATAATAATTAAGTATGAAGACTATACAATGATATTGTGAATATATTTTAGGTTATGGACTTAAACCTTCCTTATAATAATTGAGTATGAAGACTATACAATGATATTGTGAATATATTTTAGGTTATGGACTTAAACCTTCCTTATAATAATTGAGTATGAAGACTATACAATGATATTGTGAATATATTTTAGGTTATGGACTTAAACCTTCCTTATAATAATTGAGTATGAAGACTATACAATGATATTGTGAATATATTTTAGGTTATGGACTTAAACCTTCCTTATAATAATTGAGTATGAAGACTATACAATGATATTGTGAATATATTTTAGGTTATGGACTTAAACCTTCCTTATAATAATTGAGTATGAAGACTATACAATGATATTGTGAATATATTTTAGGTTATGGACTTAAACCTTCCTTATAATAATTGAGTATGAAGACTATACAATGATATTGTGAATATATTTTAGGTTATGGACTTAAGCCTTCCTTATAATAATTGAGTATGAAGACTATACAATGATATTGTGAATATATTTTAGGTTATGGACTTAAACCTTCCTTATAATAATTGAGTATGAAGACTATACAATGATATTGTGAATATATTTTAGGTTATGGACTTAAACCTTCCTTATAATAATTGAGTATGAAGACTATACAATGATATTGTGAATATATTTTAGGTTATAGACTTAAACCTTCCTTATAATAATTGAGTATGAAGACTATACAATGATATTGTGAATATATTTTAGGTTATGGACTTAAACCTTCCTTATAATAATTGAGTATGAAGACTATACAATGATATTGTGAATATATTTTAGGTTATGGACTTAAACCTTCCTTATAATAATTGAGTATGAAGACTATACAATGATATTGTGAATATATTTTAGGTTATGGACTTAAACCTTCCTTATAATAATTGAGTATGAAGACTATACAATGATATTGTGAATATATTTTAGGTTATGGACTTAAACCTTCCTTATAATAATTGAGTATGAAGACTATACAATGATATTGTGAATATATTTTAGGTTATGGACTTAAACCTTCCTTATAATAATTGAGTATGAGGACTATACAATGATATTGTGAATATATTTTAGGTTATGGACTTAAACCTTCCTTATAATAATTGAGTATGAAGACTATACAATGATATTGTGAATATATTTTAGGTTATGGACTTAAACCTTCCTTATAATAATTGAGTATGAAGACTATACAATGATATTGTGAATATATTTTAGGTTATGGACTTAAACCTTCCTTATAATAATTGAGTATGAAGACTATACAATGATATTGTGAATATATTTTAGGTTATGGACTTAAACCTTCCTTATAATAATTGAGTATGAAGACTATACAATGATATTGTGAATATATTTTAGGTTATGGACTTAAACCTTCCTTATAATAATTGAGTATGAAGACTATACAATGATATTGTGAATATATTTTAGGTTATGGACTTAAACCTTCCTTATAATAATTGAGTATGAAGACTATACAATGATATTGTGAATATATTTTAGGTTTATGGACTTAAACCTTCCTTATAATAATTGAGTATGAAGACTATACAATGATATTGTGAATATATTTTAGGTTATGGACTTAAACCTTCCTTATAATAATTGAGTATGAAGACTATACAATGATATTGTGAATATATTTTAGGTTATGGACTTAAACCTTCCTTATAATAATTGAGTATGAAGACTATACAATGATATTGTGAATATATTTTAGGGTTATGGACTTAAACCTTCCTTATAATAATTGAGTATGAAGACTATACAATGATATTGTGAATATATTTTAGGGTTATGGACTTAAACCTTCCTTATAATAATTGAGTATGAAGACTATACAATGATATTGTGAATATATTTTAGGTTATAGACTTAAACCTTCCTTATAATAATTGAGTATGAAGACTATACAATGATATTGTGAATATATTTTAGGGTTATGGACTTAAACCTACCTTATAATAATTGAGTATGAAGACTATACAATGATATTGTGAATATATTTTAGGGTTATGGACTTAAACCTTCCTTATAATAATTGAGTATGAAGACTATACAATGATATTGTGAATATATTTTAGGTTATGGACTTAAACCTTCCTTATAATAATTGAGTATGAAGACTATACAATGATATTGTGAATATATTTTAGGTTTATGGACTTAAACCTTCCTTATAATAATTGAGTATGAAGACTATACAATGATATTGTGAATATATTTTAGGTTTATGGACTTAAACCTTCCTTATAATAATTGAGTATGAAGACTATACAATGATATTGTGAATATATTTTAGGTTTATGGACTTAAACCTTCCTTATAATAATTGAGTATGAAGACTATACAATGATATTGTGAATATATTTTAGGTTTATGGACTTAAACCTTCCTTATAATAATTGAGTATGAAGACTATACAATGATATTGTGAATATATTTTAGGTTATGGACTTAAACCTTCCTTATAATAATTGAGTATGAAGACTATACAATGATATTGTGAATATATTTTAGGTTATGGACTTAAACCTTCCTTATAATAATTGAGTATGAAGACTATACAATGATATTGTGAATATATTTTAGGTTATGGACTTAAACCTTCCTTATAATAATTGAGTATGTGTAATAAAGTTGCAGTTATGTTATATAACTTTCTATGTATGTGGTTTTACTTATATTTTTAGTCTGTTTTATACATAGCCTATTGTTACTAATGCAGAAAAAAAGGGGGTGACCTTAGGTAAAATTCGAATCAATCCAGTGTGGGGTTGGTAAAGACTAAATTAAATATACAGGTCAAATGGGGCCCAAAGTCATTTATATCATAGGCCTTCATAGGCCCGGCACCTAAACGAAACGATTAGCTTGTAAGGGAGGGGGGTACAATTAGTTGCGGCCCGATTCAGGATAAAACAGCAACAGAATTAAAATGTCCTCATTGGCCCGTCGTCGGTACGGATTAACCTGCCAGCAAGGAGACACAATCGGGCCATCATCGGTACAGATTAACCTGCCAGCAAGGAGACACAATCGGGCCGTCGTCGGTACGGATTAACCTGCCAGCAAGGAGACACAATCGGGCCGTCGTCGGTACGGATTAACCTGCCAGCAAGGAGACACAATCGGGCCGTCGTCGGTACGGATTAACCTGCCAGCAAGGAGACACAATCGGGCCGTCATCGGTACGGATTAACCTGCCAGCAAGGAGACACAATCGGGCCGTCGTCAGTACGGATTAACCTGCCAGCAAGGAGACACAATCGGGCCGTCGTCGGTACGGATTAACCTGCCAGCAAGGAGACACAATCGGGCCGTCGTCGGTACGGATTCACCTGCCAACAAGGCGACACAATCGGGCCGTCATCAGTACGGATTCACCTGCCAGCAAGGAGACACAATCGGGCCATCATCGGTACGGATTCACCTGCCAGCAATGAGACATAATCGGGCAGCATGATGCTAATGCATAGTAAAGTATCTCGTCGATCCCAATAACTGATCATAGGACCAGTGAAGCAGCGTTCACCAGTTTGTTTTTGTGTGGCCACGACATACTAGGGGATTGTGTGGTCAGCACAATGACGCCTTTACTTTATCCCAAATTAAAGTCAGTTACCCATCTTCAGGGACACCCTCCAGCTTTTACCAGGATTCAAACCCAGACCGTCGGTACCGCGCTGCCGGTCGGCCACCTTGGTTCCATGTTACGCTAATGAGCATAGACATATTGCGGGCAACTGATGGCAACCTAATATAATAGGTACTGATTATGGCTAAGGGTAGGTTTGCCAGACGTCCAGCAAAAGAAGGACATATTCTTTTAGCCTCATGTCCTCCACCCGACTGGCAAAGCTAATAATCTTTAAATGATTTATTGTCCAGCTTTTGTAAGCCCACAGTTTTGAAATAATATTAGATAACATGAATAACATATAATTACATGAAATATGCTAAAACACTTGATCTTTTGTGCAAAATAAGAATAAACAGTTTTTTGTTAAAGACTCTTGCATCAGCTGTTAAGTTTATTGATTCAAAGTTTCCCAAATGCAAGTAGCTTTAAGAACCCCTTCAACTATGTAATACTTCTGTAACTCTGACTGGACACAATCATAATGTGGAAATTATTTTCTTCTTGATCAATTCGACAAAGGAAATCAATAAACTCTTTATAGTTGACTCTGTACCACAATTTGAACAAAATCTTACATGTAACCTAAACAGTTTATATATAGACTTATGTAATTGGTCAAGAGGATCATCTGTGAAATGTTGGCTCGTATGAGAGATAGGTTATGTAATTAACAAATTTGTTGATATAATATGATTGTAGAATTGGCTGTTTAATTTAAAATTAATGTTTTCGGCGTTTTGAAAAAATCCTCCTTTGACTGTAGGCTATACAGCTAAGAGAGGAGGCTGGTTTACATGTCATCTGTGGTGCCCCAACGGTCCAACAGACTACGGGATATGTAGGGTACGAGCTATATAAGGGGAAAAACTCCAATGGTTTTACATGATACGATCAAACGATATTGCATTTTGTTTTTACACCATAAACACAGTTTTCTAAACAGTAATAAAGCTAGATGAAGTTTTAAACTGAATAAAATATGTAGTTTAGTCATTTTTACTTTTTTTGTTTTTTGTTGTTAAAAACAAACAAACAAATGAGTGGGTTATTTTAGATTGGATTTTTTAGCGCTGTTTTTAAAAGTAGATTTGTTTTTCAACTCACTTGGGTATTTTGGGTTGGCTATGACTAATAACAACAAACAAAGGGAGATGACTCGCGGTTATGCCCTTTTGAGTAAAAGTTAGGCTATAAGACATGCTTATTACTATTATCACTGATTATAATATTTACTTGAATGTAAACATTTTTGCTGCCAACGGAGAATGTATATATGAAAAGTATTATTATAACAGACCCAGTGTAGAAAAAAATGTCGGAACTAAACACTAGATCTTTAAAAGAACTTAAATATTAAGTAAGGGGCCTATTTGTAAAGGTACTGCTGCTGCTTTAGAAAAAATAAATAGCCTACAGTTTAAAAAAATAAAAAAAATAATGTAGTTAGCTGAATACTTGAACGCTGCACTGTTTCAAGTGTTTGTTTAAAAGCATTTATAAAGTTTTCACTTTGTCAATGTGTTAATGCGAACTAGTGAAAATAAGATTTGATAAGAAAAGTATGAGTTAGATCTTAAACAGTTTATTGTATTTTAAAATGAATTATCTCCCTTGTATTTTCTTTTATGATTCCTTAAAATTATTATTATTTTTGGTAACATTATATATTATTTACTAATGTTATAATTATCTAGTTATGTCTTTGAACACCACTGCCTTAATTGTACTTATGTACTATGTGGCAAAGTGAATATTGTTCATTTTTATTGAGTAGAAATACTGCATTGATACAAAGCACTGATGATCTTATTGATGTGACTAATCAAAACTTATAAAACTATTTATTTATCAAATTGAATGAATTAGACAGCCCACTTTGGCACATTATTATCAAAAGGTTGCCGCGACCCCGGCGTTAGCAAATTGAAAACCATTTTCCATTTATGCCACTAAATATATCACAGCAATGGAACAATGATATAAACAAACACATCTGGTTGACTACTGCTAGGTACTCCATAGTGTTATGGACCTCTATATGATTTGACTATTATTACGACTCGTTAAATCGGATTCAATGAATATAGTTGTATCTTTATTAGAAGTCTCTAGATTCTGCTAATCTGTAGCCCAAGCTAGGGGTTCCTTGACTGACAGGTCTATGCAGTAATGTAGTTATATTCGTGATAATTATCTTCAACACCTTTCTCAACAACGATAGATCAAACAACTCCAGTTGTTGAATAAACAATTTTATTTAAATTGTAGACTCAATATAAACGATCAATAAACTTCATCAACTGGTGGCAACATAAGTATCAATAAAATGGCATTATATGTACATGTATGAATATAGCGACTTCACTCTACAAACGTTTAAACTGAACTAACTTTAAGGAGGTCGGGACTTTACAAAGAAAACGATCATCGAAGATTCTACAGGGTCTTAATACGCATTTTAACCTCTTTCTCTATAATTACTACGATCCAGAATTATCCCCCAATTTCCACGGGATTTGAACGAATTATTTTATTTAAACTGCCCTCAGGGCATAAAGGTCAAACCTTGGTCGCTTTGGACTCTGATACGCACTTGTTAAGAGGTCAATGCCTTACTACGTCATTCATTTATGACCGAGATTCGTAACATCTCCCCCCCTTCTAAAGCTTTATAATTATTTCCTTTACATTTTAACCATACGAAAAATGTTAATTTTAAGGAATAATTATAAAAGAAAATATTCCGGGAAAAACAATACAGTTCAATTGGCGATCCCAATAATTCAATCGAACTGATAACAATAACATAATAATATATGCAATATAAATTCATCTTATCAAATGGCTTAACTATAGTCATTCAATCATTCAATTTTTAATTCAAAACAATGGACAATTAAATTGTTTATCTAAATCTTGTATACAAGAAAAATACATAATCATTCTTAATAGATATAATATAATACAAGTTAATAACTTCTATTACATTGAACATTCCACTGTAATAAAAACTCTCTCGTCCATTTAATTATAAACTAATATCTTTTACATTTGTAATCAAACAACAAAAGAAAAAATCACTCAATGTCTATCCAGACACGACTTATTTTTTTCATAAGGAGAAAAAAAACCAACGCTCTTGATGAAAAAAATACTACTAGACCTGACCTAATTACACGTTACAAAAAAAATATTATTGCTTCGACAGTATGTTTGTAGGCTGGCTAACACATTAGACAACTGTCTGTGACGCGACACAGAAATTGAGGTCAATTCCGCCTTTCTCTCTCTCTCTCTCTCTCTCTCTCTCTCATTCTCAATTGATTTTAACAATGTTGACATCGCTATGCAAATTTACCTCATCACAGCCTAGGTCAAAAAATATTGCTACGCGATTAAATAGTTATCGTAACTAAATAAGCATTCTTTAACAACCATTATCTTCTCAAAGTCAAATTCATTTATGTTATTTTAAGGAAATTAAACATAGTCTGTTCCAGAATTAAAATAGTTTATAGACAATTTCATTAAAAATATTTCAATCTTTCATTTTACCATGACCTTTCGACGTCATTATTTTCTTTTTAAAAGAGTTCACAGCAGTTTTAAATTGAAACATTCAGACAATCATGGATTTACTTAAACAAATTTGGTTAATTTACTTAATTAACTATCAATTAAAACAAGTTATATTATCTTCATACAATCTTAGTACTACACAGTAAGTACTTATTTTCTTTAGATTACATTAAATACAATATTATTGAAGTAGAAAAGTTAAGCATAGGCTACTATTAATTTTTTTTTCATAGCGAAATCAATGTAACAATTTATGTACAAAACAACTGCTGGTTTTGACTGGTGTGGTAAAACATTCCATTTCCAATCTTTTCAGTCAGTAAGGTTGGAATACATTGCTCTTTTCCATTCCATAAAAGGTTTTATTCATTGGTTCTCCTGTTACTTTCACCGTGTTCAGGTCTACCCAATCTTTTGCTTGTCAATACAATTCATTCAATCTATTTTAACTAATACAGAAAAAATATAGATTAGTTTTACAATCTTGACATGAAATCCTTAATTAATAATACATTTGTTGAACATTAGTGTGTCAACATTATAAATTTTCAACCATGAAATTCTCAATCATTCTGGTTTGCAGTGTCAAATCAGTGGCACATATCCTAAATTTATACAAAACAAGGATAAGTTTTATTTTACATTAGTTTCTACTTTTGATCTGCTTTTCATGTAACAGTATCCTAAAAGTGAAAAATCATATATAATACATTTCTTGGAATTCTTGTTAGTCATAGTTCTGCCTTGCTGCAACTATTTTTACCCTTCATTATCATACATTCAATGATAATATCATAAATGAATAAATTCACATAGAAGAAATTAGCATCTTGACTCAGTGCAATTATTTCAACAACAGTACATGATAAATAAATCCATAGTACAATCATAAAACATTTCTCAATACTTTAGTGATAGAAAAATTCTCTTTTCTCAAAACCATTTACATCTTTTTCAATCAAATTATCCTCTCTGCCAAATGTTTCAATTATCATTTCCAGAGATTCTCAAACATATCTTATAATCAGTCCACATTTATAATGTCCTCTGATTTAGAAACTAATTCTGCGGATAAAACTGATCTTTTTCTCTTATAGCAATTATTTTAATGCTCAAACTAACAAGTTTGTTTAGAAATATCACACTATAATGATATTTACTCTAACAATACTTTTACTCAGTCCTTTTTCTTCACAAGTAAGGGATTTAGTTTTAAAATAGTAAGTTTGGTAACTAACTATCAGTGAATTTGACATTCAATTCATCCTGTACTCCAGGCATAAATTTTACAAATAAGAGTAACAATGTTAACAACATCAAGCTTATTCCAATTGTTTTCAGAAGGTAAGGCTTCATCATTTTCAAATGATATAATATTTTTGCCTTTCTTTCATCACACAACAATGGCATCTGCATGTGAGCAGTGTACAATTTTTTTCTAACAAACACAGTTATGTCAGACAAAAAATATATGTACTTATCTAGGTACTTGATCAGCCCAAGGAGGTCCAATTCGGTCTGCCATTCCTCTTGAAGTAGTTTGAGTGGTCCTCGGACAGTGGGTCCAAAGATTGGTCCATAGGCTCCTCGACTTTCCGGATGGGATTCAGTTGACATCTCCTGCTCCAGGCATAAGTTCTTTGGGACTGGATTGAAGAGTTCCGGGGCGAAGTTGGTCCTTCGATCTGTCGGTATGGATTGTGGTAACCCATAGCTTTTGGTAGTTTCGGTCCAGCTCTCCGCACTCGTTTCTTCAGTGATGCTCCTCAAATCTTCATCTGTACCGGCAACTGCAGGTTTGCATTGTTGTTTGAGCATGCTGTGGTCTATCTGTTCATAGACATCAGTAGTAGGAGTTTCTTCCTCGTCGACAGCTTTCTCAGGTAGCTGTAGCAACTCTGGGTCTACTTTCTGCTCAGCAATCATTTCATTTTGTGATGCCTTCTTTGATTGATCATTTCCTTTCGGACAATCTTCAATCATGGAGAAAATAGTAGTATCACGTTCCACTTCTTCTTCCTCTTTCTTCTCTCGTGGGAGAATTTCTTCTTTCTTTTCCTTTTCTTGTGAGAGAATTTCTTCTTTCTTTTTCTGTGGTGTCATACCATTTATGACATCACCTACAGGATAAAGTTCTTTTTCTTTTCCTGTCTCCACCATAGGACTAGGGTCTGGATTTTCCTTTACAATCAGTTCAGGTCTCACCCTCCCTTTCGCCAAATCATTTGCTAGTATAACAGATATGCCCTCAACAGGAAGTTTTGATATTACTCCAACTGTCACATATCCTGTCACCAAGTCAGATGCGAGGTATATCCTATGTAGAGGTATTTCTTCTTTCCATTCAAAACCTCTCAATAGGACAGTCTGTCCTGTCAATGTATTATCATTCAATGGTAATACATCTTTAAGCAGCAGTGTTAATGATGCTCCTGTGTCTCGTAATATTCTTACGGACTTCAGTGGTCCTTCCTTTTGTAAGGCCACACAACCTTCACTAATGAACGGTTGAAAACTGCACAGGGTCTCTGTGTCAATTTTATTTTTCCCTTGACCATGACTTTCGGGTGTTGTTTCATCTTTCGATGACTTCAGACTCTTGTTCGAGTCAAAAATACTTTGGTCTACTTTTTCGTCTCTGTGGACTTGGACAATTAATCCAATAGTAGCCATTCTGTATTTATAATCAGGATATTTATCCTCATTATCTTCAGTTGTAGATTTCTCTACCTTCTGACTTTTGCTCTCAGGCAAATCCACCCTCAGTGTTTCTGGTTTAGAATAATCTTTCTTCGAATTCAGTTCGTTTGTATTTTCGCTTTCTTGTACATTCTGTATTGGTTTATGGCTTGCACACATGACCACTTTGTTAGGTCTTTTGTCGCTTCGTATACTCCAACAGTCTTCGATGCTATGTCCTGTTCTTTTACAAAAAGTACATTGGACGTTTTTGTTGACAGGTCTTTTATTAACATCATTTTGTTTCACAAAATGCTCTTTTTCACGATGTTTTTGTGGTGTGTTTTCTGCTTGCCGTTGTGACCGATTAAAATTCTTTCCATCAGCTGTCCTATGACACAGTGCATACTGTTCAGCTAAATCAGCAGCCTTATGTGGGTCAGTGATATCACGCTCGGATAAATACATTCTTATATCCGGCCTCACTTTGTTAATAAAATCCTCTAACAGAATGATATCTTTCATTTCTTTTAATGTGGAGATATTTCTGGATTTTATCCACTGATCCATTAACTTTTCTTCTGCTCTAAGGAAGTCTAAGTGTGTTTGGTAAGGGGACATTGTGTACTGACGGAACCTTTTCCGATAACTTTCCGGTATTTGGTTATAGGCTTTAAGTACAGTGTCTTTAATGATTTCATAATCATTTAAATTCTCCTCTTTTAACAATAGAACACAATCTCTTGCCCTTCCCTGAGTAAAAGCTGTTCTTACTAATATTCCCCATTTATCTTCTGGGAACTTAAAATCTCTGCAAGAAATTTCAAAGGTCTGGAAGAAATTAGCTATTTCACTTTCTTTATCAATGTAGGTAGGGACTAGCTTTTTCCATCTGGCCATCTCTACATCATTATGAGATTCTTTTTTAGTAGCTCCTATCTTCGCTAGTTCTATTCTTTCCTGACTTTCTCTTTGACTTTGCTTATCTCTTTCCTGACTTTCTATTTCTCTTTGACTTTTCTTATCTCTTTCCTGACTTTCTAGACGTCTTTGTTCCATCTCCATTTCCATCCGTTTCATTTCTAGTTGAAATCGGAACTGTTCAGACATCTGACCTTCAACTTGATATCCCTCCGCTCTTGATTCTACTTTCAACTTTCCACTCGCAATCAACACATCTTTTATCTGCTGTGTCAACACAGTCCTCGATGGTGTAGTTTCAGTAACTTCTATCTTTAAGATCTCAGCGATCTCTTTTAACTTCTTTATTGATAAAGTTTTCAGAACTTCTTCTTCTGGATTTTCAATAAATTCCATTCTTTAGTTAAGAGATTTATAAAGTGGTAAATTTCCAACTTACGTTTTTCCAATCGGAAGAATAATTTCAGCGTTCTTAGGCTTGCTCAGTAGGTCACTGCTCCAACACACAACACAACACAACTTGAATATATGCTTCACTATACAACTATATCGGACGCAGCCCGCAAATCTGTTATGGACCTCTATATGATTTGACTATTATTACGACTCGTTAAATCGGATTCAATGAATATAGTTGTATCTTTATTAGAAGTCTCTAGATTCTGCTAATCTGTAGCCCAAGCTAGGGGTTCCTTGACTGACAGGTCTATGCAGTAATGTAGTTATATTCGTGATAATTATCTTCAACACCTTTCTCAACAACGATAGATCAAACAACTCCAGTTGTTGAATAAACAATTTTATTTAAATTGTAGACTCAATATAAACGATCAATAAACTTCATCAACTGGTGGCAACATAAGTATCAATAAAATGGCATTATATGTACATGTATGAATATAGCGACTTCACTCTACAAACGTTTAAACTGAACTAACTTTAAGGAGGTCGGGACTTTACAAAGAAAACGATCATCGAAGATTCTACAGGGTCTTAATACGCATTTTAACCTCTTTCTCTATAATTACTACGATCCAGAATTATCCCCCAATTTCCACGGGATTTGAACGAATTATTTTATTTAAACTGCCCTCAGGGCATAAAGGTCAAACCTTGGTCGCTTTGGACTCTGATACGCACTTGTTAAGAGGTCAATGCCTTACTACGTCATTCATTTATGACCGAGATTCGTAACAATAGAAATTATAAATTATAGAAATATAAGCAGTGGGCTATAAAAAATATGGCTGTATATTTGTTCAGGTAGTGACCCTAGTAGCTTATGGGCATACTTTTAGTAATTTACAATTTATTGTAAAAGAAAATTACCCATTTTTGTAAATTTCACTGTTATAATTATGTTCAGTGTATAAAAATGTTTCAGTCACATGACTATTATAAATATTTGTTGCCAAATGATATTTTAGTAAATCAAATTCTATATTATATATATAGTTGCCAGGCATATTTGACCTATGTAATTTTCACTTACACACATTTTTAAAGAATACACCAGTGGGCCAACGCATAGGAGACAGCCCCTGTTGGCGTTCGAGGATCATTGCACTGCCAAGATGTTCCAAAACTCGGTAGGGAAGAGCTCAGCAGCCTTTTTCAACTTCCTCGTGGTGTTTGGTCATCCAGTCTTAAAGCCAGAACATTTATGCTACCAGGTGACAATGCCGGTATATGAGCGAGCAACCACATTAAAGATACAAGGGGAATTCCGCAGGTGGGGAGAGAAGTGTAGGCCTACTGCATCTACTGCAGAGACTGTACCCTATGTTATTTTACACGCCCTATCGGCTAGCTGCTTGGACAGAATCTTGGCATTCCTCCTTACCTTGATCCCCTTCTAAACTTTGTTACGCCCAGGACGTAAGAGCCACTTATAAATCGGTGGTGTTAGAAGCCATTTTGTATCATGTATGAACTATATGATTGTTTTGTTAGAGGAAGTGCCATAAAGGGTTGGGTGTAGACATTATGTATGGCAAATACTTGTCATAATTATTGCAGTCACTCAACATAAAATGTCAGATTATAAAAAAATACATAGACCACACAACATTTAAAAATCATTGGGTTTTTTTTTTTAAGTTCTCCTTACACAAATTAAAACCTGTACAAAATGGCAACAAATGACTTAGATGTACATTTACAAAATATACAAAGCCTAGTCAGCTTTTCACAATAATAAGCTTTAAAAGCAGTAGCCTACATCTAAGGAAACTTAATCTGTGACTATAGTGCACACTTAACTATACATCTATTTCTAGTTAAATACAATTAGTTGAACACATATAATTACCCTCATTATTAAAAAATGGAAAAAAAACCACAAATAACAACAAAAAAAAACAACAGAAGGCTATTGCACAGATCTAAATAAAAACCTTCTCTTTTTGCAAAAAAATTCACATGGCTTTAAGCAGTTAATATAAAACGACATTTAAAAATGATAAAAAAAAAAAATATTACTCTTACCTAATATAAATGTGAATTGTCCTACTGTTTTCAAATATTTTAATGCTTAGACCCCAAACTAAACAAAGTGAATAGACAAGACAATAGGAACTAAACAAAGTGAATAGACAAGACAATAGGAACTAAACAAAGTGAATAGACAAGACAATAGGAACTAAACAAAGTGAATAGACAAGACAATAGGAACTAAACAAAGTGAATAGACAAGACAATAGGAACTAAACAAAGTGAATAGACAAGACAATAGGAACTAAACAAAGTGAATAGACAAGACAATAGGAACTAAACAAAGTGAATAGACAAGACAATAGGAACTAAACAAAGTGAATAGACAAGACAATAGGAACTAAACAAAGTGAATAGACAAGACAATAGGAACTAAACAAAGTGAATAGACAAGACAATAGGAACTAAACAAAGTGAATAGACAAGACAATAGGAACTAAACAAAGTGAATAGACAAGACAATAGGAACTAAACAAAGGGAATAGACAAGACAATAGGAACTAAACAAAGTGAATAGACAAGACAATAGGAACTAAACAAAGTGAATAGACAAGACAATAGGAACTAAACAAAGTGAATAGACAAGACAATAGGAACTAAACAAAGTGAATAGACAAGACAATAGGAACTAAACAAAGTGAATAGACAAGACAATAGGAACTAAACAAAGTGAATAGACAAGACAATAGGAACTAAACAAAGTGAATAGACAAGACAATAGGAACTAAACAAAGTGAATAGACAAGACAATAGGAACTAAACAAAGTGAATAGACAAGACAATAGGAACTAAACAAAGTGAATAGACAAGACAATAGGAACTAAACAAAGGGAATAGACAAGACAATAGGAACTAAACAAAGTGAATAGACAAGACAATAGGAACTAAACAAAGTGAATAGACAAGACAATAGGAACTAAACAAAGTGAATAGACAAGACAATAGGAACTAAACAAAGTGAATAGACAAGACAATAGGAACTAAACAAAGTGAATAGACAAGACAATAGGAATATTTTCTTTCTGAACTGTTCCATGACAGCTGAGCAATTTAACCCCCAGAATCAATCTATAGATTAACATTAATCTCCTTTAAACGTAATAGTTTTTCTATAAACAATGTTTGTTAATACATAGTAATATTGTTTCTAAACTATCCCTTGAAAAAAAAACGTATTAATAGTAAATAATCTAATTGTTAATATACTTGATAGTGAACATAGTTTTAAATTCAGTAATAATAAAGATATTTCTTACAGTTGACCTAGTAAAAGAAATGTTTTAAAGTTAAATTTTACTACCTATATATTATTTTGAAAAGACACAACTTAGAAATAAAGCACATTAATTAAAACAGAAAAACAAAAGTTATTTCATATTCAAGGATATGATGAATTCATATCAAATCACTATCTTCCAAGTGTCATTTGGGCATGGAATAGGTTGCCCGAATCATCATCTGAAACTCATACCCACAGATAAGCAAAGGACGCAATAATCTTCTGTATAAGAAGAAGAGTCTGAGATAAGATCAAACAAAAAGTTGAACTAAGACTTTTGACGCAAAACATTGTAATGTTTATTTTTTATATGATTATTTTGATACAAAAATAGAGGATTTCCTTTTGGAGGATAATGTCAGACATTGACAATGTTTAAGTAAAATTATATCACATTTTACATGATGACATCACAGCTAAAGGATTTTTACTAGAAACAGTTCATTGAGTAAGAATTAACACTAAAGGGTCATCCTTTAATTATGTCAACAAAATAAGAAGGGGGTTATAAAGTTTGACAATTGTTGACATGGAGCCTATATACAGCCTACATAGAGCCTATATACAGCCTACACGGAGCCTATACACAGCCTACATAGAGCCTATAGGCTACACAGCCTACATGGAGCCTATATACAGCCTACACGGAGCCTATACTCAGCCTACACGGAGCCTATACTCAGCCTACACGGAGCCTATATACAGCCTACACGGAGCCTATACACAGCCTACATGGAGCCTATATACAGCCTACACGGAGCCTATACTCAGCCTACACGGAGCCTATATACAGCCTACACGGAGCCTATATACAGCCTACATAGAGCCTATATACAGCCTACACGGAGCCTATACACAGCCTACATAGAGCCTATAGGCTACACAGCCTACATGGAGCCTATATACAGCCTACACGGAGCCTATACTCAGCCTACATGGAGCCTATATACAGCCTACATAGAGCCTATATACAGCCTACACGGAGCCTATACACAGCCTACATAGAGCCTATAGGCTACACAGCCTACATGGAGCCTATATACAGCCTACACGGAGCCTATACTCAGCCTACACGGAGCCTATACTCAGCCTACACGGAGCCTATATACAGCCTACACGGAGCCTATATACAGCCTACACGGAGCCTATACACAGCCTACATGGAGCCTATATACAGCCTACACGGAGCCTATACTCAGCCTACACGGAGCCTATACTCAGCCTACATGGAGCCTATACACAGCCTACAGTTTTAATCCTAGTTTATACTGGATCACATACCCTCTCTAATCCGCTATTAACCAAATAAAAGCAGGGTGTGGTTCAAGCGAAGGTGGGGTCAAGGGAAGGTGGGGTCAAGGGAAGGTGGGGTCAAGGGAAGGTGGGGTCAAGGGAAGGTGGGGTCAAGGGAAGGTGTGGTTCAAGGGAAGGTGGGGTCAAGGGAAGGTGGGGTCAAGGGAAGGTGGGGTCAAGGGAAGGTGGGGTCAAGGGAAGGTGGGGTCAAGGGAAGGTGGGGTCAAGGGAAGGTGGGGTCAAGGGAAGGTGGGGTCAAGGGCACATATAGTGCAAGTGAGAGGGGAAATAGAAGGTTTATTGTGATGTATAAACTAATATACTTTGACCAACTATAAAAAGGATGAAAAGTTAAAATTAGGTGATTAAATAGATGTATTTCATAATTCAAAAGTTTAAATTTCTCATAGTCAGAAAGAAAAGTTTTATTTGCTAAAATGTATAGATCTAATTTTCAGTTTAACAAATTAAGAAAATCTTTTTGAAAATTATTTATTTTAAACATCTATTTTAAGCCTTTAAAATATTTAATTACTTAATATGGGGGGGATGGGTTAAAAATTGTTTGACATAATTTTATTAAAAGGTCTCTGAACGTTTGACAAATGTTGCCATGGGAGAGAGGGAAAAAATTGCCCAAATTGTTGACGTAATTAATGGACATCCTCTAAAAACTAATGCATGGTCTCTATTTCTACAATAAAACAATACAATGTAAATGATTTCATTAAACACAATTAGTAATATTATCTTTTTAACAAAAATGAAAACCCACACAATAGTGTTTGTTTGTGGAAGAAATGAAAAAATTCAATCTATTTATGGAATAGATTTATCTATTTATTACTACAACATAAAAAAAAAAGTTAAACAAATTTACTCAGATTTCAGTACAAAAATTAAATGTAAATGAATATACAGTTATACTGGTATACAGTTATTCTGGTATACAGTTATACTGGTATACAGTTATACTGGTATACAGTTATACTGGTATACAGTTATACTGGTATACAGTTTGAAATATTGAATTGATGATGATAATAAAAACTTTTCTGTTAAGGTCACAGTATAAAATGACTATGAAGTATAAAATAAATATGAATCAAGACTAATACAGCAATAACACTCATTGGAGCAATCATCTAAGGCGCTTGTTATATAAATGAACACTGTTTTGGCATTGAACTATTTGTATTGTGACATGTGAATTCATGGTTAGTTGCTAGTATTGCAGATCACACACTGGACTGTTATAAATTTTTGTCACAATACTAATGACTAACAGAATAATACTAATAAACAACAACATTAACAAATATTGTTTAAAATGGTTTGTTTATAAACTTAAAAAAAGCTAAGGATTAAATTTTATTTTTTTTGAGGAAACAATCAAAGAAAAAAACTAATTGTGATGCAGCCTCATGGAAGTGAAAAAGACAAAATTAGATATTTAAAGTTTGGTGTTTTATGAAAGCTAATTCCACTGTAATGTATAAGATAAGATAAGATAAATGATTGCCATGATATTTTGAAAATGCACTGAGAATTTAAAATTATTTTATTTCAAGATTTTATTAAACAATTTCACAATTTTACATTTAGATCTAAAAGTTTAATTCACCATACAGAATCAAACCAAATCTAAAAAACAACAAAGGACCCTTTTTCTTTCCCTTTATACCAATCCATTAGATAGCATTACAAATATGTTTTTTAAAAGAACATTTAAAAAACACAAAAGAAAACAATTAGTTTTCTTACAAATTAACATATGGAACCATTACAATATTTATCAAACAAAAACCACAAAGAAATAATTTGACACAGTTTTTATCAACATTTGTATTTACATTAAAACATAAATTTATGTATATGTATAAATATATAGGCCGTCAATTTAATTTTTCTCAGGAAAATATTTCTTAAAAAAAAAACACAATAATTTAGTCCATTAAGTAAGCCATGCTATGCTGATGATGAGTCCTCCATGACTATTTGTGTAGGCACTGCACCTTCTTTGTAACATGCCAACTCTTGTAAAGCACTCTGTAATTCAGTAGTCAGAAGCATTTCCTGTTCTTTGAGTGCCTTTATCTCTTTTTGTTGAGCCTAATAAAATGACCAAAAATAGTAACATGTTTAACACATAATTATTTCTATAGAAAAAATAAAATCTAAAAAAATTGGCCAAAACAATTTTACTTTAAAAAAGTATTCTAAGTTATTGTAAAAATTCAACAACTTCTTATTTAAAAAAAAAAAACTAAGCTAATTTTCTAGGGAAACTTAAAAAACAAGAACTTTTTTTTGTTATATCTTGGCATTTAGATAAAATTTCTATTATGTATATTCACTTAAAAACTTTTTAAGTTGTAAAAACAAATGTTTTCTTAAAAAAAATGTTATAAAGATTTCTAGTAAATTTATTTTTTTATTAAATAATGAATCAGAATTCTTTTATCTTTTAAGTCTTTGCTAGCATTATGATACAGGTTTTCTTTGTGGTTAAATTATTCGTTTTGCTGAACATCCAGAAAGTAAGCACATATCTTACAGACGTTCCTTCTAGATAGAAGATTATTACATCCACTAGGCCCAAAACTCCTGCAGGGTGGCAGGGATCATTCAGTGAACTAACCAAAGAACCAGCCAGCATTTTTTTTGAAAGAACAGCAATTTTCATTGTAACATGCCAACTCTAGTCAATCAGCCCAGAATATATGAGTCCAGTCAACCATTTGGTGTGTTTGTCCTCCATGTACTGAGGAACATTTAGTATAACTTTTCTTGTTTGCTGTGTTTATCCTCAATGTACTGAGGAACATTTAGAAAGACTTTTCTTGTTTGCTGTGTTTATCCTCAATGTACTGAGGAACATTTAGCATGACTTTCTTCCACAAAGTATATAAAGTATATCAAGTATATAAAATCCAATTTTTTAAAACATTTTAATAAAGATGATTTTTTGTCATTCAAAGTCTGTCGCCACTATTATATATCAATTTCATATGTATCTAATCACAGCACTGGATTAATAATAGTTTATGTATCTAATCACAGCACTGGATTAATAATAGTTTATGTATCTAATCACAGCACTGGATTAATAATAGTTTATGTATCTAATCACAGCACTGGATTAATAATAGTTTATGTATCTAATCACAGCACTGGATTAATAATGGTTTATGTATCTAATCACAGCACTGGATTAATAATAGTTTATGTATCTAATCACAGCACTGGATTAATAATGGTTTATGTATCTAATCACAGCACTGGATTAATAATAGTTTATGTATCTAATCACAGCACTGGATTAATAATAGTTTATGTATCTAATCACAGCACTGGATTAATAATAGTTTATGTATCTAATCACAGCACTGGATTAATAATGGTTTTTGTATCTAATCACAGCACTGGATTAATAATAGTTTATGTATCTAATCACAGCACTGGATTAATAATAGTTTATGTATCTAATCACAGCACTGGATTAATAATAGTTTAAAACTGTGTTAAATTTTGTGTAGCGAGAATAGGTTGAATAAAATAAACCTATAAGAGTAAAAGGATTGTTTCAAGCATAAGTTTAAAGCAACAAAAAAATATATCAACTTGACTAAGCAAATCTATGGGTGTCTTACCGCATGCTGACGAAGTAAATCATGTTTTTCACTCTTAAGTTTATGAATGTCACTTCTAAGTTGGTCAATTTGATGCTGTAAATGATCATGCACTGAAAGAAAGGGGAGTAATTGTGACGCCTGGAGGGTGTAAGAATTTATATCATGCAAAAGCTGTGCTATTAGCTGAATGAAATAAAAACATTTTAGTACATTTGATATGGGAAATGAAAGCTGTAAAGCTAATAATCAAATTGTTTTCATTAAAGCTATTAAAAGTGAAGAAAAATAAAATAAAATGCTACATTTTTTTCACAGAGTTTATAAAAGCTCATAATTAGATTCATGCTTTTGAGATTGAATTAACTTCACAAAGCTTTGTTTATAGGCCAGCTGTCTGCTCGCCTGGTGAACAACCTGATCTTTGACTAATTAAACCACTTCCATCATCCCATTTAACAAGATGATTTTTGACTAATTGAACCACTTCCATCATCCTATATAACAACCTGATCTTTGACTAATTGACTTACTTCCATCATCCTATTTAACAACATGATTTTTGACTACTTGACCTACTTCCATAATCCTATTTAACAACCTGATATTTGACTAATTGACCTACTTCCATAATCCTATTTAACAACCTGATATTTGACTAATTGACTTACTACCATCATCCTATTTAACAACCTGATATTTGACTAATTGACCTTCTTCCATCATCCTATTTAACAACCTGATATCATCCTATCTATAAGAAACCTGGCACTTAGACTTTAAAGCCTGGGCAACAAATGTTTTAAATTTTCATCCACATCCTTCCACCCCAACCCTCAAAAATCAATTTTGAAAAGGTATTTTTTTAACCCTTTATGATGCTCATTTGCAAATCCCTATTGACCATTCATTATTAACCATGTTTTTGTGTGTTTACGGCACTTTTGCAATATTTTAAATGTCTTTTGTGGTTGGTAGCAAAAGCCAAATGCATAAAATAAAAATAAATTTAAACACATTTTTAATAGTGAGTTTATCTTTATAAAATATTGTCAGTACATTTTTTATGCTTTTCAGTGAATTTTTATTATTTTGTTTTAATGTTAATTATGTGCCTGTATGTTACCTTGACATTTGTATTTTATCTTAGGCCTACAATATAGGCTACAATATAGGCCTACAATATAGGCTACAATATAGGCTACAATATAGGCTACAATATAGGCTACAATATAGGCTACAATATAGGCTACAATATAGGCTACAATATAGGCTACAATATAGGCTACAATATAGGCTACAATATAGGCTACAATATAGGCTACAATATAGGCCTACAATATAGGCTACAATATAGGCTACAATATAGGCTACAATATAGGCTACAATATAGGCCTACAATATAGGCCTACAATATAGGCTACAATATAGGCCTACAATATAGGCCTACAATATAGGCTACAATATAGGCTACAATATAGGCTACAATATAGGCCTACAATATAGGCTACAATATAGGCTACAATATAGGCTACAATATAGGCTACAATATAGGCTACAATATAGGCTACAATATAGGCTACAATATAGGCTACAATATAGGCTACAAAGGGTGAAATCTTCAGTTAGTTAAAAAACAATGCATATTATTGGTAATTTTAAGGACTGATGCAAACAATTTTTTATAAATGTTTATTTCATTTAATGTAAAGCTGTAATGATAATAATAATAATTCTTTTTTTCACAAACTTACCATCACTTTCTATAGAGAAAACATATTCTCCAGTGTATGGAGTTGAGTTGTGTGTTGTCATGTTTGGTGTTCCAGTTGAGGACATGCTTTCCTTTAATTTAAAATTAGACAACACTATTATTTTATATATTATATATAAATACAATATATAGTTATTAATCATATGAAATATAACACTTTTTAAGCCAGATGCACAAAATACAATTTCTTTTTACAAAATCATTTAAACCAACTTACAACTGAATTTTGAAATAGGACATTATTAATTGTTTTGTTGAAATTTATTTAGGTAGAGATTTTGAAATTGTTCAAAATTTTGTAATTTAATGGCATGATCAATTGAGAGACTTACAAGACTACCGTATAGTCTATGATAAAAGAAGTACTTTGAAAAAAAAGAAATAAATTACCTAAACTAATAACAGTGAAGGGACTAACCAATGCTAAGCTTATTACTGTAAAAAAAAATACTTTAACTAAAAAAATGAAGAGTCAAATGCTAACCATTACCATGCCTGTATCCGAATCCTCTTGATTACAATTCTTCATGTTGTTACTGCCATTATTGCCAATATTGTTGTTAATATTGTTGTTATTGTTGTTGTTAGCTGAAGGAAACTCTTCCATACTATTGAAGCTACTTTCAGAGTTTGATCTTGATATTAGAATCAGCTGGTTTGTTCTGCAGATGCAATTCCAAATTTAAAAGATAAGGGACTTAATGGCCAGGTTTTAAGTGTTCAGATGGTAAAATCTGGGAAGAAACTGATAATATTCTTTTTGGGTGCATTGATGAGGCATGATTCAATCTGCAATGGTATATATTCATCCCTGACCTTAGCTAAATATAGACTTAACTCTTTCCATACGTAAAATCAAGCCGAGCCATAACGTTACGGCATACAGTATGGCGAAACGTAGAGAAAGAGTTAATACTAATTTTATCTTCGAACCTTAAAAATTTCTGTATATTCTTTGTACATGAACCAATTAAATAATGATTTTTTTCCTTCGTGATGGCCTAGCGTTTGGCTTGTGTACCGAAGGTCCTGAGTTTGAATCCTTGTGAAGGCTAGGATTTGTTCCAGGGTCTGGAAGGTGTCCCTTAGTCTATTCAGCTTTGGTGGGTACTTGACTTTATTTGGGGCAAAGTAAAGGCGGCTAGGCATTGTGCTAGACACACAGTCCCCTAGTATGCAGTGGTCACAGAGACTGACTATGGATCAATTTGGTCAAACAGAAAACTTTACCTTTGTACTTTTAAAAATTTATTACCATCATAATATATTCTTTTGGCTTTTAGAAAAAAGTAGGATATAATTTGTACATCAATAAAAAAATAAAATAACCAACCTTGTGATCGAAGAGACTGAGCTTGGACTAGACTGTGGACTTGGTGGTGGACTAACACAAGCTTGATAATTTAAACCTGTATGTACGCTGTTGTCTATCCTAAGTGTTCTACACAAATGAAGTAAATAAAAATATTCATTAATTAAACACAATTTTTATGCATGATTGAATTACAAAATTTATGCAAAATAAAAGTTTACCTGTGTGTTGCAAAACATTATTTAGATAGAGATCTCCATGTCAAATTTTTATTTTTAGAAATCTTTTAAGCGTCCCTGTCACATTACATTATTGAATTCAGGATTTTAGGATAAGCAGAGAGTAAATTTTTACATTTATTTTAGTCTATTAAATAACCAATAACAGTAAACTTAAAGAAATATTAAAAAAACTATCTTATGACCTAGTAACTAACCCCATCAACATTAAAATAATTAATAAATTGTAACTAAGAACAAGCTTGGATAAAATATGATAATATTTGAAGAATTGTATACAAATAAAAAGAATTTCAAACTAAGTTTACTTATAAAATAGGAATAATATTTCAGGCGCATTTTTTAATTTTGAGGAGAGAATTATAAGTTATAATTTTATTACTTTAAAAATAAAAAGAAAGCAGTTATAATGTAGCAATGTGAAAAACTTCATAATTTTAGAATGCTTTAGATCATGGGTCGGGAACCTCTTTGCCTGAGAGAGCCACGTACACCACATATTTTGAAAAGTAATTCTGTGAAAGCCATATATTATGTTTAAAACTAAACATTTAAGTAAATGTGTGCGAGAGTTATTTCCCTTTACTCATTTGTAGAATGAAATATTGAGATACAATTAATATGTAGATCAAAGCAGTCTAGAGATTTATTTTTTTTATAATCGAACATTTTTCTGCGAGCCAGATGCAGCCATCAATAGAGCCACATCTGGCTTGCAAACCATAGGTTCCCGACCCCTGCTTTAGATGGTTGCTAATTTTAGGAAGTGAAATGTTTACTCATTTTAAAATGAGTGAATGCATCCTATCAGGTGGACAATGCAGACAGGCTAATGGTAAAGAAATCTTTTTAATAATGAAATAAGAAAAAAACATATATCATATATATATACATATATATATATATATATATATATATATATATATATAAATATATATATAGACCTATATATATGTGTGAGTTTATATTTTTGTAAAAATAGAGAGATTGAATAGCAGCTATAAAATTAGAACTAAGCTAAGAATAAATACTCACCCTTTGTTATCTCTGTTGGACTTTGGTTGCTTTTCTAAAGAAGAAGAGTACTGTCTAACTAGATTTCTTGGTGTTGAGGGAGACTTACGAACCTGCACATATATTGAAAATTATTGTTAAGAAATTGTGTTTTCACTGCCAAAGTAACTATTAAAATAGTTACCTCTGTAGTTAAAAAATGGCAAAGGAAAATACAGCAACTGAAAATATGTCATAGAAACTATTGCAACTAAAAAATGAAATACGTATTAAAACAAATAGAGACTAAAAACTGAAATTCCTTTTTCCATAATGTAGGCCTACATAAATTTACATAATGGTAAAATACATATAGGGCCAAGGCTATATGTAAATTATAGCCTACCTGCAAAGATTGGATGACAAACCCAATTATTGCCCTAAATGTGATTACAAAAATAGCTTACTATCTAATTAATGCTAGCATTGGAAAATAGTCAAAGAGAAATGATAAAAAAACAATCAATTCAGCAGACTTACTTACACAATTACCAATAGGCATTCATACACATATTTTTCATGGTAGGGTTATAAGTATATATACATGAAAATGGACTAATTGTCAATAATATCTTTAAGGGTAGTTGTCTTTTCTTTTATAGATGAGAGCTTTAAAAACAGAAGCAAGTAATCATTTAGTCAGGCTGTTCACTATTCACTTTGAGTCTATTACAAGATAATGAAAATAGTTTGCCACTGCCTACCATTTTTTTCTTGCACATCTTTATAACATAAATATATGGGCTAGATAACTTAAACATGTATATCTATGGGCTAGATAACTTAAACATGTATATCTATGGGCTAGATAACTTAAACATGTATATCTATGGGCTAGATAACTTAAACATGTATATCTATGGGCTAGATAACTTAAACATGTATATCTATGGACTAGATAACTTAAACATGTATATCTATGGGCTAGATAACTTAAACATGTAGGCTATATCTATGGGCTAGATAACTTAAACATGTATATCTATGGGCTAGATAACTTAAACATGTATATCTATGGGCTAGATAACTTAAACCTGTATATCTATGGGCTAGATAACTTAAACATGTATATCTATGGGCTAGATAACTTAAACTTGTAAATCTATGGGCTAGATAGCTTAAACATGTATATCTATGGGCTAGATAACTTAAACATGTATATCTATGGGCTAGATAACTTAAACATGTATATCTATGGGCTAGATAACTTAAACATGTATATCTATGGGCTAGATAACTTAAACATGTATATCTAAGGGCTAGATAACTTAAACATGTATATTTATGGGCTAGATAACTTAAACATGTATATCTATGGGCTAGACAACTTAAACAGGAAGTATAAATCTCTAATGGGCAGGCCCTTATGTTTTTACTTGTATGTTTTAAATCACTTTTATTGTTATTCGTGTAAATAATTAGATTGAATACATTAGGATATTAATTTTCTGTCTAAAAGTAAGCTTAAATATTTGATGTGACATTAAAAAGCTAGCACACTAATTAGCATATTTAATAAAAATATTTCTATTTTACCCTTATTCTAATTATTTATATAAAAATTAAATATTTCCATTTATAATGATTTGTAAGAATAAGTTGCAATAATTCAAAATCATATAAAATATCAATGGTATAAAGATAAACTAAATGTAACCATCCATTGAAGCTAAATCAGAAGACTTACTGGTGAATTGGTGCCTTTATCATCTTCACCAACTGTTGCTAATGAGCCCTGCAGTCCATTCAGCTTTTTCTGTGCTGTTAAACTAGTTGATTCTAAGCTAGGGCTTCTGCCTTTGCCACTAAAAGCTCGTTTTACAGAGTCTAATAACCGGCTTCCTTCTTGCTTTGTGTTTTGTGATGCTGTAATACCATACAGTTCTAGATTCCGTTTATGCAGGTCATGATACAGAGACTCCAAGAGTGACACCCTTGTTCGATCCTACAACAAAATTATTATTATAATAATGACCTTTTGTACATTAAAAAGTTAAATAATAAAACTAATACAAATATTACCAGATCATGTAGTTAACATTTGTAACATTACAGTTAATTTTGTTTAAAATATTCATTAAAAAGTTATGACTAAAATGAAATAGTAGTAATAATAAAAAGTTTATTTATATAGCCTGCTAACAAACATAATGTAAGCTAGGAGCACATTTAAGATTGAGAAAAAAAAACATGAATAAAGCACGGATATATTCTCTAGACTAGATATGTATATACATTTTTTTTTATTACATCAAAAGATGTAGAGCTAATTGATAATCTCAAAACTAGTAAATTCTCACTGGAATAAAGTTATCTCCCTTTCATTATGATAGATACAAACCCATTTATATTATTATGTTATTATAATAATAACATTGTCACAAAAAGCAGTTAAATTAATTTAGTTAAAGTTTATGCAAAATTTTTAAACATTTCAAGACAAAGAGGAATTACTTAATTTAAATAAAAGCAAACTTACCCCAAGCTTAGCAAACTGATCAGCCTTGTAACATGCTAACTCGGCATTGATTAATTTTGTTAGAAGAAAATCTCTAAAGTCTTCACCCTATAAAAGAAGAGATTACTAAATATAAACAAATTCATACAATTTAAGTTGATCAGAGAAAAAAATCAAAACTACATTTTATCACTAAATAATAAATGTTATTAGTCAAGGTAAACTATAGTTGAACATGTTGATGTTTGCCAAGGTAAACTATAGTTAGACATGATGATGTTTGTCAAGGTAAACTATAGTTAAACATGTTGATGTTTGTCAAGGTAAACTATAATTAAACATGCTGATGTTTGTCAAGGTAAACTAGGATTAAACATGTTGATGTTTGTCAAGGTAAACTAGGATTAAACACGTTGATGTATGTCAAGGTAAACTAGGATTAAACATGTTGATTTTGTCAAGGTAAACTATTGTTAAACATGTTGATGTTTGTCAAGGTAAACTATAGTTAAACATGTTGATGTTTGTCAAGTTAAACTATAATTAAATATGCTGATGTTTGTCAAGGTAAACTATGATTAAACATGTTGATGTTTGTCAAGGTAAACTAGGATTAAACATGTTATTGTTTGTCAAGGTAAATTAGGATTATACATGTTGATGTTTGTCAAGGTAAACTAGGATTAACATGTTGATGTTTGTCAAGGTAAACTAGGATTAAACATGTTGATGTTTGTCAAGGTAAACTAGGATTAACATGTTGATGTTTGTCAAGGTAAACTAGGATTAAACATGTTGATGTTTGTCAAGGTAAACTAGGATTAAACATGTTGATGTTTGTCAAGGTAAACTAGGATTAACATGTTGATGTTTGTCAAGGTAAACTAGGATTAAACATGTTGATGTTTGTCAAGGTAAACTAGGATTAACATGTTGATGTTTGTCAAGGTAAACTAGGATTAAACATGTTGATGTTTGTCAAGGTAAACTATGATTAAACATGTTGATGGTTGTCAAGGTAAACTATGATTAAACATGTTGATGTTTGTCAAGGTAAACTAGGATTAAACATGTTGATGTTTGTCAAGGTAAACTAGGATTAAACATGTTATTGTTTGTCAAGGTAAACTAGGATTATACATGTTGATGTTTGTCAAGGTAAACTAGGATTAACATGTTGATGTTTGTCAAGGTAAACTAGGATTACACATGTTGCTGTTTGTCAATGTAAACTAGGATTAAACCCGTTGATGTATGTCAAGGTAAACTAGGATTAAACATGTTGATTTTGTCAAGGTAAACTATTGTTAAACATGTTGATGTTTGTCAAGGTAAACTATGGTTAAACATGTTGGTGTTTGTCAAGTTAAACTATAATTAAACATGCTGATGTTTGTCAAGGTAAACTAGGATTAAACATGTTGATGTTTGTCAAGGTAAACTAGGATTAAACATGTTATTGTTTGTCAAGGTAAACTAGGATTATACATGTTGATGTTTGTCAAGGTAAACTAGGATTAACATGTTGATGTTTGTCAAGGTAAACTAGGATTAAATATGTTGATGTTTGTCAAGGTAAACTAGGATTAAACATGTTGATGTTTGTCAAGGTAAACTAGGATTAAACATGTTGATGTTTGTCAAGGTAAACTAGGATTAACATGTTGATGTTTGTCAAGGTAAACTAGGATTAAACATGTTGATGTTTGTCAAGGTAAACTAGGATTAACATGTTGATGTTTGTCAAGGTAAACTAGGATTAAACATGTTGATGTTTGTCAAGGTAAACTAGGATTATACATGTTGATGTTTGTCAAGGTAAACTAGGATTAAACATGTTGATGTTTGTCAAGGTAAACTAGGATTAACATGTTGATGTTTGTCAAGGTAAACTAGGATTAAACATGTTGATGTTTGTCAAGGTAAACTAGGATTAAACATGTTGATGTTTGTCAAGGTAAACTAGGATTAAACATGTTGATGTTTGTCAAGGTAAACTAGGATTAAACATGTTGATGTTTGTCAAGGTAAACTAGGATTAACATGTTGATGTTTGTCAAGGTAAACTAGGATTAAACATGTTGATGTTTGTCAAGGTAAACTAGGATTAAACATGTTGATGTTATGTTGTACTCACTGAAACAAATTCAGCTGGTTGAGGTAATAATGGATAAAATCTTGGAACATCTTTTCTGGCAGCTACAGAAATCTACAGAATATAATCAAATATTATTATTAAATGAAAATCAATTCACACAAAATGTCTTCAGCATATATCATATTCAAATACCCTTGAAAAACCTCAAACACTGCAAATGTATGTTTTTTCATTAATAATAAATATATAAGTATAGCCCTGCCAACAAACATAGTTAAAGCTCAGAGCACATTTAACATTGAGCAACAAACGAGTACACGGATATAATTCTCTAGGCTAAAAAAATAGAAATATAATTAATATAAACTGAAAACTTTACAAACATAGTCTTTTTGGACACATTTAAAAAAAATGAAATTAGGCCTTGGTTAAAATTCTTAAAACAAATATATCTTGACAAAAACAAATTGTTCTGTTGCATTATTAAGATGAAAAAAAAGAATGATAAAAAGAGTTTGAAATCAATTTAATGACTGAAATATAATAATAATGATTATTTATATAGCGCTTGTATCCATGCTATTAATTTAGCATGCTCAGTGCACTCTTGGTATAAATTGCAGTGGCAGATGTATGGGTACGTAAGGCACACAACAACTAGTTGAAGAGAAAGGTTTTTAAAAGACTCCATTATCTCAGAATCTCTCAGTATCTGATGAAAGCTTTTCCATATAGAAGACAAGCTTTTCCATATAGAAGACAAGCTTTTCCATATAGAAAACAAGCTGTTCCATATAGAAAACAAGCTGTTCCATATAGAAGACAAGCTGTTCCATATAGAAGGTGCCACAGATTCAAACAAGCACACTCTAAAGTACGTCTTTTTGTGTTATTGTAGTGCCATTCATACATCCGTACATAATTTTGTGATTAATGGGCTTCATCCAAAACAGAGCAGTGAAAACAATTTATAGATGTTACACTAGTCTCTGGTCTGGCCTTCACGTGGGTATATAATAATTATATGAGCAGAAAGACATAATGTCTTACCTTATATCTGGGTAATTCAGAACCTGAATGTACTGGCTGAACAACAATGAAACAGTGAAGGAAATGGGAGGCAATCATGTCAGGTATAAATGGAGTATTTTCTTCTTGGAATACTATAGCCACAATGTCATTACCTATGTGACGTTTTCGTTGCAACTGAAAAAGATCAAAAGTAAACAATACCAGTATAAAAACATTTCTTTGTTTAAATATTATATTATTATCTATATATAATATATTATTATCTTATTATTTTGTAAAATTTGTGTCTCATAAGGTTATTGATCAGAGAAATTCACTCTAAATCTGTATGTCTTCAATAGAACTTCACCAGATAAAGTCATACTAAATCTGTATGTCTTCAATAGAACTTCACAAGAGAAAGTCATACTAAATCTGTATGTCTTCAATAGAACTTCACTAGAGAAAGTCATACTAAATCTGTATGTCTTCAATAGAACTTCACTAGAGAAAGTCATACTAAATCTGTAAGTCTTCAATAGAACTTCACTAGAGAAAGTCATACTAAATCTGTATGTCTTCAATAGAACTTTACTAGAGAAAGTCATACTAAATCTGTATGTCTTCAATAGAACTTCACTAGAGAAAGTCATACTAAATCTGTATGTCTTCAATAGAACTTCACTAGAGAAAGTCATACCAAATCTGTATGTCTTCAATAGAACTTCACTAGAGAAAGTCATACTAAATCTGTATGTCTTCAATAGAACTTCACTAGAGAAAGTTATACTAAATCTGTATGTCTTCAATAGAACTTTACTAGAGAAAGTCATAGTAAATCTGTATGTCTTCAATAGAACTTCACTAGAGAAAGTCATACTAAATCTGTATGTCTTCAATAGAACTTCACTAGAGAAAGTCATACTAAATCTGTATGTCTTCAATAGAACTTCACTAGAGAAAGTCATACTAAATCTGTGTGTCTTCAATAGAACTTTACTAGAGAAAGTCATACTAAATCTGTATGTCTTCAATAGAACTTCACTAGAGAAAGTCATACCAAATCTGTATGTCTTCAATAGAACTTCACTAGAGAAAGTCATACTAAATCTGTATGTCTTCAATAGAACTTCACTAGAGAAAGTCATACTAAATCTGTATGTCTTCAATAGAACTTCACTAGAGAAAGTCATACTAAATCTGTATGTCTTCAATAGAACTTCACTAGAGAAAGTCATACTAAATCTGTATGTCTTCAATAGAACTTCACTAGAGAAAGTCATACTAAATCTAAACACAATTATTCTTCCCACCTGTTGAGGGTCTCCCTCTGTGTATGGCAATAAAGTTGACACATGAAACATAATTTCTTTTCCATTGTATTGAGTGTAAACTGATTCTGCTCCAGTCTGACAGTGAGTTGTATCAAGTCCACCTCGGAATCTGGATAGTGTATAATTTAATGAGAAAAAAAGTTAATGTTAGCATAATTTTTTTATTGTTTACTACAAGCTAAATTGCCCTGCGGTGACCAGGGAAAAAGTACATAGACCTATAGTAGCCCTATAGTAGCCCTATAGTAGCCCTATAGTAGCCCTATAGTAGCCCTATAGTAGCCCTATAGTAGCCCTATAGTAGCCCTATAGTAGCCCTATAGTAGCCCTATAGTAGCCCTATAGTAGCCCTATACCTATAGCTACAGATAATACTTGTATAAACTACAATGAACAGAAAGCTATTATAATTGAATAATTAATTATTTACTGAAAACATTTAGGCAAGTAATTTAAAATAAATAGTGTAATCAGATTAAAAATAGGCATGGCATATGTCTTTTTATATTTTAAAAGTTAGAACTATCCCTTGCTGAGAGTTAAACACTCGTCACCCGCAAGTCTAATATATAACAAGGCTATTAAACTTTACTTACTGAAAACATTTTATTAAAGCTTTAAGCCCTTACATTCTTTACATTATCTACAATCTTTACATTCTTTAAATTCTTTACAATCTTTACATTCTTTACATTCTTTACAATCTTTTCATTCTTTACAATCTTTACATTCCTTACATTCTTTACAATCTTTACATTCTTTACAATCTTTACATTCTTTACAATCTTTACATTCTTTACATTCTTTACAATCTTTACAATCTTTACAATCTTTACATTCTTTACATTCTTTACATTATTTACATTATTTACAATCTTTACAATCTTTACATTCTTAACATTCTTTGCAATTTTTACATTCTTTACATTCTTTACAATCTTTACATTCTTTACAATCTTTACAATTTTTACATTCCTTACATTCTTTACAATCTTTACATTCTTTACAATCTTTACATTCTTTACAATCTTTAAATTCTTTACATTCTTTACAATATTTACATTCTTTACAATCTTGACATTCTTTACAATCTTTATATTCTATACAATCTTTACATTCTTTTCAATCTTTACATTTTTTATATTCTTTACAATCTTTACATTCTTTACAATCTTTACATTCTTTACAATCTTTACATTCTTTACAATTTTTACATTCTTTACATTCTTTACAATCTTTACATTCTTTACAATCTTTAAAAGACAAGTAATATTAATGGAACATTTTAAAAGTATACCCTGCCTATTGCTATTACAGAAAAGAAAAAAAGTTTCATTGGGAAATAGAACCCAGATCACCCACATGGCAGATCAGGATAGTAACCACTCAGCCAGGGAGGACACATGGAGAGAGAAGCAAGATGGAAAAGTAAAATAATACACGAGTCAATAAGGTCACAAGTCAATTAACCAATACAAATTGGAATCTACACAACACCATTCGTTATACATATATAGATAGTCACTTACCCTTTAAAGTTCTTTAGCTGCACTCTTTCACCAATAGTTTCAAGAAATAATTCCATAGCTGGGCTGTGAGTTTTATTCCCAAAAAGTTCTTCCTCACTGGTCTGTAATAAAATTATTTTAAATCTTCTAAAAACTTCTCAATAATTCTGATCTGATTCATTCATTTTACAAATAGACCTCAACACTGGCAAAGTGTAAGAACCACTGATTAAAAGTGCACTGGTGGGCTAACTCATGGGGGACAACCCCTGTTGCATGACCGAGGATCAGGATCATTTCACTGCCCAGAGGTTCCAACACTCAGTGGGGAGAAAGCAATGAGCGCATCAGCCCGTCTAAACCCTGGTGCCTTAATGTTTAGATCTATACATATAGTTTTTAATTTGTGCTACTCTGTGACGTTAGGCAACATGTCTTATCGCCATGCCTTGGGGTGGTCAGTATGTGTGTCCCTTCCATTGATTCACCCTTAGCATTGTATAGCCTGGACATAAGAGGCACTTAGGCCTATAATTTGATTCATTAATTCATGAAATAATTATATGTAATTACCATCCAAATATAATGAATCAAATAATAGATTAAATATAAAAAAAAC
The DNA here is from genome assembly GCA_949126835.1 of Anisus vortex. Taxonomy (NCBI): domain Eukaryota; kingdom Metazoa; phylum Mollusca; class Gastropoda; family Planorbidae; genus Anisus; species Anisus vortex. The sequence continues at coordinate 30,068,806 of OX421507.1, forward strand.
ACTAACTCACCTGTCCTTTCCTTTGGTAAATAACTCCAAATTTAAATTTATGTGTCAAGACATGTTCATCGTAGCTCATTACTAGCTCTGAACCCTGTTGTAGAGAAAATATTACATTGATATTATTGACTCATTCATAAATACCTAAGCTACTGTTGAACTTGTGAGGCTGGCCCAATCCTTTTTTATGATAGTGTGATAAAATATATGCTCATATAGGTGAATATCAAAATATATAGTTATTGATAGTTGTAAACAGCAAAGCTCAAGTTTATGTGTAGTGTAACCACAGGGCCGGCTCTAGAGTTTTTGATGCCCAAGGTAAAAAACAAATTCTGCGCTCTCATTAAAGTGTCTTCAGCGGGATCTGCCGGGTATGAAAATTTGGAAATGTGTTTTCTGTTAATAATTGTTATAACAAAGAATTTTATTTTATAACCTTTGATTAATGACTGGGATATGTAAATAAAACAGTAGAATGAAATTAACAATGGATTTGTATTTAGTCTTTTATTTTGATGAATTATAGATTTATAATTAGAAATCTAAATCATTACTAGAATAGTTACATAACACACTTTAATAAAGTTTATATTTTTAGATCCCCAAATTAAAAAATATCAAAAATTTTGCGCCCTAGGCAACCGCCTAGTTTGCCTATATGGATGAACACGCCCTGTGTAACCATTTGTTTTACGTTGTATTGAATTATTGAACTCAGAGCTGTCACATATGAGATAGTAGGCCTATATAATACACTCTTACACTCTTGTTTGACAATAGGCCTTTAATAATACACAGATGATAGTCTAAATTTAAAAAGATTTAATAAATGATGGACTAACTCAGCAAAAGACACACATAACTAATTCAGTCGAAAGGCTAAAACACATCCTACCCATCCTATAATCTTAGGTCATATAACGTTTTATAAAGTCCTTTTCAAAGTCATATCTAATTAACATGTAATAGGGCCTACTGTGTAATGTGTCATTCGTCACTATTCTAATTTATATTTCACTTTCGTGTTTGAGATTATATTTTATAGAATAGTGGCTATGCCAGTCAAAACGAAGTAGAAACAAAAGACTACAATGTGTTTTGTTAAAGACCAAGTGAAGAGGTTTTTCTCAAAAGAAGGAGATTTGAAATAGCCTTATACGGCTGTGACGTTTGAGAAGGGAAATAAATACATGAAACTTGACATTATAAATCTATATTTAACCATTTTGTTAAAAATAAGAACTGGGAAAAGATTCAAAACATGTGGCAATAGATTCAAAACATGTGACAATATTCATTTTTCCTAGTCGAAATCCTTTCTCTTATTACGTCACTTTCCTATGTTGCCGGAAATAAAAACATCTCAAATGGCTACGAGATTTGGATTTTTCCTCCAAAAAACACACACATTTTAGTGCAAATAGTGAACTAATTACTTAAAATGTATCTTTAATATCTTGTATAAATGATTTTTATTAACATTCAGATGCTGAATACACTATTTAATATCAAAATAAAATGTTAACTCAATTTTGATAAAAAGCTCTTCACTTGGTCTTTAAGCGAGAAAGAAAAAAAAACAATATTACAATAAAAACTGTATTTAGTTTTTGTTATTTTTTATTGTTTCTGGTCACCCTGCCCATTGCAAATGTATACGAATTTAATTGTTGCTCTCAAGCTTCTGCTATTAAAAAGTAGTGAATAGATGTGTTGATTTGACTTGTTATATTAATAGTATTAAATTTACAAAACAATTATCAAAAATAAAAATAGGGGCCTACAAACACAAATACCAAACAATAAAAAAGTAAATAAGAAAAGTAGATAATAAAATTTCTTACAATAAAAACTGTAGTGAGAACTTTTTTGTCGGTATTTAATTTTTGTTCTTGCTTATTGTATCAATAAAAAACAGTATTGAGAATGTTTCTTTCAGTATTTAGGTGTTCTTTTTTTTATTGTTTCTGGACCAAGACCACCGTAAGTACTGTATATATAATGGTCTTGCCCTGACCCACAAGCATAATCATTGTTGCTGTCAAGCTTCTGGTATTAAAAAGTAGCGAACAATTGTTTTGGCTTGACTTGTTATTAATAATATTAAATGAACAAAAATACTATTAAAAGAAAAATACAAACACAAATACCAAATTATAAAAAGTAAATTATATAAGGAGTGAGAACGTTTCTTTCGGTCTTTAGTTTTTTATTGTGTCCGGTTGCCCTTGTCCTGGCACATGCATCAAAATTGTTGCTGTCAACTTTCTGGTACTGGTATTAAAAACTAATCATTTATATATTGTTCTTTATAATTGTAACATATGGTGATTATCAATAGGTCTAAGTTTATTATAAAATATAAATTAACAAATTAAGCAATATTGTTGATAAAATAAAGTTCTCTTTTAGAGGACATTTCTAATTTATACATTTAACTTTTGGCCTGATTAGTCAAATGGCTTAAGTAGCCTATAGAGGACAAACATACCGTATATATAAAAAAACAACATATTGACAAACTATTGGTAATTATATATATTGATGATAATACATAGGCATATATTATTAATTTATGTCTTAAGATAGTAATACATTCTTTTGAACCCTAACATGTAACAAGTCATTATAATGGAGTTCAGTTTCAGCAATGAAAGATATTCTCTGTAACATTGTTACACATTAAGTTATTTAAAAAGATTTAATGTTAACTGCATGATTTAGGGTTCTGATGAGATATTTTAATAAATTATAATTGTAACTTTATCAATAGTTTATGGTTACCTACCTTTAGTGACAGAACTGGATGAAATCTTTCTGTGGTTATTTCTTCACAAATACACTGCAAAGTAAAAACATAAGACTTTTAGTAAACACACATATATACAATTTACACATACATTTAGTGTATTTACATCTACATTTTGGTGTATTTACATCTACAAGTTTGTGTATTTACATGTACAATTTTAAGTTTGATTAGGCATATATAGGCCTACATACTTCAACTATTAATTTGTTTATAATTACGCTATTATTAATTATTCATTCAAGAGGCTAGTATATGTTTGAGATTTTCAATTGTCTACAATGAATAAGAAAGAAGATAATAGAAGGAAGATGACATCACCTTAGCTATTTTGGCGGGATTCGGAGCTTCTATGGAGACTGAATGTAAAATTTCCTGCCTTGTACAGTACCGAGTTCTGAAAAAATTAACAGCATAATATATTACAATTTGTTTAAATCCTAGACCGGATTTCTAATCTAGTCCACCATTTCATAACCTAAGGCAGGGGTCGGTAACCTATGGCAGGCATGCCAGACTAATTCAGACCTACCTGACTATAGATGTGGTACTAATTCAGACTTATCTGACTATATATGTGGTACTAATTCAGACCTATCTGACTATAGCTGTGGTACTAATTCAGACATATCAGACTATAGATGTGGTACTAATTCAGACCTATCTCACTATAGATGTGGTACTAATTCAGACCTATCTGACTATAGATGTGGTACTAATTCAGACCTATCTGACTATAGTTGTGGTACTAATTCAGACCTACCTGACTAAAGATATGGTACTAATTCAGACCTACCTGACTATGGCATTTATACAGTCTGTTGGTGCTGACTCTGCTTTCACAGAAAGGACAATAGGCCCAACAGTTTCATCAAAGGCATAATAGTTAAAATGTTCCTAGGAAAAAAAACAAAAAGCATAAATTTTTTGTGAGGTTAAAAATAGTTCACCATTATGTCTGAATGTTTGTGTCAATGTTAGCAAGCATCTGTTCAATGAATTAAATTTTACTACACTACACCTTGTAAGTGTGCCTGTGTGTAAGTGTATATGTGTGTAAATGTAGCATATGTGTGTTAGTGCATGTGTGTGTATATGTAGCTTATGTGTGTACGTGTATGTCTGTATATGTAACATATGTGTGTTAGTGCAGGTGTGTGTAGGCCTATATGTAGCATATGTGTGTAAGTATATGTCTGTATATGTAGCATATGTGTGTAAGTGTATGTGTGTGTAAATGTGTTTGTGTGTGTAAGTTGTTTGAATGTATACATGAGTAAATGTATGTGGGTATATGTGTTAGTGTTTGTGTATATATATATGTTTGTGTATAAGTGTATGTATGTGTATTATTGTGTATGCGTGTATAATTATTGTAAAATGTGTAAAGGTGTATGTGTTTTGTTTTGTAAATATCTATGAGTATGTGTTTGTGTGTGTGTATATGTAACTTATGTATATAAGTGTATGTGTGTATATGTAGCTTATGTGTGTATGTGCATGCCTGTGTATATGCAGCTTAGCTTATGTGTGTAAGTGTGTATGTAGCTTATGTGTGTAAGTGTATGTGTGTGTATATGTAGCTAATGTTTGCAAGTGTATGTGTGTATATGTAGCTTATATGTGTAAGTGTATAAGTGTATGTGTGTATATGTAGCTTATGTGTGTAAGTGTATGTGTGTATATGTAGCTTATGTGTGTAAGTGTCAGTCTGTATATGCAGCTTATGTGTGTAAGTGTATGTGTGTATATGTAGCTTATGTGTGTAAGTGTATGTGTATATATGTAGCTTATGTGTGTATGTGTATATATGTAGCTTATGTGTGTAAGTGTATGCCTGTGTATATGTAGCTTATTTGTGTAAGTGTTTCTGTGTGTATATGCAGCTTATGTTTTTAAGTGTATATGTGTGTTTATGTAGCTTATGTGTGTAAATGTATGTGTGTATATGTAGCATATGCATGTAATTGTATATATGTGTATGTAAATGTGTGTTTGTGTGTAAGTTGTTTGCATGTATATATGGGTAAATGGATGTGTCTATATGTATGTGTTTGTATGTTTATAAGTGTATGTATGTGTGTGCATGTATAATTATTGTAAATGTGTAAAATTGTGTGTGTTTTTTAAATATCTGTATGTGTATGTGTGTAAGTGTTTAAATGGGTCACTTAACACTTAAAGGAGAACTTACTAGTTGAACAATTCACAACCATATTTAATATGAGACATATATAGAGAGTCATTTATTAAGATTGTTGTTTATTGGTGTATTGCCAATAATTTCTTCTAAGACTTGTCATCACCCTTGAGACTTGTGCTGGTTAATAATTAAAATAAATGACATTTGTCAATAAATGTATAGATCTACATATCAAGGAATATAAAGCAAAGACTTGATACCGAGACTTTGGTGTTGCATTTCTTTAGTAATTACTACATTCAAAGTTACACAAACTGTAAACAGTTCAGTTACAAATGTTTAATTAACTACATTCAAAGTTACACAAACTTTAAACAGTTCAGTTACAAATTACAAAGTTACAAACTGTAAACAGTTCAGTTACAAATGTTGAATTTACTACATTCAAAGTTACACAAACTGTAAACAGTTCAGTTACAAATGTTGAATTTACTACATTCAAAGTTACACAAACTGTAAACAGTTCAGTTACAAATTACAAAGTTACAAAGTTACAAACTGTAAACAGTTCAGTTACAAATGTTGAATTTACTACATTCAAAGTTACACAAACTGTAAACAGTTCAGTTACAAATGTTTCATTTACTACATTCAAAGTTACACAAACTGTAAACAGTTCAGTTACAAATGTTGAATTTACTACATTCAAAGTTACACAAACTGTAAACAGTTCAGTTACAAATTACAAAGTTACAAAGTTACAAACTGCAAACAGTTCAGTTACAAATGTTTAATTTACCTTTCCGTAGAACTCACACCTATAACATTGTGCAGTGAAGTCTGTGTCTATACTCAGTTCACTGGCGCTGGGATGCAGGGAGGAAATAGACTCGTGAACGTTGTCCTCATCAGAGGTAAAGAAACCGTCGCTCCCCTCCATCCAGTAGCCCCCTCGTGGCGGTAATACAATCATGGGGTATGGAGCCCCGGCTTGCAAAATCTAAAATACAAGAAAAATAAATTCTTTTAAACATACCTTTCACTTACAGGGATATTATGCCTTAATTGACATTGCAGTAGGCCTACATAACCTGTTAATAAAATAGACAACAATTAACATGATTAGATCAGGGGCAAAACATAATTTAATGAATTGAAATCATTTTTTTTTACCCTTGGGTAGATAGATGTAACGTATAAGTATAATTAACTCCCTTGATTTTGGGTGTTTATCTCCCTTGTTAAAACTCGTAAACAAATGTCTTTTTGATGACCCGAGAATGACCTTGTCCGCTTGAATGAAAGCTTGGGGTCATAACCCGTGTGTACGGTAGCAAGTGTGTAGGAGTGTTACGTCAGTTAGTGTTGAGTTAGAGAGAGAGAGTAGACGTACTGTTTTATTGACTTGTGTTCTAATAAGAATTGTATGTATTTTATAGACTGTAGAGAACTATGAAGACCAAGAAGTGGATAAATTCTACGAAGATTTAGACAATGTCATGAAACAACTAAAATCGCAGGATATCAAGATTGTAATGGGGGATTTTAATGCAAAGGTTGGCAAAGAGAAAATAGAAAACATCGTTGGTCCTTTTGGCCTGGGAGAGATAAATAGCCGTGGTGAAAGATTAGTAGAATGGTGCAAAGAACATAACCTCTTCATATCAAATACATGGTTCCAGAACCACCCAAGAAGACGATGGACATGGAGTAGCCCAGGAGACAGAACAATAAACCAAATCGACTACATATTGATTCAACACCGTTTCAGAAATGCTGTAAGATCATCAAAATCAATGCCAGGAGCAGACTGTGACAGTGATCATATCCCAGTCATATGTAATTTAAAACTAAAACTAAAACAATTCAAGAAATCAAAAATTAAACCCAAACTTGAAACTAGCCTTCTAAAAAGAGATGATAATTTGAAAGAGAAGTTTACAATAGCTGTAAAAAATAAATTTGAAGCACTTGACAACTTATGCGAAGTGGAAGAGAGATGGCAGGAATTCAATAGATGCATTGAGGTGGCGATTGAAGAAAATTTACCAAAACAAAACAGAAAACAACACAAGAAATGGATCACGACAGAAATAACTTTCTGCAAAAAGCTAACAGGAAATAATGGAGAGTCATGACCGCCGATGTCTGTTCCAGACCTGGCACGTAAAGAAGAAGAAGAGTTCAGTAGTATTATTATTAAAAGTATTCTTTATTGCTTCTAAAGTCGTTTTATTCGTTATTTGGAAGGAAGTTGAAGGAAGACTAATTATTCTTTTAGGAAAAATAAGAAGTAGGTCTATAAGAGATAGAACCAAACCCCTAGGCACCGAGACGTAACAAGATGTTACAGAAGCTCCTTCTATATTGAAAATTATTGCCTCCTACGCTCGTCCGCGGTCTGCATTTTTATTAGTATTTTAAATGATATTTTCAAACAGTTTGGTTCAGTTGAACCATTAATTGCCCGGAGACTACTCGGGAATAAAGAGTATTTATATGCAATTTTCTCGCTTATGAAATAAGACAACCCTTTTATGAATATGAATAATTTATTTTCATAGTCATAAAAATGGATCTTTAAATGATAAATTGAGAAAGTACATTACGTAATCTCAAAGTCTTAACTTTCATTTTTGGTTTTAAATATAGTCTAGTGCTTTAAAAAAAAGTGTAATTATAGTCACTATATATAAATATTCCAATATAACTTTTAAACCACTCTGAAATGAGCAAACACTTAAAATAAATACATACATTTCTATGATTGTGTACACAGCTCAGCTGAATGTTCACTTTGCATACAAACACACAGAAAACACAATGTATTGAATTAGTCGCTACTTATGTTTAAGGCTTTTTTTATTATCAATTTTGTGTCTACCTCATGTCTCGACCCAACTCTTCCCTCACTGCCCTTAGGTATTTTAAAGGCTGTGACATGTTTATGGGTTATAACTCTGTATTTTCTTTATTGATTAGATAGAGAAGAAAATAACTAAGCTCCGTACGTTTGTATTTCCACCTGTTGCTTTTAAAGGACCATTTTTATATCTCTCCTTTAGTGGCTTGGTTTTAGATGTATTTATTGATGTTGGAGAAAAACTTGGTTTCAGATGTATTTATTGATGTTGGAGAAAGGCTTGATTTCGGGATGTATTTATTGATGTTGGAGAAAGGCTTGCTTTCAGATAAATTTATTGATGTTGGAGAAAGGCTTGATTTCAGATGTATTTATTGATGTTGGAGAAAAAATTGGTTTCAGGTGTATCATTGATGTTGGAGAAAGACTTGGTTACAGGTGTATTATTGATGTTGGAGAAAGACTTGGTTTCAGGTGTATTTTTGACGTTGGAGAAAGGCTTGGTTTCAGATGTATTATTGATGTCGGAGAAAGGCTTGGTTTCAGGTGTATTATTGATGTTGGAGAAAGACTTGGTTTCAGGTGTATTATTGATGTTGGAGAAAGGCTTCGTTTCAAGTGTATTATTGATGTTGGAGAAAGGCTTGGTTACAGGTGTATTATTGATGTTGGAGAAAGGCTTCGTTTCAAGTGTATTATTGATGTTGGAGAAAGGCTTGGTTTCATGTGTATTATTGATGTTGGAGAAAGGCTTGGTTTCAAATGTATTATTGATGTTGGAGGAAGACTGTATTTCAGATGTATTATTTATGTTGAAGAAAGACTTGGTTTCAGATGTATTATTGATGATAGAGAAAGGCTTGATTTCAGATGTATTGTTGATGTTGGAGAAAGGCTTGATTTCAGATGTATTATTTATGTTAGAGAAAGGCTTGGTTTCATGTGTATTATTGATGTTGGAGAAAGGCTTGGTTTCAAATGTATTATTGATGTTGGAGGAAGACTTGATTTCAGAAGTATTATTTATGTTGGAGAAAGGCTTGATTTCAGATGTATTATTGATGTTGATGAAAGGCTTGGTTTCAGGTGTATTATTGATGTTGGAGAAAGGTTTTATTTCAGATGTATTGTTTATATTGGAGAGGAAGGCTTGATTTCACATTAATTGTTGATGTTGGAGGAAGGCTTGATTTCAGATGTATTTTTGATGTTGGTTTGTGTTAGTTGTGTTTATGTGTGTTGGTTGTGTGTTTGTGCGTGTGTGTGTTGGTTGTGTGTGTGTGTGCATGTGTGTTGGTTGTGTGTGTGTTGTGTGTGTGTGTTTTGCTTTTGTGTGTGTGTTGGTTGTGTGTGCGTGTGTGTGTTATTTGTGTGTGTGTGTTAGAGATGGGTCACACCCTATGGAAACCCCAAAAGAACATCAACTGACAAGCTCTGCAATGGAACCCCCATGGACAAAGACGGCTTGGTCGCTCGAAGACCACCTGGCTACGCACGTGTGAAGAGGAAATGACAAGCTGCAACCTGTCATGGGGTGAACTAAAAAAAGGCTGCCCAGAATCGAGTGCGCTGGAGATCTGTTACGGAGGCCCTTTGTTCCACAAGGAACCAAAGGAACTAAGCGAGCGAAGGGAAATACAACTGCACATTTGAACACATAAACACATTGAATGTAGATCTATAAGCAACGGGTGTGTAGGGCTATATGTGTTTAAATATTTGAACACTTGAACACATAATTATAATCAACGGGTGTTTATAGGTGTATAAATATTTGAACACATGAACACATTAAAACTCTATAATCAACGGGTGTGTACATGAATTGTAAAAAAAGAAAAATCCACATTATATAAATATTTACCTGCTGGATATTATTTCGTTGATCTTCATTGAAAACTGGCGCTGGAGACTTGAATATAAAAAGAAATAAAAAAACATTTTATATACACTTTTTTCAGTAGGTTGTTTGTATATTTCAAACATATGTTACAAGTAGGCCTACATAAACTTTATAGTATGTACAGTAACATCGTCTTAAAAACAGAGCAAGTCAGAAAGACAAACACACACAGAGAGAGAGAGAGAGAGAGAGAGAGAGAGAGAGAGAGAGAGAGAGAGAGAGAAAGTGTGATAGAAAACAAATGCAAGTAGTCTGTTGCATATAAAACCAAAGATTTTATAAAACGACACGAAATTATGCCATATGTTTTTTTTTTACTTAATATGTTTGTAAACAGAAGCAAGAAAGTAATAAACAGTCAAATCTTCATTAAGTTCAAAGTTAACTCGCAAAAAAATTCTACTATAAGATTGCAAGCAATAAAAATAAAAAAAAAAAAAACAATGAAGTTTGAAAAATGTAGTTAACATCAACGAAGACTATACGTATAGATTCTAAACTTCGACTACAGTTCATGCATTGGTTATTCTAGAAAAGAAAACAAAAGACGCATTATTCTATACAGATACGAATTGCATTCAACGCTTTCCCAATACAGAAGCCTAAAGTTTAGGTTTCCTTTTTGTTTAGTTTATTCTTCTAAAGACTGAAGCAATAGCTTACTATATCTATTAATATCTATGGCAAGGTAAAAGATACCACAAAAAGTGAATTAAAACAAGCCACAAACAAATATTATATATATATATATATAGAAGGTCATGTGCTCCGACACAATAGCCTGTCAAAAACAATACCCCAGGCCAGGTGGAAGGTGGGTGTAGGAAGGCCCTTCATTCTACAGGGCTGCTGTTGACTGAACTATTGACTACCGCTCAAGATAGGCAAAAGTGGAGAAAGTTGACTGTTGAGGTGTCCATTCGCTCCCCCCAACAACCACAATGGTCATGGGATTGATGATGATATAGGGTCTGGCTCTTTAATACACGAAAAAACCTGAAATTTCGTTCTCATCGACCTGAAGCGTGCTGATCCCTATTATAATTATGTTAAGACCTCTTAGAAGTAGTTTTGAAAATACGATTTCTTTTTAAAGTGTAGGCCTAGACATGGTGGACCTATATTAGATCTAATTTTTGAAAACTAAATCAAAGCGCCCACAAACCCTTCCACCACTCACCCTTAAAACCAACAAAAAAACAACAACAACCACAAAAAAAAAAAACTCTAGATACCTCAGTCAATAAAACCGAACAAAACAAAAACAAAATGTCTATTTAAATACGGGTACTACTATTTTGCGCCGGTAAATAAAGAAAACTATATTATTGGTTTCATTGATAAAAAAATAGAAGTCAATACTGTCACGTTTTAAATGGAAAATATTTCCACCATATTATTTTAGCATAGACAGTTATCTACGCAGCAGACACTAGAAAAATATAGTATTTAAAAAAAATGTAATTGTCTTAATGACGAATACGAAACGAAATATAATTCACTCCGCGATTGGTTACTTCGTGACGTCAACAAATCTGTAAAACTAAAAATAGAATCTACAAATTCTATTTATAGAGTCATGCCACTCCAATTCAAGAAAATATAGACATGCATGTTTTTTAAAAAAATAAAATATTACAGCTGAATTCTGAATTCTGAGTACATAATATTTATAGTAGTTTAAAATAGAACAAGGAAGCCATGTTTTATTATATTTAGTATATGTTGCACTATAATTATATTTATATTTAGTATATGTTGCACTGTAATTATATTTATATTTAGTATATGTTGCACTGTAATTATATTTATATTTAGTATATGTTGCACTGTAATTATATTTATATTTAGTATATGTCGCACTGTAATTATATTTATATTTATATTTAGTATATGTCGCACTGTAATTATATTTATATTTAGTATATGTTGCACTGTAATTATATTTATATTTAGTATATGTTGCACTGTAATTATATTTATATTTAGTATATGTTGAACTATAATTATATTTATATTTAGTATATGTTGAACTGTAATTATATTTATATTTAGTATATGTTGCACTATAATTATATTTATATTTAGTATATGTTGCACTGTAATTATATTTATATTTAGTATATGTCGCACTGTAATTATATTTATATTTATATTTAGTATATGTCGCACTGTAATTATATTTATATTTAGTATATGTTGCACTGTAATTATATTTATATTTAGTATATGTTGCACTGTAATTATATTTATATTTAGTATATGTTGAACTATAATTATATTTATATTTAGTATATGTTGAACTGTAATTATATTTATATTTAGTATATGTTGCACTATAATTATATTTATATTTAGTATATGTTGCACTGTAATTATATTTATATTTAGTATATGTCGCACTGTAATTATATTTATATTTATATTTAGTATATGTCGCACTGTAATTATATTTATATTTAGTATATGTTGCACTGTAATTATATTTATATTTATCTTGTTAGAACAAAAGGGAAATGACTTAAAATAAACATTTCTTTTAAATAAAAAAATAAATAAATTTAACATAGCTAGCTGATCATGTTTTTGAAAAAGCATTCCGTATAGGAAAAATAAATATTCTAAATATAAAGCTAAGTATTTCTCAGTTGTAATAGAAGTTTTAAAAAGGTTTAAAAAGGTTAATTCTCTCAAATAAAAATTAAAAGAATTAGAAGTAAGCTAAATGTCAAATTGATTGAAAAAAAAAAAGAACTGCACAGTTAGACTACAAGAAAGTATCGTGCCAAATATGAACCTGATCAGGTTTGCTTGGGGAGGGGAGGGAACAGCGCTGATCCTCGTATCGTCGAGACTGGAGCAGAAGTAGAGAATCCAAGAAGTCTGGACTCTGTGTGTGGGAGATGGCAGCATGGAATTAGCTAACCACCGAAAGTCCTTTAGCTAAATATTTCTTTAATCCAATAAGTATATTTATCTTATCTTATAAGTTTAAAGACGTTCTTTCTAGATTGAAGATTATTACGTCCACTAGGCCCGAAACTCCTGCAGGGCGACAGGGATCCGCCGGTGGCAGGGATAGAACCCGCGACCTGTCAGTTGGTTTTTGGTTGAGAGTCCGGTGATCTAATCGCTGGACCAATATTTGAGAGCATCTTTCAACAGTGGTGTAGCCAAGTATGTGGTGTCATAATCTAGACAGTGGTGTAGCCAAGTGTGTGGTGGCATAATCTAGACAGTGGTGTATCCAAGTGTGTGGTGTCATAATCTAGACAGTGGTGTAGCCAAGTGTGTGGTGTCATAATCTAGACAGTGGTGTATCCAAGTGTGTGGTGTCATAATCTAGACGGTGGTGTAGCCAAGTGTGTGGTGGCATAATCTAGACAGTCATGTATCCAAGTATGTGGTGTCATAATCTAGACAGTGGTGTAGCCAAGTGTGTGGTGTCATAATCTAGACAGTCATGTATCCAAGTGTGTGGTGGCATAATCTAGACAGTCATGTATCCAAGTATGTGGTGTCATAATCTAGACAGTGGTGTAGCCAAGTGTGTGGTGGCATAATCTAGACAGTGGTGTATCCAAGTGTGTGGTGTCATAATCTAGACAGTGGTGTAGCCAAGTGTGGAGTGTCATAATCTAGACAGTGGTGTAGCCATGTGTGTGATGTCATAATCTAGACAGTATGTCAGTGTCAGCAAGAAACTTATCCTCTCCTCTAATATTTTTATTTCCTATTATTTCCTAAACGTCTCCAAGAAACACTTATTTCAAAAACTAAGTAATGTTTGTTTCTGTTAAGGGTAGTTAATAATTATAAATATAGTTATAGAAATACAGTTATAGAAATACAGTTATAGAAATACAGTTATAGAAATACAGTTATAGAAATACAGTTATAGAAATACAGTTATAGAAATACAGTTATAGAAATACAGTTATAGAAATACAGTTATAGAAATACAGTTATAGAAATACAGTTATAGAAATACAGTTATAGAAATACAGTTATAGAAATACAGTTATAGAAATACAGTTATAGAAATACAGTTAGAGAAATACAGTTAGAGAAATACAGTTATAGAAATACAGTTATAGAAATACAGTTATAGAAATACAGTTATAGAAATACAGTTATAGAAATACAGTTATAGAAATACAGTTATAGAAATACAGTTATAGAAATAGGCCCTACAGTTATAGAAATTTATAGAGAGTTCAAAGGTTTTAAAATAGGATTTTCATCCTTATAAGTTACCTAAATGTTAGTAAATGTTCATTATTCTATGCATTTATACAAAATAAAATATTTGTTTGCCATTGCATGTTGGTTTAAATTATCATAATTCGAGATCATTGTTTTGACTTGCTGTCAAAATCTATTGAATATAGAACCAGACTAGATAATGGAAATTTTTATGAGGTACAACATCTATTCAATATAATATTAACACTGGGATAGTTTAGTGCCAGTTAAACATCAATGAATATAATTTAGACCCAGTCAAGGCTAGTGATAGCTAAGTGTAAGTTAAACATCAATGAATATAATTTAGCCCCAGTCAAGGCTAGTGATAGCTAAGTGTAAGTTAAACATCAATTAATATAATTTAGACCCAGTCAAGGCTAGTGATAGCTAAGTGTAAGTTAAACATAGTTTTGCATAGTATATACCTTGAACTGGTCAAGGCATACAAAGGGCAGATAATTTCTTTTAATTTAAAATTGGTGACGTCTTTAAAAAAAACATATTATAGAACATAACTTGCACCAAGCGACAGTTCTTTCCCCAGTGGATAGCAGGCCTATTTGCCAAAATGGGAATTAAGCTTTTTGCCCCAGTGGTCAGTATTTTCTTAAATGGGCATTACTTGCCCTTTAGTTGACAGTACTTGCCACAGTGAACAGAAGTTTTCTTTCACTGATACTGCCCAGATTTGTCAGGATTTAATCCCGAGAATTTCAGAATGGCTCCTGTTTCTGATTAAAACAACTGTATGAAATGAACAAAATAGGCTACTTAGAAAGGTTTGGCCCTTCAAATAGAGAAGTATCGTTAGCACCAAGTACTGACAATGATTTCGAAAATCAATAAAACCCTGATTTTAATATAGCATCATTAACAGCACAGGATCGAGACGGACGCATAAAAGTGAAGTGGAATTGATTATGTCATTATGTTGTAATAGACAGGCGCCGGTCGTGAAACGGTCTATAGGAAGCAGGTGCAGCACTGGCTGTGTCTACAACTTGTTGACTAACTCCAAAGTGTTCCAGTCCTTAATCTACGTAATATAAATAATGTAGTTAAATTATGTCTTAATCTACGTAATATAAATAATGTAGTTAAATTATGTCTTAATCTACGTAATATAAATAATGTAGTTAAATTATGTCTTGATCTCTTTTAAGCTTTAAATTACTTATGCAATGGTAGGCAATGGTAGGCAATGGTAGGCAATGGTAGGCAATGGTAGGCAATGGTAGGCAATGGTAGGCAATGGTAGGCAATGGTAGGCAATGGTAGGCCAACTAGTTATACCAGACAAAGAAACCCCAAGTACAAGAAAGATGGAAAGATAAATATCCACAAAGAAAGAGTGAACTCCATGTTACGATTTTATTTATTGATTTTAATCAGTGAGGCAAATTATTTTCTTCTCCTGTTACTCTCTCAGGCTTGCGTAACATTAAGCAGTAAATTGACTCAGAAGCAACATATAAGAACTTTAATATTGAACATATTTACAAATAAGTTGTTGAAATTTCATTAGATCAATCATTCCGCCACACTAACGACTTAATATTCTACCATATACACTAACTAGTACACTATCCAGGATGATTATCAATCCTACCCCAAGATGCAAGTGACCGTTTATCATAATCTACCTAGTAACTGTATTTTGCTCACCAATTTATCTATTTTATTAAATTATAATCTACCAAG
The DNA here is from genome assembly GCA_949126835.1 of Anisus vortex. Lineage (NCBI taxonomy): Eukaryota > Metazoa > Mollusca > Gastropoda > Planorbidae > Anisus > Anisus vortex. The sequence goes on from OX421507.1 coordinate 30,084,476, forward strand.
TAACTGTTCAATTATCTGTAGTATTTTGCCCACCAATCTTTCTATGATTATGTACATGTTTTACTCCACAAGCTCAGTGTACGTTGTATTATTTATCACATGATGAATGTTGAGGACCGAGAGATACAAGCTGATATAATTAAAACTAAAATTTTGCCTTATATAAGAATACAATGGAGAAGTGCTGACAAACTATGTAGAACACACACAACATATACAGCTTAGAACAATAGCTAATAACATTAACCCAACATAAATAGACAATAAAGATACAGTACTTACATTCCAATACAATTTGGTAAAAAGTAAAGTATCCCGTCGGACCAAATTGATCCATAGGGAAGCAGTGTTCAACACTTCCTGTGGCCACGACATACTAGGGGATGGTTGGGCTAGCACAATGCTCAGCCGCCTTTACTTTATCCCAACTAACATCATGTACAACTTCCAAACACGAGAACAAATCCTGACCTTCACCAGGATTCGACCCTTCGGTACGCCAGCAGAACGTGCTGGCGCTCGGCCATCATGTCCCTATGGTCTTTTGTACAATACATAATGTACAATACATAATGTACAATACATAATGTACAATACATAATGTACAATACATAATGTACAATACATAATGTACAATACATAATGTACAATACATAATGTACAATACATAATGTACAATACATAATGTACAATACATAATGTACAATACATAATGTACAATACATAATGTACAATACATAATGTACAATATATAATGTACAATACATAATGTACAATACATAATGTACAATACATAATGTACAATACATAATGTACAATACATAATGTACAATACATAATGTACAATACATAATGTACAATACATAATGTACAATACATAATGTACAATACATAATGTACAATACATAATGTACAATACATAATGTACAATACATAATGTACAATACATAATGTACAATACATAATGTACAATACATAATGTACAATACTTAATGTACAATACCTAATGTACAATACATAATGTACAATACATAATGTACAATACATAATGTACAATACTAACTTGCATATTTGATACAATTCACATAAAAAATAAAAGAAATTAGGCCACTTAAGAAACGTCCTTAAGTACTATAGGTATTACAGTAAGCCACTTAAGAACAGCCATTAAACACTATAGTAAATTACCGTCGACATTGGTGACCAATGGCAATAGTCTGTCTCGCTGTCTGATTCAAAAGATTCATCCGAATCCATGTCCAACTTCCCAGCAGAACAAACGAACATCCGCTTCAGTGTAGGGGTCCGACAGCTTAAGTTATATACATTCAACGGATCCAGTTTAGGTCTCATTTTGATTCTGCCTTCCCCAAAGTTCACAATAAGAAATATTACAGATTGGTCTATTTCATTTTGCTTCACCTTTAAAAACTTCAGTTCATTTATAAGCGATGTTTTATTGATAAATAATATAATTATGATTTATAATTTGATAAGTAAATTTAGTCATTAATAATTTCTATAAAAAAATGTATTGATATTAATTATTTGTTCTTATTTTATTTTTAATTTGCCACTCGCAGACAAAGTTCTCGACTGTTCAAATCGAACCAAAAATGTTAAGACAAACAGGAATAGCGAGTAAATGATCAAATTTTTAGCCTAGACGAAACACGCGGATAGCTAATCCAACTCTGAATCACTTTTCAAAAAAAAAATAAAAAGAAAGTTTACACTACTAGAATTTAATACATTTTTATAAAAGAAAATCTGAAAATTCAATACAACTGTTTTAAAATCTAGCACTTTCTAAACATTTTGTGTTGGCGACTTTTTACAGACAACCGCACTACTAAAAGGCTAACAATTTCTGAAAACAAAGTACAGTTGTAGGAATCTATAAAGTACACACACACACGCACAACAAATGGCAGAGATTATGCTTGTTCTTTCTTACTCCTCTCAGAACAGACGATGCTGTAAAACCCAGAGGACATTTGACACACGTTCGTTAACTTTGTACTGACCTTTCAAGACAAACACATTTCTCTCAAACTCCCCCCTTTTCTGTGTCTGTACTATACGTTTTAGGACTGTCGTAACGCGACCGAAAGTAAAAAAAAAAAAGCAGACAGAGAGCGTCATAGAACAAGAAGGAAGTAAATAAGCTTAATAAACAATAATTTCTAAGCTAAACCAATATTCTTTTAACATTAGTTCCAGACACGACTGATGAAATTAAAATGTCTGATTATAGTAGAGGAATATAGTTTATCATAAGCAGAGTAAATAAATCTGAGTCATTTCAATAAAATAGAAAATAAATAAACTGAACTAAAAAGTTTTTCTATGGAGACATTTTAAACTGCGCAGTGCTGTGCAGAGTTTTTAACCAACCAACCGATAATAATGAAACAAGCAGGCAAAACATTAGATGACCACACAGGTAATGTCATTAAATGACCACACATGTAATGTAATTAGATGAACACACAGGTAATGTCATTAGATGACCACACAGGTAATGTAATTAGATGAACACACAGGTAATGTCATTAGATGACCACACGTGTAAAGGCATTTGATGACAACACAGGTAATGACATTAAATGACCACACATGTAATGTAATTAGATGAACACACAGGTAATGTCATTATGGAGCCCCCAGCCAGAAAAAAAACTGGTTTATCGTCTTAAGACCACCGAGAGACGATGAATGATGAAATGAAAAGCTGCAACCTTTCATGGGATGAACTAAACAAGGCTATCCAGAATCGAGTGCACTAGAGAGCTGTTAGGGAGGTTCAATTTTCCACGAGAAACCCAAGGAACTGAGCAAGTAAAAAACCCACAAGTTTTAGGAGACACGGACTACAATTGTGTGCTTAGGAAGAAAGTATTTTTCAGAATTAAAAATTAACCTTATCTTAAGACAATTAAGTCTATAGCACCGACAAAGGATTATAATAGTTTACTGTTGATAATATGATTGTGTGGCCAACACAAAAACCAACGTCTTTAAAAAACTGATTTCCTATACGAGATTTTAATTAGTTTTTAAGTGAAGCCCTTTAACATCATTTAAAACACTGATAGAAATGGAGGAATAGACTCAAACAAAAGATAATCCTGAGGACACAACAATTTAAATTTTCTTCATAGAAGGAGCATCTGTATTATATATTATATAATAAGTATTTTGGAAATTGAACAAGGCTTCTATTTCTATCGTCATTTGATGTACAGAGTTAAACAAACATGCCACACTGCACACAGTCTCCATAGCAGAGTTAAACAAACATGCCACACTGCACACAGTCTCCATAGCAGAGTTAAACAAACATGCCACACTGCACACAGTCTCCATAGCAGAGTTAAACAAACATGCCACACTGCACACAGTCTCCATAGCAGAGTTAAACAAACATGCCACACTGCACACAGTCTCCATAGCAGAGTTAAACAAACATGCCACACTGCACACAGTCTCCATAGCAGAGTTAAACAAACATGCCACACTGCACACAGTCTCCATAGCAGAGTTAAACAAACATGCCACACTGCACACAGTCTCCATAGCAGAGTTAAACAAACATGCCACACTGCACACAGTCTCCATAGCAGAGTTAAACAAACATGCCACACTGCACACAGTCTCCATAGCAGAGTTAAACAAACATGCCACACTGCACACAGTCTCCATAGCAGAGTTAAACAAACATGCCACACTGCACACAGTCTCCATAGCAGAGTTAAACAAACATGCCACACTGCACACAGTCTCCATAGCAGAGTTAAACAAACATGCCACACTGCACACAGTCTCCATAGCAGAGTTAAACAAACATGCCACACTGCACACAGTCTCCATAGCAGAGTTAAACAAACATGCCACACTGCACACAGTCTCCATAGCAGAGTTAAACAAACATGCCACACTGCACACAGTCTCCATAGCAGAGTTAAACAAACATGCCACACTGCACACAGTCTCCATAGCAGAGTTAAACAAACATGCCACACTGCACACAGTCTCCATAGCAGAGTTAAACAAACATGCCACACTGCACACAGTCTCCATAGCAGAGTATTCAAAAAAGAACTAGAAAACTATCAATTTAGATGCAGACTAGAGCTAGAAGACTATCAATTTAGATGCAAACTAGAAATAGAAGACTATCAATTAAGATGCAAACTAGTAATAGAAGGCTATCAATTTAGATGCAAACTAGTAATAGAAGGCTATCAATTTAGATGCAAACTAGTAAAAGAAGGCTATCAATTTAGATGCAAACTAGTAATAGAAGGCTATCAATTTAGATGCAAACTAGTAATAGAAGGCTATCAATTTAGATGCAAACTAGTAATAGAAGGCTATCAATTTAGATGCAAACTAGTAATAGAAGGCTATCAATTTAGATGCAAACTAGTAATAGAAGGCTATCAATTTAGATGCAAACTAGTAATAGAAGGCTATCAATTTAGATGCAAACTAGTAATAGAAGGCTATCAATTTAGATGCAAACTAGTAATAGAAGGCTATCAATTTAGATGCAAACTAGTAATAGAAGGCTATCAATTTAGATGCAAACTAGTAAAAGAAGGCTATCAATTTAGATGCAAACTAGTAATAGAAGGCTATCAATTTAGATGCAAACTAGTAATAGAAGGCTATCAATTTAGATGCAAACTAGTAATAGAAGGCTATCAATTTAGATGCAAACTAGTAATAGAAGGCTATCAATTTAGATGCAAACTAGTAATAGAAGGCTATCAATTTAGATGGAAATTAGAGCTAGAAGACTAACAATTTAGATGCAAACTAGAATTAGAAAACTATTAATTTTGATGCAAACATTATTTCGTTCATCTATTACAAAAGCAAAACGAATAAATTAAATTTCAGCGTTTTTCTGTAAAATGGAAATATATTTTTTACTTATGTCGTGGTTGAGCGTAGAAACTTTCTTCCAGGAGAGTCACGTGACACACATAATTATTTTTAAAGCAGTCCGACCATAGGTTTAGTATTGACATATAAAATGCATACCACTACCTAAGACACATGTGAAATTAATCAGAGTAGTGAATCGCGTTACAACACTGATAGGACTTTTAATTGTGTGCCCTGTAGACCAGGTCAAAATAAAACACACACATACACTCCCACCTCAACACACATACACACACAAATATAAATTCAAGACTTTTAGTCTAGATTAAAGAAGTACATCAAAAGTAAGACGAAAAGTAACAGTCTAAACCAGAGGTTCCCAACCCTGTGCCCGCGGGCGCCATGGCGCCCGCGGAACGATTCGTATGTGCCCGCCTCTCACTATTCGACAGAGACAGAATTTTTTTCATAAACATTATTTTAAAATATGATTTATTTTTATTCATTTGTTAGAGTTGTAATTTTTTTTTACTGCCTAGGTTTATTAAATATGTTCGATACTTGTCCCAACTTGTCCAGTGGCGAGCCAGACTGCACTATTTACGCTAGCCTGGAACGGCTAGTGCCATTTGCACATCACACCTTGTACACGCAGAAAACCCGAAGTGAACGAATGGACCGAACGCCACGAACTCATCCGATAAACGCCGAAGGCGCCAAATCACAAGGCACATAACTCTGATTGCTTCTGCGATCATCGGCTCACTTCGGGTTTTCCGCGTGTACATGGAGTGATGCGCAAAAAGCATTCCCCGCCTGGAACCGCGTTGTTGTCATTGTGATTGCTGCCCTGTTCGGGTCGCGACAGTTAGATAAGAGACATGTTCGTCAGACAAAACACGAATTAGAAGTTTTCTAAAAAAAAAAATTAACAGGCTAAAAGCGAGGTGCGTAATTTATTGTATTCATAAGCGATGATCTATTAATAAACTATTATTATTGAGGAGATAGTTATAGTTCTTGTTATAATATATTTATGCATATAATGCAGAACAGACTTGCGCTATTACATAAATATTATATTGTAGTTCAATTATTTTTATTTTTTTATTTTTATTTTAGACCTAAAATGAGTGGACCAAGTAAAAGACAACGATCTATAATTTTAACACTGACTGGGAGGAATCATATTGTTTCGTTAATTTGAAAAATAAATGCGTTTGTTTGTTGTGTGGTAGTAGCATTGCAGTGCCGAAAAAACATAACGTTGAACGACACTTTCAGACAAATCATGGCACTTTTAATGTGAATTATCCTCTTAAATCCGAAGTAAGAAAGAAAAAAAATTGTAATCTAAAATCAAGTCTAACAGCACAACAGACTGTCTTCACTAGACATGTGGAAAATTCTAAAAAGGCCACTATTGCTTCTTTCAAAATATCTCACATGCTCGCAAAAAAAGAAGAAACCTTTCTTTGATGGTGAGTTGTTTAAGGAACTATTTTTGACTGGTGCCGATTGTTTGTTTGATGGATTTTCTAACAAACGTGAGATTGTCTCAGCAATACAAGACTTACAGTTGTCAAATAACACAGTCACAAGAAGAATACATGCAATTTCAACAGACGTACAAACTCAGTTAAAAACTGACTTGGAAATATGTGACTGGTTTTCGCTACAATTTAACGAGTCAACAGATATATCAGACACCGCACAGTTAGCACTTACGGTGAGTATGGTGTTTAGTAACTTCACAGTAAAAGAGGATATGTTACAAATATTACCTATGAAAGGACAGACAAGGGGTGAGGATATTTATAATACATTCAAAACATACGCCAAGTCAATAAATATGCCTTTGCACAAGCTGTCTGCAATAACCACTGATGGGGCGCCAGCAATGATGGGTAAAAACAAAGGATTTATTGCCCTCTGCATGAAGGATGATTCATTTTCAAACTTCATGTCCTACCATTGTATTATCCACCAGGAAGCTCTGTGTTGTAAAATTTTGCCATTTGAACACGTCATGAAAACAGTTACAAAAATAATCAATTCTATTCGAGCAGCTCCTTTGCAACACCGACTTTTCAAGGCCCTGTTAGAAGATACTGAAGATAAAGAACTTGATCTTATTCTGCATACTGAAGTACGTTGGCTCAGTAAAGGAAAGGTTCTTACAAGATTTGTGAGTTTAATTAAAGAAATAAAAACATTTATAAACGATAGAAAGGAAAATTATGATGAACTAGCTGACTCTGGCTGGCTGATTGATTTGGGATTTCTCACAAACATCATGGAAAAAATTGAGTTCTTTAAATTTGGAGTTGCAGGGTAAAGACAAAAGCATAGCTGAAATGATAAGCTCTGTAAAGTCATTTAAAGCTAAATTGGATTTGTTGATATCACTTCTGCAGATCAATTCTCTCGTGCATTTCTCACATAATATGAAGAAAATGCTAGGTGACAATGAATTAAATGGGACATTATTTATTCTTCAAGCGTCTTCAAAAACAGTTTCAAGAGAGATTTTTGCAGTTTAAACATATTGAGCCAATAGTTTCCTTCTGTATCAATCCTTTTACTTGCCAAATAAATGTTATGGAAATAGCCGCATGTATTGCAGATTTTGTTCAAGGTAAGACAGAAGAACTAGAGTTAGAAATTTTGGACCTTAAGAATGATATTTTCTAAAATCCTTAATGTCAGAGGACTTTTGGAATACAGTGGATAGAGAAAAGTTCCCATTGTTGAAAAAAGCGGCATATAAAATTGAATCATTTTTCGGTTCGACATATTTATGCGAATCATTGTTTTCAAACATGAACTTAATAAAATCAAGATATAGATCTCGACTCACCGATGAGCATCTTTATGATTGTCTGCTAACAGGATTATCGTCATACGCTCCTAATTATGAAGCTCTGGCCAATGAAATGCAATGCCAAAGATCACATTGACTTTATTATATTTTTTAATTAAATGTTTTCTTTGTATTTGTGTGTTTTGTTTACTTTCTTTACGTTTTGTAAATACATTTCTCTGTGTGTATGCTATTTGAAAAAAATGCCAAATAATTTTATTATTTTGAAACATTTTTCTTTATTATTTATTAATACATTATGACTATAAGAAAATAAATTATGGGAAAATGACAAGTTATGGAAGGAGTTTGTCGATTCAAAATAGGTGGTGCCCGCCACCCTACCGATATTTTAGAATGTGCTCCAGAGTAAAAAAAGGTTGGGAACCCCTGGTCTAAACGAATTGAAATGACAAGTACGGGAAGTAATTTAAATAATTAATTCGCAAAAAAACAACAAATAAAATAGATTAATAACTCGCAAAGTAAATTATTTTATTAATACAAAATTTTCGCCAAGTAATTGTGTGAATAAAATATGTTGCAATTAAAATGCATGATAAACTCATTTAGTCAATGATGAACCCAATCGTATGTAACACACTATATACCACCGTAGTAACTGAACACCACACATCACCGTGGTTACTGAACACCACACATCACCGTGGTTACTGAACACCACACATCACCGTGGTTACTGAACACCACACATCAGTGTATTTACTGAACACCACACATCACCGTGGTTACTGAACACCACACATCACGTGGTTACTGAACACCACACATCACGTGGTTACTGAACACCACACATCACCGTGGTTACTGAACACCACACATCACCGTGGTTACTGAACACCACACATAACCGTGGTTACTGAACACCACACATAACCGTGGTTACTGAACACCACACATCACCGTGGTTACTGAACACCACACATCACCGTGGTTACTGAACACCACACATCAGTGTATTTACTGAACACCACACATCACCGTAATTTACTGAACACCACACATCACGTGGTTACTGAACACCACACATCAGTGTATTTACTGAACACCACACATCACGTGGTTACTGAACACCACACATCAGTGTATTTACTGAACACCACACATCACGTGGTTACTAAACACCACACATTACCGTGGTTACTGAACACCACACATCACCGTGGTTACTGAACACCACACATCACCGTGGTTACTGAACACCACACATCACCGTGGTTACTGAACACCACACATCACGTGGTTACTGAACACCACACATCAGTGTATTTACTGAACACCACACATCACGTGGTTACTGAACACCACACATAACGTGGTTACTGAACACCACACATCAGTGTATTTACTGAACACCACACATCACCGTGGTTACTGAACACCACACATCACGTGGTTACTGAACACCACACATCAGTGTATTTACTGAACACCACACATCACGTGGTTACTGAACACCACACATCAGTGTATTTACTGAACACCACACATCACGTGGTTACTAAACACCACACATCACCGTGGTTACTGAACACCACACATCACCGTGGTTACTGAACACCACACATCACCGTGGTTACTGAACACCACACATCACGTGGTTACTGAACACCACATATCAGTGTATTTACTGAACACCACACATCACGTTGTTACTGAACACCACACATCACGTGGTTACTGAACACCACACATCAGTGTATTTACTGAATACCACACATCACCGTGGTTACTGAACACCACACACATCGTGGTTACTGAACACCACACATCAGTGTATTTACTGAATACCACACACATCACGTGGTTACTGAACACCACACATCAGTGTATTTACTGAACACCACACACATCACGTGGTTACTGAACACCACACATCAGTGTATTTACTGAATACCACACATCACCGTGGTTACTGAACACCACACATCACCGTGGTTACTGAACACCACACACATCGTGGTTACTGAACACCACACATCACCGTGGTTACTGAACACCACACATCACGTGGTTACTGAACACCACACATCAGTGTATTTACTCAACACCACACATCACCGTGGTTACTGAACACCACACATCACGTGGTTACTGAACACCACACATCAGTGTATTTACTGAACACCACACATCACGTGGTTACTGAACACCACACATCAGTGTATTTACTGAACACCACACATCAGTGTGGTTACTGAACACCACACATCAGTGTGGTTACTGAACACAACACATCAGTGTGGCTACCTCAACAGTAATAATTCACTGAGGCAAGTAAAGAAATAGTTCACTACCTTATTTCACTATCACAGGTTCCCATAGTCTCACTTATTAAACAGTAGACATGTGAACGCCTGACTGATGGCTAGTAAGACGCATTAAAAAAAAAAAGAAAATCTGGAAAGCTGTGCAGCGATTAAAAGGGAGAGGTAGGAAAAGGTGGGGAGGGTGGATTTTGAGAGTTCAGAAAAAATTAACAGGTACATATTGATTGACAATCGTATCACCGTTCTATCCCAACAACAATCCACCCCTCCCTTCCTGTCAACACCCCCACCCAGCCTCGCAAACACCACAAGACCACATTACAGCACATCACAGTGACGTCGGAGAAAGAAGTGAAGAGAGAAGGCAGGAAGGTATAAATACAATGTTAAATATCGATTAGAAGAATACAGCAGTTATTTCTTCTTTCTCTCTCGGCCACCGGTTTTATCTCTAGGTGTCCAGTGGATATAGAAATGAGAAGGAAGAAATAATGGTAGCCATACGACGGTTTTCTTAAAGTGACCTTAAAAAAGACATTAAAAAACTAACTCATGGGCATCAAAGTTGGCAAAGTGTGGAAACCACCGATACGCTCCCATTAAGAGTGTACCGGTGGGCTAACGCATTTGGGAATGCCCAAGCTGCTCGTCCGAGATTTCATTGCACAGGCGAGAGCAACCGAGACTCGGTGGGAAGGAGGAAAGGTGCCTAACAGCCAGTCTAAGCCCCGCCCTGGTGCCTGGATGTCCAGGCCTATAGTCACTACAATCCGGCATTTGTGCTACCGTGTGACAATGCAGGACTACGACCAAGCCATCCAGGGGGATTTCGAAGGTGGGACGAAAGTGAAATGCGTATAACTGTGGAGACAGTTTCTTATGTTACGTGGTGGCTAGAAGAGGGAGTAGACAGGACATTAACCTTAGCAGTCACAATCTTTCTTTAAAGCAGAATATAAAATAAAAGATACTCACAGACATTGCAAAAAACTGGTTATACATACAATGTAGCTCTTATGCTGAGTAAAGTAGATTCACAGCCATGTATTGTGACTACAATACAGATTATTGCACATTCACAGCCATGTATTGTGGCTACAATACAGATTATTGAACATTCACAGCCATGTATTGTGGATACAATACAGATTATTGCACATTCACAGCCATGTATTGTGACTACAATACAAATTATTGCACATTCACAACCATGTATTGTGGCTACAATACAGATTATTGCACATTCACAGCCATGTATTGTGGCTACAATACAGATTATTGCACATTCACAGCCATGTATTGTGACTACAATACAGATTATTGCACATTCACAACCATGTATTGTGGCTACAATACAGATTATTGCACATTCACAACCATGTTTTGTGACTACAATACAGATTATTGCACATTCACAACGATGTTGTGTGACTACAATACAGATTATTACATGAATACTTAGTAAAATAAAAAGTAAAATAACCATCGTACATAGGGCCGGTGGGGAGCGTTCACCAATTTCAGTGGCCACGGCATACTAGGGGATGTGTTGACAGCACAATGTCCAGACGCCCTTACTTTGCCCCAACTAATGTCAGGTACCCAATAGAGCTTGGTAATCTGATTGACACCTTCGAGTCCCGGAAATAAATTATTCTAGTCTTCAACATATTTGAAGCCATGATCTTAAGTATGCCAGTCGAACGCGCTGCCTGTAGGCCACCGTGTCCCTCAAATCAAGGATGTTTTCCTATAATCAATTCATAATTAAAAAACAACTAAACAATAAGTGGGAAAACAAACAAACAAACAAACAAACAAACAATAGCCTACATGGTGAAAACAAACAATAGCCTACATGGTGAAAACAAACAATAGCCTACATGGTGAAAACAAACAATAGCCTACATGGTGAAAACAAACAATAGCCTACATGGTGAAAACAAACAATAGCCTACATGGTGAAAACAAACAATAGCCTACATGGTGAAAACAAACAATAGCCTACATGGTGAAAACAAACAATAGCCTACATGGTGAAAACAAACAATAGCCTACATGGTGAAAACAAACAATAGCCTACATGGTGAAAACAAACAATAGCCTACATGGTGAAAACAAACAATAGCCTACATGGTGAAAACAAACAATAGCCTACATGGTCAAAACAAACAATAGCCTACATGGTGAAAACAAACAATAGCCTACATGGTGAAAACAAACAATAGCCTACATGGTGAAAACAAACAATAGCCTACATGGTGAAAACAAACAATAGCCTACATGGTGAAAACAAACAAATAGCCTACATGGTGAAAACAAACAATAGCCTACATGGTGAAAACAAACAAATAGCCTACATGGTGAAAACAAACAATAGCCTACATGGTGAAAACAAACAATAGCCTACATGGTGAAAACAAACAATAGCCTACATGGTGAAAACAAACAATAGCCTACATGGTGAAAACAAACAAATAGCCTACATGGTGAAAACAAACAATAGCCTACATGGTGAAAACAAACAATAGCCTACATGGTGAAAACAAACAATAGCCTACATGGTGAAAATAAACAATAGCCTACATGGTGAAAACAAACAATAGCCTACATGGTGAAAACAAACAATAGCCTACATGGTAAAAACAAACAATAGCCTACATGGTGAAAACAAACAATAGCCTACATGGTGAAAACAAACAATAGCCTACATGGTGAAAACAAACAATAGCCTACATGGTGAAAACAAACAATAGCCTACATGGTGAAAACAAACAAATAGCCTACATGGTGAAAACAAACAATAGCCTACATGGTGAAAACAAACAATAGCCTACATGGTGAAAACAAACAAATAGCCTACATGGTGAAAACAAACAATAGCCTACATGGTGAAAACAAACAAATAGCCTACATGGTGAAAACAAACAATAGCCTACATGGTGAAAACAAACAATAGCCTACATGGTGAAAACAAACAATAGCCTACATGGTGAAAACAAACAATAGCCTACATGGTGAAAACAAACAATAGCCTACATGGTGAAAACAAACAATAGCCTACATGGTGAAAACAAACAATAGCCTACATGGTGAAAACAAACAATAGCCTACATGGTGAAAACAAACAATAGCCTACATGGTGAAAACAAACAAATAGCCTACATGGTGAAAACAAACAAATAGCCTACATGGTGAAAACAAACAATAGCCTACATGGTGAAAACAAACAATAGCCTACATGGTGAAAACAAACAATAGCCTACATGGTGAAAACAAACAATAGCCTACATGGTGAAAACAAACAATAGCCTACATGGTGAAAACAAACAATAGCCTACATGGTGAAAACAAACAATAGCCTACATGGTGAAAACAAACAATAGCCTACATGGTGAAAACAAACAAAAGCCTACATGGTGAAAACAAACAATAGCCTACATGGTGAAAACAAACAATAGCCTACATGGTGAAAACAAACAATAGCCTACATGGTGAAAACAAACAATAGCCTACATGGTGAAAACAAACAATAGCCTACATGGTGAAAACAAACAATAGCCTACATGGTGAAAACAAACAATAGCCTACATGGTGAAAACAAACAATAGCCTACATGGTGAAAACAAACAATAGCCTACATGGTGAAAACAAACAATAGCCTACATGGTGAAAACAAACAATAGCCTACATGGTGAAAACAAACAAAAGCCTACATGGTGAAAACAAACAATAGCCTACATGGTGAAAACAAACAATAGCCTACATGGTGAAAACAAACAATAGCCTACATGGTGAAAACAAACAATAGCCTACATGGTGAAAACAAACAATAGCCTACATGGTGAAAACAAACAAATAGCCTACATGGTGAAAACAAACAAATAGCCTACATGGTGAAAACAAACAATAGCCTACATGGTGAAAACAAACAATAGCCTACATGGTGAAAACAAACAATAGCCTACATGGTGAAAACAAACAATAGCCTACATGGTGAAAACAAACAATAGCCTACATGGTGAAAACAAACAATAGCCTACATGGTGAAAACAAACAATAGCCTACATGGTGAAAACAAACAATAGCCTACATGGTGAAAACAAACAATAGCCTACATGGTGAAAACAAACAATAGCCTACATGGTGAAAACAAACAATAGCCTACATGGTGAAAACAAACAATAGCCTACATGGTGAAAACAAACAATAGCCTACATGGTGAAAACAAACAATAGCCTACATGGTGAAAACAAACAATAGCCTACATGGTGAAAACAAGCAATAGCCTACATGGTGAAAACAAACAATAGCCTACATGGTGAAAACAAACAATAGCCTACATGGTGAAAACAAACAATAGCCTACATGGTGAAAACAAACAATAGCCTACATGGTGAAAACAAACAATAGCCTACATGGTGAAAACAAACAATAGCCTACATGGTGAAAACAAACAATAGCCTACATGGTGAAAACAAACAATAGCCTACATGGTGAAAACAAACAATAGCCTACATGGTGAAAACAAACAATAGCCTACATGGTGAAAACAAACAATAGCCTACATGGTGAAAACAAACAATAGCCTACATGGTGAAAACAAACAATAGCCTACATGGTGAAAACAAACAATAGCCTACATGGTGAAAACAAACAATAGCCTACATGGTGAAAACAAACAATAGCCTACATGGTGAAAACAAACAATAGCCTACATGGTGAAAACAAACAATAGCCTACATGGTGAAAACAAACAATAGCCTACATGGTGAAAACAAACAATAGCCTACATGGTGAAAACAAACAATAGCCTACATGGTGAAAACAAACAATAGCCTACATGGTGAAAACAAACAATAGCCTACATGGTGAAAACAAACAATAGCCTACATGGTGAAAACAAACAATAGCCTACATGGTGAAAACAAACAATAGCCTACATGGTGAAAACAAACAATAGCCTACATGGTGAAAACAAACAATAGCCTACATGGTGAAAACAAACAATAGCCTACATGGTGAAAACAAACAATAGCCTACATGGTGAAAACAAACAATAGCCTACATGGTGAAAACAAACAATAGCCTACATGGTGAAAACAAACAATAGCCTACATGGTGAAAACAAACAATAGCCTACATGGTGAAAACAAACAATAGCCTACATGGTGAAAACAAACAATAGCCTACATGGTGAAAACAAACAATAGCCTACATGGTGAAAACAAACAATAGCCTACATGGTGAAAACAAACAATAGCCTATATGGTGAAAACAAACAATAGCCTACATGGTGAAAACAAACAATAGCCTACATGGTGAAAACAAACAATAGCCTACATGGTGAAAACAAACAATAGCCTACATGGTGAAAACAAACAATAGCCTACATGGTGAAAACAAACAATAGCCTACATGGTGAAAACAAACAATAGCCTACATGGTGAAAACAAACAATAGCCTACATGGTGAAAACAAACAATAGCCTACATGGTGAAAACAAACAAATAGCCTACATGGTGAAAACAAACAATAGCCTACATGGTGAAAACAAACAATAGCCTACATGGTGAAAACAAACAATAGCCTACATGGTGAAAACAAACAATAGCCTACATGGTGAAAACAAACAATAGCCTACATGGTGAAAACAAACAATAGCCTACATGGTGAAAAACAAACAATAGCCTACATGGTGAAAAACCAAGTCATAGGACTAGAAAACTCTACATAACCGTGACATTTTGGCATTCATTACTGACAGATGTCCAGTGGAAAAACCCAAGAGCAATAATTATTACGAAATGAAAACTCTTTATGAATGGCAAAGCCTGAAGGTGATTTGAAAACTCTAACATAAAGGTCAACCGCTTTCATTAATGTGTTGTTGTTTTCTGAGGAAATGTGTTGGTCAAAGACTGACCTTTATCACTTTGTTAGAAATAAAAATAGTCCACCCAATCACCCACCTACACACATAGGCCTACACCTCACAATCGACCTATCCCTTGTCCGGAACCCACATTCCCTTTCTTTTCAGTTTGCGAAAGTTTCTTGATGAATTCTTGATTCGTTCAAAGAATCTGAGTTACTGAAATAAAGTAAAAGTAAAGGGTCTGTGGCCATGTCATACTGGGGGATTGTGTGGCCAGTGTAAAGTCCCAGCGCCCTTACTTTTCACCAACTAAGGTCAGGTACCCATGAGAGCTGGGTTGACTTAGGGACACCCTCCAGACCTTGGAACAAATCTTAGTGTTCACCAGGATTCGAACTAGGAACCTTCGGCACGCCAGCCAAACGCAGCTCGGTCACTATGCCTCTTGTCATAAATTACTTAGGTCATACTAATGTATTCTACTTTCTTTTATAAAAAAATTACACATGAAATAGGCATATGTAGGCTAGGGCAAAAGGAAAGTAGGCAGACCCAGGCAAACTTGGAGGAGATCGGTCGTAGGTGAGGCAAATGCTGTTGACCTCACATGAACACAAATAAAGGGAGCCTCCCAAGACCAAGACCGATGGAAAAGTGTGGTTGCGGCCCTATGCTCCTTTGGGGATATACAGGATTGATTCAAGTAAGTCACTATTAGATAAAAAATAATTTTAAAACAATAAAAAGACTAAACTTGTAAAGTACACTAGGGCAGTCATTAAGAACTTGTCACATCCCTCCACTAGGGCAGTCTTAAGCACTTGTCACATCCCTCCACTAGGGCAGTCTTAAGCACTTGTCACATCCCTCCACTAGGGCTGTCTTAAACACTTATCACATCCCTCCACTAGGGCTGTCTTAAACACTCGTCACACCCCTCCACTAGGGCAGTCTTAAACACTTGTCACATCCCTCCACTAGGGCAGTCTTAAACACTTGTCACACCCCTCCCAGCCCCACTTTCCACCACCCTAAAGTGTATATCTGTTATTGCGTTGTTATGTGTGTGTGTGTCTTACGTAAGAGTTCCTTCACAAGCTATCTTGACTTTAATTTAAAAGGTTATCAATATCTGTAATGAATTTAAAAGTAAGGTTATCGATATCTGTATTGAATTTAAAAGTAAGGTTATCCATATTTGTATTGAATTTAAAAGTAAGGTTATCGATATCTGTATTGAATTTAAAAGTAAGGTTATCGATATCTGTATTGAATTTAAAAGTAAGGTTATCGATATCTGTATTGAATTTAAAAGTAAGGTTATCGATATCTGTATTGAATTTAAAAGTAAGGTTATCAATATCTGTGTTGAATTTAAAAGTAAGGTTATCGATATCTGTATTGAATTTAAAAGTAAGGTTATCGATATCTGTATTGAATTTAAAAGTAAGGTTATCGATATCTGTATTGAATTTAAAAGTAAGGTTATCAATATCTGTGTTGAATTTAAAAACCAGGTAAACTTTTTTTGTAACACAATTACTCACTTTTAGGTTAGTTACGTATTAAATGACTGAGCTGCTGATCTATCTGTAATCTGATATATAGATTTACTTCTTTGTTTTGTGTGTTAGAATTACAGCTGCATATTATACACTTCCTTTGTCACAGCAATTTCTTCAACTAGGTCAGTCGGTCACGAGGACATCTGCTATCAATCTATAAGACATCCGGCTTCATTGATTTCTTATGAGTCTCGGAATAATAAACGGAAGAAGTCCTAGAAAATACTTTACAGTAAACAAAATATTACTTTTAACTTACAGTGAACGATCTTACTTTTAACTAACATCCAAATATCTTATTCTAACTTACAGCCAAAGATCTTACTTTAACTTACAGCCAAAGATCTTACTTTAACTTACAGCCAAAGATCTTACTTTAACTTACAGCCAAAGATCTTACTTTATCTTACAGCCAAATATATTACTTTAACTTACAGCCAAAGATCTTACTTTAACTTACATTCAAACATCTTACTTTAACTTACATTCAAACATCTTACTTTAACTTAAAGTCAAAGATTGTATTCATAACAGAGTACCTTTTTTTTTTTTACGTACATAATACTGGTATTCTAAGACTATTGACCAGATGTTGACTTGTCCATACATGGTGGAGAGAAATAAAAAGCTAATTTAATTTTTTTTCACTAAAAGTGACCCCCCCCCATCACATTGTATGTTAATTAAAAAAAAAAAGTATAATACTAATATCTTCAGGGATCATCCTTGAAACTGACCACCATTTGTCATTCGACCGATTCACAAAAAAAGTGAGAAAGGAAATAGCTTGTGTAGAAAATCATATCTGTTGTATGTAACTATTGCATATAGCTAGTGTATGATGCTATTATATGTTGCTAGAATTGGTTGCTAGTATGTGTTGCTAGTATATGTTGCTAGTATATGTTGCAAGTATATGTTGCTAGTATATATTGCTAGTATGTGTTGCTAGTATATGTTGCTAGTATATGTTGCTAGTATATATTGCTAGTATGTGTTGCTAGTATATGTTGCTAGTATATGTTGCTAGTATATGTTGCTAGTATATATTGCTAGTATGTGTTGCTAGTATATGTTGCTAGTATATGTTGCTAGTATATGTTGCTAGTATATGTTGCTAGTATATGTTGCTAGTATATGTTGCTAGTATATGTTGCTAGTATATATTGCTAGTATGTGTTGCTAGTATATGTTGCTAGTATATGTTGCTAGTATATGTTGCTAGTATATGTTGGTCGTATTTGTAGCTAGTATATGTTGCTAGTATATGTTGCTAGTATATGTTGCAAGTATATGTTGCTAGTATATGTTGCTAGTATATGTTACTAGTATATGTTGCTAGTATATGTTGCTAGTATATGTTGCTAGTATATGTTGCTAGTATATGTTGCTAGTATATGTTGCTAGTATATGTTGCTAGTATATGTTGCTAGTATATGTTGCTAGTATATGTTGCTAGTATATGTTGCTAGTATATGTTGCTAGTATATATTGCTAGTATATATTGCTAGTATGTGTTGATAGTATAGGTTGCTAGTATATGTTGCCAGTATAGGTTGCCAGTATAGGTTGCCAGTATATGTTGCTAGTATATTTTGCTAGTATATGTTGCTAGTACATGTTGCTAGTATATGTTGCTAGTATATGTTTTTAGTATATATTGCTATTATATATTGCTAGTATGTGTTGCTAGTATAGGTTGCTAGTGTAGGTTGCTATTGTAGGTTGCTTGTATAGGTTGCTAGTATATGTTGCTAGTATATGTTGCTAGTATATGTTGCTAGTATATGTTGCTAGTATATGTTGCTAGTATATGTTGCTAGTATATTTTGCTAGTATATTTTGCTAGTATATGTTGCTAGTATATGTTGCTAGTATATGTTTCTAGTATATGTTGCTAGTAGGCCTATGTGTTGCTATTATAGGTTGCTAGTGTAGGTTTCTATTGTAGGTTGCTAGTATAGGTTGCTAGTATATGTTGCTAGTATATGTTGCTAGTATATGTTGCTAGTATATGTTGCTAGTATATGTTTTTAGTACATATTGCTATTATATATTGCTAGTATGTGTTGCTAGTATAGGTTGCTAGTGTAGGTTGCTAGTGTAGGTTGCTAGTATATATTGCTAGTATGTGTTGCTAGTATAGGTTGCTAGTATATGTTGCTAGTATATGTTGATAGTATATGTTGCTAGTATATGTTGCTAGTATATTTTGCTAGTATATATTTCTAGTAAAGGTTGCTAGTATACGTTGCTAGTATACGTTGCTAGTATATGTTGCTAGTATATATTTTTAGTATATATTGCTATTATATATTGCTAGTATGTGTTGCTAGTATAGGTTGCTAGTGTAGGTTGATAGTTTAGGTTGCTAGTATATGTTGCTAGTATATGTTGCTAGTATATATTGCTAGTATATGTTGCTAGTATATGTTGCTAGTATATATTGCTAGTATGTGTTGCTAGTATATGTTTTTAGTATATATTGCTATTATATATTGCTAGTATGTGTTGCTAGTATAGGTTGCTAGTGTAGGTTGATAGTTTAGGTTGCTAGTATATGTTGCTAGTATATGTTGCTAGTATATATTGCTAGTATGTGTTGCTAGTATAGGTTGCTAGTATATATTGCTAGTATATGTTGCTAGTATATGTTGCTAGTATATGTTGCTAGTGTATGTTGCTAGTATATTTTGCTAGTATATATTTCTAGTATATGTTGCTAGTATATGTTGCTAGTATATGTTGCTAGTATATGTTTTTAGTATATATTGCTATTATATATTGCTAGTATGTGTTGCTAGTATATGTTGCTAGTATATGTTGCTAGTATATGTTGCTAGTATATGTTGCTAGTATATGTTGCTAGCATATGTTGCTAGTATATTTTGCTAGTATAAATTTCTAGTATAGGTTGCTAGAATATGTTGCTAGTATATGTTGCTAGTATATGTTTTTAGTATATATTGCTATTATATATTGCTAGTATGTGTTGCTAGTATAGGTAGCTAGTGTAGGTTGATAGTGTAGGTTGCTAGTATATGTTGCTAGTATATGTTGCTAGTATATATTGCTAGTATGTGTTGCTAGTATAGGTTGCTAGTGTAGGTTGCTAGTATATGTTGCTAGTATAGGTTGCTAGTATAGGTCGCTAGTATAGGTTGCTAGTATATGTTGCTAGTATATATTGCTAGTATGTGTTGCTAGTATAGGTTGCAGTATAGGTTGCTAGTATAGGTTGCTAGTATAGGTTGCTAGTACATGTTTCTACTATAGTAAGCTAAAACATTTAAGCATCCATTTCAAACCATGTTTGACAAGTGAAACAGCGCCCCGTGATACGAGCCTACACGAAGATTTTGTTGCCAGTACAATGTTCAGCTGTATGGAAGCAACCCGGTCACACACACACAAATGCGAGCATAGAAAACGTTAAGCTAGAAAATATTCATATTTGACGTCACAATCGTAGAAAAGGGTTTACCTTAAGACTTTGGCAAATTACGTCACAAGCTTGAAAAATCCATAATATTTCTTAAAGCCTGTTTTCCTGAAATATTTATTATCAATTCATTTCTTCCACTATCGTATCCACGGCTGCTGTATTGTGACAAAATCAGTAAAGTAACCTCACCGGAATAATTTATTTTAAGTTTCACAAGTTTCCATGGCTAAGGCATACTAGATTATTGTATGACCAGCACAATGCATAACCGCCCTCAATTTTTCCCCAAAATAATGCGTTGACACAGGAACACCTAAAAAAGCTGAGGTGAAAAATCCTACACTTCACCAGGATTCGAGCCTACGGTGCGCCTGGAGCTGAGGGCAGTGCCACATAATATTTAGTGAACAGCAATAAAGGTATGAAAGGTCAGTGCAATACACATGGTCAGACGGAGAGTGTGACGTCAGAGAGTGAAGTCAGTACTCACCACGGAAGTGACGTCTTAGAAATAATACACTCTTTCTGGTAATTTATTCTTTATCAGCTCTTTCTGTACTCAAGGGCCCCAACGCTGGCGAAGTGTGGAAATCACCGATACGCTCCCTTTAAGAGTACACGGGTGGACTAACGCAAAGGGGACAGCCCTTGTTGTGCGATTCGGTGGGGACGAAGCAATGTGCAAAACAGACCGTTTTAACTCCTCTGTGTTGCCTGGATGTCAAGACCTACAGTCTGGAATTTGTGCCACCGGTCGACAGTGCAGGTATACGAGTCAACCACCACGTTAATGATTCAGTGGAATAGCGAAAGCAGGGAGAACAAGTGTAGTGCATGTACTGCGTAGGCCGTACAATATGTTAGGCGGCATGCTTTAACGGTCTGCCGTGGGATGGCTAGTCTCAGACAGGATCTTGGTGTGCTTTTTTTATTCAACCTTTAAATCGTTCCGCCGTTGACTTAAGAGTCGGTAGGCTTGTCCGTTATTTATGAAACATAATACATCCTTATAAGCTGGTTATATACTGTTTGTATATGTAGGCCTACTTTTATGTCTCTAAAGACATTTTTAATGTAAACATTTTAAAAGTTAATTACCAGATACTTTACTAAAAATTTTTGGACACATTTTAAGTAAAGGTGTGTTGATTATAAAATGTTGGACAAAGTAAAGGTGTGTTGTTTATAAAATTGTTGTGTTTTCTTTTATCATTATTCCCTTCTAGACGCCGTAAACTTTCATTTCATCTAGAGTTACCGACTCCCCTCTTTTCTCATTCTCTAGTTTCCTTTCAAAGTTTTTGTCCAAGTTCTAGACAGTTCTAGACAGTTCGATCGATTTCTTAAAAAACAAAACGAGACTGGATGCTACAAAAATATAAAGACTCTCTTTACTTTGTTTTAATCTTAGTTTTAGTGAGGTAAACATGTCAGTACAAGGAACAAATAACACCATGGATCAAAGTAACAAAGTACATCTAGGAACAAAGAACATCTAGAAACAAAGAACATTAAGGAACAAAGAACATCAAGGAACAAAGAACATCAAGGAACAAATGACACCAAGGAACAACACACCACGGAATATAGAACACCATGGAATAAAGAATACATCGGAACAATTAACACCAATAAAGAATACACCATGGAACATATAACATTAAGAAACAAATACACTATGGAACAAGGAACACCAAGGAACAAAAACACAATGCAAACAAAGACCACAAGGGAACAAATACACCAGGAAACCAGTAAACCATGGAACAAATACAAATGGAACCAGTAAACCATGGAAAAAATACAAATGGAACATAAAACCATGGAATAAATACAACATGGAATTAGTAAACCATGGAACTAAGTAAGTAAAAGAAAGTAAAAAACACCATGGGGAAAGAACGGCAAAGAACAAATACACCATGGAACCAACAACACCAAAAAACAAATACTCCATGGAACAAACAACACCAAAAAACAAATACACCATGGAACAAACAACACCAAAAAACAAATACACCATGGAACAAAGAACAGTAGGGAACAGAAGCCATCATGGAACAAAGAACACTATGGAACAGAAGACCTCATGGAACAAAGAAAACTATGAAATAGAAAACATCATGGAACAAAGAAAACTATGAAATAGAAAACATCATGAAACAATGAACAGTGTGAAACAGAAAACATTATGGAACAAAGAACCTTATGGAACAAAAGACACTATGGAACAGAAAACATGATGGAACAAAGAACACCATTGAACACATAACATCCTTGAGCAAATAACAAGATACAGTAGGTATTATATATAATAAATGAATATCCTAAACAAAGAAATTAATATTTTCTCCAACCAGACATCAAATTTCACCAAAAGACTTGTGATTTGCATGCAGCCCAATGAGGACATAACTCAAGTGTTAAAAGACATTACGACATTAAGATAGACAAGATGGCCCCTTGCTGGTAGTATGAGATCTGCTCGCCAGGTCTGTGTACAGATTATCAACGCATCAGCAGACTACAAGGAAGCCGTTTGTTTTGAAGCTGATGTGAAATAGATCTAAGCCTACTTCTCTATTGCGCATGCTCAATTCCTGTTTCCCTCGAGGATCAATACACCAGACGACAGTGGCCTTGTCTACAGATTTTGTTGGAAAAGGTCAAAACTTTGAAGTTTTTGCTTGCTGAAACGTTTAGGAATTCGACTTTTTAAAGTTTAAAAAATAATATTCATTCATAGTGATATAGAGTTTCACATCTATTTATTGAGTTTTCTAGTGCTTATAATAATATTTGTTTTGTTTCTAAGAAAAGAATCCATTAAAGAACAATTTACCTCGTGCGTTTCTTTCTTTATTAAAGTCAATAGGTTTGTTTTCTTTGTAACTATAGTGAGCGTTATGTCACTGTGTTATTAATGTTTTGAGGGATATATTCATTTATTTACCTAACTACTTGCTTTAATATTAACTTCCATATTCTTTTTCTTACAATGCGAGTCAGAAGGCAAAATCTTAAGATAACAAAAAGTAAATTTGAAAACCATAATTGTGTTAACTTGGATTTAATAATGCGTTTTTCTCTTTATAAAATATAGTTTTGATTTTCTGTAATATTGTATTTGCCTAATTATGTATGGTATAAATTAACACAAATGGAGAAATTCGCATACTTTTGTGTCCTAAACAACATAGATGACAAGTGAATTACAAAATGTACATGGGTATCTAAGGTCATTTTATTAAACTGGGGAAATTATTTATAAATTAATCCCAGGCCAAATAGTGTACCACCTTGTGAAAGTATATGTATAGGGTTAATAGTGTATAATCTCTAGGTTGACACTATCTGTAGGGCACTAGATGAAGGGCACTAGATGTAAAGCACTAGCTGTAGGGTACTAGCTGTAGGGCAGTAGCTGTAGGGCACTAGATCTAAGGCACTTGCTGCAGGTCACGAGATGTAGAGCACTAGATGAAGGGCACAAGATGAAGGGCACTAAAGAGCACTAGATGAAGGGCACTAGATGTAGGGCACTAGATGAAAGGTACTAGATGTAGGGCACTAGATGAAGGGCAATAGATGTAGGGCACTAGATGAAGGGCATTAGATGAAAAACACTATATGTAGGGCACTAGATGAAGGGCATTAGATGTAGCGCACTCGCTGTAGGGCAGTAGCTGTAGGGCACTAGCTGTAGGGCACTAGCTGTAGGGCACTAGCTGTAGGGCACTAGCTGTAGGGCACTAGTTGAAGGTCACTAGCTGTAGGACACTAGATGTAGGGTACAAGTTGCATGGATCTAGCTGTAGGGCACTAGATTAAGGGCACTAGATGTATGACACTAGATGTATGGCACTAGATGAAGGGCATTAGATGTAGAGCACTCGCTGTAGGGCAGTACCTGTAGGGCACTAGACACAAGCTGTAGGGATCTAGCTTTAGAGCACTATGTCTAGGGCACTAGGTGAAGATAAAGGGCACTAGATGAAGGGCACTAGACGTAGGATACAAGTTGTACGGATCTAGCTGTAGGGCACTAGGCACTAAGTGTAGGGCACTAGATAAAGGGCACTAGCCGTAGGATATGCCTTCAAAAACAGATGACCTGTTTAGCACTACCTACATGATCAAGGAATAAACTGGATATAGGTAAAAGTGTATTCTACTCTAATAGTTTTCGATATGCCTAAGGCAACGAATGTTGACGTCAAGATAAAGATTAAATCAGTCATTAGTTCAGCCGCATTAAAAAAAAAGAAAATAAATCTTAGCTTTAAGGATAAAAAAATGGTTTTCGATTGTTTACAAAGAATATTGAATAAACCAAATTGTCAAAGGGACGCAATACAGTTTAATATTTCTGAATAAAACTAAATCCGCTTACTTCCCCTTGAACATGAAATGAAATAGATGCTAGAGGCGCCAAATATCCTTAAATCTCCACCAGAAGTGAGATTGTAGGGAAAGAAATGTAAGTAAAAAAGAAAGACAAATGACCTGTTTATTGTTTAATTAAGGTTTGTTATATTTCATTTTGTCATTTTCGCTCTGTCTGCCATGCAAGCGACCTGGGTTCAATACTCTACTGGTAACTTTCACTTTTATTTTTCTTCTTTAAAAAAAAATTTGATTAACATTTAAAGAAAATAACTGTAAAGAATTTTAGGACTTGCTTGTGATAAAAAAAAACAACAACATTAGATTCTTGAAAGAAACAAAAAGTAGAAATAGAAAGAGAAAGAGAGAGAGAAAGAGAGAAAAAGAGAAGACAAAAAAAAAAGAAAAAAGTGAAAAAGAAAGAGACAAAAAAAAAGAGAGAAATGGAAGAAAAAAAGAAAACTGTATTTAAACTTTTAAAACTTGATATATTTTATCCCTAACCCCAATTAAATCAAATATGTTAGTTACTACAAGGTGATAGATGCTCACATAAGTACTTGTGATATATACTAGTAACCAATGACTACTCAATACACACACATATCTACCAAAGAGTCTTGCATGTCAATGTTTACCTTGTATAATGACGTCATATCACAACGCTGTTCATCAATACGTGTTCCTTGCAATCTCTCCAACATCTCAAATAAATCAGAATTCTGAAATGATCAAATAATAAATAGTTTACTTTTCAACACTCCCAGGCAGGGACAATTCATTCAATATACTGTTATATGTCTATACATATAATGATTAATATCGGGGTGACCGATCTGAGATCGGTCTGTATAGACTGAAATTAATCATAGAAATGTCATGCATTATCATACTAATACTAATATTGTTAGAATGTATGATGCATTTAATTTCTTTAACATCAAAGATCTTTAAAACAATAGAGAAATTGTAAATATAGAATACATGTATATAATTTACTATTTACTGGGGGGGGGGGCATATTTAATCAGGTGTAGGCCTAAAAATGTATTTTGTAGTCATGTCTTCTTTTCCATTACAATATCTTTTGCTACAATATATTTTAATCTGCTTAAAAGGCTTTCAAAAGAATAATTATTATTTAGTGATATCATTTAATAAATGCCGGTTGATAAGCTGTTATTAATTGAACAAAAATCCATCTCCAATAAGAATAAGATGTCATACTTATCAATGACTTTATAACGGTCATCAATGTAGCCAGTAGATTGAACGACTATATCATATAATGTAGGTTAGTGTATCAAGGGGAGTGTTCACGAATAAACATGCATTGTAATGTGAAGCTTAGACAAATTATAAAAACATTAATTATAATAAAATGTAAGTCATATCAATTGTTCAGACAGGCTTCAACAATATGGGAAATGTGAATATAAAGTGAATAAAAATTAAACCCTATACATAATATATAGTTTGAGTCACCCGAATCTAAGAAGTACATCTGTACGTATTGTGGACTTTCAAATTCACTCTTAACATTTTGTCTTGGATGTACTGCAATATCCATCTTATAGTAGACTTGTCCTGCTGCTATGAAGCTGTAGACTCCGTGACTATTGATTGTCCGATCGTCATCTACCTTTTGCGAAGCCAGTGCGAAACATGAATTTAAGTTCCTGATCCTCTTGTGGAATTCGTCTGCGAGCAAATGACGTTTTAAAAAAGAGGCAGGCCAACTCATTTGGAAACACTGATGGCTCTATGTTTACTTGACCAGATAAACAGCAGTCACCAAAAGAGTCGCGGTTGATTCTGTTCGACACCCGTTCTTCTGGAAAATGAAAAGCATGACAGTGAATACATGCTATGTTGAAAGGTCCCAAGCTTGTGTAGGTAACGTCGGAATTGATTGCGCAAATGTAGCTTGGCAATAGATTTTCTTTCATAAATAATTGTTGCCTTACATTACGGCGACTTTGCTCTTCCAAGCGTTGTTCACGTTGATCAATGGTCACTATGGATAGTCCTTGAATGGCTTTCTGTCGCTTGAGTTATTTTCGTTTATCTAGTGTTTTATTTTTTAATTGCTCTGCCTTGCGACGTCTCAGATTGTCTAATGGTCTTTTCTCTTATATCTGCAGTTTCCTTATCTAGTTGTTTTGTCCTTCGCTTTCTTTTTTTCTAACAATCGTCTTTCTCGTTCTTTTGCAGTTTCCTCCTCTAGTTGTTTTGTCATACACTTTCTTTGATAATCTAATCTCGTTTCTGTCTTATCTATAGCTTACTTTTCTAGCTGGTGTAGGCCTAATCTACAAATGTGTTTATTCTTTAATTGTTGATCGCGTGTTTCTGCTATTTCTTTGTTAATAAATTTTGAAATTATTCCCATGCACCTGAGCTTGGCTGCTCTGTCTGGCCTTATAGTTGTATCTACTGAAACATTTATATCTGAAGACATGCAAGAAATAATTTTAAAAATAGTATTCTTCTGCACTATCATCAGTCCGTGCCTTTCTCTTTTTCTAGTTTAAAATAGGATTATTCTTTTTTCGTCCGCCAGGCATTTTCATAAAGTTGTAAATGTTATAACTTTAAAGACTGTATAAAATACCTACCATCACAACTATGCAATTAACGATATATATTTTAATGTATTCCACAGCTTTAATAGTAGGCCTACCCTAATTGTTTAATGTATTGGTAAGAGCCTAATCAACATGGACTTTTTGAAACATATAAACTATCAAACTATATCTTTCCATTTTTTTAAATTGATGACACATTTTCATGCTGATTATATTTAACTGCGCGGCGAATCGGAAAATGGTAATGATTTAAACGCTGATACTAAATAAAAGTCGTCTTGACTACGACGTCAAAAGAGTTGTATTGAACGCGATCGCGCTAGATGGGGAATCCAATGACATGCTTTTTTTTCTTTTAACCCAATTTAAAAGCTATTTTTAGAAATGGTCAGTGGTTTTTCAAAAAATTGAGGGTCAAGCAGAGGTTTAAAAGAAATGAGATTGATCAAAAACGCATTTTCTCACCAGAATACATCAATAGGACAGTTTTCGCAAAAATCGTTGGGCCCGTTTTCGAGAACGCTGACATAAACACACAAACAAACAAACAAACAAACCCACAAATATACCCCCAATTTTTTCTCGTTTAAAATTATTAGATATCTAAATTGTATTTAATATTGTCTTGCTAGTTCATGTAGATTTGTTTATTGACATTAGATTTTGGTGTAGAGAGTATGTTTATTTTAATTGAGAGATATGTATGACGTAATACAATTATGCTCTCTCGTAGTTTCTTCTACTTTTCTTTTGCATTCGGAAGGCTTCGGGAAAATCCATTTCTAGTAGTTTCTGGATGAAAGTAGTTTCATGCTGTCTTTTGTTCGTGTTGATTTTCTGTGTTGTTTGATTTACCCATAGCGACCAATGCAGTTGTTAATACTGTACATAAGTTGAAGAATTAAATTCTTCTTTCAAACATTCATCAAATGGTTTGAGTTATTATAATTATCTTTGTGAACAATAACCTAGACAGACAGCAGAATACTTGTAAGGAAATAACAATACATAACAATTCTGGTTCATAAGCCATGGTTGGCTATTTAGGTTTAACCCGAGTATTGAGTATACTTTATGTTCTAGTATTACCTTGTTTTACATGGACACATCGAGTATACTTTATGTTCTAGTATTACCTTGTTTTACATGGACACATCGAGTATACTTTATGTTCTAGTATTACCTTGTTTTACATGGACACATCGAGTATACGTGATGTTCTAGTATTAACTGTTTTGCATGGACACATCTATTATTCTTTACGTTCTAGTATTAACTCTTTTACATGGACACATTGAATATACTTTATGTTCTAGTATTACCTTGTTTTACATGGACACATCGAGTATACGTGATGTTCTAGTATTAACTGTTTTGCATGGACACATCTATTATTCTTTACGTTCTAGTATTAACTCTTTTACATGGACACATTGAATATACTTTATGTTCCAGTATTACCTTGTTTTACATGGACACAGTGAGTATACTTTATGTTCTAGTATTACCTTGTCGTCTGTGTCTGGACTTGGTGTTGAGGGGTGAGATGGCGGTGCATGAGCCTCACAGTACAGTTGGCCTTCCATACTTTGTTTCCTAGAGTCAAAACGGAAACAGATAGAATGGAAATTAAAGATCGATCATACATTTAATGCAGTGCTATTTAATATAAGTATGTTTTTTTTAATACATATGGCACATTTAATATTTGTTTATTTTAAAACACATAACACATTTCAATAATCAAGTTACATTTGATATGTAAATAGAGATGTATAAAAATAATTGAGATAACTATAAAAAAAAAATTCTCTTAAAAATTATTTTATGCAAATTTGATTCATTGTATTTTATTGTTGGCTAACGGATAGTTCAAATCATCTATAAAATAAAAAACTAAAAGACTAGGGAGTCAGGACTATAAATAGATAAGTAACAGGTTAATATATTATATAAACATAATGTATATATATATGGATCTATCGTCAATAGGTTAATATAATATATAGGGCCTAAACATAATGTATATATTATATATGGATCTATCGTCAATACGCTAATAGACGCAATGCCTAGTTAATATATATCTGGATCTATAATCAATAGGCTAATAGACACAGGCCTAGTTTATATCTATATGGATCTATAATCAATAGGCTAATAGACACAGGCCTAGTTTATATCTATATGGATCTATAATCAATAGGCTAATAGACACAGGTGTAGTTTATATCTATATGGATGTTTAGTCAATAATGTATGTAAATATATTTGCTGTTATTGTTATCATGCTTAGCTCTAAGATAACTGTCAATGTTTTACTTGTAAGTCAATCTTATTATTTCTGCGTTAATTTACAACCTGTTTGTTACATCACTTATTATTCCAATGCTCGTTAGCAACTATTGTAATTGTTATATTAAAAAAAGAACTTTTCTCCGACAACATGTAAGTGGCTGTTGTTGCTTTTTATATGTCCGACTCGCATCAATTTTTTCCTTTTGCTTTAGAGAGAATCAAACATTTAACTTATTCAATGGATTGAAAAGGATTAAGATTTACAAATATTTTGACGTGCACATTTAAGTCTCATTCAAATTTACATTCTGACCACAATGGGTTTCCGTACTTTTGACTTTAAAAAATAAGGAAATGATTGTGTAGTCATGGTGATGGCATTATTGGGATTTCCCGTTGTCTGGGAGATAAAGCATTTGTCTGGAGGTTTTCCTTCTTCTCTTTATACTTTAAAAACCTTTGTTTTGTTTTCTATAAAGGAGAAATGGTTGTGAATATGGCAGTGCTAGATTAAGGTAACGGATACACAGTAGGGAGAGGTGGGGAGGCGGTTGCCCGGAGCGCTATTTGCAGAGGAGTGCCATCAAGGATCTTTAAAAAATGTAAAAATAAATACAATATTTGTTGAATGTGATATTTTATAGCTGGGATTGAAGCAGAGAACGATAGACAGATACATAGATAGATAGAAAAATAGATGGATAAATAGATGGACAGATAGATACACAGATAGATAAGATAAGATAAGATTACTTTATTGATCCAAAAAAAAGGAAATTTGACTTGATTACATAAATTCCGTCTTTCAGCATATTCAAAACAATATTAAAGAACCATTTATTTTGTACTCATGCCCAATAGACATTCACGCACACTATCATACCATTTATCATACAAGAAAAGTATCATTTAGGAGTCAGCTAATGTATTTTCTAGTGAAAGATTCTCACTGATAGCGGAACCAAAGAGTTCCTAAATCTCTCTGTTCTTGCTCTTATTGAAATTAGTCGATAGCGAGAGATAGATGGGCAGGTAGATAGATGATCGATAGATAGTGATAGATGAGTATGTAGATAGATCAAGATAGATAGATAAATAGATAAATAGATACATGAAAGATAGATGAATATATAGATGGATTGATAGAAACATTGATAATAGATAGATAGAGAGAGAGAGAGAGAGAGAGAGAGAGAGAAAGAAAGAGAGAGAGAGAGAGAGATACAGTAAATTTAAATATACTTATCGAGTTAAAATGAAATGAATGAAGTATGTATAGAGTATGAAAAGTAAACTTTTGGAATTAGTTTGAAATCACAATGTTTGTATCTCTGTTTTCCTACTCAGTGTACTCATAAAGAGCTTAAAACCCCAATACATAAACAAGAACTTTCTACAGTACAATCATAGAAAGTTGTTCAATATTTCATGGGCTTAAAGTATCGAAGAAAATGAAGAAATCTTTACAGTACAAATATTAAAAAACAAGAAGAGAACTTTTGAAAGGGCAGAATATTTCTTATAGAAATATTTAAAAACATAAAATAAAATAGAATCAACCTGTAGGGATAGAAGAATAACGAAATACGAATAGAATCAACCTGTAGGGATAGAAGAATAAGGAAATACGAATAGAAGCAACCTGTAGGGATAGAAGAATAAGGAAATACGAATAGAAGCAACCTGTAGGGATAGAAGAATAAGGAAATACGAATAGAAGCAACCTAGAGAGATAGAAGAATAAGGAAATACGAATAGAAGCAACCTGAAGGGATAGAAGAATAACGAAATACGAATAAAAGCAACCTAGAGGCATAGAAGAATAAGGAAATACGAATAGAAGCAACCTAGAGGAATAGAAGAATAAGGAAATACGAAAAGACGGAACCTAGAGGCATAGAAGAATAAGGAAATACGAATAGACGGAACCTAGAGGAATAGAAGAATAAGGAAATACGAATAGAAGCAACCTAGAGGCATAGAAGAATAAGGAAATACGAATAGAAGCAACCTAGAGGCATAGAAGAAAAAGGAAATACGAATAGAAGCAACCTAGAGAGATAGAAGAATATGGAAATACGAATAGAAGCAACCTAGAGGGATAGAAGAATAAGGAAATACGAATAGAAGCAACCTAGAGGCATAGAAGAAAAAGGAAATACGAATAGAAGCAACCTAGAGGCATAGAAGAAAAAGGAAATACGAATAGAAGCAACCTAGAGGCATAGAAGAATAAGGAAATACGAATAGAAGCAACCTAGAGGGATAGAAGAATAAGGAAATACGAATAGAAGCAACCTAGAGGCATAGAAGAATAAGGAAATACGAATAGATGGAACCTAGAGGCATAGAAGAATAAGGAAATACGAATAGAAGCAACCTAGAGGCATAGAAGAATAAGGAAATACGAATAGAAGCAACCTAGAGGCATAGAAGAATAAGGAAATACGCATAGAAGCAACCTAGAGGCATAGAAGAATAAGGAAATACGAATAGACGGAACCTAGAGGCATAGAAGAATAAGGAAATACGAATAGACGGAACCTAGAGGCATAGAAGAATAAGGAAATACGAATAGACGGAACCTAGAGGCATAGAAGAATATGGAAATACGAATAGAAGCAACCTAGAGGCATAGAAGAATAAGGAAATACGAATAGACGGAACCTAGAGGCATAGAAGAATAAGGAAATACGAATAGACGGAACCTAGAGGCATAGAAGAATAAGGAAATACGAATAGAAGCAACCTAGAGGCATAGAAGAATAAGGAAATACGAATAGACGGAACCTAGAGGCATAGAAGAATAAGGAAATACGAATAGACGGAACCTAGAGGCATAGAAGAATAAGGAAATACGAATAGAAGCAACCTAGAGGCATAGAAGAATAAGGAAATACAAATAGAAGCAACCTAGAGGAATAGAAGAATAAGGAAATACGAATAGAAGCAACCTAGAGGAATAGAAGAATAAGGAAATACAAATAGAAGCAACCTAGAGGAATAGAAGAATAAGGAAATACGAATAGAAGCAACCTAGAGGAATAGAAGAATAAGGAAATACGAATAGAAGCAACCTAGAGGAATAGAAGAATAAGGAAATACAAATAGAAGCAACCTAGAGGAATAGAAGAATACGGAAATACGAATAGAAGCAACCTGTAGGGATAGAAGAATAAGGAAATACGAATAGAAGCAACCTGTAGGGATAGAAGAATACGGAAATACGAATAGAAGCAACCTGTGGGGATAGAAGAATACGGAAATACGAATAGAAGCAACCTAGAGGAATAGAAGAATACGGAAATACGAATAGAAGCAACCTAGAGGCATAGAAGAATACGGAAATACGAATAGAAGCAACCTAGAGGCATAGAAGAATAAGGAAATACGAATAGAAGCAACCTGTAGGGATAGAAGAATACGGAAATACGAATAGAAGCAACCTGTAGGGATAGAAGAATACGGAAATACGAATAGAAGCAACCTAGAGGAATAGAAGAATACGGAAATACGAATAGAAGCAACCTAGAGGCATAGAAGAATACGGAAATACGAATAGAAGCAACCTAGAGGCATAGAAGAATAAGGAAATACTTTTATGTTTGAACTTGATGAAACGAGTTGAGAAGTGGGCTTTTACACATCATGTTTATTTACTTCTCAATAATAATCCTTATTGACTTTAATAAGTATGTTTTAAAATAATTCCATAGAACGTAATTTTGGTTGAGAGTTTATATTTCTTTGGTAGTAGCGACGTAGACGAATGAAGTTTCATTAGAAATATAAATTGTAAACTATAATAAAAAAAAAATATAGACTAATTGGTTGGAGACAACTGGGAAACGTTTCCGCATTGATAGAAATAGGTTTTATGATCTTCTTAGTAATTAATAAAGTCTTGAATGTATGAAAATTGTTCTCTACATGCAATCATTTGTTTAATATCAAATCCACTGCGCACCAGTGTATATCCAATACTGTTAGTGAGGCTTCTGACCAGCCTTTTTCAAACATACACACACTCTCTCTCCCATATAACATACAGCTCACACTTTATTGGCTCGTAATCGTCACTTTAACACTGAAGACGAAATGATAAATACCAAACTGTTTAATGACTGAAGAATGAAGCGTACAACTCAGAACAAAATATACAGATATATGCCAAGACATCAAAACTAGAACTAAAGAACAACTGTCAACATGTTGCACCTTTCAATCCCATTCCGATTATAATTAGTGCACAACAAAACAAGATAAAATACAGACCCTCTAGATTATTTAATTCACTAGCAATACATAGACCCTCTAGAATATTTAATTCACTAGCAATACATAGACCCTCTAGATTATTTAATTCACTAGCTATACATAGACCCTCTAGATTATTTAATTCACTAGCTATACATAGACCCTCTAGATTATTTAATTCATTAGCTACACATAGACCCTCAAGAATATTTAATTCACTAGCTATACATAGACCCTCTAGATTATTTAATTCACTTGCTATACATAGACCCTCTAGAATATTTAATTCACTAGCTATACATAGACCTTCTAGAATATTTAATTCACTAGCTATACATAGACCCTCTAGATTATTTCATTCATTAGCTATACATAGACCCTCTAGATTATTTAATTCACTAGCTATATATAGACCCTCTAGAATATTTAATTCACTAGCTATACATAGACCCTCTAGATTATTTAATTCACTAGCTATACATAGACCTTTAGATTATTTCATTCATTAGCTATACATAGACCCTCTAGAATATTTAATTCACTAGCTATACATAGACCCTCTAGAATATTTAATTCACTAGCTATACATAGACCCTCTAGATTATTTAATTCACTAGCTATATATAGAACCTCTAGAATATTTAATTCACTAGCTATACATAGACCCTCTAGATTATTTAATTCACTAGCTATACATAGACCTTCAGATTATTTCATTCATTAGCTATACATAGACCCTCTAGAATATTTAATTCACTAGCTATACATAGACCCTCTAGAATATTTAATTCACTAGCTATACATAGACCCTCTAGATTATTTAATTTTCTCAAAGTTTTTAGACTACGAAAGAAGATGTGTTGGCTACTAGAAAATTGTAGAGATTACGAGAAAAAAATATTGGTGCTATAGTGCTATTACATCATAATAAATAACTATCTATACAATTATACGCAAATAATCTCTACGCCAAATTGAAATATAATTAAATAATTCTAACTCAATTATCAAGACAATTCTAAATACAATATAAAAACTTAACAGGTATACACATTTAACTATATATATATATATATATATATATATATATATATATATATATAATATATAAAGAGATAGAGAAGGAGAGAGAGAGACAGTTACATAATATACAGAGAGAAAGAGAGAGAGAGAGCTGCACACTTATTCTCTTCTTAATCCTATCCATATTAAAATGTGCCTATCCATAAAATCCATTGTTTCATTATGTGAGAAATAATGACTTTCTCCTGTCAATCGGTCAATCCATTGTTTCATTATGTGAGAAATAATGACTTTCTCCTGTCAATCGGTCAATCCATTGTTTCATTATGTGAGAAATAATGACTTTCTCCTGTCAATCGGTCAATCCATTGTTTCATTATGTGAGAAATAATGACTTTCTTCTGTCAATCGGTCAATAATTAATTTGGCAATACGACGAAATGGGGCAGAGAAATATTTCTTAATTGTTTTCTTCTGGGTTGGAAGCTAAATAATATGACAGACAGGATGCGCATAATGAAGGATGAAAAAAAATAAAAACATTGCCTGGGGCTTAAGAAACAAGATGAAGACCAGACTAAACTTTGGTATTTTCTATTTCTCCATTCTATATTTCTATTACAAGATCGATAGCTATTATTTATAAAATTATGACTAGAAGTAAGTTAGATCAATTGATATATTTATACTTTTATATGAATCCGTCTATTTTGAGGCCTTCCCTCTTTGTTGTGTATGTGTGCGTGTGTTTATGTGATCGTCGATCAATAGCAGTCATTTGTTTGGATAAGATTTCTTTATTGATCCAATATATTGGAAAAAAAAACACAACAACAGAAATGCATTATTCTGTAGAAAAATAGATGCAAGTTAAGCAGATTTAACAAGTTTCCTTGGCCACTTCATACAAGGAGATTCTGAGGTCAGAAAAAGTAAAAAGCATCCCGTCAGACAAAATTGATTCATAGGTCCTGTGAAGCACCGTCATACTAGGTATTGTGTGGCCAGTACAATGAGATTTTGTAAGGTAATTGAAATATATCTATAGTTAAAAGTTAAGTGACAAGTTTCATACAAAGAGATTTTGTAAGGTAATTGAAATATCTATAGTTAAAAGTTAAGTTTTCATACAATAAGATTTTGTAAGGCAATTGAAATATCTAGAGTTAAAAGTTAAGTGACAAGTTTCATACAATGCCGAGGCTTTGCTAATGAACAAAGTACTGAACAAAGTACTGAAAAAAGTAATGAACAAAGTAATAAACAAAGTAATGCACGAAGTGATGAAGGCAGTAATGAACAAAGTAATGAACAAAGTAATGAACGAAGTAATGAACCAGTAATAAACAAAGTAATAAACAAAGTAATAAACGAAGTAATGAACAAAGTTTTAAAAAAGTAATGAACGAAGTAATAAACGAAGTACTGAACAAAGTAACGAACAAAGTAATAAACAAAGTACATTTAAGGACCGTAAATCAGTGTAGCGTAACGCATTAGGAGTGAGCCATGGAGGAGGGAGGCACACCGTACTCCATCAGCCATTCCACGGCACGCCGAAAACGTTGCGTGCCATGTAACAGGGCAGGTTCCCGCAGCACAGCTTATTAGTCACTGCCGATTCCCCTAGGACCTAGGATAATGATCGTGGTGGCTAGCCCTAGCCCTAACCCTAACCCGTATACGTCCCCCGGTAGGACATATCTTATACTATATGTGCAGACATCCAAACACCGGGAGGTTCTTCGAGACGGGCTGCAAAATCATTTCTACTCCCCCCCTTTCCTTCGGGGGCACGGGCCTACCCGGTGTACAAGTGATAGCGGGACTCCTAAAGCTGTACTCCTTAAGCCCCCTGTGGAAGATGTCCCCCAATCGTTCGCCCGCCGGTGTAATCTTAAGTTGATCGTATCAGCGGTTTTGACACTTCGCCAACTTGAGGCCCATGTGTATAGAAGCTAGGTAGAAGTTTCCATATGTAGAGAAGTCTCTCAGACCAACGGTCTATATTGGTCATATATAAGATGCTAAACTAGTATATTGAGACATTCAAGATATTAGATAGCATATGTTAAACTAGTACATAATATATTATAGAAAGTAGAAAGATCATATGAATGATGCTAATCTAGTTAGTTCGAAGACCTAAAACACACTTATAGTACTGAAAGGAACTTAAGTCTAATCTTATAACATCCCAGGTATCACAAAGCTCTTACATGGCGCGAGCCCAGCACGTGCAGATGTTGCGCAATAATAAACATGCTGACATTTAGAGCAGACGATGATAGTGGAAGAAAAGAAAAATATCTTAGATGGGGATTAAAGACATCGAGAATCTCATGGCCTATGACCTATGAACTTTCAAGCAATGAACCTATACAAAGGTCACTTCTGAGTTCAGCTCTCGAATGCTATATTAGCAGTCTCTAGTTTAAGGTTACCTACAGATTGTGTTAAGAGCCTATGTATAGCTAGTGGATTAAATAGTCTAGAAGGCCTATGTATAGCTAGTGAATTAAATAGTCTAAATGGCCTAGGTATAGCTTATCTTATACATTACAGACGCTCCTTCTATAAACAAGATTATTGATAGGATTATAAAGAGGATTAAATAGTCTAGAGGGCCTATGTATAGCTAGTGAATTAAATAGTATAGAGGGCCTATGTATAGCTAGTGAATTAAATAGTCTAGAGGGCCTATGTATAGCTAGTGAATTAAATAGTCTAGAGGGTCTATGTATAGCTAGTGAATTTAATAGTCTAGAGGGCCTTTGTATAGCTAGTGAATTAAATAGTCTAGAGGGCCTTTGTATAGCTAGTGAATTAAATAGTCTAGAGGGCCTATGTATAGCTAGTGGACGAAATATTGTGAGAGACCAATAATACTTTAGATAATAAATACCAAAACTTATAACTTTATTGTACACCTGTAGCAATCTATCTTTCCTTTTTCACTCACACAATCTCTCTCTTTCTTTCCCTCCCTAACATTGTTTCTCTCTCTCTTTCTCTCCTTATATATATGTTTCTCTTTCTGTCTTTCTCTAACTCTCTATGTATAACTCTCTTTTTATAAAAAACACACACACACACATATATATATATGGGGCCTATATATGAATTTGACCTTTTCCTATCTATACTAACACTAACTCATCTATAGTGGTAATGAGTATGTTGTTCTGTATAGATGTATAAACACATCTATAGTGGTCATGAGTATGTTGTTCTGTATAGATGTATAAACACATCTATAGTGGTCATGAGTATGTTGTTCTGTATAGATGTATAAACACATCTATAGTGGTCATGAGTATGTTGTTCTGTATAGATGTATAAACACATCTATAGTGGTCATGAGTATGTTGTTCTGTATAGATGTATAAACACATCTATAGTGGTCATGAGTATGTTGTTCTGTATAGATGTATAAACACATCTATAGTGGTCATGAGTATGTTGTTCTGTATAGATGTATAAACACATCTATAGTGGTCATGAGTATGTTGTTCTGTATAGATGTATAAACACATCTATAGTGGTCATGAGTATGTTGTTCTGTATAGATGTATAAACACATCTATAGTGGTCATGAGTATGTTGTTCTGTATAGATGTATAAACACATCTATAGTGGTCATGAGTATGTTGTTCTGTATAGATGTATAAACACATCTATAGTGGTCATGAGTATGTTGTTCTGTATAGATGTATAAACACATCTATAGTGGTCATGAGTATGTTGTTCTGTATAGATGTATAAACACATCTATAGTGGTCATGAGTATGTTGTTCTGTATAGATGTATAAACACATCTATAGTGGTCATGAGTATGTTGTTCTGTATAGATGTATAAACACATCTATAGTGGTCATGAGTATGTTGTTCTGTATAGATGTATAAACACATCTATAGTGGTCATGAGTATGTTGTTCTGTATAGATGTATAAACACATCTATAGTGGTCATGAGTATGTTGTTCTGTATAGATGTATAAACACATCTATAGTGGTCATGAGTATGTTGTTCTGTATAGATGTATAAACACATCTATAGTGGTCATGAGTATGTTGTTCTGTATAGATGTATAAACACATCTATAGTGGTCATGAGTATGTTGTTCTGTATAGATGTATAAACACATCTATAGTGGTCATGAGTATGTTGTTCTGTATAGATGTATAAACACATCTATAGTGGTCATGAGTATGTTGTTCTGTATAGATGTATAAACACATCTATAGTGGTCATGAGTATGTTGTTCTGTATAGATGTATAAACACATCTATAGTGGTCATGAGTATGTTGTTCTGTATAGATGTATAAACACATCTATAGTGGTCATGAGTATGTTGTTCTGTATAGATGTATAAACACATCTATAGTGGTCATGAGTATGTTGTTCTGTATAGATGTATAAACACATCTATAGTGGTCATGAGTATGTTGTTCTGTATAGATGTATAAACACATCTATAGTGGTCATGAGTATGTTGTTCTGTATAGATGTATAAACACATCTATAGTGGTATTGAGTATGTTGTTCTGTATAGATGTATAAACACATCTATAGTGGTATTGAGTATGTTGTTCTGTATAGATGTATAAACACATCTATAGTGGTATTGAGTATGTTGTGCTGTATAGATGTATAAACACATCTATAGTGGTATTGAGTATGTTGTTCTGTATAGATGTATAAACACATCTATAGTGGTATTGAGTATGTTGTTCTGTATAGATGTATAAACACATCTATAGTGATATTGAGTATGTTGTTCTGTATAGATGTATAAACACATCTATAGTGGTATTGAGTATGTTGTTCTGTATAGATGTATAAACACATCTATAGTGGTATTGAGTATGTTGTGCTGTATAGATGTATAAACACATCTATAGTGGTATTGAGTATGTTGTTCTGTATAGATGTATAAACACATCTATAGTGGTATTGAGTATGTTGTTCTGTATAGATGTATAAACACATCTATAGTGGTATTGAGTATGTTGTGCTGTATAGATGTATAAACACATCTATAGTGGTATTGAGTATGTTGTTCTGTATAGATGTATAAACACATCTATAGTGGTATTGAGTATGTTGTTCTGTATAGATGTATAAACACATCTATAGTGATATTGAGTATGTTGTTCTGTATAGATGTATAAACACATCTATAGTGGTCATGAGTATGTTGTTCTGTATAGATGTATAAACACATCTATAGTGGTCATGAGTATGTTGTTCTGTATAGATGTATAAACACATCTATAGTGGTCATGAGTATGTTGTTCTGTATAGATGTATAAACACATCTATAGTGGTCATGAGTATGTTGTTCTGTATAGATGTATAAACACATCTATAGTGGTAATGAGTATGTTGTTCTGTATAGATGTATAAACACATCTATAGTGGTAATGAGTATGTTGTTCTGTATAGATGTATAAACACATCTATAGTGGTAATGAGTATGTTGTTCTGTATAGATGTATAAACACATCTATAGTGGTCATGAGTATGTTGTCCTGTATAGATGTATAAACACATCTATAGTGGTCATGAGTATGTTGTCCTGTATAGATGTATAAACACATCTATAGTGGTAATGAGTATGTTGTCCTGTATAGATGTATAAACACATCCATAGTGGTCATGAGTATGTTGTCCTGTATAGATGTATAAACACATCTATAGTGGTAATGAGTATGTTGTCCTGTATAGATGTATAAACACATCTATAGTGGTCATGAGTATGTTGTCCTGTATAGATGTATAAACACATCTATAGTGGTAATGAGTATGTTGTCCTGTATAGATGTATAAACACATCTATAGTGGTCATGAGTATGTTGTTCTGTATAGATGTATAAACACATCTATAGTGGTCATGAGTATGTTGTCCTGTATAGATGTATAAACACATCTATAGTGGTAATGAGTATGTTGTTCTGTATAGATGTATAAACACATCTATAGTGGTAATGAGTATGTTGTGCTGTATTGACGAAATACTTCTTTTTTTTTTTAAACATTGACACTTAAAACATAAGAGGTGTGAACGCAGGCCTTCAATTTATAATTAGAGTGCGTGTGTGTGTGGGGGGGGGGTAGTTATCATCGCACTGTAACAAATAAAAATAAAATATTTGATGACGTCAGCTAAATAAGTTTTCAATATTTCTATGAGAACAATGCTGGAATGAATGACAAGACAAACAATCTTTGATAGATTTACACATGCTGGCCACATCTGGCCTACATAAAACTAATGCAGTGACAATCATCTCATCCCCCCCCCTAAACACACAAGACTACGTCAAGACCACAGAATAGGTATAGAACAGAATGCGCAATCGCATATTTTTTCTGTTTCCGGAAGTAATACCGACGCCAGACTATTTAAACGCAGCGGTCCTGGTTACACTCTATATTTCTGCTTATTTACAATGTCTTTTTCTTCAAATCTACAAGTTCAAACACCTTAAGTATTTTTGGTGTACTAGCTATAGGTTTAGGCTACAGTTAGTGAAAGTAAAAAGACCTATAACTACCGTACCTTATATAGGTTTTAGACGATGTATAAATATTGCGTTATATAAAGCCATTAAGTCTTCAAAATAACTTTAATAAATTTGCATTATGAATTATATACCTATATTTAATCCCTTTATATATTTCAAAACATTATTTTGGTTTAAAAAGTATTTATTTATGTACTGGTAGCCGTGGCAATTTAGTTACCGAGCTACGCGCATAGGCTATCTTTTCAAATCAGTACCGGGTATTACAATTTTACATCATATTAATATAGGCCTAATCCTATAATGTTGTAACGAAAATGGGTAATTATGTCAAATTTATTTAAAAGTATGCCTATAATGAAAGATAATATAGGCCCTATGTATAGTGTATATATTTATGGTAGGCCTAGATATCCTTTCTCATTTTAGTATAGTAGCGTGTCTAGCGATCGCTGCCTTGCGTTAAAAATAAATGGCAGATTTCGAGCTTCAATTTTAGTGACTGCCCATATAGGGATTGCGCATTCTGTTCTATACCTATTCTGTGGTCAAGACTACGTAGCTAAATGGTCTGATGTAGTGGATTACTTTTAATAGAAACTCCGGATAATGCACACTTGAAGACTAAGGTAACTTTTTTTTCAAAGTTTTTTTTATGACTCAAGATAATAACATTAACACCGACGGTTCAGGGTATAAAATGTAAAATGCACAGTCTAATGTAAAGTACCCTTCGGATCGATTTGATCATAGGGCCGGTGAGTAGCGCTCACCGGTTTCTGTGGTCACATCATACAGGTGATTGTGTGGCCAGCACAATGTCCAGCCGCCTTTACTTTATCCCAACTAAAGTCACGTAACCATCAAAGCTGGGTAGACTCAGGGACACCCTCGATGACAGTGCATTGTATGAAACGGATCAACTGTTGCCTAATTCATTCTGTGGAGCTTCCATCGCGAGTCTTCTCGATGGATCAACTGTTGCCTAATCTATTGGTTCTCTAACCACTGACCGATCTGCGGACACTCTGGAATGAGTACGGACCAGTCTAACGTTTAGGCATTTATCTAGTAGAGATCATTGTATGGTATAAACCTTTCATATCTTAGAAAATAACAACAACAAAAAAAACACGAAAAAACAATAAAGATAAATAAGAACAATTACGTATTGAATAACACTATGTCATCTGATGGATTGAATTGGACTTGCTATTTTTAAGGACTATACAAACATTTACACTAAGGATAATAACAAGGACCCTTCAGTATAAAATTATCATAGGTCTGGGAAGCAGCTTTCACCAGTTTCTGTGGCCACGGCATACTAGCGGACTATGCGCCAGCACAATGCCCAATCACCTTACCTTACCCCAACTAAATTTAGATACCTGTCAAAGCTGGGTAAACTCTGGGAGACATCCCAGTCCCTGGGAACAATCCTAGCCTTCAGCAGGATTCGAACCCTGAACCTTCGGTACGTCAACCGAACGGGGTAAGGATGCCACGCAATTACTACTGTTAAGTTTAAAGGAGTATTAAGTCAAGAGATGTATTCACCTTTTCTGTGCACTTTGTAAAAACAGATGTACAGCTTTATGGAAGGCCGCCATTGTGCGAGACCCTCTTCGTGTTGATTTATACTCCAGTGTAATCACAACAGCCAACAGCGTCAAGGTATTTTTGCTCGCTATATATCATATATAGCGGTGTTCGTTATATCTGCATTGCCACGTAGGCTGTTCATATATCTTATAGTTTTACCATTCAAATGGAATCATTGTCAGTTGAAAATAAGATGAACAGTTTAATTCTGAATCAATCAGAACACAAATGTCAATAAATCCAGAAAACTGAGTTAGCT
The DNA here is from genome assembly GCA_949126835.1 of Anisus vortex. Classification (NCBI taxonomy): domain Eukaryota; kingdom Metazoa; phylum Mollusca; class Gastropoda; family Planorbidae; genus Anisus; species Anisus vortex. The sequence continues at coordinate 30,128,361 of OX421507.1, forward strand.
TTGAAACCGTTATGTCCTTCACTTCAAGCATAGAATCATCAAATAACAAGTTATAAACGTAATTTACCTGTAAAACAACTTGAGGATGAAGTAATTTTTAGTTTATTACCAAAACCTTCAAATCTATTCTATTTAAACTTTTAAGTTTTTCTTTCTTCAAAGTTAATGTATAATAGAATATAGTACACTTTAGTATGAGGGGATTGAGATGTAAGAACTTTGCCCTGAGCTATCTCTAGCCTTTCAGTAAATTATATCAAACCACACTGTTGATCCTATAAACATTCCATTGAAACGCTACACAGTCAAATTTTTAAGTATTACATTGCTAGAGTTTATGTGTATCTCTACAAGTGTCCGACTCAACATGTTCGATATTACGTAATTGTTTCTGTTAAATAACATTGCAAAAAGGATGAAGATTAAAAAGTAGGCTAAATGTCGCTAGTACTGGACTTCTGTAATAGTGCGTACTTTTTGTTTTGCATGACACGGTTCATGCAAATATTAAAGTCTTTCTCTTTGATCTAAAAAGCAAGAAGTAAAACAATCGGACATATGTGAATAAGAAACCTAGGAAGATATAAACGTATTAGAATTGTGGGAATAAAAAAACCTAGGAAGATATAAACATATTGGAAGTGTGGGAATAAAAAGCCTAGGAAGATATAAACATATTGGAAGTGTGGGAATAAAAAAACCTAGGAAGATATAAACATATTGGAAGTGTGGGAATAAAAAAACCTTGGAAGATATAAACATATTGGAAGTGTGGGAATAAAAAAACCTAGGAAGATATAAACGTATCGGAAGTGTGGGAATAAAAAAACCTAGGAAGATATAAACATATTGGAAGTGTGGGAATAAAAAAACCTAGGAAGATATAAACATATTGGAAGTGTGCGAATAAAAAAAACTAGGAAGATATAAACGTATTGGAAGTGTGGGAATAAAAAAACCTAGGAAGATATAAACATATTGGAAGTGTGGGAATAAAAAAACCTAGGAAGACATAAACGTATTGGAAGTGTGGGAATAAAAAAACCTAGGAAGATATAAACATATTGGAAGTGTGGGAATAAAAAAACCTAGGAAGATATAAACATATTGGAAGTGTGGGAATAAAAAAACCTAGGAAGATATAAACGTATTGGAAGTGTGGGAATAAAAAACCTAGAAAGATATAAAAGTATTGGAAGTGTGGGAATAAAAAAACCTAGGAAGATATAAACATATTGGAAGTGTGGGAATAAAAAAAAACTAGGAAGATATAAACATATTGGAAGTGTTGGAATAAAAAAACCTAGGAAGATATAAACGTATTGGAAGTGTGGGAATAAAAAACCTAGGAAGATATAAACATATTGGAAGTGTGGGAATAAAAAAACCTAGAAAAACAAGATTGATAAGTCTATTCTATAAAAAATAATTAGATTATACACGTGTTAATGGAGTAAAACCTTGCCTCCTTGTATTTCTCGAAAAGGTTGAAAATATCGAATCGCTGAAAAAGCAACAAAAAATGATTTGAAAATGGCGGCACATAAGTGAATTAGGGGATGCACACTTTTGTATCCCAGAATACATTTTTGTATGCTTGTGGTGGGCAGACCAAGGAATGCGGACAAAATGTGGTCCTCCAATAAAATTTATGTCGTGCTTCAGTTTATGTTATATTTTAGTATATTATGTTGGTTTTATAAAGATATTTGATATGCAATAATCTGCAAAAATACGCTTGTGTAAAATAGATTTATTCGTCTCCTATAACAAATCCTTGTGGAATCTCTGACATTACATTTATTGGTACTGATTTAAAAACTGTTTCCAGAACAAAGTCTATCAAACGTTTTAATCTCTCCATGCTTATATTTAGAAACCCGAGAAATGTAATGGAATTGGATGTAGTTGTTGGCTTAGTTCTGTATTGCATGACATTGTCGTAATGTAGGTTTTCTTAGGGTAAACAAATGGGTTTATCTCGACTAGTTTCCGCTGACTATTTCTATATGTGTGACGTCAAATTCCATTCTTTAAAAAAAGCAACAACAACAACTGGTATGGCCTATATACAACTGGTATGGCCTATATACAACTGGTATGGCCTATATACAACTGGTATGGCCTATATACAACTGGTATGGCCTATATACAACTGGTATGGCCTATATACAACTGGTATGGCCTATATACAACTGGTATGGCCTATATACAACTGGTATGGCCTATATACAACTGGTATGGCCTATATACAACTGGTATGGCCTATATACAACTGGTATGGCCTATATACAACTGGTATGACCTATATACAACTGGTATGGCCTATATACAACTGGTATGGCCTATATACAACTGGTATGGCCTATATACAACTGGTATGGCCTATATACAACTGGTATGGCCTATATACAACTGGTATGGCCTATATACAACTGGTATGGCCTATATACAACTGGTATGGCCTATATACAACTGGTATGGCCTATATACAACTGGTATGGCCTATATACAACTGGTATGGCCTATATACAACTGGTATGGCCTATATACAACTGGTATGGCCTATATACAACTGGTATGGCCTATATACAACTGGTATGGCCTATATACAACTGGTATGGCCTATATACAACTGGTATGGCCTATATACAACTGGTATGGCCTATATACAACTGGTATGGCCTATATACAACTGGTATGGCCTATATACAACTGGTATGGCCTATATACAACTGGTATGGCCTATATACAACTGGTATGGCCTATATACAACTGGTATGGCCTATATACAACTGGTATGGCCTATATACAACTGGTATGGCCTATATACAACTGGTATGGCCTATATACAACTGGTATGACCTATATACAACTGGTATGGCCTATATACAACTGGTATGGCCTATATACAACTGGTATGACCTATATACAACTGGTATGGCCTATATACAACTGGTATGGCCTATATACAACTGGTATGGCCTATATACAACTGGTATGGCCTATATACAACTGGTATGGCCTATATACAACTGGTATGGCCTATATACAACTGGTATGACCTATATACAACTGGTATGGCCTATATACAACTGGTATGGCCTATATACAACTGGTATGACCTATATACAACTGGTATGGCCTATATACAACTGGTATGGCCTATATACAACTGGTATGGCCTATATACAACTGGTATGGCCTATATACAACTGGTATGGCCTATATACAACTGGTATGGCCTATATACAACTGGTATGGCCTATATACAACTGGTATGGCCTATATACAACTGGTATGACCTATATACAACTGGTATGGCCTATATACAACTGGTATGGCCTATATACAACTGGTATGACCTATATACAACTGGTATGGCCTATATACAACTGGTATGGCCTATATACAACTGGTATGACCTATATACAACTGGTATGGCCTATATACAACTGGTATGGCCTATATACAACTGGTATGACCTATATACAACTGGTATGGCCTATATACAACTGGTATGGCCTATATACAACTGGTATGGCCTATATACAACTGGTATGGCCTATATACAACTGGTATGGCCTATATACAACTGGTATGGCCTATATACAACTGGTATGGCCTATATACAACTGGTATGGCCTATATACAACTGGTATGGCCTATATACAACTGGTATGGCCTATATACAACTGGTATGGCCTATATACAACTGGTATGGCCTATATACAACTGGTATGGCCTATATACAACTGGTATGGCCTATATACAACTGGTATGACCTATATACAACTGGTATGGCCTATATACAACTGGTATGGCCTATATATATATCAATTAAAAATCTTTAACGAAGATGTGGAATGATAAAAGAAGGCGGGTCATTGAAGTATGCACTTCCGGGTTGTTGAAAACTTGGGAATGAGGTTTATATTTTTACCATCGAATCAATCTCATTACGTCAATAGGCATAAAAAGATCAATAAAATTATTTATTGAGTCTTGTCAAACATGTAACAGTTCAATTTATGCTCCCAGCCCCCCCCCACACCTTTTCAACTAACCAATCTTTATTATGTAGTCATTATTTAATATATCTTGATAGTATATTAGTATCTTGTCAATTGTACAAATATTGAGGAACTAGAAGAGATTTTGAAGGCAGAGTGGACACATTTAAAGAAAGAGAGAAACCGGCAGTGTAATATTTATATAATAAAGTATATAGTGTATAGTATACATGCACATTTAATCAATCACTTCAATGTCGGTTGTCATCTCAAATTACTAAAAATACGATGGCAAGATCAGGTCTCAGACACTGAAGTGCTTCTCAGAGCAGGTTCGTCTAGCATTGACACTTAGCTCCCAAGCGGGCTGGACATTTAGTAAGAATGTCGGATCATAGATTGCCGCCTATTTGGCAAGCTAGCAAAAGAAGAACTGGCGGTAAAAAAAAAAGAGATTAAAAAATAGTCTGAAAGCAACCTTACAAGCCCAAGTTTTCATAGCCACGGGTACATTGAAATAATCAGGAAAACATTTCGTTTTTACTTTGGCTTCAACTTATGTTCACTCCCAATCAGAACTGACGCAAGGTCATCCTCCAGACACAGAAAACAACAACTGGCTTTAACCAGGACTTCATCTCGGTACCTTCGTTACGGCACATTAAGTGCTCTGTCGTTAGACCACCGTGCCTATGTATAAAACTATCTAAAGCGTGTGTGTGTATTAGTCGGTTAAACTTGTCAAGAAGCATAACAACATAACCATAGGTGTACTATTTTAGCAAAGAGAATGTCTATGTCTATGATAAGTAATTAAATGATACCGTCCATGATAAGTGTATAAATGATAAAGTTCATGATCCATACCAGAAAACTGCTGTAACAGACTTTATAATAAGATCAACTTAGCCTCGACACACCATACTGAACACATTATTGAAAGATTTAAAGTCTTGGTTTACTCTGGACACAAGTTAGTTTATGTGCTGATGGTAGGTGACTAATGTAACAAGTAGAAACAATTCTTTAAGATGAACAGTGCCATCGAACAGAAGTGTGTGTGAGTGTGTGTGTGTGTGTGTGAGTGTGTGTGTGTGTGTGATAGGGTTGTAAACCATGGTTGATATCCAAAGACTGAAACCCTAGCACAGTGACGTCATGTTATGTTTATGTTAGTCAATAATGAACATATGTGACCATTTATAGCGGTTTTCTTTACATCATTATCGTAGATGTTATTGAGGAGGTTTTTGGATGGTCTCACAATATCACTGTGAAGGTCCAGATACGAATTAGACGGTTGCGTTGTACAATAAGGTGGACTACACATTATAAATTAAAATTTAAACAGCCATTTACACCAGATTAAATGTTGATAGATGTCACAGATATATGTTGATAGATGTCACAGATATATGTTGACAGATGTCACAAATATATGTTGATAGATGTCACAGATATATGTTGATAGATGTCACAGATATATGTTGATACATGTCACAGATATATGTTGATAGATGTCACAGATATATGTTGATACATGTCACAGATATATGTTGATAGATGTCACAGATATATGTTGATAGATGTCACAGATATATGTTGATAGATGTCACAGATATATGTTGATAGATGTCACAGATATATGTTGATATATGTCACAGATATATGTTGATAGATGTCACAGATATATGTTGATACATGTCACAGATATATGTTGATACATGTCACAGATATATGTTGATTGATGTCACAGATATATGTTGATATATGTATCAGATATATGTTGATAGATGTCACATATATATGTTGATAGATGTCACAGATATATGTTGATAGATGTCACAGATATATGTTGATATATGTCACAGATATATGTTGATACATGTCACAGATATATGTTGATACATGTCACAGATATATGTTGATAGATGTCACAGATATATGTTGATAGATGTCACATATATATGTTGATAGATGTCACAGATATATGTTGATACATGTCACAGATATATGTTGATAGACGTCACATATATATGTTGATAGATGTCACAGATATATGTTGATAGATGTCACAGATATATGTTGATACATGTCATATATATGTTGTTAGATGTCACAGATATATGTTGATAGATGTCACAGATATATGTTGATACATGTCACAGATATACGTTGATATATGTCACAGATATATGTTGATAGATGTCACAGATATATGTTGATAGATGTCACAGATATATGTTGATATATGTCACAGATATATGTTGATAGATGTCAGAGATATATGTTGATAGATGTCACAGATATATGTTGATATATGTCACAGATATATGTTGATACATGTCACAGATCATATGATGATAAATGTCACATCGTATATATTGACAAATGCCAGAGTTAACATTTAGCACTGGTGTCTATAAATGTTGAGGACCACTATTATAAAAACAGCGAATGAAAAGAAAAACAAACTATTTTTGTCTGTAATGGAGTCAGGAAATCGATATTTGTAGTTTGAGATTTTAGGAAGGCTCGATAAAATCTTCAGATGTTGCTATGTCGTAAACTAGTGTGACATATACTTAGATTTAAATAACCTTTTGACGAACAGCACAGTTTGACATTTTTACAGATGTTACTATAAAATCTGTAACTTCATATATCAACTACGCAGCAAATGGGCTATTAGTCTATTGTTACAATTTTACCAGATGAACACAATATTGTTTTAGATCCAGTGTATAAGACGCATAACGTTTCCTCTAGTTTTGTATCTAGAAATCTCATACATATAGTCATACATACAATCATACATACCGTCAATCATACAGTCATACATACATACAGTCATAAATACAGTCAAACATAGTCATACATACATACATACAGTCATACATAACGTTAAACATACAGTCATACATACAGTCACACAAACATACAGTCACACATACAATCATAGGTACATATAGTCATACATAAAGTCATACATAAAGTCATACATACAATCATACACACAGTCATACATTCATACAGTCATACATACAGTCATACATAAAGTCATACTAAAGTCATACATACAATCATACATACAGTCATACATACAGCCATACATAAAGTCATACATACAGTAATATATTAAATCAAACACTCAGTCATACATAAGGTCATACTAAAACCATACATAAAATTAAAAAAAAGTCATACATAATGTCAAACATACAGTCATGCATACAGTCATACATAAAGGCATACATACAGTCATACATAAAATCAAATATAAAGTCATACGTACAGTCAAACACTCAGTCATATATATCAATATAGTCATACATAATGTCAAACATACATTCACATATACAGTCATACATAAAGTCATGCATAAAGTCATACATAAAGTCATATATAAAGTCATTTATAATGTCAAACATACAGTCATGTATAGGCCTACAGTCATACATAAATTCATACATAATGTCAAACATACAGTCATGTATACAGTCAAACCTAAAGGAATGCATACAGTCATACATAAAATCATATCATAAAGTCATACATACGGTCAACCATACAGTCATATAGATCTATACAGCCATACATACAATCATACATACAGTCATATATACAGTCGTACATGGCTAGGGCTTTTCGCTTATCGTATCTTATATATCTATAGATTATTGCGTCTTACGTGGTCTGAATCTAATCTTTACGTTATAAATGTACACAAGTACATAAGTTTTCAGCAAGATGGACCGAGCGTGGGCCTAAATCTAGGTCATTAAACGAATACTTTGAATCATTGTTTAAGTGACGTCAGCGTTGAAGAGGCCATAAGGGGGAATTATGATTGGTCCAAAATGAAGACATAAGCTATTTATAGCAAACTAGGATGTTTTATCCGGGTCTCTCATACGGACACTTAGAACCTCGTGCACAAACCCAGTATCTGATCGCCTTGACAGATTCGTTATGTATCTGCGGATCTAAAAATAGACAATGACGTCTTGTGATCTTGATTTTTGAATGGACCAACCCTATATACATACACGAACATTTCTCACGGGTATTACCGGAAATACACGATCCAGTTGCTCCCGGAACTACTTGAGGTAATAGAAAGCCCCAACAAAGTGTATGAAGTAAAGTAATGTAAGTAAACTATCATAGATACTAGTAAACGAAAGAAGAAATTTTAACTCATTCAGCGGACCAACAGCCTAATACTGGTCCAGGACTTTTCTGAGGATCCTTTGAGTGCCATTGAAAATCGCTCTGCATGCCAAGTCTAGATCGCGTGCCATAGGTTGTCAAACCCCGCCATAGTAGAAAATAATTCAGAAATACTATGACATTCGTAAAGACTTTGTGTATTAGATATTGATAAACGGAGAATTTATTCTATTCAATGAAAGAATGACAACATGAAACATACAGTGAAATATAGACATAAGAGAGATGTGATGATGTGTAGGAAACAGATATTGAAATATAGACATAATAGAGAT